>CM053787.1:606148972-606795222 GCA_028749045.1 Cupressus sempervirens
GAAGGAATGGGTCAACTTAACTGTCAACATCCCTGCTTAAATCTAGGAGCACGATGAACTATAGCCCAAGAAGACTTGTTCTATGATTAATGATACCCTATATTTGATGTAACTCATTGAAGATCTAGTTGAATATGCTTCATGGGGAGTCTTGCAAATAGGAATTTTGTTTTAGTCAGATAGGATAAATAAGTAGTTGCTCTAATTTTCTAGAGTTAGTTGGAAATCTTTTGTAATGTAGCAAAAAGTACTGAAGGTTGTAATTTCATAATTTTTAGTTGTACTTTAATGGATTGAATATGAATAGTATGACACTCTTCTTATCTAGTATTTGAGTTCTGCATAGTCTTTCCACTCACTTATCTAAGGGGGTCCACTTGGTGAGTGAATTCTCTATTTTGATATAATTATTTTTCATCTTTTCTAGAAGTAAGTTGAGGATTTGTTGCTCCTACAACCACAAGTAATAGAACTAGTGATTATTTTTGCAACATAAGCAATAGAGTAGGTCCATTTTTGTATTGTGATATTTTCAATAGTATAGCTCTTTTTAGTCTAATTCAATGTAATAGTTTTAACATCTCTTTCCTTTCGCTAATAATGAAATCTTAAGAGGTTTAAAGCATATACTTTGCATACATGATTTCAAGTCTACATCCCTAGTCGATAAAGTAAATGAGTCCAACAATCACTAGTTGTTGCTTGAGAATATCCAAATTCACAAGTAATTCAATATAGTTTCCAAGTTGATATATTGATCCAACATTTTTGGCATCATTGCCAATGATGGTGTCAATTAAAACCTCTCCTAAGGGTTATTTTTAGAAGTTCTTAGCATAGTTAGATTTTAAGTAGTTTCGCATGAGGAAAACTTGGTATTATTTTGTCTACATGCATAGAAGAAGAGATCATTTGGGGATATTTATTCTAAATAACCCCCTTTTGATTGAAGAAGATATTGAGCCTAAACCAATTTTTGAAGAGGAGCCACCACTTGAAAATCCATTTCAAGGAGGTTTCCAACCTGAGAATTGGTTTGGTGATGCCCAAGAAGAGTTGCCTTCGCTTGCAATCTCATTAGAATCCCTATACTTGAATGCTATCTTCACTAAACCTAACTATCAAGACAACCATCTAGCTATTGTCATTTATCAACAACCAACACCACCAAATATGACACAACCTACTTTTCCATTTCTCATTCCTAGCCTCCATAACAATGATGATTTGAAAAATATTCTTGCATCTACACTTCCCAAGTTCTATGGTTTAATTCTTGAAGACCTTGAGACCTTTCTCTTTGAGTTTGACATCCTTTATAGGAGCTATGACTACATAACTGACACTCATAAGCTAAAGTTTTTTCCCTCTATTCTAAAGGAGGCAACTCTGTGATGGTTTATTGGGTTAGTAGCTAATGTTGTAGTAGATTGGGATAAAATGAAAAATATTTTCCTTGCCAAGTACAAAGATTATTGTAGAGGTGGTGACACAGGGGGTATAATATATGTAAGATGCAATAAAGAGATGATGAGACTATAGAAGACTATGTTTCTAGATTCCTCTATAACTTGTAAAGGAACATTGAACATCAACTTAGTGAAGCATCTCAGAAGCATATTTTCTTAAGAGGTGTTAGCAAGACCTATGTGGAAGCCTTGGACCTCATGTGGATGCCTTGGACCTCATGGATGGTGGAGATATTACACAACTCACTTGGGAAGATATTAAGAGGTATTGTAGAAATTATTCAAGGGCCAATATGAAGAAAGGAAGAGTAATTCATTCTAGTAATTTGAAGACTAGTGGAGCTGGAGTATTAAGATAGGATCTTTCAAATACTTTTTCTGACTTTAAGAAAGGCATTATCAATAATGTTGCTACCCAACTTGATACCATGCAAACTAGGGGAAACATGGAGAGGCCAATGCTATGTTAGCTAAATTTTGCCCTCACTATAGGGAGAAGAAGAGGAATTGCAAGTATAAGATGGATGCTAATGTGGAAGCTCAATCCCTGAATATGTCAATTGAGTTCAAAGCCATTAATGACAATGGAGATATGTTGTATGTTTCTCAATGATGACCATGGGCCTAGAGATAAGGTATACCTCATGACCCTCTCCATGATTTTGGTAATTTTAATAATCAATGGGAAAATTCCAAATTTCAAAATACTGGTCCATCAAATCCAAATTATTAAAATCCTTCTTGGCCTACTCAATCTCAACCTATGTGGAACAATCAACCATGGAATCATCCTCCACTTGACCACTGGCAAAAACAACACTAACAAGCTCCTCCTAATAATTAGCAGCAACAAATCCAAATTGGTAGCAACAAACCAACCAATGGCAAGCCCACAAGGTAACCAACAACAGTCACTACAATATTAGCCTAACCAACAATATGGTGCCCTACAACAACCTCAATAGAAAGCCTTAATGTCTTGAAAGTCTGAATACCTCCTCCTCCTACAACCGACTTTAATCCACCAAAGTAGACCCAATTTCCTACTCAACCAACACCAAATCCCAATAACCTTCTAACTCAAAAGAAAGTTTACTCTTCTAATGATAACCAATAGAAAACTTATTCCATCAATGATATTTATCTAAGGTCTAGGACTACTCTTTTGACTCCTAAAGGGCCAATAATTATTGAAGTTACCACTAAAGAAGCATTTCTTGATGAGGTACCCATTTCCACTTCACAACCACCTCCTCTTGCCAAGGCTCCACCATTTCCACAAAGATTTTTTCAGCCCTTTGTTCCTATTGAGAACCCTACTATTGGAGAATTGTTGAATCAATTGCCAAAATACCATTGTTAGATGACCTTAAGGAAATTCTAGCATACATTAAGGCTATTAAGAAAGCCTATATAAAGAAGCCTAGTAGGAAAAAGAAGGATCCTCAGACTGTACATGTCATGGGTCAATTATCTAATCTCAATGTTAAACAAGTCTACAATCCAAAAATATTTTGATCCTAGAAGTACAATTGTCACATTCCATATTAATGGAGTTCAAGTTTAGAATGCCTTGATAGATCTAGGAGCATCCATTAATGTAATGACTAGATAAGTTCTCTTTGACTTGAACATCATTGGTATAAGAGAAACTCCTACCATACTCCAACCTACTAATAATTCTATTGTCAAATTTGATGGTATGATTGAGGATGTTACTGTTACTTTGGATTCTTGGGAATATCTAGTTGATTTTGTCATCCTATCAGCCAAAGCCACCTTGGGGGGGTATCTTATAATTCTAGGAAGGCCTTGGTTAGCCACTGCAATTGTCTGCATAGCTCTTCACTTTGGAAAAAATGACCATTTCCAATGGTTCAAGTATAAAGAAAGTGGCCTTATATTATCCTCCTAAACCACTTTTGCTAGATGATCAAGCTACATGGCTAGATTTAGGAGACAATGAACCTGAAGTAAAGTCACTAAGTCAATTAATAGTGATTGATAGAAATCTTTTTATGATACCTCATGAAGATGATAATGTCCTTAAAGCCATCTTATCTAATGAGTATGGTGAGGATTTTCCTTTATGTGCAGGTAACAAGAATTGATCCTTAGAGACAATACTCCCTCCTAGAAACACACCTCATTTTCCTACAGCGACTAGCTACCTTCATAACTTATTGCCCCATGAGATTCAATCCTCCAAGTTTTTGGAGGTAGCTATGTGATAAGGTGACTAAAATAGAAGCCATTTTAGGTAAAAAACTGAATGTCAATAAATGTCTCTCTCCTTATAACCTAGACAATCTACTCTAGTTGCTACAAGAAAATTAACAAGCATTTTCTTGAGACTATATACATATGAAAGGGCTTGATCCAAAGTTTTGTACTCACAAAATTTACATTAAACCTAAATGTAAACCTGTTAGGTAGCCACAATGAAGAGTCAATCCTATTAGAATATATAGTCCATCAATATAATTGCGGGGGGGGGGGAATCAGTTATTCAACTAATATCATAATTATCAGCCTTAATAAAATTTAATCATATAAGCAATATATTCAAAAACCACAACAAGATACTCATGCACAATAACACCAGATATGTTAACTAGGGAAACCTTTGATTAGAGGGAAAACCTTGGTGGGCATGGTACCCACAAGATGATGTACTAATATAAATAGTCCTTGTTAGAGGAAAAATCAGTTAGGAGTCAATAACAACATTTAGTACATATTAGTCCCTATTAGGAGACTTTGAATCCCTGTTAGGAATTGTGCCTGTTGGAAATATAAGAGGAGTAACTGAGAGGGGAGGGGTGAATCAATTACTACAAAAATAAATCCTAGATCCCTTAGATGTCAATACAAAAATAAACACTGAAAAACTGAACTTTGTTGATGCTTAGTAAACACATTGAAAATGTTGTAACTCGATAAGTACTAAGATTGCTTGGCAAAAATTTAACATGAAAATCTTAAGATGTTATCTATGATTACTTATTACTTTAACTCAGTTGCAAACACATAAAATAAATAGCATGAACACATTTGACACCAAGATTTGATGTGGAAACCCAATTTGGGAAAAACCACCAATTGCAACTAGTTACTATTTTTCACTCTTCTGAAGTGAGCCTTGTTAGGAGCCAACCTTGTTAAAGGTTACAAAACACATTGTTAATTGTGACCTTGTTAGATGATTTAATCACCTTGTTAGGAGTGGCCTTGTTAGAGGTCTTTGGATAATTCAATAAAAATGCCACCTTGTTAGAGGATTTACAAATAGTTGTTAAGCCAACTCTGTTAAGAGATTTAGATAACTGCTACAATGGTTAGAGAGTAACAATGACATGACCTGATTTGGATGCAAATGAATTGCTGATTACAGATCTCAATTCTATCTTATATTTAATCCTTCCTGATCGAATATATCTTTTCAACTTCTCAATGATATTCTACTTATCCTTCTTGATTCATTTCCTCTTAGCATAATTAATCTTCAATTATCTTCCATGCATATACACACTTCTAATCCTCAACTTGACCTTATATTTATATCTTTCATATTGTCAAGTTAGCTAGAATACAATTTAGAATCATTAATATTCATCTTCTCAATCAGCTAGAACCAACATATAAATCAATTGAACACAATATGCCAAAACAAGAAAATCCCTCGTTAGCCAACCCTGCTCGGTAGACACTAACTTAGAAATGATTTTCCTATGTTAACCAAGTAAACTCAGTCAAAACTACATATTCACATAGCTCCTTTGGTAACCAAGTGAGCTCGGTTAACACTAGTTCCATCCAACATTTCTTTCATTAACTGAGTGAGCTCAGTTAACACTCATCTTTCACAGACTTTCCTTTGAAGCTCGAGTTAACTTGGTAGATATTGCATTCTGAACTAAACAAACTCTAGAACGCTTGGTAGCCCCAGAAAACTATCTTTAATGCCTGAGTGAGCTCAATATACACTGACTGAAAATGATATGACATTTTGTGTAACATCAAAGACAATACACAATTAATCAATTGCTTCAATAGTGCCAACCCCGCTAGGAGTTGTAGAAGATAGTTGGAACCACTGTCCAAACAACTTCAGGGGCAAGACCAATGAACCCACTGTCCAAATGATCTTTGTATTATTCCTTGTAGAATAATAGAAATGAATAGTATTGCTCTGTCCTATCAACTAGATTTATGCTCCTTCTGATCTTGTAACTAGATCACAAATCTTGCATCTAATAATCCCTTGGATCAATTACTTGCATTCACTAAACACTCTGCTCCTTTTTGCACTCGACACTTGTTCAACACATTGATACATCTTACAAACAAAGAAAACATCTTTCCTTTATACCGTATCTTCAAAATAATTCCTTCAGTCAACCTTGGGGCTTTCCTAATTAATTATAATAAGATAAATAATTAATTCTCAATTACAATAGCACTGCCAGTTCATAATCTATACAACTTCTCACACATGAAATATTGGGGCTTGCACACTCACTAACATTAGCATTAGACAACCTTATGTCACTGACTAATCGCACATCTCCAGATTATATCTCTATTAGAAGATATAAAACAAACATCATAAACCCCTTCTCAAGTACTCCGTCTCTACACCGCTCTCTATAAATCAGGCATAACTTTTGCACATCTTCAACTTGCTTTATGCGCATTGAACCATGCTATTAGGATACAGTGTAGCACATGTCCATGATCGCACATCATCAGACAATCAAAAAATTGTCCGTACAACTAAGATCTATGTTTGTTGTCTGCTACATAGCAGTAAGTCTTCACAGACTTACTGCTATGTTGACATCAATGAAAAACACAGTCATGAATGCAATATTCAATACTCTCCAATGCTTAGGATACTCTTGCAAAGGAATATCATCAGAATTCATGCTATCAAATCCAACATTAAGAGATATTGTGAAGGCTAAGTTACAAAAATTGTTGAATGTCAAGTTTATCTATCCAATTTTAGATAGTCAGTGGGGTTCAGCTCTAGTCATTATGCCTAAAATAGGGGTTAAGTGGAGAGTATGTGTGGACTATATATAGGGAACTCAAAGCAACCACTACGAAAGATCATTTTCATTTTTTGTTTATTGATCAAGTTCTTGACAATTTGGTTAGAAATAAATATTTTTCCTTCTTAGATGGATTAAGTGGGTATAACCAGATTCAAATAGCACCCGAAGATTAGGATAATATAACCTTTACCTATCCCTGGGGCTTAATTTCTTATTTCATATTACCTTTTGGATTGTGTAATGCTCCTGCTACTTTTCAGCAGGTTGTGATAAGCATCTTTTCTGACATGCTTATTGATTGCATGGAAATTTATATGGATGATTTCACTGTACATGAATATGATTTTGAAGAGGTTGAATCTAATTTGGAAAAAGGTCCTAAAAGATGCTAGGAACACAACCTCTCTTTGAATAGTGAAAAGTGCTACATGATGATGCAAGAGGGAGTTGTTTTAGGCCACTACATTTCATCAAGTGGCATCCAAGTTGATCCCCAAAAAGATATAGGCGATTAGTACTTTTCCTACCCTACAGAAACAAAAAGGTTTCAAAAGTTTTCTTAGACATGCTAGTTATTATAGGAGGTCTATAAAGGATTTTAGCCAAATAGTAGCCTCATTGTGTAATTTGCTGAAAAAGGGCTCTAATTTTTCATGGGATTTAGAATGTGACAAATAATTTCAGCAATTGAAAGAAGTATTGACCAAAGCACCTATCCTCTAGTGTCCCAATTGGAGTCTTACCATTTCATATTCATATTGATGCTTCAAATTATGCAATAGGTGTTGTGCTAGGACAAAAAGAAGGAATAGTTGAGCATGTAATATACACATCAACAAGAATTTTCATGGAGCGGAACTAAATGACACTATCATAGAAAAAGAATATGTCATCTATGCATTTAACACGTTTAGACATTACATCACTAGTTATGAGATTTTTGTACACATTGATCATCCAACCATCAAATACCTAATGAGTAAGGCTGCTATTTCAGAGAGATTGGCATGTTGGTTGTTGCTACTGCAAGAGTTTGACATCAAGGTAATATACAAACTAGGAAGAGCTAATGTGGTGGAAAGGTTTCTTTCAAGACTACAAGTACCTGATGATCCAATGATATTGTGCATGGTTATATTTCTATGGTTGTTGCATCTATTGTTTACATGTTTTAGAAAATAAAGATATTGAGAGTTGTTTTAAGTGCATAACTGATTCACCCTCCTCATCAATTATCTTTGTGGACTTTACTTTCTAACAATTTTGTTGTATGTCATTAACGACGGTACACTACATGTACTCTTCTAAGGTCACCTCATTCACTTTCACATTATATTGATTTAGAATATTTTGGTCCTAGAGGAGAGTCATTACGCAAAGGATTGACTAAGGGGAGGAGCATAAGTGTTATCTTGGCGGGAGAGATATGACACCTGGATATTATCAATCAAGGGTTGAATGAGATCGAGGTGACATATACTCCTATCAATTAAGGAGATGACATGTGCTCTTATTTAAGTCAAATTTTCAAAGTTAATAATACTGTTTGCCTAAATAAACTTAAAGTAAAATGTATTAGATAGTTAATTACATAAAGTCAAAATAGTTTTCCTAACTTAGATTATCAAATTATAGGTTTAATCTAGTGTAGAAATTAAGATATGCATTGGAGAAGATAACTACTCACTTTTGGAAGTAGGCCTAAACCAAAGCATTTCATATTATTACACTTTTCATCATCCAAACTTTTTACTTCATATTTATTTACTACAAATTTATTTTGTTCTCACACACTTATTGTCATCCAAATACACAAGTGGTAGTTTTTTAATGTCTACAAGACTAAATGATCTAAGTGTCTCAAGGAATCTCTAATTAATCTTAATGCTCCTTTTAATCCTCTGCTACAAACCTTGATAAAAAAGTAGTAGTTAGGTTGTTCTTATCGTTATCAAATAAATTGTGCACGTTGTCAACTTTCAATTGGTGTTCATATTAGATACACTACATTTCATAATGAAGTGTCATTCCATATCCATTATACACTAATTGCAAAAAAAAAAAAATGCAAGTTCTCTCTTCATAAAATAAATCATAAAATCAAATAATCTTAAATACTCTCAATTGCCACTTCAACTTCTTAAAGCTATCATAAAAAGTAAATCTATTAAAAAGATGTTCCTCCTCTTCCTAATAAAATTTAGGACAATATATTTTCAAATAATATAATAAATTAAATGACTACAAGGCTAAACAATCTAAGTGACCCAAGGAACCTATAAATGATCTCAATGCTCTTTTTAATCCTCTCTTATGCACCTTGACACAAAGGTAGTACTCAAGTTGTTCTCATTGTTATCAAATAAATTGTGCATGTGAAGTGCTATCCATCTCCACTATACTCTTATTGCAAAATATACAAATTCTCTCTTTGTAAAATAAATCATAAATTAAATAATCTTGAATAATCTGAATAGCAACTTCAGCTTCTTGAAAAAAATATCATGAAAAGAAATTCTTTCGAAAGATGCTCCTCCTCTTCATAATTATTATTATTAAATGTAGAACAATGTAATTTTCAAATAATATAATAAATTAAACTATTGAGGATTTCCTCTTTTCTTCCACGCCGTGAGGTTTTTTGTAAGATTATGGCCACCAAGACAAGTCCATCTCAAAGCAAAGCGAGGATGAAGTGGGAATATCCTTGGCAAAGCAAAGCGGGTATGACGTGGCACCTCTGTTCAGCCGCTGCGGCACCGCCACGCGCCGACCACCTGCAAAATGCCAGATGGCCGGGTGCTCCATCCAGTCATGCAACGACACGTAAACCACAGATCCTTCTTAATCGTCCGCTTGATATTTGCTAAATCTGTGAGTTAAGGCAGGCTGTCCGCTTAACTCAATTCGGTACCTCCACGTGGCATACGAAGGAAAGCCGCCAGCAATTGCCCACCCATAGAACCACGCTATTTTTTCTGGGCTCCTGATTTTGTTGGCATTGGTGCTTTGCGTCGGCTAAACCGCGGGCATCTTTAAACACGACCAGAAAGCCATTGGAACACTCCCTTATGGCGGTTTCAGATTCAGTTGAGTTTGTTTTTCGCTCTTCTAATGTAAAGCGATGTTCGCTTTGGAAAGATTCATCACGAGTATAATTAGCGTAGTGGAGTTGGACGGAGGGCTTTACAAATTTGCCCTAAAAAGATTTCTAGGGTATGGTCGGTCAATTTATAGGGATGGTGTTGGATTAAGTTGTCGGTGGAGAAGATGGGTTTTTGATCGGGGCATGTTAATTCACGGCAGTTTTTCGCTGCGGAACTTGTAGAATTCTGGTAATCGAGGGGGGGTTTATTTTCGTTAGATTGCAGCATGGTTTGAAATCAGAGGATTTAGCGACTTTAAGGGCTTTACTTTTTTCAGGTATCAATGTACTCTGAGAATTCGCCCCCGCCTTTCCATCTTTTGTTCGATCATATAATTTTGCTGAGTTCGATTTTGACGGTTCAACGATGTATAGGCTTTCATAAGTGTTAGACCAAAATAGGGTTTTGAGGTTGTCATAAGTTTTCTAAATGGTGGTTCTGGGGCGCGGAGTAAAAAAATTAGTTTTCCAATCTGTCAAGAGGTTTGCTAATGCTTTCGGATTCCTCACTTGTTTTACAGTTTTGTTGAATGGCTAAAGGCCGCCGACCTCGTAAAATTTGTTCCATGTGTAAAGTTCTTCCCCCGCCGTTTCAGGTTTTGGAAATTGAGAATTTTAATGTGAATAGGGCTTGTAAATGAAGAAAACGTTATAATGAGTTTGACATTTGTTTTGGGAAATTTGCTGATTTAGTTGGATAGTCAGTTAAAACTGAAGAAACATATAGTGCTTTTGTTTTGTTTTTGAAATTGCAATAATTCAATTGGATGGAGTTTGCAACTTTGCATTGATTAGGGCTCTGGGATAACTCAGACGAGTCAACCTTGAAAATGTAGATGAAAAAATAACAATTTGGTGTGTTAAGAAGGGTGATACTAAGTAGATATAGAACATGGCATAAACAAATTTAAAGTTTTGAAATTGGTTTTGCAAACTGTGATAATTTAGCTGGAATATTGAATCCTTGGAAAATGATGGGAACTTCAATTTTAGCGTAGAAATTTTGATAATTCAGTTGAAATCTCTTAAAATTGAGAAAAATGTTAGGATTTCGATTGTGTTATGGAAGTTGGGTTGCATGCCTGCTAACTCATTGGCTTTGTTTTCTTTTGGCTGCTAGGAATCAAAGTTCAGAACAACACTTGGTAGGACAATTTTGGGCATTGTGCAGGAAACTCTTGTGAAATAAGAACTGGTGGAATCATGGAAACCGTTCCCTTGCTCAATGGGGAACGGTCAGTTCAGTCACCTCAATTCGGTAGGATAGAGGACAGGGTAATTGACAGGGGGGGTGGATTCATGCTTTCGGCAAGGTCAGTCGCATCTTTGCAGCCTCGAAGTGTGTCAAGTAAACGGAAGCTTGAGGATCTGGAGGGTGTGGTAGATTCTTCTGAATTGATAGGTGTAAGACCAAGGTGGGAAGTTGGAAATGATTGTTGGCAAGAGAGGAGACAGACAATGTTTTCGGGTGATCAGCTTGGAAATTGTGAAATTGAGAATGTGACAATGGAGGAGAATTGTGCATGTGTAATGAATTGTGTTGTGGAGGAGGCTGCTTTCGATAACTCTGCTCTGCAGGATCCATGTGAAGCAGAGTTTGCAATCTACTCGGACAGTCCTGATGTAGGAAATGAAATTATGATGATAGATGCCGATTTTTCTGAAGTTGAATTTCTGCAAGAAGCGTCTACTGATGTGCGTAAAATTTCATCATCCGCAACCAAAGATGACACTATGGAGTTTTCAACTGACGAGGCAGAGGGAGAAATTCTTATGGAATGCTCTGCTCAGGGCAATCAATCCATTGATTATACTTTTGATTATCCAATATCTGCTAGCTCCACATTGATCGACAAGTTAGAAGATTCAATGCAAACAGTATCAGATGCCCTGGATAGTATCTCACAACTGGTTGATAATGGAGAGCATAAAGAGCAATCCATAGACACAAGAGAATATGAGTATGATGGGAAGTACAATGATATGCTTGTAAAGGAGAAAGAAGATGATGAAGATATGGGAAATTCATTGAGCGAATGCTTATCCGAGACACTAGATGTATCTAATGTTGGCCATACAGAAGGCCTCTATGCTGGTACTTCAAGTTGTTCAAGTTCCCAAGATTGTTCTGATTTAAATGAGTCCACAAACAATGGTGATTTAGTCAAAGAGATGGATAGTGATGTTAGTTCCTCTGAATTAAAGTTACAGTTCTTTGTCAGGACCATTCTAGATGGACGTTCCATAGTCCTCCAAGCCAGATTGAATGATACAGTTGATTCTATTCACAGGATGATCCAGTCAAGAACTGGTTTACCCTCATACGAACAACGGCTTATCTACTGGGGAAAGCAATTGCAGCAAGATCAGACTTTGGCAGACTATAATGTTACCAACGATGCAATGCTTCATTTGGTTGGTCGCATGAGAAGCACAGCACTTCCACGTTCATGGCGGATTGTTAATGATTTAGTGAGCATTATCTGCTTGCTGTGTGGCAAAAGTGATAGACTAAATGTGCTACAGGATAGGGTCCGGGACCGAGTAAAAGATTTTTTGAAGATGGCTGAAAAGACAGCACCTCCTTCAGATCATATGCAGGTCTTTCAGCTTGCGGGAGCTACCCAAGCTTTGGTAATGTTGCTGCTTTCCCCAGTAGAGAGCAATTCCAAGTGTGCAGAAGAATGCATAAAGCTTTTTACTTCATCCAATGATGAGTATTTGCCAAGTTGTGTTCACTGCTATTGCGCTCCTATTCTTTTGGATTTTTGCAAGTTGCTAGCCAATAAAGCCCCCAATAACAGTTTATACCCAGTCTGCCGTAGTTCTCTAGCCTCTATGCTGGACACAATTGGTGCTGCCCATGGAAGCCCTTATTTTAATGAAGCCAGGGCATCAACTATCGTACAAGAATTTTCTCCTTTTGTGAATGAGCTGTCAAATAGGCTGTCATCAAGTTTGACTTTGCGCTGGACTAAAAAGGCTTGTAGTCTTAAAGATATTGCTGTAAATAATTTGATACCTCTCAAAGAAGGGCAGGATTTCACGGCTTTTGTAATACCCCTCTGTAAAGCCATGGAATCTCTCAAAGGAAGTGAATGCCATATGCCATCTTATGGTTTTCATATGAGAGAGAAAAAAAAAGGTCTTCGAAAAGATCTGTCTCAGAAACTGGTCATCACTGCTAGCTGTTCTGTCAACTTGAAGGAGGAGATTGGATCCCACAAATGGCTTCAAGCAGTTTTCAGGAAACTGCTTCTTGAAATCGATAGTTGCTTTGAAGCTGTTGAAGATGTTCTTGTTGCACCTGGCACATCAACACTTGAGGACCACCCATTTGGCTGGACTCCATTTTTGGTGATTTTAAAAGGCTTGCATGCCATTGCCAAACTATATGATGAGGCCATGGAGGAAATGTTATCTATCCTGAAATCTCGCCATACAGCTTTAAATATTCTTATAAGACAATCATGTTGGAAAGATGATCACTTTTGGCTACTTGACTATGGGTTTCTACTTGATTTTGAGTCTAAGAAGCGGCTTGTGATGGCAATGCTCCCAGAACCACAGGATGATCATGATGAACGCCAGGAAGTTGTTGTTCACAGATCTCAGCTGCTCACAGATTCATTTGAATCATTGGCATATGTTGAACCTGAGATTCTACAGGGAGGAATATCTGTGGAGTTTCTTACTGAGGAGGCAACCGGTCCAGGAGTCTTGCGAGAATGGTTTTGTTTGATAAGCCGTGAAATCTTTAATCCACAGAATGCACTTTTTCTTTCATGCCCAAATGATCGTCGAAGGTTTTTCCCTAATCCAGGTAATCTGACTATTATCATGGCCATTGAAAGATTTTATAAGCTTTTTGGACAAGAAATTGTATAATATTGTCTTTCCTTCTCTTATATTCTCATGTCATGCTGTGATGATTTGCTACACTTGTTTTTTTTTCAGAATTTGATTGTAATTTTTGATGGCTTCAAGATGGATGTTATTTCAAGAGTCATTGAGCTAACTTACATTTTACTCTTTTTCTTTGATTTTTTGTGCATAAAATATATGCTTGGATAGAGTCTGTCACATAGTTCTTACTGAGAATTTAATGTTGAATAAATTTCCTTTAGTAGGGTTTATTGCAATTAGCAGAGGGAGTGCCTCTAGTTGGTGATTGTGTTGAAATTGGTTAATTGTATGAAATACTTTTAGAATCTAGTACTTCTTTGTTGTTAAATGTGAAAAATATGAAGGTATCTTCGACCAGTGTACTGATAACTTTTTACCCTCATTCTGCAGCATCTGGGGTGAACCCTGGGCATCTTACCTATTTCAAGTTTTGTGGTCGAGTCATCGCTTTAGCTCTAATGCACAGGGTCCAAATTGATGTTGTTTTAGCTCGTGCATTCTTCAGGCAGCTGGCAGGAGAATCAGTCCGTTGGGAAGATATCCATGATGCAGATCCTGAGTTATACTTGAGTTGCAAAAAAATTTTGGAGTTGGATCCGGAGATACTTGATTCAGATGCTCTGGAGCTTACTTTTGTAACTGAAGTTGAAGAACTAGGCTCCCGGAAGATAGTGGAGCTTTGTCCGGGTGGAAAGGATAAGGTTGTGAGCAGCATTAATAGAGATCAGTATGTGGATTTGCTTATTC
This sequence comes from Cupressus sempervirens, assembly GCA_028749045.1. Classification (NCBI taxonomy): domain Eukaryota; kingdom Viridiplantae; phylum Streptophyta; class Pinopsida; order Cupressales; family Cupressaceae; genus Cupressus; species Cupressus sempervirens. Next base: position 606,163,300 of record CM053787.1, read on the forward strand.
AGCGGCAGTTTGTGACATCTGTGACAGAGCAGGTCAATTGCTTTGCACAGGGCTTCCAAGACCTGCTTGTTAATTCCACATATCAACAGTTCCTGCGAGCATTAGAACCTGAAGACATTGATCTCATGCTGTATGGATATGACAGAGACATTTGCTTGAATGATTGGAAGGCACACACAGAATATCATGAGTATAATGAAGCTGATGATACTATAATTTGGTTTTGGCAGGTATTCTATGTAGCTTTGTTCTTTATAAAGTTTTTGCTAAATGAATGCAAAGAGAGAAACCAGAAATTTCCATGCTGTTTATCTGATTTTGTAGCAGGATCCTTGTTTTTTAACATTATGCTGCAAATGTTTTGTAAGTTTTATTTAGAAAATTATCATTGTATTAAAAATGAAAATAGAAACTGTGTATTAGGTTGCCCCAAGGATATGTATGGAAAAATACTAAGTTGCACGGGTACCTTCCCCCGCCCCTCCAGACCACGAACTGGTTTGAACCGGTTTGAAATTCGGGTCCGGTTTGAACTTGGTTCGACCTGGGTTCGTTTTTGCAGGCCTGGTTCGATCTGGTTCGAACCAGGGTTCAAACCTGGGAGAACCACATATAAAATTTTGAACCAAGGTTGAACCCGCGGCTACGGATGTCAACTTGACTGATTTATTTGCAATTTTGGATAATTTTTTGGCGTTCATGTAACCTAAGAAGGTGTTATTAATTGGTTTTGTGCCCTCTCATTGTCATCTGATGTTTCTAAAATATAAATATATATCAGCCAAGGAACAAGAGAATTGTTTGACATTGTATGATCTATTGCTGTGGCATCAAGTTTCATATGTAGCATTAATGATTAATGATTGCCATAATAAAAAATGAACCAACAAAGTAGAGCTAATAAAGTCTGAATCGTGTGAGAGTGATTTGTAACACTCTCACAAGTAAAATCAGACAGCAGACTTAAACAAGTAAATGCAATAGAACAGAACCTCACTTTTCACCTAGACTGCTAATAGTTTCCAAATACAGGAAATAGAACGTTAATCCTGTTGATGGTAAGTTTGTAACGAACTACTTTAGTGGAGATCTGAAATGATAGATGCAAAATCAGTACTCCATAATCTCCAATGTTTATAATGTTATTATCATAATGTATACAAATTTCTTTATCTTTTTCACTAATGGCTCTCAAAATGGTCAGTGTTCAGAACAATATGTCCTATTTTTTGTCAACTACTGACATGCCTATACCGAGACCAGTCCATTATCACAAGTTGTTTCTGATTTCTGATAATTCCACCATCTTGATTTGAGTACAAATAATTTATATTGAATCATAAACTCTTTGTCAACGCATCTCAAATTTTTCAATTCAAGCACCTAATAAACTGAAATTACATCTTTAATACAACATCAATAATCCCTTTGAAAGGAGTGGAACCCTTTATCCATTTTGAGGTTATTTTGTCTTGAAGGAGAGCACATATGTTATTGTTTATGCTGTTTCAAAGTTTTTGTTGTTCAAATGTGTTTATGCTACTATGCTACATTCTAATTCTAACTCATGCTTCGTGTATATATATATATATATATTTTTTACATGTTTTTGTACTAACGAACCCAAACCCTTTTCCAAAATTTTGTCGAACCAGCGAATTGGTTCTTGAACCGCGAACTTGGAACTGAACACCGGCAACTTAGAAAAAATATAAAGGCACTGAAATCATCAAGGTTGGGCTGGTTTTAGTCAACCATCTTATTTTATGTAGGTTAGGTGTAGTGTCCTTAACTGGGACTTTACTTGTTTTACACTAAAGATACCAACTAGGGTTCATTTTGTGCTTGGAAATGGCAATTTACTTAATCTCTGTATTGTTCCCTACTAGGAAGCTGCTATTTGATCATTTCCAATGATTAACATACATCACTATGCATTTAAATTAATTTGAATTCAGAAACAATAAATGATTTATAAGATCTATAAGATACTCGAGCCGCAATTCCTTGCTTCTCTCCTAAGCATCAAAGGAGGATGGGTATTTACTTGTCATAGGGCACTCGGACACCAATCTGCAAGCATGCTCCCTCAAGGCACTAGGAATGCATGTTTAAACCCATCTCGGGACATTCGCTCAAGGTATTGGAAATACATGTCCTTACCCATCTTGGAACTTACCTGCCCTGTGGGGATTTACTCTGCATCTCCATTCACGACACTAACCTAATCTCTTGTTGATGCGAGTTTTGTATCACTTACATAACATATTAGTAATGGAATAACCGATATGGAGTATCAAACATACAATTCTTCTCTTGAAAAGTTATTGCTCATGGGATATGAGAATAACTCCAATGTTCCTTACACTGTTAGATACTCGCTCAGTTTATCGATGTGATCTGCTAGTAATCACGCAGGCGGCCTTACGTTGTTCATTCAAGGATGACTTGGAATTTGGTGGAATGATGGTGATGGTGATGGGTTTGTGAAATATGCGGGTGGCAGATAATGTTGATGGTGGTGATGATGGAGGATGTGTCTGCCAATGATGATATTGATGGAAAGCGATGGTGGTGGAGGGTGAATGGGTGTATTCTGATACTTGACTTACTTCTCTAACTTCCTTCTCTAAACTTCGACTACCCAGCTACTCACTATTCTACTCCTACTCCTATGAATGGAAGGTTAGCAAATGGATGGAGATCGAATCTAATGAAGGTTAACCAGTGGCCCCACCTCCACAGATGCAAGGATTCAAAGGAAAGTAAACTAGTTTGCCACACAAGGCTTCCCAACAAGCTGCTAGGATGCTAGTGGTCTAGTATTGATCCCTATCAAACATCTACTAATGCTACCATACAACTATCCATCTACTTTACTCTTGCTTAAACAACTTGAAATACAACCAGCTTTAACAACTTGAAAAGAAATCTAACTATGTGGAAGTAGAAACCATGCAATAACACCCAATGTTCTTAATCAACATGCAAGTCACAACAATGAAAAAGAGAGCGATTTTGGTATTATCTTAGCAACAATTTCTTCGACACTTTACAAATGAGAGCAAATGGCCCCATATAGGGGCCAAAAATACAACGGACGGTGGAGATCAAAACAAGATCAACAATTCAGATTGGATCCTTAAAACCCTAATTAGGGTTGCCACCCCATCGACCAATGAGAAGCTGCCACCTCGTCAATTGACCAATGAAAAAAGTCTTAAAGTGGCAACCAATGAGAAGGCACCAAAATGGTGGCCAATCAGAAATAGAGACTTGGCCTATTCTAGAAGAAAGAGAAATTGCCGCTTGGGCTTACATCAAATGATCTTCTAATATAAATCTTCCCTTTTATTTCATTTTCTTAGCTAAGACAATGAACTTAGCTAGCCTTTCGTTAACTTCTTCCATAGGAGGACAAGGTGTGTGCGTCGCCCTGAGTTCTGTTGACTTCACCATGTTGCTTGCTGCTTGTAGTATCTTTTCATGATCCTTCTCATATTCTTTTGCAAATCCAATAAAAGCATTGAGAGAGGAAAGGGTGTCCAAATGCTTTTTCTTGATTGCAACCTTTCCTAACTCATCCGACTTTGATCCAAAATCTGTCTCATTGATATCCGCTTCTCCAATATCCTCAAAATCAAGTGCTATCCCAATGTTGCTCATCATGGTTGAAATAGAAGTGTCGACGCTTGGCCTGTGATGTGCAACTGCCTTATGTATCTTCTTTGCCAAGGGGAATTGTCCTTCCTTTAGTGTGTCCGTCCGTACCATGTCTACTGTACCGATATTGGTGTCGGTTATTCGCTTCATTATCAAGAAGGAAGGTGTTTTGGGCATCATATCCTCTTTGTATTTCTTAGTGTTTGTCTGCTTGGGATTCTTACTTGCACCAACATCCTCCAACTCGTCGCCCTATTATAGGATGGTAGAGTGGTGGACCAAAAGGCTAGTAGAACCAAGGGAAGCAATCCTTAGACTAGAACGAAAGAAGGATGTCAACTTAAGGACCCCTTTCAACTCTAAATGATCAAAATTCACTTTAACCAATTGTCAGACAGTGACTTTTCGGATTTAGGATCAGACCTTGAGAATTTCAAATCCACTTGCAAATCAGAAATTTATCATGTAATTCACCTTCAAATAAAATCTCCCAACCTAGGGCAAAAATCGCAGCTCCTTGCAAAAAAAATCAGAATTTGCAAAAAATTGCCGACACCATGAAAAATCTGCCTTTCAACCAAAAATCGCCCAAGACAAGGGCCAAATCTGCCTCAAGAAAAATTGCCAGTGGAAGGGAAATCTGCCCTCAAGACCAAAATCTCGCCAAAAATGGAGAAAAAACTGCCTTGCAAGGAAAATCGCCCAACACCAAAGAGCTGCTCCAAGAAGAAAATTTGCCCAAAAGCAAGGAGGAGAAGATGAGAAGTGAGGAAAGAAGAGGAAGGAGTTTCCTCTTATAGCCAACTCCACAAACCCTCCCTAGCTGGCCGACTTGGACCTTGGGAGAAAGAAAACAAATAATTAATGCAAAATTATGGCCCACAATTAAATACTTAACCAAAATTAATTTTTCCATGATGAAAATTAACTTTTTAAATTGCCATTTGGACCAGAATTGCAAAAAGAAAATAAATAATGCCTTAGAGGTGTTAAATATTTCCATTTAATGAAGATTTAGTAATTAATACGTCATTAAAATTGGATTTTGGCTAGCCAAAAGCCATTTTTCAATATTAAATTACTAATTTCATTAAAGACAAAAAAGTTTTCGAGGCAATTTAATCCATTTAAAGCTAAATTTTGCAATTTTAATTCCAATTGATTTAGCTAAGCAATTTTAGCATTTTAACACAAATAAATCATTTCTCTTAGAGCCTAAAATCGATTTTGCAATTTGATTTCATCATGGAAATTAATTTTCTTCACCAAAAAAAAGATTAAGATTTTCCAAAAGACCAGATCTAACAAAATTTCACTTTTTTTGAAAATTACTCAAGTTTTTACAATTATATCCAAATTTTCAAACAAATCATCTAAATACAAAATTCACAATTCTACCCTACCAAGTGTTGCTCTTTAAAATTTTGTCCGGCCTAAGGATGAAATTGGTCATTCTGGAAAATCGAGTGAAACTGGGTGAAAATAAGCCTAGCCCTCTCCCATCTGGCCTGAAGGTGTCCAAGGCTCAAAATTTTCAAAACTCAACAAAACTTTTGGACAACTTCAAAAAACTATTGCCGAGGCGATCAAAAAAAGGGGGTCCCCAAAAAATTTTGGGGCGATGGTGTGAAAACCTCACAACATCTAGCATCAACCCAAAGAAACGTTCCTGAACATTTCAAGAAATAAGTAACTTAGAACAAAAAATCTCAGGATGGCCTATCCGAAAATCCACTTAAGGACAAGCACTCAACAAAGGAAAGACCCCTCAAGTTGAACCTAAGCACTCGGACCAAATGTTACTCACGTGTGTGCAAATGATTTATTCCTCGCTTGACAGGAACTTGATAATCTCTCAAATCCATTAAACTTAGTTATTATAATATCCTTACTTCAAAAGCAACCTGGATAGAGCCCCACTGCCAGTCAGGCATCTACAGCCCCGACGGAGTTATCGCTATGGCACCACAATCATGGTTCTACCTTTAGTGATTATTTTTATAGCACTGGTAGAGATGATTGCACACCCTTGAACCAAATTTTATCTTTATTTTCACTTTGATACTGCTTTTCTCTTTTCTCATGATATTTTCTCTTTTTTCTTTTCTTTTTAATCTTTTGTTTGGTTTGTAGGCAATGAAGCTTGCTGAGGGTTTGGAAGACCACAGTGGCGCTGAAGCAGGTGTATGATTTTTTACTAAGTCTAATTTCACTTCAAAACATCAAGGACTCAGAGCAATTAAGTATGAGTAGAATGTTGTAACCATGTCAAAGATAACTCAAGAACCCCTATCGAGTTCGACCCAAATTTAGTACACGTCTTACCATAGACCAAGAACTAAACGCATCCTTTAACCTCTGAACCTTGTCAAATGTATTCGAGAAATGAACAAGACAGACTCTGTTTTGTCACCAAAAATGTAAAATCTACACACCTTGCCCACGAGTGATAACATGGACCCCCCTTCGCACTTGCAAAGGCCCAAAACCAAAATGCTCTCCAACTCAAGGAAGCTAAAAGATTGCAAGTCAAATGACTTGATACAAATCAAACTCGAACTCCCTTACAACACCTAAACTAAACAACTAGAAGAAATCTACTCTAACCAACTGAAAGGGAAACTTTAATCTACCCAACTGAAAGGAAACTTAATCTACCCAACTGAAAGGAAACTAAACTACTCTCTTGAACCAAATGGTCCAAGACAAACCTACCCTAACTATGTACAAAACTCTAAAGGGACAACACTAACCGATCTAATATATACACTGAATCTAACATGGTTTCTTAGGGTGTTCAAAAGTAACAAGGTTTGGGTGATAGTTCTCAATCTCACAAACTCATCCTTATACTCTGAAAAAAATTTGGTTAAGAGTAGGGAAAGAAACAACCTGGTATGACTCGAATTCGAATGGAACCTGAAAATTCTCCATGGCCTTAGGAAGTCAAAGTTGGTGGTCAACCATCCCAATAGCATCAACGTCAAACTCATTGGTAGTCTAGGCAGGATCAATCTTGGAATCAAGCTCATAAAATATCGCCTTTGGAGGCTTGTCCTTGTGAACAGTGAACCGTGAATCTTTGTGAATCTCCTCAAGTGTATCCTCAAAAATTAAGGATTCCTTGATATTTTCCTCATCAAACACCTCTCCAAGTTGCTCGAACACAGTATCCAACTGTAGCATCAACCCAAAGTATTCTTTGTTTTCCTTTTCTATGGGAGCAACTTGATCACCACTCAACAATCCTTGCATATCCTTACCAATAGGAGCTTCACCATCTAGCATGTAATTTCCATTTGAACTCTCCTCAGGAACATCTTGCCATTCTTTATGTAGACTCCCACCAAACATAGCACCTTCAACACTGGTAGGAGAAACATCATATGTCTTTGTGAGTGGCCCATCATCTTCCATTTCAAGTGGCAAAATTTCTAGAGGTCGAAGTTGGTGGCGAATCATGCCACTTGCAACAACTTGATCCCCTTGAAATGCCTTGGGCAATGACTCCTTTTGTATTCCTTCTATAGGATCTTCAAGCATCCCCCAAAGAATGTAGTGAGGATAACACCTTGTATTGGTTTATCAATATTTTCCTCATACTTGAACTCTCTTGTGATATCTTGTAATTCCTTGTTCAACTCACCCACTCGATTATCTTCCTCTTTAAGGATATTTGAAACTTCTTGCAACCCATCCTCAAGGGTCACCCCTTGAATCATGCATGAAGGCTCACCAAAGATCTCCTTTTCGTCCACCTTTTGATGTTCCATTTGTAGTTCTTCATGTGCCCTCACATGTTGACCTTTGCTTACCATCCTTTCTCTATCTTGGATAAGTTCCATTGTTTCCTCAATTTTCTTGTCAACCTCTCCACCTTGCGATATAATGTGTGAAGGTTCATCCACTCAGTTATCTTGAACATCAAAATCAATCATATCCTCTTGATAAATCTTATCTTCTTCATTTTGTGGTGCCCAACTTGAAAGCTGAAAGAAATTCTTACCACCCCCCACTGATATTTCCTCATACCAACCCAATTGAAACTTGACCAAGTCAATGGTGTCTTGGCAAGATGGGCAAGTAGACTTTGAATATATGAGACTATGTGCGTGGCATCAATAACGTTTTTCGCATATGTTTTTTGGTTCCCTAGATTTGATATCCTCTTTGAAAACAAGAAAATCTTCCTCCGAATTGACAAAGACTGCAGGCTCATGTATTTGTGAAAAAGAAAATTTTCCTCTTAATGTCAAGTCCACTCTTAAGAGAAACACCAAACAATCCATCTCCCCATGATCCGTAGTACCATGTATCCTACATTTCCTTGATGCTGCAAGTTGAGACAAATTCAATGGAGGTAACCTTTTGTTCAAATCAGACCAAATGGGATGAACATCCACTCGCCTATCCATTGAGAGACCTTTCTTCCTTTTTTGAATTTTTTGATTTTTGCTTTAAAAGAGATCTCTCATCTCAAATCTAACTTTGAAAGCTCATTCCTCGTCAATCTCTGCTTCAATTCAACCTTCCAGTGAACCTCGATCAGGCCCTCCTTTTAGCGCCATATAATGTTGATGCAAGTTTTGTATCACTTACATAACATATTAGTAATTGAATATCCAATACAGAGTATCAAACATACAATTCCTCTCTTGAAAAGTTATTGCTCATGGGATATGAGAATAACTCCAATGTTCCTTACACCGTTGGATGCACAGTTTATCGATGTGATCTACTGGTAATCACGTAGGCGGCTTTACGTTGTTCATTCAAGGATGACTTGGACTTTGGTGGAATGATGGTGATGGTGATGGGTTTGTGAAATATGTGGGTGGCAGATAATGTTAGTGGTGGTGATGATGGAGGATGTGTCTGCCAATGATGATGTTGATGGGAAAGCAATGGTGGTGGAGGGTGAATGGGTGTATTCTGATACTTGACTTACTTCTCTAAACTTCGACTACCCAGCTACTCACTATTCTACTCCTACTCCTATGAATGGAGGGTTAGCAAATGGACGGGGATCGAATCTAATGAAGGTTAACCAGCGGCCTCACCTCCACAGATGCAAGGATTCAAAGGAAAGTAAACTAGTTTGCCACACAAGGCTTCCCAACAAGCCGCTAGGATGCTAGTGGTCTAGTATTGATCCTTGTCAAACATTTACTAATGCTACCATACAACTATCCATCTACTTTACTCTTGCTTAAACAACTTGAAACACAACCAACTTTAACAACTTGAAAAGAAATCTAACTATGTGGAAGTAGAAACCATGCAATAACATCCAATGTTCTTAATCACCATGCAAGTCACAAAAATGAAAAAGAGAGTGATTTTGGTATTATCTTAGCAACAATTTTTCAGACACTTTACAAATGAGAGCAAATGGTCCTATATAGGGGCCAAAAATACAACGAACGATGGAGATCAAAACAAGATCAATGATCCAGATTGGATCCTCAAAACCCTAATTAGAGTTGCCACCCCGTCGGCCAATGAGAAGCTGCCACCTCGTCAATGGACCGATGAAAAGTGTCTAATAGTGGCAACCAATGAGAAGGCACCAAAATGGTGGCCAATCAGAAATAAACACTTGTCCTATTCTAGAAGAAAGAGAAATTGCTGCTTGGGCTTACATCAAATGATCTTCTAATATAAATCTTCCCTTTTCTTTCATTTTCTTAGCTAAGACAATGAACTTAGCTAGCCTTTCGTTAACTTCTTCCATAACAGGACAAGGTTTGTGCTTCGCCCTGAGTTTCGTTGACTTCACCACGCTGCTTGCTGCTTGTAGTATCTTTTCATGATCCTTCTCATATTCTTTCGCAAATCCAATAAAAGCATTGAGAGAGGAAAGGGTGTCCAAATGCTTCTTCTTGATTGCAACCTTTCCTAGCTCATCCAACTTCGATCCAAAATTTGTCTCATTGATATCCGCTTCTCTGTTATCCTCAAAATCAAGTGCCATTCCAATGTCGCTCATCATGGTTGAAATAGAAGTGTCAACGCTTGGGCTGTGATGTGCAACCACCTTCTGTATCTTCTTTGCCAAGGGGAATTGTCCTTCCTTTAGTCTGTCCTCCATCCGTATCATGTCTACTATATTAATATTGGTGTCGGTTATTCCCGTCATTTTCGAGAAGAAAGGTGTTTTGGGCATCATATCCTTTGTCTTTCTTAGTGTTTGTCCACTTGGGATTCTTACTTGCACTAACATCCTCCAACTCGTCGCCCTATTACGGGATGGTAGAGTGGTGGACCAAAAGGCTAGTAGAACCAAGGGAAGCAATCCTTAGACTAGAACGAAAGAAGGATGTCAGCTTAAGGACCCCTTTCAACTCTAAATGATTAAAATTCACCTTAACCAATAGCCGGACAGTGGCTTTTTGGATTTAGGATCAGACCTTGAGAATTTCAATCCACTTGCAAATTAGAAATTTATCATGTAATTCACCTTCAAATAAAATCGCCCAACCTAGGGCAAAAATCGCAGCCCCTTGCAAAAAAAATCAGAATTTGCAAAAAATTGCCAACACCATGAAAAATCTGCCTTTCAACCAAAAATCACCCAAGACAAGGGCCAAATCTGCCCTCAAGAAAAATTGCCAATGGAAGGAAATCTGCCCTCAAGACCAAAATCACCAAAAATGGAGAAAAAATTGCCTTGCAAGGAAAATCGCCAAACACCAAAGAGCTACTCCAAGAAGAAAATTTGCCTAAAAGCAAGGAGGAGAAGATGAGAAGTGAGGAAAGAAGAGGAAGTAGTTTCCTCTTATAGCCAACTCCACAAACCCTCCCTAGCTGGCCAACTTGGACCCTGGGAGAAAGAAAAACAACTAATTAATGCAAAATTATGGCCCACAATTAAATAATTAACCAAAATTAATTTTGCCATGATGAAAATTAACTTTTTAAATTGCCATTTGGACCAGAATTGCAAAAAGAAAATAAATAATGCCTTAGAGGTGTTAAATATTTCCATTTAATGAAGATTTAGTAATTAATACGTCATTAAAATTGGATTTTGGCTAGCCAAAAGCCTTTTTTCAATATTACATTATGAATTTCATTAAAGACAAAAAAGTTTTCAAGGCAATTTAATCCATTTAAAGCTAAATTTTGCAATTTTAATTCCAATTGATTTAGCTAAGCAATTTTAGCATTTTAACACAAATAAATCATTTCTCTTAGAGCCTAAAATTGATTTTGCAATTTGATTTCATCATCATGGAAATTAATTTTCTTCACCAAAAAAAAGATTAAGATTTTCCAAAAGACCAGATCTAACAAAATTTCACTTTTTTTGAAAATTACTCAAGTTTTTACAATTATATCCAAATTTTCAAACAAATCATCTAAATACAAAATTCACAATTCTACCCTACCAAGTGTTGCTCTTTAAAATTTTGTCCGGCTTAAGGATGAAATTGGTCGTTCTGGAAAATCAAGCGAAACTGGGTGAAAATAAACCTAGCCCTCTCCCATCTGGCCCGAAGGTGTCCAAGGCTCAAAATTTTCAAAACTCAAAAAAACTTTTGGACAACTTCAAAAAACTATTGCTGGGGCGATCAAAAAAATGGGGTCCCCAAAAATTTTTGGGGCGATGGTGTGAAAACCTCACAACATCTCTAAGGGTCTATAGCAAGTGATTAAAGAACAGGCTATGCATATTTTTGTAACTCATGTATTACAAATACACTTGCACACATTTATAATACAACATTACTGATATAAATTCCAATTTCACTAGTTTATACACACACACACACACACACAAGGGTTCCTTATCCCTAAAAGTATTCAGATAAATTACTCTGTAAATCAGAATTGAACTCATAGATGATTACCAGCAATATAATACAATTCATCTCCTTTGATGAACACCAATTATAAATAATAATTTTAATCATTCCTTTCTGATCCTTTCCCATGTGGTCAGCATTAAGTTTATTTAATAATCTCTGGTTCCATGATCTTTTGGAGAGGGGGTGAATTCCCTTAAAGCCTGGAAGAGGCCTGAATGAAGAGGTTGTAACCAAAAGTCAAATTGCACCTCTTTTTTAATTACTATTGACATTTATTAATTAATAATTACTAATTTGTTCCTGATTGAACTTAGTTCACCCTCTTAGAAATAGGGATAGTCTTGATAATTTTTAAATATTACCACTTATTATTCCATGAAAAAAGTGGAAATGGAACAACACAAATCTTTTTTCATGCTTTAATAATAATGTTTATTATTAATTATTCTGGTTCTATCTTCCGTGAGTTCCATTCTAGTTATAACACGGCTGTATTAGTCAGACATCACTGAAGAGATTTCCAAGTTTTTAACTTCTTGTTGTGACTGCTGACTGGTAGGAATTGATCTGATATATTGCTCAATTAATATGCTGCAACCATAGTTTAATCCCCAAACAAGTATTAATTGAAGCATCAGCATATATGAATATTCCAGATACATCAAATATGTAACACCCAGCACAATTCACAATTTGCAATTTTATCAGTCTCTGTATTGAGGTCTGCAGTGCAACAATTAAGAGGTGCAAGAAATTGAAATATTAATCTATTGGTCAAAGCTTTCGATATGTATTCCCAGAGCAAGCCCGTTTGGTTCAGAATTAAATTTTATTCCACTGTTTCGAAATAGAGCGATATCTTTGTTTCTCTATTTTCATATTTTAATATAATTATTAACTATTATAGGTGAAGAAATTTATCATTGTATTATAAAATAGCATAGGTTGCTATCTTGGACTCGGACAGTGCTACACAAACAAAAACTTTTCCACTCAGCAAAAACCTAGTGACTTGAGAAAGATTTGGCAACTTAGAAAGCACTAAAAATTTAAATCTCTTAAAGGAAAAATGCGTGGACACCACATTCTAACCAGTGTTTTATTTACTTGCAGCAATTTTTTTGCCCCTTTTTCGCATCATAAAAATGTGAGAGTTAAGCTTGTGAAATCTTGCCCAGCAAACAGAATTAAGATTCCTTGGCAACTCAAAGAGTACTTGCAGAGTTTGCAAACTATGCATTAGGTTTCCCTAGGGATTTGTATGTGTGTATGGAAAAATATAAAGGTGTTGAGATCATAGAAATGAGACTCAAACTCAATGTGAACTTGGCAAGGCTGAACTGACTTGGAACTTGGCAAAAAATACAATACTCAGCAGGACTTGGGAAAAAGCAGGTTTTTGGGGAGTTTTGCCTTTGGTGAGTTTTGGTGACAAGGTCTTTGGGATTTGGCGAGGGTCATTCAACTCGAAACTTGCTAGGACTTTGCAAGTCTTGGTGAGTCCAGGAACTATGGTGGGAACAGTTAAGGTTGGGCTGGTGTTAACCAACTTCTTTTCTGTCAGGAGCCTGATTACAAGTCATGTTCTACTTGTAGTCTGTCACAAGGAAAGCCAAATTTAAGATTGAAAACTTTAAATCTGTCAAAATAAAAAGACACTAAAAAACTGTTAGAAATCATCAATATGTTTGTTCATACACAAATGTACAGTTTGGACTTTGTGACAAAATATTAGTTTTTTTTGTGGCTGATAAGGGTTTTCAAGATCTATGGGCTGCAGCAGTGTCAGTGTAGATCATTTGAAAATCATCTATCCACAACTCACTGTATCTTTGAATGCTCAGCATATACTTCTCCATTATTCAGGTCCTCTTTCCTCATTCTTAATATATGATACTCAGAACATAAGTCTATCTGGAAGAAGTATATCATCCGATGAGGTTCATCTATTAACCCATCCGCACTAGGGATGAGGTATTAGTTATTGATATATTTTTTTTAAAGTAAGAGCCCAATATTCTTCATACATCAGAATAGTGCCCTCCTTTCTTTACTAATAGTATGGAAGAAGCAAAAGATCTAGAGGTAGGTTCTAGATGGTCCATCTAAAGTAATTCCTTGATAATTTTCTCGCTTTCTTATATCAAGTAACACATTGAAAGTTTTCTCAATTTTATATCTCTTTTGGTAGTGGTAAGGTGTGATAGGGACAAGTTCTGCCCCTTCTAGTTCAATTGTATGTTCAAAACCCTTCTTAGGAAGGAGTCCCTATGGAATATTGCTAAAATCTTTCTTATGCTTCTCAATGATAGATTGAATATCAACATCTAATGTCTTTCCTTTTTTGGAAGAGGATTTATAAAGGATCATACATCATGCAACCCACTTTACTTTTCCATGTGTAAAAGTCCTTTACATCTTCTTTAATGAAACTACTCTTGGAAATACATTTAATAGTCCTTGTATACTTGCCATTTTATTGGAAACATGGTTCCATCTATTTAAAAGCTAGATAATATTTACCCGAGGAATGTAGCCTTTGAATGCCCAAAACCACAATTTTATTGCCCATGTTTACTGTTTAGAAATCTTCACATATTTGATGCCTTGCTGAATTTGTTGTGTGTAAGGTGTAGTGAATCAATCCTCCATGACTGCCATGAAATGTTAAATTTTTTTTTACCTTCAACTTCATCCTCACTTGTCAATGAAGAGAATCATTTATTTGTCCTTGTAGAACACTTTGTATATTAAAGAGGGGTGATGCTTGGGTCCCCTTGAGATTGTGGCCAATTTACCACTTGCAATTTCTTCATAATCATGTTTCCACTTTTTCCTTTTAATTTCAAACTCTTTTTCATTCATTTTGTCATCCATCATTGCTTCTAAATGGTGTGCTTTTCCCCTTTTCAAATATCCATGATCTGGTTCTCATCTTCTTGGATTAATGGTGTTCACAATGATCAAAGACGGTAACATATTGATTGCGACCTTTAACCTCATGAAAGAGTAGTTTTCCTTTCATGAGACACTAGCACAGATGTTGCACTGCAAATTTTGCTTTGGAGATTTCAATTTGTGTATCAATATTGTCCCCCACCCGCCTCTTCGCCATTGTCCCCTTGTTGTTCCCAATTTTAGGCCCTTGACACCATCCTTGAAACCCATTACTATATCCCTATGTGAAGAAACACTGTGGAACTATGAGCAAAACACAACCTTTCTTTTAAAGCTTCCTTTGATAACTCTATTATGTTGAATTAAGGTGGCAATGCCTTTGGTTGCCAGTTTCTCTTGTAAAAGGGTTGCCTATGTAACTTTGATGGTATATTCATTGAAGAGGTCTTTTTAAGCGGATAGGCTTTATGTGGGAACTTTGTTCCCACAAATAACTTTTTCTTGCTGGAAAGCTGTTAGTCCTCTTCTTGGAAAGCTTTCTTTTCCAGTTATGTACTTCAGTTATTTTCTCTTTTTTTATAGTTTTTTTAAAATATTAAATTAGCATATAATTTTAGAAATAGAAAGTTTGTTTTCTTTTAGAAAATTCAAATTTGATTTTTTATTTTTATTGTTATTTTAGTTTATATTTTGCTCCTCTTTATGCATACTACTTTTTCATATTAGATTTTTCATGTGGATATTTTCTTAGATGATCATTTTATTCATACTAGTCCTTAGTCTTTTTAACTTCTAACATGAATGCCTTTTTCTTGCACCTTGTAGAGATGTAGGATCAAGAGTGCCCACCAAGCGATGGAGCAACCTTGTTAATCCCTCATTGAAAGTATTTGAAATTTTGGTGCATAATTGTCCATTAAACTTTGTTTTAATTGTCTTAACTCTTTGAAATGTCTCTCGAGATGCTTCTAATTGAATTAATCTTAGTTACCAGTTCGAGTTCAAAGAGCTGGTTTGCTGATACAGCAAAATTTTTGAAAGGGGTTTGGTTCGTTCGTATAAAAACTCGTAGAAATTATAAAAAATCATATATATACATATTTATGAAGTGTAGAAGCATAAATTAAAATTAGAATGTCACATGGTATTATAAAATCAAATGATTTAATCATTTAAACAACAAAACGCCATTGGCATAAAATTTAAATTTGTAATCATAGCATCATGAATTGTGATCATACCATCATATATTTCAAGTTCAACATCAAAGATTCAAAACTTGCAAATTAAATCATGACACATAACAAGAAGTTTAAGTATCATTGTTTCAAGTTCAAGTTTCAACTAATGGATTAAAAATTTATTAATATCCGTCTTCATCTTCTTCATCATCATCTTCTTCTTCTTCTTATCCTCCTCCTCTTAGTTCTTTAGCACTAGTTGACTTAGCAATAGAGCTAAGGCCAATGGGATCAACAACAACAATAATAGCATGGGCATCAAAATCTTCAATTAAGGCAAGAGACAAAACCATTGGAGTCCGCTACCTCTGTATTATTTAGTCTTGTGCGAGAGGAGACACAAGTTATGATGCACAAATACCAAGTTCTCCGCTCTTTTTGATTGCAACCTATTTGTGCTTCATCGACTGGATGAAAGAATATGTGCTCTGATTTCTTTCCAAAGTAGATGAATTAGTCACCTACGAAGACATGACCAAGTAAATAATTAAAATGAAATTTAAATTATGTATCTTGAATCTTAGAATTTCTAGCAATTTATGAAGACTAAGTAAACCAATAGCAATTTAAAAAAAATTAAACTTGTGATATCACTTTGATTGCAAGGGGCTGCAATGTTTGAAATCTTTGGCCATGGAGGTACTGCCAACTATGTGCATCCTTCTTAAATCGATGATGAAGAACATTATTACTGACTTTTTCCACAAATTGTTGGAACTCATCTGTAATCAAATCTCAAATATCATCATTAGAAAAGAGTTTTTCAAATGCTGCCTTGTACCCATTAGACACTCCTAAATCTCTATTGGGTGGTAGCCTTCCTAGCAGATTAGTATATTGGGTGCTTAGTATTTTGGGCATCAATGCATAAGCAAGAAAATGTAGAGGAGCGGTCATTTTGTTCCATCATTCTATAAGCAATTGCTTCTAATTGTTTGGAGGTCTCTTGAGGATCTTCTCAAGCATTGAGTCTATGCCATCATAGATCTCTCCAAGGCAAGGCCTAACCATGTGAGCGTACCTAAGCATATGATCATAAGGGCTCAGTGAGCTTAATAAGATATTCAACACGTTCACACCATAAGTCATCCAATATCCGATGCTTTATTTTGGATACCCTCTTATTGTTTCTTTGCCTCCATATAGCCCAATTGTTGCTGATTACCATATTGGAAAGTGCCTCTTTCACTTCCATAAGTTGTCTTAATACGATTACATTTTATGCAAAACGTGTCTTAGCAACCTGTAACATAAAATAGAGCAAAAATAATGCAACTATTAGATGCATGCTTCAAAAAAGAATACACATTATACAATCAAAAAATCAGAAATTGTAAGATACAATTTTTTTAATATTAAATTACTAACTTGAGTTCAAGTTCACTTACCTTCAGCAACTCCAAACGTGAGAACTTACCTTCTTTTTTTAGGACATTTCTTGACTCCTCTTCTAGGGTATCCACACAAATGGCACACCACATGAAAATATGAACTATTTCTTTCTACATTACAACCTCGACATTTCCAATTGAAAGCAACACCTCTCGGAATAGGCTGTGTAATATCCACATACTTCCGG
Organism: Cupressus sempervirens; assembly: GCA_028749045.1. Classification (NCBI taxonomy): domain Eukaryota; kingdom Viridiplantae; phylum Streptophyta; class Pinopsida; order Cupressales; family Cupressaceae; genus Cupressus; species Cupressus sempervirens. Next base: position 606,180,492 of record CM053787.1, read on the forward strand.
AAGGGAGAATCATAATGGGGTTCTATTCTTTCTTGGGTATTGGCATTGGCTCTTGAGGATGAGGTAAATCCCATTGAAATTCCTTTTCCTATGGCAAGAAATTGTATACATAGTGAGAATGAAATTTTAGGGAAAACAATGGCTAGATCTTATTGGCAATGAAAGATAAATGAAAAAGATAAAAAGCTTAAACAAAATGGAACAACTTACCTTTTGCTGCCATTGTAAACTTGCAAAGGTGTAGGAATGAGGCACAAACACTCAATATAGCCCATAAACAAATCTTCCAACTTCTTGCACAAACAAACCCTTGTTCAACCACCTATTTGTTCTTGCTCAAGACAAACCAACCTACTTGCACACCACAAATGAGTGTTAGAAGCCAACATAAACCTTTCACATTCACTTAATGAACTTAAAAAATAATAAAATATGTCAAAAAAACACTTTTCTACCATCCACATGGCCCAGTTCCACACATTTGCAGGTGGTTCAGCTTGTGGCATGCTAGTTCACCCAAGTTTGATTTGGTTTGGGACCAGTTCAAAGCGTGCCATGGCCTCTGAGGAGTAATAGGCTAGGTAAGAATATCTGTGATGTCCCTCCAAGGAATCAATCGAGAAACAAAGAGAAAATATACAGATTAATGCTAAGCATACATGATTCACTGTCCTCAATATAATAGCATGAAGTGACTATATAAAATTCACAATCAATATTCAAATACGTATCTCTTTACTGTCTAAATTTCCTCACAATCCATCATAGATCTTTTTCCATCACAAAGTAATAGTGTAGACAGAGAATGAAAAATTCAAATACTAGCACATCTGCTATCGTGATAGACATGAATGGAAAACATGTAAGCAAGATGAGCATGATAACATCTTCCCCGTTTAGGTAAGAAGCTTCATCAGAGATTCTACCCTCCAAGAATCTTCAGCTTCACATTCTCATGTGAATCCCTCATTTTGAACAACATATTTGACTCCCATTAGATATCACAAATTTTCTAGAATCCAATTGTTCTATTCTGGTTCAGGTTGTTTCCTTAGGTCCACCCAAATACCATGTTAATGTTTTGAACCAGAATATTATAAATACAATAATCAAAACCTTTAAGTTCATCAAAGCACAAGATAATTGGACAAAGATTTGCCCTGGGAAAACCCTCCTACTCAAGGAAAAAGCCCAGTCACACTCGAAATTGATCCTCTTATCGAGTTCTCAAAACCAATACATAGATTTTTCACTTATGATTGAAAAATAACAAAATTTTCAGCCAATAAGTCTTGACTTTCTTTTGTCAAAGCTCTCACAGTCTCTAATTGAATTAACTGACCACAAATATCATGATTCATAGAATCAGCTCATTGATCATACCAAGATTATGGAAGCTACCGAATAATTTCAAGGTTATCTAATAGCTCTAGGAAATTCTTGTTCAGAATATAAACTAAGACAACATCGAATAACAACCAAAACTAGCTTCTTGAGACAAGGATGAGCACATTATTTATAGTAGCTGAGGAAATTACAGGTACATTTGTGAGACCATTAGGTGAAAGATTTTTTTAAAATAGCATTCAAGGTGTGTACTAGATGTTTTATGCATCTTCAGATCTTGTCAAATAATTGCTCCATGAAATCTTCAATTAATTTGTTGAATTCAGGAATATGAAATCGATCTTTTTGATCATCTTGTTTAATGCAGGATAATCAGTGCACATGCAAAAAGAGCGATGTTTCATGCCCATCAATACCATTGGTGATGCCATTGACCTGTATACAATTCTATCAAACTATAGCAATGGAAACTAGATATTATATTATTTTTCAAATCTGTCATTGGATGGTATTAAATTTATGAATCCATGCCCAAGGTTCAATTTATTATTTTTCCTTATCCATCAATCTGGAATTACAAGTTTTGGCATTTAAAGCCTATTATTAGCTGCATAACATTAATTTCTTCCTTCTTTCCACTATGAATCGGTTGTCTCCTCATAGGACACTTCAAATCGATTCCTCTATTTCAAGTAATCTTATTGGCCATTTAGGCCGTGCATAATCTTTTAATAGGGTTTTCACTGAAACTCTTTTCATACTTTTTTGTCTAGGTGGGGACATGATCTCCTGATCATAGCATTTTATCCCTATGCGCAGATATGAGATTAAGACTGCCTACTTTCTACATTGTGTACTAACCATTACCCAACGTCTGTGCTACTACCAGTACACATACCAGAAAGTACTCAGAAGCGAATCACAGAATCTGATGTAAACCACAACAACCACGCAAAAAATGCAACATTAGAAAAAGCAAGAAGATTAAAACAGTTCTGTACTGCTTTCACCAGCATATAGAACGGTCCCTGTTTGGTGATTTTACACCTTGGTTGTTCTGTATGTTGGCAATAGAATAGAGTAGGCCTATTTGCATTTCTGTTTCAAAGCTTTCAGTTTTTGGTGAGGCTGTTTTCTTTGCCATATTCTTTTGGATCATTAATTCTAATTTTATTTATAATTTGCTTTTTGATATAATCTTTGGGGTTTTATTAAGGGGCCCCAGCCTAAAACTGAAAATAATAAAACATACAAAGATGTAAAACCAATAAACCTGCACAAACAACATCCTTTAAGGAGCAAGCTAAATTTGAAAGGAAAAACAGTAATAGAGATAAAAACAAATTTATCAGTCTCACCTAAGCTTCTGATGAGACCAATGTATCAGTTGGCCTAGATATCTTTTCCTTTATTAGCTGGTGTCCAACAGACATTATTATACACATTATCATAATCTAACAAAGTATGAGAATTGGACAGTTGGCAAGTACCCCCAACAATGAGTTGAGAATGTGTTATCCAATAATGCATTGTTCTGGCAGGGTCAAGTCTGCTGAGACTCGATAATTATCTATTGGAGGAAGACTCCAGCTTTCTTGAGGGTTGGACAAATTGGAATTTGACAAAACTAAAGATATCTTAGCCAAGTGGGGAGATTATCAGACCATTTATGAGAAAAAAGATGAGTTGTAGGCTTTGCTCAATTCAGACAAGTAGGCAACTAAGAAATTTATAGTTAAGGCAGATCTCTTTACATAGAAACTTTTAGTAGAGAAGTCGAGGACTGGGCAGAACCAAACTCTGTTTGATATTTCTTCTATTCAGCACTTTTTTACCATGTACAAATAAGGCATTTTCCCCTTTTTTTGTAGAATAATGTTTCACCAAAAGCCCTTAGAAAAAGCGAGATCAGCAATAGTGAGCTGATCTTTGAGAAGATAGAGGTTGTTTTTAAATGTTTTTCCCACTAGAATATTAATCTCAACTAGTAGAATTGTCAAGTCTATAATCACTATCAAACATACACTAGTAAAAAGAGCACATGTTCTCTTTAGAGTCAATTGGCACAAATTTCTTCAAGGTGTTCCCAGTGATTGCTAATGTGGACTGTTGCCAAATTTGTATATGGTGTTTCTGTAATGATATTTTATTATCTAATGATTGAGGTATTAGAAATGGAGATCTATTAGAATATTGTAACGTTTCTTTAATGATCATCTTTGTTAGTCTTTAGTGTATTAGGTAGTTCCTATTTTTGTTTATAGTCTATGATTGTTTCTTTTAAAAATATTGTCTTTGTAAATCTATTTAAGGAAGCTTCATCTCTTTTTAATACAACATCGATTTACCATAACATGTTATTAGAATGGGTCAATGGGATTTCATAAAATTTGGTGAATTTTTAATGAAATATTTTAGGTTCTTCTGATCTAGAATTCTTTTCCAGAAATTTGTTTTCCAATTTTTTAAAATAAAAATCGTTGGAGGTATTTTATGAAAATTTTGTGATCCATCTTGAAAGACTCTTGCTGAAAATTGCAAGCCTAGTTGAGGATTTTGATCGCGCGATTTCCTAAATTGAGCAGAAGTCTTTGATTTTTGAGGGTTGCATGTTGCTTGCATATGCTGTTTATCATACTAAGTCTTGTGTTTTTTTGTATGAAGGTTTCTCTGATTGACTTTTTATAAATTTCTCCCAAAAAATATTCTTAACGAGTTTATAGAATTTTTTTCCTAAAGCAATTCAGATGGATTTCGTTATTTTTTTGTTCCTTTTTCATAATTTTTCCCTTTAAAAATATTTATGGAGGGTTTTAATAATTTTGTCCCTTTAATTTTTTTATCTTTCTTCCTCAAAAATCTTAGGGCATGCTCTTGTCAAGGAGGGCTCTATGGTTTTTAGAAAGGTTTTTTTTTCTAAACTATGTTTTATATGCTGATCCATGTTTTAGATGTTCTGCTAGCCATCTATTTGGTTTTTTTATTTTATCCTCAAAAATTGTTTTTGGATTCTATAATTTGCAATGTTACATAAGATTCCTTTATAGGTTTTTGCCTTTTTTTAAAAGTTGATGATTTATGATCTTGGGTGTTTGCAATATGTTCTGGGGTGTCAAGCTCTTTTGCATATGTTTGGAGGGTTTGCCTTTTTTTTTTTTCAAAATTGTGTTATCTATCCTCGGTGTATGTCTGGCTACAAGGAGGGACATCTTTGTTATCCAACAATAGGTTGGATTTTTGTGATGATTTTTAGTCAAGAGTTTTATAGACTCTATGAGGGTTAGTAGTAGTGCTAGCTATCTATTTGGTTTTTTTATTTTGTCCTCAAAAATCATGTTTGGATTTTGTAATTTGTAAAGTTGCATGAGATTTCTTTATAGGTTTTTGCCATTTTTTAAAAGTTGATTTATATAATGGGTGTTTGCAATATGTTATGGGTAAATTTGGAGGGTTTGCTGATTTTTTCTCAAAATCATGTCAACTATTCTTGTTGCATCTCTGGCTATAGGGAGGGACAACTCTGTTATCCAATAACAAGATGAAGTTTTGTGATGATTTTTGGCCAACAAGTTTTATAGACTCTAGGAGGGTTAGTGGCAGGCTCATCTCAGTGATAGAGTCAGTGGCAAGCTCTTGTTTCTTGTTGCAAAGCATTCTAAAGGGTCATCCTTCTCTTTTTTTTGAATGGATCTTGGCTACTTTTGATCATTGACATTCTACATATCTAGGGAGGTCTCAACAATAATCGAATGTTCTAAAGAGTTTATGACCACAAGACATGTACTTTTTGTCCAGGGTAGTTATACAATGACCATAAACGGAGGGTATTAGAATATTGTAATGTTTCTTTAATGGACATCTCAATTAATGTTTAGTTTATTATGTTGTTTCTATTTTTGTCTTTAGTTCATGATTGTTCTTTCAGAAATATCGTATTTGTAAATCTATAGAAGTCTCCTATGTTTAATACAACATCAATTTACCACAATAGTCTCCTTATATAGAGAAAATACCGAGAAATAAAATAGAAACATTCTTAATAACTAACATGAAAGATTCAAGTTATCTACTTAAAAAATCAACTAAATAATACCTAAATGACCACTGATAGAGGATTAATTACTTTTTTACCTTCCCTAAATGATTATTTACTAACTATTCTAACAAAAGACAAAACTTTGAAGTCATTGGTCATGAACGCATAAAAGGTTGATTCCTCAGAATACTCTATTACATGAGCTTTCTACTGAGACCCCCCCTGGTTGGACTTCTGATAAAAGCTGCAGAACCATTGTATATGACCAAGCTTCCCATAATAGGTGACATGCAATATTCTATTTGGTACTTTCCTTAGATGTGCGTTCTGCTTTCTGCTGAGTGGAAACATCTTTGGCTTTATCTGTGGAAGGAGATGCTTGTTCTGCTCTAACCCATGTCATTGTTGCTACCAAATTGCTCTCTCTACCCAGCTTGCTGCGGTAGTTTATTACACAATTCATCGAACTTCAAGTCAGCATTAGTGGATGTATTGTTGAATGTCCCAATGAAGTGTTTGAAGGGTCGCGGTAGAAGCATAATCACCACCATGTGCTCTTTCATCTTGTGACTAATAGCCTTCAATTGATTGTATATTTCCTTGATCTTCGTAAGAATGGTCATGCAGAGATATCTTCTTATTTATCATAGGGGAAAATGACGTATTCTTGAAAAAGAAAGTTCATCTTTTATCTGATGTTTTATGGATACTTTTTGGATGCATCCAAATCTTTGTTGCAGTCTTGGCAGTTTGAACTCCGAGAGCATTTCAACAGTGATTGATAATTTCAGCAACATAACTGCTTCTTAGATATGTTCATCAAATTTGTCTTGGTCTTTGCTTGCTGCTGTGGGACAAGTAGTCTGGTCTAGGCATTGGTACTCAAAATTTGAGAGCATTGTCTGCTTCCAGGTATTGTAATTCTTGCTGTTGAACTGCTGATGCCCTCCAACATGATGTTAGTCAATGATGCCATCCCTCGTATTTTCTTATGCACAAAAAATGAGGCAAACTTGAGCTTCAAACGAGTCTGATTTTAACCTAAAAAACTAGTGAAAACCTTCAACAAGTAGCTGGTACAAATGCCAGGAAATCTGATTGTTAGGTAAAAATCAGTCAAACCCTTGCTTAGAATCCCTACAGAGGGCACACCATTCTTCAAATGCATGATTTTGTCATAGAATTGAGAAAAAAATTGCACATTCCTAGGTCTCATAGCCTAGGTGCGGAAAATTTGGAAAACCGTAGCCACGGGTTTCACAGAAAAAATTAGTCCCCTGAAGGTACCCCTACTGAAATAAAAAATCCACGATTTTTCTGGGAAAAATGTGCTTAACAATAACCATGATTTTGATAACCCTTGTTTTTGGGTGTGGATGGATCACATAAAAAAGAAACTTATACAAAAGTGTTCACGATTTTCTTAAAAAACTTGGCTAAAATAGTTTCACACAGGAAAAGATGACCCAAATATGCATGGCCTTGGAACCAGCAAGATCCTCACAAAAGAAGACACCCGATCATGAAAAAATAAAATGCAACTGGCAGAAGACAAAGGGTGTGCGTAGCAAAATAGAGAACACACTGGTTGTGTCCTTCACAGACGGTCCTTGTAAACCAGAAAACCTGTGAAAGCAAGAAAAATCACTGGCTGCAGACTTGGAAAAATTCCTACTTTGCATGTGCAGACATGAGAAAAACACAAGTGAAGTCGCTTGGCTCGGAAAACCTCAAACATGGGCCTTAGAATAAACCTTTCGAAAATTCCAGAAAGGCTCTCAAATCCCTCACAAAAAATTCTGGAAAATATTTCTAGGTAGAGGATCACAAATTAAAAAATTCATCAAACAATTAATAATCCCCTCTGTTAATTTTCGAACTAGAATAATGTAAATGCAATAAACAGGAAACCAGAGGAGCATATGAATAGATGATATGGTTATGTATCCAGGGAAAACCCTCATATTCAAGGGAAAAACCCGGCCGCACCCAAAAAGTAGATCCTTTTATTGAGTTCTCAAAAATACAACACAAGGAATTCTCACTTATGATTAAAGACATGAAACCTTTCAATCAAAAGCCTCACTGCCAAAAAGCTGATCATGTACAGGTCATACATATAATAGAGATCTTACACTTGAATACAACATCATCATGAACCATGCATATAAGCACTCAGATAGCTCACAATACATAAGCAACTAGACAGATCTCCCAAAGCACAAGCTACATCTCAGCACCCAAAACACAAGCACCCTCACAACTCTCACATTCACAAGCTGCGCACGATACACACTCGTACAAGCTGCTCTAGATACACGCATATAGACTGCACTCTATACACCTTACGACCACACAAGTATATATATACTGATGTCACTGCTAAATACAGAAAATAAAAGCAGGATTCCCGTCCTGAAGAAGTCACATCCACATCATACTTGAAGATTGTTCTCAGATTTATTGTTTCAATTCAATCTGTGCATCTCTTCATAAGAATTCTTCAGAAGAGAAGAATACGATAACAGTGAAACTCTGAATGGCATTCCAAATATATTTATGACTTCTCCGTGTATCTCAACACATGCACAGCACAGTTGATCATTTGTATCAATACTATAGAAAAGCTCAATGCACATTCACAGAGGTTGCTCTCGAATTGGGAAAGTCCTTAAAAAAACCTTTAGACCATCAAATGACTTCGATAGCTGAGAGATCAGACAGAGGAATCCATAGAATCTACCATTACAAGGCTCAGTATATCTCCTTATCGAACCGACAACAACTGACCATGAAGCAGCAGCTCCTTCAAGCCATGAACAGATACAATACACACAATAATATGTCCTCTATTCTTGAAGTGATTACTTTAAATAGAATGATGTTTTCATTGCAGAAGGAAACTTTCTTCAATAACCTGACCATGCTTGATGGAAGATTAAGCTGTTCAAACATACACGACAAAGAACCTTTGACCATGCTGACAAGATAACTAATATTCCAACTCAGCTGCCATGATAGCACAAAGGAACTTGCTACAACATGAAGAAAATGATTATAAAAGCCTTAAAAAACAAACATGCCCATGCCATACGAATACCATGATCTGGTTTAAAATATGAACACAATAACCTCATATGAGATGAATCACTGAATATAGAGATAGCTGAATCATTATGATGCAGGAGCATCTTGCAAGAGAAAATTTATTTATTAAAAAAAAATAAAAAAATAAAAAAAATTGTGGAGGAAAGAGAAAGTGACCAAATTAGAGGAGAAATAATAAAAAATTTAAAAAAATGGAAAAAGGAGCAAAAGAAAAAAAGAAAGAATTTCTATTTTCGAGGTGCAAAGGTGGCATAAATAAAAAAATAAGAAATCAGTTGTCATTCCATTAATCGAGGTGTGTAGGTGGCATCTTAGAAGCTTGTGGAAAGTTTCTCAAATCTTGCATTTAATAGTTGTTGTGATCCATAAAGGAAATGTAATTTTCTGATTGGGCCACATGGTGGTGCTTAGTTGTAATTCTAGAAGGTTATGGAAGTTGTAGAAGGTTGTGGATATTGTGTAGGAGGAATTCTAGAAGGTTGTGGATAAGTCATGCATTGGGTGGTAAGTGCCTATTTAAGCAAGGCATATGAGCATTTCTAATCAAGCTCGAGAAGAAGAAGCTCGGGAAGTAGAAGCTTTAAAAGGTGAAAGCTTCAATGTGTCAAAGCTGGAAGGTCAAGCTTCAAGGTGTGAAAGCTGTGGAAGGTGAAGCTTGGAAAGGTGAAAGCTTTGGAAGGAAAAGCTTCAAGGTGTGAAAGATGGAAGGTGTAAAGGCTTCAAGGTGTGAAAGAGAAGGAGGAAGTGAAGAGTGAGTTTTCTTGAGTCTGTGGACAGAGCACTGAATGTGAGGTAGTTTACAGCAAGATTGTGATGGAGTTGTGAGTGTGTAGACAGAGCGCCGAATGTAAGGCAGTTTACACTTGGATCTTGGAGAAAGTTGGAGAAGAGCTAGTGATTGCGGTTTAGAAACAAGAAGGTTGCTTGGTGGCTTGCGAACATAAGTTGAGATCTCAGAGGTTTCTACTAGAGTGTGGATCTGGAATAGCTTGGGCTTGGATTGGATTTTGAGGGATCTTGTAGAAATGTTATTGTAATTAATATTGGATTTTCAAGTATAATAAAATTGTTTCAAAGCATTTTGTCATCTCTTGTCTTCATATCGTGGCATTTTTGGTTATGAGTTGGTAGGGTGGTGTGGCCTTTCATCAAGTGGTATCAGAGCGTACCTTCATCACATTATGGAGCCATGGTGAGCAGCAGATATAAATAGGTGTCAAACTGGAACAGCACCAAAGAATAAAACAATGTTGAAGACGTATTTTGAAGCTACATCTTCAACTCCCTTGACATAATTTGATACCATCTAATAATTTTCATTATTCAATCAATGTTTCACAGAGTTTCTGGGGACATATTTTAGAGACAGGGGATCAAGGGCCTAAGTTTGGGGATGAAAAAGGGACAACAAGGGGACAGCTTCAGAGTATTTGGTGGAGGGTGTGGCACAGATAAACAAATCAAAATGAATTGAGTTTATGGAAAAATCTGCAATATAACATATCTGCAAGTGTCTTATGAATGGCAAAGTAATTTTCTGAAGTTAAAGATTCGTCTTATAGCAAGCAAATTGGAGGCACCCCTGGTGTAGTTAGTGGTTTAGAGGGGGGCGTTTCCACCAAGTCCCCAAGTCTTGGAAATGTCCTTTTTAGGGGACACGACTTTCTTTGTGTGGGATGTGTCCCTATGGAACCATGGTTACCCCATGTTTTTGGGATTGAGATGGCAGGGGATCAAGGGATGAGTTTTTGGTATATCAACTTTTTCTTGCCAATTTTGGGGGCAGCTAGGGAATGGCTATACAAAAGCAGGAAAACTAAAAATATATAGGCAAATTTAAAATATTCATATGAAATCAATGATAAAGAATGGACTTATATGTCAATGTTTAACTCGCATCACATTAAAACATGTTATCTCAACATTACATAATAACATAATTCACAATAGTTACTTCATAAGAACATAAAATTGAAGTCATGAAGTCACACACATATCTTCTACCGTGCCTACCCGAAGAGGGTGGAAAGAGGGCTTTCTCTCAGACTTCTCCTAGAGAAGAATGCATTTCCACCATCCTACTTGCAAAGGGTGGTCTACCATACCTACTCACAGAGGGTGGAAAGAGGGCTTTTACCTTAGACTTCTCCTAGAGAAGAATGCATTTTCACCATGCCAACTCGTAGAGGGTGAATCCACCATACATACTCACAAAGGGTGGAACAAGAGATTCCACCTCGAACTTTTGTCATAAAGAACTCATTAACAAAAAGTATAAGAATGGCTGAGTTTGCTCTTAACAGAGACTCCCTCTCAGCAAAGACAACTTTGATCATCACAATAAGATAGCTGATTTCAATTTGACAAAATAGAGAGCAATTACACTGCCACATAGGCTTGCAAAGACATCTCCCTCTGAAAAATCTCTCTTTGAAGATCATGATACTATTAGAGCAACATCCGCATGTTCATAATCTCACCTCGTCTCATTTGCTTCTTGTTGCACTATGCAACCAATAGAGATTAGTAAAAACAATCTATCATAAAGAAATATTAATAGATCAATGCTAAAAAGTATACACTATTGTTAATGATATAAGAACAAACAATATTCAAGAATAAGAAAAACTTATCTCATGATTTTCTTTTCAGATTTTGATCTACATAAAACCCTAGCAGTATAATATGCAATTGCCCAATATTTCAACCGTACATCGAATTTTGAATGTCTTTAAGCAATGCGCCCTTGCCTTATTCAATAGCAATCTCTTTGGAGGTCTCCTTTTTAGTAGAAACAACAAAGCGCTCAATAGTCTTCCTTTCTCTTGATGAACGATCAGGAGGCATGGTAGTGAGTTCCTTGGTCTTTCTCTACCTAGATTCCATATCCGTATCTTCTCCTTCCTTGCTATGACTCTTCAACACTGAAGCTTTACCTCGTTTTTTCTTTTGTGTCTTAACTTAGCTTGCTTTATCAGTCTCTTCGAGGACACTCTCACAAGATTTTACACCGTTTGGGACAACTGATTTGTCACCTCCTTTATTTCTTGTTTCCCCCTTTGAATTTTCCGACTAATGAAGCTCCACCTTTTTCATCACCACCTGCTCCCTAGTGTTCAATCACCATTGCCATTTCCAATTCCTCTTTGGGATCTTTTCTATTGGCACAAAATTCTACCACACCTACAAGAGACTTTGTTCCTGCCCATGTCATCTCTATCACACTTCCAAAAACTTGGGCTTCAAATCTCCCAACAAACAAACAAACTTCCAAATCCTTCCTGAACTAAAACCTCGAGCGTCTCGCCACTCGAACTGGAACAAAAACTTCATCAAACAACTTGCGAATGTTCTACAAAACTCGCATCACATCTCTCGTAAGCATCCAATAGTGCGATTTAAATCATGATCCTGCAATAACATTAGGATGTCGCTAAAACATTTAAGCGTCCAAATATATGCCTTGTTTTTCCCACATTGATAGTTATTGCCAAATAGCTCATTCAAAAACTTTTATCTATTTCTTCCACTAACGACTCATAGATGCTTTCTTGAAATACACATTTGTTCGTGTCATTGTCAACAATATACTTCCATTGAACACATAATAATGGAAGTCAACACTTCATGAATTTGTTGATTCAAAAGTGAATGGTCAAATACGCGAAGCACAACATAAGATAGAGTAATTGAATAGACAAAACTTAACATAGTAAAATTTACATAGCAATGATCTGTTAGAGTAATAAATTATTTTCTTATTAATTAAATCATATTGATTTAATTATTATGTCACTTATTATCTGTAGTTTACTTAAGCTAAACTTTAGGCATATTCTAATTAATTATTTAATTAATTATTATCATGCAACCTAGTTTTTACCTGTTAAGGTTTTGATCTCCTTTTATAAAGATTGATCTCTTTGTAATTTATTAATAGTGATTTCTCTTTTTGCTCATCAAGATTGTCTCATCTATGGATCTGAGAATTTTAGCCTCCATAGCTTTTTCTTCTCTCCTTTTGTGATAGGTGTTTCCATGTAGGTGATTCCTGGGAGGTTGATCTTTCATCAACTTCAACATGGTATCAAACCTCCAAATCTTCATGCCTTTGTTCAGTTTATGAGAGGTTTGGCTTGGTTTCCAGATTTGTGCTTTTTCTTTCAGAGGGTTTCATTTTCCAAAGTTATTTTGTATTGAGTTTGGGGGGTCATTGATTTTTGGGTCACTTTGAGACCAGTTGAACATCATTGTTGAGCTCAGAGCGCCCAAAAACTCTTATTTTCATATAAAATTTATCCAATTTGGACACAGTTGGAATCTGAGGCAAACATATATTGCTCCGAAATTGGGGACGTTTTATTTTGCCCTTCTAATGCTTTTTTGACTTACATGTGGTTTTTTGGCTGTGACTTGCTCCTCCGGACTTTATTTTTTGCAAACGAGATATTGTCGGAAAGTTGGTTCCAAGCCTGTCATGATGGTGTAGTTTATTTGGACTTTTGTTGTTGTTTGGTTGCTAGTTTATGCAGTAAAAGTCGAAGGTTCTAATTTGCACTTTGGGAGACATCTTGAGGCATTCTATTTTACAGATTCTACTCTAGGCACATCCCACTCATTTTTTTGGCCGTGACTTGCTCATCCGGACTTTGTTTTTTGCAAACGACATATTGCCGGAAAGTTGGTTCCGACCCCGTCGTGATGGTGAAGTTTATTTGGACTTTTGATGTTGTTTGGTTGCTAGTTTATGCAATCAAAGTCAGAGGTTCTAATTTGCACTTCGGGAGACATCTTGAAGCATTCTATTTTACAGATTCTGCTCTAGGCACATCCCGTTCAGTTTTTTGTTTTTTTGCATTCTGGTGAATATTTTGGTTGTTTCAGGTCCAGAGATCGATTTTGTTCCTTTAGATGATTTTTCATGGGTTGTTCCATCTCTTGTATCAACCTTATGTCTCTTTTGATATTTGTTGACATACTTTTGTAGTATTTTTGCAAACACACTGAGATAAAGTGCCACTCTATTGCATTTCGAGATCTTGCACATCTTTGTGTTTTGTTGTACTCGTACTACATTATAAAGTGCCTTGGGGGGTTTCATGTTGGCCATATTCGCCAACTTCCTTTGTCAAGTGAGTGTTCCTTCCTCGACATTAGCGTCATGATGTGTCAATGACACATGCCATTATAGGTGTTTGTACTTTTGCACTCTTGATGTTCTTGGTTCTTTTTTATGTAGGAGATTTTGCATTTAGTTTCATTGTTCATGTCTTACCTCTCAGCACTATAGGGTGGTTATGTTGGTTCTATTGCTTTTTTGGTTCGATGGAGTGAGCTATGTATTCGGTATTTGATCCTATGTACTAGTGGTTGGATACCTATGCATTTCGATGAGATGGATCATTTACAATGTAGACATTCTTTCATTCCTATTTTTGGAGCCCATGAAGATACCTTTCATCTTTGATTGATCAGCTCTTCAAACTTCGTCTTCTCTACCTGGTCATGTTCTATACAATGGAGGTTTTTAAGATTAGTAGTTTGACAGTGTTTGGAACTTCATGCTTCAGCGGTGTTCTTCATGATCATCTTTTGTTCCCATCTTGTGGGACATTCCCTAGTTTGTAGGCTTCTTCAGTCCTTCACTAGTTCTTTTTAGCTTTATTTCCATCTTTTTTTGGAGTAGGGTTTTTCTCAGGTGGTTTTCTCTATTTCTCCTCTTTTCAAGAGATTTGGTTGTGCTTGGGAACCTCATCAAGCCTTGTTGCCGGGACCCAAATTTACTTTCAGTAGTAGTTTCTAGGTTTTTAGCTACTATCTAAGTTTATCTTAAGGGGGGGTGTTAGAGTAATAAAATTTTTTCTTATTAATTAAATCACATTGATTTAATTATTAAGTCACTTATTATCTCTAGTTTACCTAAGCTAAACTTTAGGCATATAATAATTAATTCTTTTATTAATTATTATCATGCAACCTAGGTTTTACCTGTTAGGGTTTTGATCTCTTTTTATTAGGATTGACTTATTCACTTTTGATAATAGCAATTTCTCTTTTTGCTCATCAAGAATGTCTCATCTATGGATCTGAGCATTTCAGCCTCCATAGCATTTTGCTTCTCTCTTTCTGTGATAGGTGTTTGCATGCAAGTGATTCTTGGGAGCTGTGGGGTTGATCTTTCATCAACTTCAATATGCTCGAGCACAGAGAAAGCCCAATAACTCGTACAAAGTATCATCCATAATAAGACCCAAGCAATCAACTAAGCAAGTTGTTGTGCATAAAACCCCCATCGAACATTTATTGCCCGAGCTTGTTATCCCAACAATTGGCAAATATCACACATTGCCGATGGACTCTTCATTACGAGAAGCTCCTTCCTTGGTAGTTTATAAACATGAACCAATGAAGATATTCAAGATGAAAATGTATTGCTAGGCCATGTCATATCATTCCAGTAGAGACAAAGACGAGCATAATCAAAATAATTATAAAAGAAAACTCTATTAATAGAGATATGAATGAATTTCTCGAGCAGCTACCACAATCTTTAACAATTACATTTGGCCTAATACATTATTCTTATTGTTGTTATCAAACTTGGCTTTGATTCAATGTTAATGTTTTGCTCAGAACAAATGATAAACAACAATAAAGTAGAACAAAAACACAAACATAAGACACAAAATATTGCCACACCAGAAAATATCTCTTTTTATTGATAATAAAATGTTCATGTACAATGTTTTACGCTTGATGCATATAACAATACACTAAGCAATCAAATAGATTGAAATGAGACTCTTCATAGTACACCCGAAGGTCTCTTCAACTTTCAAATATGATACTTCATATTCCCAAACGCATGACACGTCTCTACATATAATATTATCTCGAATATTATCTTAAATATCTTCTTCTGCTGAAGATGTCCATACTGGTCATATTTCTATTTCATAAAATCAGAGATAAAGATCTCTATTGCAGCTACAATCTTCAACACAAGATTTCTAGAGTACCTCACACGGCATGCTGTGATATCTATGTATCTTTAATAATTCTAGTTATTAAATACGACTACACAAACAGTTATGGCATTATCGTTATACATATATCTAAGAAGTATCATACTAGTGGACAGCTTGGGTCAATATATCAAATGTGCTGTAATTTTTGTGCCATTTGATCCCTTGACATTTTGCATACTTGTCAATCAGGTAATCTTCAGTGACAGCATTTGAAAAATCTGCTTTCAATGAATTTGGAGCACTGAAACTTAGACATTATCAGTTGTTTTCTGGTAAGTTGTCACACTTGAGAACTCCAATTGTTTAAAATTGAGGCAATTTCAGCAAACCGATTTAGTGTATGTTGCAAGCGTTGTCAAACAATTCATGTGCCTCCTGCGTAGATTTACAATCCTCCATACATCAAATAACTGAGGAGTCACAACTAAGACCCAGAAAGTCCACTTTCAAATATACTGGTGGTTTTGCTTACTTTATTATAAAGTTACTGTTTTTTGGCACATGCTTCACACATACTACTAAAGGACAATGACTTTGGCTGTACACATGCGTATTGGACTTTGCTTGAAGATCTTAAAGTTTTCTCAGCAAGCCTATTATGTACATGTTTTGCTTCCATCACATTTCATGAGATGATATATCCTTGAGGTATATGTTGCCATCTATGCTTTCACATCTAATTCATGTCTATCAACACCAGACGGAAATCTGATTTCCATGCACAAGATTAATCTTGATACACTATTTAGTATCTTCCTTATTCAGTAATCTGCATGCCTGATTTTAATATTAACTACTATTCTGACTAGAGCTGCTATACTATTTAATAATTTGATAAGTTTTGATGCCCTGTTTTATAACTCTCATTATATGCCACACTGGTATTATGGTAGTAAAGGTTTCTGACTTTGTCTATTGTACAGGATATCAAGGTGCCCTGTGGTTTGATTTAGAATGACACTAAGGGTGTAAGGGATAAATAGAATTTACAGGAGAGTAAACATTATGGACAGGTGGAAGAGAGGTAGAGTTTTAATATTTTATTTTTCCACGGCTATATTTAGATGAAGATTCTTATGTGCGCCTTCATCTCTGAGGACAAGTGCTTCCTCAGCACAGTTCAACCTTAGGATCTCAATTAAATTATCTAATTTCCGCAAGCAAGTTTCTAACACCATTTTGTATTGCTGTTACTATTGTTGAGCTCTGTTATGTCCTCCTGTTCAAAATTATTTTTATCAGTCAGTCTGGGAGTATGCTGCCAAAAGTCGCTCTCGGCTTGACCTGACAGATGCTTTTCTTAGCATGCCCATCTGATTCAAATCTGTGTAGTCTTGTGTGACTCTTGTCAAAACGTTTTGCATACCTTCTGTATGCTTCTACCTCATGAATATATTTCTAGGAACTTAACACTATAAAAGCTGACAAACAACTATGTGCTTTGTGCTCAATAATCCTACCACTCCTAGTCCTGCTGTTGAATTGACTTCCCTCAGTTTGCAAGCAAAGCATTGCATTTTTTTGTTGTTGTAATGAGAGATATTGATGTGGTGGAAAGCATTGGTGAAAGCTCCTTGATGGACACTTTTACACTATTTATTAATTCATTGAAGATGAATATAGGCTGGCCTTGAATCTGAAACTTATTTATATTAATGATAGCTGTGATACAGATGCCAAGGACAAGAGCTGAATCAAATCATACAGTCATCATTTCGTGTTGTTCCTCAATATGAAGGAACAGTCGATATAGTGTGTGTTAGTGTGCCTTGATTGTGGTTTATAGATGGTATTACCAACTGCTTTGTTCCTAGAATACATTGCAATCAAGCATGCAATCACAGAATTGTTTCTTGGATACAAATTACTGTACCGCTTCAAGAATACATTATTTCTGATGTTATCACTTACAACTAACAATCATCTGTTAATATCTGAAGTATGGTAAAGAGGTGGTGCCAATAAGCATCATGTAGCTTGCTAAGCTAGAGTGAGTAAGTGCATCAACTTTCCTCTCATGCTTCGGTCAAGAACCATAAGTGTTGATGTAGCTTGAGGTAGGTTGCTGCACACCAGCAAAATGTCAAGAGACAAATACTCCAAAAAGTTGTCCCAATGCCTCTAATGTGACATAATGTGTTGTTTTCTAAAATGATCTGGGGGTGGTTCATTTAATCACATGCCCCAAAGAGACTGTCTTTTAGGACCCTTCTTTAAGAACATAAATGTGTGCACATTAGCCAATTCTAAAATAGTCCATTAAGAAGATAGACATGTGCTCAAATTGGGTTACTCTAGAATAATCATCTTATGATAATAATCATGTTACGAATTTCATGAAAATTGGAGCCTTTGGGCATTATTGCTAAATGTACACCATATTTTTACAATGAAAAGTATTTGAATTTTATTAATTTGCTATGTAGTGAGCTTCTAAACTGTCAATAGTGAATGATTTATCAATGTTATGATATGCATATATGGACTCTCTCTCTCTCTCTCTCTCTCTCTCTCTCTCTCTCTCTCTCTCTCTCTATATATATATATATATATATATATCTGTTCCCTGTTCTCCCCAAAAAATAATCCCTCAAGTGTACCCAACCTGAAAACACATCCCCATCCCCTAAAATGTCCTCACCCCTGAAACTCCATGGAGCATGGTGAAAATGCCATGATAAGTCATTTGGACCTTAATCATTTGAACATATACATGCAAGCATCAACAGGGCACTGCCATGATTCCCCTCTACAATAAAAATAAAAATTCAGTTCTGCTTGGCACGAGCCAATTTAGTGGTTTTCTCACCGATGCCTTAACATGTTTTATTATTCTCATTGTATCATGACTAATAATCTTTTTGTCAGTAGTTAATTGTGTTTTATTAGAAATAGTAGTTATAGAACTGCATAATTAAAACCTAAAACCCAAAACCTTAATGGTTATGAACATATACATACAGGCATCAATTGCCACTGACATGGTTCCCCTCTACAATAAAAATAGAAGTTCTGATCTGCTTGTCATAAGCCAGACTAGTGGCTTTCTCAATGATGCCTTAACATGTTTTATTGTTCTCATTGTGTCATGACTATAATCTTTTTGTCAATAGTTAATCGTGTTTCATCAGAAATCATAGATATAGAACTGGATTATTAGTATTGTTCTTCTAATATGTTAACTTTGATTTATCTACTGTAGATTTCCATTTTAAATTTTTAATACATGTCATGTTCAATATTTTCTTATATCAATATTTTCCTGGTTTTATGAGTATTTTTTCTGTATGCTTTTGTGGGGTGGCTATGTACTAACTATGGTTCTCTGGAATTTTGGTTCTTGCTGTATCAGAAACTCATGTCAGTTTTTTTTTGTCTACAACCTCAAAACTTGGGGTGACACTTAGCATATTTATTGATTCTGGACTTAGGTACCCAGTTCTCACCTTGGCCCTTCAAACCAGGCGAATTTCGAACCGGTTCTTGGTCCTGATCCTGTTTCCTTTTTGGTTCCACTTGGGTTGGAACCCAAGTAGGTTGGTTCCTCCAGATCAAACCTAGGTCAAACCATGATCAAACGAAGGCTGACCCGGTTAGACCGAGTGCAAACCAGATACCGTTCCATTGGGAACATTCTATAATTTAGTGCAGAAAACAATTATTACAGAATTTGAATAAAGATTTTTAACATTACAAAACAAAATTTGCTGAAGTTTAAAAATATATTACATCAAATCAAACTAGCCCTCAAGATTTCTTCCGGTTAAATTTTTATATTCAATTGCTGATAATGACCCCTGTTCGAACAATTGGAAGCTCCATATAGTCATAAATCATATTTGAGACATTTTAGAACATCTCCAATAGGTGAAGGGAGTTGCAAGCTTCTTATATAACATTTTTCAAGTAGGATGTTAATTACAAACAAACAAGCTCTTTGTACAATGAAAAAGTAGTCAGCGCTGGACAACTTGGAAATCAAGAATGTTATTAGTGCAGTTGATCCCAATAACATTGGCAATGTTTGTGACCCAACTAATGCCTTTGATGAAGAAGAAGATGAAGATCTAGATAATCCATTAGATGATTGAAACTTAGCATAAAGTTTTTTGAAAGTCTAAATAATGATAGTTGAACTTGATATTGTTTTAATATTTTGGTGTTGATAATAGATATGATGCTAAGATTACAAGTTTATAGTGTTTTTGTTGTTTTTATGATACCATGTAGCATTCTAATCTGAATTCATTTTTCTAGGCTGCATGCATGCATACATACATAACTAGCATTCTAATTTGAATATATATAATTTTTACCTGTCTTTTGCACCAATGAACCCCAACAAACCCACACCCCATTCCAAGATTTTGTCGTACCAGTGAACCGGTTCTTCAAACTCGAACTTGAACCTGAACTCGAACTGGTAACTTAGATTCTGGGTAGTTGTAATAGGCCTTTTTGATGTAATTGTCACATTTAGATACTCCTTTGAGGGTTGCATGATAATTATTAATTATGAATAGATCATATAGATTATAAATTGTCTGTAGTGGGATGAGAAAATTGAAAATATGATCATAGTTATTGAACTATTTAATTGAAAAATCTTACTGGAGAGCATCACAGCTATTATCTGACAATGCAGGACTCTAGTTACACAGTGAAAATAGAATTAAAATATTAATAGATGAATCTATCAGCAGGGTTTGTTTTGAATGCTGTTCTTTCAGACATCTGGATGACTCATATAGTGGTTATTTCTGGGGTTTTTGCATCACTTGGCAAACTTTGTGTTGTAGGCATCTCAATTATCTATATATTTTTATGATTTTTTCTTTCTTCCAATGTAAAATTGTTCTGTATTATACAGGTGGTTGAGGATATGAAAATGGAGGAACGGAGAAAGCTTCTTTTCTTCTCAACATCCTTGTCCCATCTTCCTGCTGAAGGGTTTTCTGGTCTTTCGTCAAAATTTCATATTCACAGAGCCTACACTGACTTGAGTTGGCTTCCCACTGCACATACTTGCTTTTATCAGCTTGTTATTCCACCCTACTCTTGTTTCAAGATGATGTATGATCGCCTGCATGCTATTACTGATGGAGGCATTGCGGAAGGCTTTGGTTTTGCATAAAGAGCAGTCACTAGAAAATTTTAAGATGGTTACAAAAGTAGTTGTATAACCAAGTAAGCAAGTTTTGTCCAACTTCTTTTTCATCCCATGGGAAATGCATAATCTTTTGTTTATAGTACTAATGCTGACATGAAGTTTGTAAGATATCTACAAATATTAATTTGGTTTTGTTCTTCTTCACAATGACTAAATTTTGTGAAGGTTCTATTCTGGCGCAAGTGTCTATGCCGAATCATTGCGGTTGGATTATAATGATAATCCTGAGCAGCTTTAGAATCTGAAGACCTTTCATTGGATTGAGCAGCTCTACTGTATCAATCAACTTGTAAAAAATCGTCTTCTATGTATATTTTTCTAGTGGAAGATATTGTTTATCAGAATGATGTATTTATCTTCTGAGTAGAAGATGCAGTTCGGTAACATCCCCTTTCAAATCTATGTGTTTGACCTTTTTTGAAAGTTGAATCATTAAAGTTTAGTGTCAGGCTAGGCATTACATATTTTGTTACAAAATTTCTCTCATCAACTTTGGGATACACTTCTCTGTTCTCATTTTCTCACCAAGGGTATGATCATTGAATGTAAATAATGTTCTGAAGCTGTCTTGTCACTGGTCAGTGAGACATCTCTTCCCACAACTAATCTAATGATTTTTTGGTTTGATCTTAAATATGCCCTGTGGCTACATCTGATAATTGCTGAGCTATGTTCTGATGATCACTAGGTTCCACTTTAGTTCATTGGCATTTTCCCTTTGACGTTTTCTCCTTACAGAACTCAACACCCCTTAGAGCAGAAAATACGAGGTAGGCTTGTGATTACAGAAATAGATTAATTCATTATAACTTTTAGGTTTCTGCACAATTGAACACAACACTCGTAGAAAAAATATCTGCTGAAGCTTTTATTGAATTACATTAGTTGTCAGATTTTTAAGATATCCAATTTTCTTGATTGGTAATGCCACTTCTGGAAGGGCATCTTCTTAGTGCTGTGTCTTGTGATTGTCTTTGCTTGGGAGTTAATCTGGTTCCAGATGGGAGTTACCAAAGAACAGCTTGACTTGTTGTCTCAAATTTTAAATAGACTTTGCCGTTCTTTCAAAGAAGTATACCTAGAGATTATACGCAGATGGACAAAGCTAGTGCATTGGATTGCCAAAAGAGACAAAATGTATTCAAATGTTTTTCTTGGCTGTCAAAATAGAAGTTTTTTACTGTTCCTCATGAGGGACTTGGTGATGCACCCTAAGGGATTAACAGATGAAATCTAACGTTAGATACTATGTCATTTGGGAGTCTTTTGTTGATGCTTCAGAGTGTGCTTGGACATGTCACAAGCTTCAATACACCTCCCACATTGTTGGGGGGACATCAAGAGCTTGTAGGACACCCAAAAATTAGAGTGGTGGGATGCCCCTTGAGCATCCTGGGAATTGCCTAAATGTTCTTGATGTCTTGTTGCCTGACATATAACAGAGGTAAACCACAGTTGCCAGGAGACCTGTTTCCTACCCCCTGAGATGCATCTCAGAGAAGTCCAGTACTGGAGAGGAACCCTTGGTTATGGAGACATCCCTGGAAATGCCCCGATTCACAGAGTTCTCCTGGTTGCCGTCTTCAAAGAATCCTGACCAGAAATTGAAGTTTTCTCCCCCAAAAAAGGGTATGAGGTGTTATAAAAAATTCTCTTTCTTAATCCTCTGTCATTTCACTTGCAAATTCATTATTACTTACCTGTTATGATAATGATAGCCACCATAGTCTTGTGATCAATCTGCCCAATTGCCTCTCTAGAAAGACTCATCAATGGTGTACAATTATTCACTTTCTTGTAGTGTCATGATTTACTAACCATTGTTCTTTAACAAGAGATCTTTGTTTAACATCAATTTAACTGTTGGAAATAATGGAAGCCACTGATTATCTCCAGCCTTCTCAAATATCTTATAGGGACGCATCCATGCAAACCTTTTTGGCTCTCAAAAGAACAGTATACAATGTCTCATATCCTTTGGCATGCATATCAGCA
The DNA here is from genome assembly GCA_028749045.1 of Cupressus sempervirens. Lineage (NCBI taxonomy): Eukaryota > Viridiplantae > Streptophyta > Pinopsida > Cupressales > Cupressaceae > Cupressus > Cupressus sempervirens. The sequence continues at coordinate 606,203,176 of CM053787.1, forward strand.
TCAAACTATCAATTTTTTTTTGAAATCCAAAATGTATTGATAATCTAATATGAAATGTGTATTGTGAGTTTTGAACTCTTTTGACTCTTTGACACGATGACATTCAACATTTGTGTATTTAAACTTTAAACTCTACCACTGTTCTCGTTTTCAGAAAGTTCTATGCCGTGATATTTTTTAGAATATATTAATTATATTAAACAAAAATTGTCGTCTGCAAGTACTCATCTCCTATTTTTAAAATTAGGCATACCTGTACTGTTTCTACTACTAGTCTCTAAGTAACCCCATCTCCTGGTAACCTCAGTGATAAACCTTAAAGAGTAAATAGGGCAGTAGGTGAAGCACACAAATGACTTCCATGCATTGTCATGTAAATTTTATGCTCCTAATTTCCATTCATATGAAAGACCAAAATAAAGGGAAAAATAGGAGAGAATCTTAGGAAATTTGAAGTCTACAGAAGGGATTTGCAGCATAGCAGAAACAGATTCAATAGCTCAAAACACTGGCAGATTGTTATTATATTTATTCCAGAAAAGAAAGTCTAAGGAATGACTAGGGGCTTCGACTCCTTGATTTATTAACAAGCCCTTTTCGTATGCGGCAAATTTGTGAGGCTATGAACATTTTACGATTAAAAAAAGAAGAAAAGGTTTGCTTCCTCAAGCTAAATTCTCTGATTATATCATTCAAGGTAAGAATGGTTGTGGTATGTTGATGTCAATGACAAGCACATTATTGAATGGAAATGGTAAGGCAATATCATCCATAATCTTATTAAAATAGGATTGTTTAAGCTAGGTATAACCATAAATATGTGGAATGTGGAGGTTTCATTAGGAGCTATGTGAACTTTGGTGGAAATGGAGAATGATATGAGAAGAAAAAATAATGGTAGAATTGGCTATTCAGAAGAAGATAAATGACCTAAATTACAAGGGTTTACATCATAAGATTCCATACAAGGAATGATGGTGCAACTTAGATTGTGTATAATACCCAAGTGGAAGTTGCTACTCCACTTGATAGCCCCTCGTTAACGAATGAGGCAAGATTATAGCCCAAGGCTAAACTTTTATCATTGAAGTCTATGCTATACAACTTTAATAATGTATCATGACAGGGGAACTCACAGATTTCACTCTTGTTAACTTTAATAATGTAGGAATATGATAACGAGTTTGTGTCATCAAGGGATGCTAATGGGGATGCAACATTATAACCTAATAATTGCTATAAGATCAGACTACTAGGACACGGGAAATTTGGATTATTTGCTTTTAAATTGACAACACAATTCATCAATGTCTTAGTAACTAGAAAAGAATTTGCAAATGTATTGGTAATGATCTAGATATGATAGAAGGTGCCTCAATTTGTGTAGTAAATATTGATAATTGATACTTGATCAAATTAGAGATTTGTACGAGAAAGTGGTTATGTATGACTTCTAGGATAGGGCTTTTCTTTTATAGTTGCCTTTGATACATTGAGAAGAATGTGTGGAGTGTGGTCAAGTGTCATGTTCTAAAGTGAGGTAGGCAAGAAGAATTTCTATAAGCTAATTCCTAATCATGAAACCCTTGCAATGTGGAAGCCCTACTTAGATGATCACTCTCATAATAATAGGGTAACAATTCTGATTCTCAATGGTTGGTGGTGTTTAAGGATGAGAATCCTATAAATTTGTCATCAATCTTTGTAGAATGAAGTGATTTGTTAATCCTTGCGTAATTGTGAAACATCTACATTTTTTTCATCTCAATTTAGCTCTTAGATGTTTATTGTCCAATCTTTAGATGTGTGATTAAATTTCAACAATCTTTGTAAAGTACTTGATAATTCATGCTATTTTATTCAAATGCATGTTTTATAAATAATGGTGTCATTTATTTACCAACCTAAATTGTTAATAAGGTTAGGTATACATTTGGTTTGTGAGTGTTTGTACTCTTCAAATTATTCAGATTCTTAGTATTTAATGGAACCATTCTTGAAAATTGTGACATCATTTTGTCAGTGATCATTTTGCTTAGCCTTAGTACTTATAAGTGCTAATATGGTTAATTGTAGGTATCTTTGGTCATTCTTCTTCCCCAGGCAAAACATCTTCCCTTGTATAATAAATGAAAAATGATTTCTTTTCAGAACAATTACGATGAATATATTAGGATGAAACAACTTTGATGGCTAAAATTGTTTCAAATCATCCTTTTCAAAAGGATTTGTGGTTCAATAGAAAATTACAAAATTTCAATATAATAATAAATGAGTGATAATATCTCTCATTAAAATATAAATTACAAACTTATTTCAATAGAAATGGTAACAATCACAAGAAACCTCAACTCTTTCGAATGCCTAGTGAAAATCTCTCTTTAGAAGATGAATTACAAACTTATAATCAATATAAATGCAAAATAATAATCACAAGAAACATGCACTCTCTTTTAGAAATCCTATTTGGAACACTAGCATGTTATGCACACATCCTTGCATTGTGAATGTGTCATGTAGACATCCTAGCATTGTTTAGTCTACACATGTGATTAAAAGTATATTTGAGTCCAAATAAAGATGCATTTAGCAACCATCCCAATAGCAATTATCAAATGACCATACTAAGCATCTAGGGATAAAGTACCTCAAGCCTTACTCATTTATCCAAGTTCTAGATGTACCAATTGAACAAACAAACTCTTAAACTACTTCATATATGAACATCCATTATCTAGGCCTCTATAGAAGATTATCGATAAAATCAACTAGTAGTCCACTATCTAATAATAACAAACTTGCAGAATGTAATACATTAACAGTAAATCATCACAAATAATATCCACAGAAGTTTGAACCTATGATTTGATGTGAAAACCAAATTAGAGAAAAACCACCAATAACATGTCATCAATCTTTTCACTCTTCTAAAGTGAGCTCTATTAGGAGCCAACTCTATTAAAGGTTATAAAACACACTGTTATATATGACCTTGTTAAATTATTTAATCACTCTGTTAGGAGTGGTCTTGTTAGAGGACTTTAGAACATTCCATTAGAATGTCACCTTGATTAAAGGATTTACATACGACTATTAGGTCAACCTTGATTAAAGGATTTCAATACTGATACAATGGTTAGACGATAACAAGAACTTTTGATTTGAAAAATACAACTCACTTTGAGAATAGCACAGTTTGACTTACAAGTCGAACCACTGATTGGCCTTCATTGTCATCCCACTCTGATTCTCTTCACAACCCTTCAAGAAATGACTCTTCACTTCTTCTCAATTCTTCTCAGCCTCCTACTTAAGTTCACCAATCAATAGAATCAACAAATGCTCCAATCACATTAGGTTAGCCCTTGTACTTCCTTAAGTAGGTAATTGTGATCTTCCACTTAAAAATCACTGTAGATCTTAGGGTTTTGATCAAATTCAACTCATACAATGAATCTACCCACCTTCTCATTCATCTCTGTTTCTAGAAACTTCTCTTAACTTCTCCTTGAATCCTTTCATAGAAAGGTGCAAACACAGTTTCCCTTGATTTTAATATTCCAAGTCATCCATCCTTATCTTCAATATCCTTTACATATTCCAAAAAATCAACTGTGTCGGCTAGAAATCATAATTTTCTCATAAACTATTAAAATGTTGTCCCTTGGCCAAAACTATGTTCTAATGCTTGGTCATCACTAGGGTACTCGGTCACTATCAACACTCTTGTTCGACACATATACTGACAATCGGTCAATATGGATGCTCGGTCAACAGTACTTCTGCTCGGCACATACTATGGCTTGGCCGACACTAGCATCACTTGACATACACTTCAAATTCCTTAATCTTCTACTCTCTTTCTTGGTCAAGCCTATATTTTTTGGTCATTCTTTGATCACTTCCTGTAGGCTTTAGTACAACTATCTTCTACACTTGTAGCATGATTAAACAATCACTTAATCTTGTCAAAGTCTAACTAATCAAGTCTCCATTGTAGTTTCCTCTCACAACTCAACCTTTCCTCAAGGTGCTTTTGTTAAGACCAACTTCTCAAATCATCTTCATCAATCATCTAGATATGACTCTCAAATCAGGTAGAAAACTATCTTACCAGTACGGTTTGACATCAATGACAACATAACAATTGTTCTAATTGTAGTTTCCAACAACTATAAGTGATGATGGTGGAATAACACAAAAGAGGTGAAGAAAAGAAACAATAGAATTTGGGATTGAGTGATAAATAAAAAAGGGTATTTTAGATGGATAGGATAGTGAGGTACCAATTTATTGTTGAAGTGTCAAATGTAGAAAAAAATAATTTTAGTAAAATACACGTGTCTAATCTATAGTTAGATAATTAAAAAGTACCAATAGATGTAGCTAAAGTTAGACACAATTGGAAATTATATCAAAAAATTGTATGAGAAAAAAATGTAGATGGAAAGGAACAATTAGTGGTTAGATAGAAAAAAAGGAAGAATGCAAGCATGCCAAGTCTATTGAGGAATATAAAGAGAGTGATGAAAAAAACTAAAGAAAAGATTGGAACACATAGAAGACACTGGAGCACATAGGTTCACTTGGACCTCAATATAAAAAATGAATGAAACATACAAGTCCAAAACTATTTAGTTGGATACTCTTGTTAAAATTTTGAGTAGAGGTCTAATCATGATAGAATATTATACGATATTGCGAAATTATTTTTAAAATGAACATTCCAACACCATATGTAACTATTTGGTCAATAAATAGTGGATCAAATTTATTGTCTTGTCTTAATAAAGTGGAGATACACGATCTAGTTTAAAAAGTAATGGAGTTAAAATATATTTCATTATGCTTAGATGAAGTTATAGTGGTGCACGATGCTTCTTGGATATGTATGCATGTGTATACTATAGAGAGCCATGTCTTGCAACATAATCTACTATATTCTATTAAGATAAATAATTATGTAAAAGATAGTGTGTAGGAGTAGATAGAGATGCAAATTTTCAAGGTTAAAGGAACAATCTATGCATAAAGCTCCATACAAATATTGCACCATAAATAGTTTCCATTCACTAAATAGAGCACAAAATTGATTTAGTATTTAAAATTGTAAGCACTTAAGAATAGATAGTAAGAGTTAGATAACTAGTTCATGAGCTCCATGCATACTTATGTTGAAGTCCCAAATGTTGTACAAAATTTGAAATATCTAATAAGGGAATAACTGATGGAAACAAGATACTTAAGGATTTTGACACTAGATGGATATTCTTGGTGGAACTCGTGTTTGAAAGTTTTTTTTTCCTAAATGTGGTAGTTTGCAACTTTTGCATTGATGCCTACATCTTGATAGAACATATGAAATTGGTAAGAAATTAGTTTCTCTTTGAAAATATAAGTTTGTAAAAAAAAAAGCCTAGTTGATTTTATGATTTTTTTAAAGAGAAACTAGTTTATGAGTATAGTCATATAAATAGAGCTTGAAGGTTAGATGCAAAACTCAAGTTGTGTAAGGACACTTTTCCCTTGGGTACTATTGTGTCTGTTGTTGACTTTGTTGAAAACTATACACTAGAACCTCAAAATGAAGTGTAACAAACAAATTACCACTCTATACAAGTGTCATTTTTTGTACATATGGAATTCACTCATGCACATGATAGCATATAGGAGCCAATAAAGGTTCTAAGAATATCACTTCTATATCATTGATGGTCAAACTCATTCATCAAAGTTTATGCACATATGTTTTAGAATTTTCTATAACAATTTAAGAGAAAGAGATGTAAGATATAATCAACACATAATATGGTCAGCCAATTGTACTTCCCAGTTCAAGAATGCAAGGATGTTCTATTTGTTGTGTAGGATGCATGTAACAAGTAGAGTGCAACATTTTTGGAATTTCATTGAGGTGGGATATGGAAAGGAGGAGCATGTGTGAAAAAAGCTCTTAGTAGAGAGGAATTAAAGTACAAAGGTGGCGCAACATAAAAAAATACAAAAATAATCGTGAAGTGGTGTAGCTCTAAAATGAGACTAGGTAATACAAGAAAGTCTATGATTGCTAGATATTTTTGGTTGCTACATGAACCTAAGATTGAAAATTTGAAAGATTGTGTAGATGCTAAAAAATGTTCCGTGTCTACTGTTTCATCACATTTTCATACTAACATGTCCAATTTTATTATTTCACTAATTTTGATATTTTGGCCAACTTGATCATCATTTGAGCATATTTTGACATATTCTTAATCATTCACACCCCCTTTTCAAATCAATTGCAGATCATTTCAGAATTGGTTCCTGATTTATCTAAACTTCTTAGAATTGGCTCTAAATCATTTCAACATCATCAGAATCTCGTCGGATCAACTCTAAACCATTTCAATATCATTAGAATCTTGTTTGATCAACTCTAAACTATTTCAATATCATCAGAATCTGTTCTAATCAACCCTAAACCGTTCTGAGTAAACCCTAATCAATTTGAAACATGTCAAACATCCCTAATCAATAAACATTTATCTAGTCCTATGAATTTTCATATCCCTTGGTGCCTTGTTAATCTATCAAATCTAATCTTAACACTGCCATGTCCCTTAGTACTAGGTCAACCTATCATTTTTATCATTCAATCATCAACATTGTTGAGTCCCTCATTGTCAGATCGTGGCCTTATCCAATCAATTTAATAACATTGATGATGTATATTGATGTTATTATAATCAATCTTATCAATCAACTTCAATCTCATGGCATTCACAATGTCTGTTAAATGTCACATTCCTTAATCCATGTCACATTTCCTTGACATGTAATCAATCCTAATCATCCAATAAATTTGATCATGGATTTGATCTACCCACCATCATCCTAGTTGCTCTACATAATCATCACAATTCATTGAAAGGGTAATCCTACATTTATTTAATCAAATTGGTCAATCATTTACTAATTTTTCCTATAGGATTAGATCACCCATAATCTATTCCTATGTCATTTCAACCATTTTCATCCCACTTCACTAATTGTTCCTATTGACCAATTTTCTTAATTAATTCATATTTATTAATAAATTGATCCATTTTTGGGAATTAAGGGAATTCTAAATTTCCATTTTCTAATTTCTAATTTACTAATTTCCATTTGTGTGGAATTGTGAGTTTTTATTCAAAATTCTACCTAGTCTTGACACATGGCCATAATTCGTCATAGATTTTCTTTCTACACATGGCTAATATGTGTCATATTTGGCATATATTATTTCTTACACATGACTATAATAAGCCACACTTGTCATAGATTCTTGTCTACACATGGCTCTGATGTGTCATAAGCTTGTCATAGATTCTCTTCTATTTTTGGTCATGTTGGCTCATATGTGTCATAGGATATTACATATAGCATATTACATCATATTCATCATAGATATTCCAAGGAATATTGCAAGGAATATTGTGCCAAATTGCACACTTGAAAATGAAAAATGTCCATCTCCTCATTCATGTCTAACTTCTAGCATTTTGGCTATAAATTGAGCTATTTTGCACTCATTTCACTCTTAACCAGACTTCTAGTATTCTCTCCATCATTCATCATAGAAATTTTTCGTTGTCTTTTTCTTTAAATTGTAGGTAAACTATAGGACATTAGAGCTACATCAACATCAACAATGGAGAAGAAAGGAGACCATGAAAACTACATTTGAAAGGGGGTTTTGATTGTTTTTAATCTCTTTATTTTTAATGGTTTTCATGGTAGACTAGAATAGTCACCATATGCTATTTGAGTATGTGGTTGCTCATAGTATACCATCTCACCTATTTTCTTGTCCTACAATTGGTGAACCTACTGTGAATCATTAAAACTTGGATTATACTTAATTTAGTCTAAAAGTCCTGAACAAATTTCAGAAAAAAGGAAAAAAGTCTTGAAAATAAATAAATAAAATAAAAAAGTCATGAAAAAATGGGTGCCTTGATGAAAACCTGACAAATAGGTATCTTGGCACAAAAAATGGAGTTGAGAAAAAATATTTCCAAAAGAGAAAACTTGACAAATAGGCGCTTTGGGCAAGTACTATGGTGAAAACCAAATAAATAGACGCCATGTGCAATCAGTTGTTTCTCCTCCATCTATTGGGGTACCATCTAGTTCCCCCCCCCTTGTCATTCCTTGATCACATCCCTCATACTGCAAGATATCCCTAGTCCTTGATCATGGCATGTAAATTGGTTAATACCTCTTGTTATCTTACCTAAGTGTCACTGGTATGTACATACCCTGTCTTTGGCCTTTGTACATAGTTTGCATCTTGTCTAGAGACATATTACCTACATAGCATGTGAGTTTAAAATTAAACTGGGAGCATGTCCCGAAGCACACATTATCCATTGGACTTATTGCATATAGAATCAAAGTTAACATTTGCGAACCCTTTATGATCTTGAAAAAACCCTAAAAAATCAAATATGATCCTAAGAAAAGACCTAAAAATCATATGATGTCCTGAGAAAATTGATAAAAACCATATAATGTCTTGAAAAAATCCCTAAAAAATCATAAAAGATTCTTAAATAAACCCTTAAAATTATAAAATATCCTTAAAAAAATTTAGCAACACAAAAACATCAAATATCCTCAAAAACCCTAAAAATAAAAATAAAAATCAACCAAAAATTTGCAATAAACCTTGTAAGTAATCACTCTTTTTCTTAAACACTTTCACATTTCTAAACCGAAACACGAAGCATTGTGCTTCAACGAAAATCATACCTTGAAACATCCTCTAAGAAATGTGAACCAAAAATCAATTCAACTTGTCACTGTGATCCTATCAATCAAACCAACAATCAAACCTACCACATAATCGATATGACAAACGCTCTCTAAAAACCAAGATGAAACTACAAGCAAGTAATAATGGATGAGAATAACTATTGGCTCATGCTGTTTAGTAACTATTTTTTTTTTCTCTGATCATGCTCCTATGCCACTGAATGATATAAACTGATCTATGAGAGTGGTTGGGATGGTCCATGGTCATCTTTTTATTTTCCATCTGTTAAATGTCCCTTTGAGAGTCTAGGGCATGTATATATGCCTTAGAGGGTATAAGGTCATTCGTTCTTTGCATTGTGCTTATTTAAACAAAAAGTTTGAATTTGCGCTCTAACCCTTTATGCCATGATGCATTGCAATCCTTTTTCCATATTAAAATAAAGCTCCTTTGATATATAATATACTTTATAAAAGAAAAAAAAGTCTTCATCTCATAATAACTGGTCATCTCATTTCCTCTATCTTCTAACATCCCTCTCATCCACAACCACCATGGTCTAGTACTCTGATACACCAAAAAGTTCCTCATCTTGCATTCCTACATATGTCAAAAGTCCAAAAAATTCTAAAATAACACACACACACACACACACACATGTATATATATGTATATATGTGTATACATATATGTATACGTGTATATATATAAATATCTAAATGGCATTCACATCATTTTATAGTTCATTTGTATACACACACACACACACACACACACACACACACACACACACATATGACATTCACATCATTTTATAGTTCATTTGTATTCATTTTAGGCGAAAATCATGGGCAAAAATATATATAATTTTCTAAGAATAACATGTGATAAACCAAAGCAAAATGTCATCATATAAAGTCCACATAGAAAAACATAAATATATCCATAATAAGCATGTGGGTAATACATATCATATAGTCATTATAACATAGGTTCATATCATAAATGTCTCAAAAAAGTATCAGGGTACATGATCATGGTTTACATCGATACTAACTGCCAGTACATGTGAACCATGTAAGGGCATACCAAAAATAAAAATCCCCTCTACATAGAAGCATGTATGTGTCAACTTGTGTTTTCTCTAGCCTCGGGGCCTCTTCCTGGTCTCAATGATGACCCCTCACTAGTTTGTGGTGGCCTCATTGGTCCTATCACTCCTTCGTTTCTCTTAGTCCTTTGCATCTGCCAAGACTATGATCTCAATTTTTGGTAGCTCTCTACCCTCCGATCTTGAGAAAATTCCATCTCATAATGAGTCCTCCAGTACTCTGCCTTTGCACATTCCTCACTAACCATCCCAATTGTTGGCTCATGAATTGACTATTTTTTAATAACATAGTGATAGGAACAAAAGCATCTAGGGGCAGCTAATTCCCATCTACAACATATCCATTTAGACACCAGGACCAACTATAAGGCTATACTCCTTCTTTAGGCTCTGCAAGACCTAGGTGGGTGAACCTTAGATTCTTCATATGGTACCAATTTTAAATCATACAACTGAATCTATACAAAGAAAATAAAAACCCTTAAATCTTCTATGCTTATGCAAACAAACTAGACATGAAATAGCTAGTAACATGACCTGTGAACTAGATAAGCTAAGTGAGGGTAACTCTTTTCAGCTCTTCAACATAAAAGGGAAAAGACTTTGATCAAAATGTTGATTATCAACAAAACCAAGGTATGAACAATAAAAACATGCAATCTCCAAGTTGATAAGTCCCTTATCCATTGGGCATTAAATAAGTTAGAACATACATAAGGATACCTAAGACATACTCATATACCCAGATATCAGATCTATCCATTCACCTTGCAAACAAACATCTATCTTCAAAATGAAACTCATACTTATCGAATCCGCTCATGATCCCAACAATAATGTCAATGCATATGAAGCAATTTACTCAAGTCCTTGACCCAACAACAAAATACACAATGGCATACATCTTCAAAGCCAAGCTGCAACTAGAGAATATGCACCTTGTACATATATCACAGAAAATTACAAACCCATAAAGAGGAGACAAGGTTCAGATTGAAACTTTCAACAAAGCCTTGTATTCATTTCCTTGAAATCAATACATTAAATGTATGCAAAAACTCAAAAAATACACAACAGATGACTGTGTTATCTAATTTCTCAAAATAAATCATAATTGTTGTTTAGAATAGACAAAAATGTTGAAAATTGTGGAATCACAGTCATGGAAAACCTTCAAACTGAAACCATCCTTGTGGTATCATAGTAATGACAAATATCCAAAAAAATAGGAACCCCTTGTGGTATCACAATAGTTGGAAATATCCAAAAATTGGAACCCCTTGTGGTATCATAGTAGTGGAAAATATCCAAAAAATGGAACCACGCAGTGGTCTCATAGTAAGAAGATTGGAACCCCTACAAAATGAGAGAAGAAGAGAATAAATAGATAGGAAGAATTCCTCAATTAGATTTGATGCTGCCATGTCCACTTGAAACTATCCAACCTACTGTTGTAGACCTTATCTCTTTTCTCCTCAACTGAAAATTAAATCTCATCATTATTGGCACAACAAACTTGCAAAAATATCTTATTAGAATGATGGAAAACCTTCTTAGAAAGAAAATTAGATTCGTTGCACGCAAATTCACCTTAGAAGTGATAGAAAGAAATGGATATGAATGTTCTAGAGAGTACATGGATAACCATGGCCACAAAAAGACAGATTTTACATTTATCAGGCATGGGAAACACCAAGAAGTGGTTGCAGATGATAAAAAATCACTCATTATTAATGAAACATAGAATTGTGAAACTCTGCTTACTCTACCTAAAAATTAGATCACCATCATGGCTGCGTAGATTAAGCATCAATGTTCATCGATCTTCATGTTGTTTTTGCTCCTACTCCACAGTCTAAGTAAATAAAGCTAGTATTTTCTACCACCTTAGTCAAATCTCCAACTGACTGCCCAATGAGACCTACATGTCACCATCTGATAGGTTGGACTCATCACATTGTTACCCTCTCACAACTTCACGGCCCTAACTCGTGACTATGCTTTAACTCAGCGACCTTATGAAAAAAAACCTTTCACATTGCCACACCTAATTATCTTGACCACAGGTTAAGTGTTGTGACCAAACATTTCCTTATTTTCATGTTGTCAGAGCATGATTTGCTAACTGCTAGTTTGCCTTGTGACCACGCAATCAAATATTCTCTGTGTGCTCTTGTCACTTTTGTCCAATTGTGATTATTTCAAACCTGTCAGTCCTTAAGGTCTTGACCATGCAAACACCACCAATCTCTCCTTCACAATTGTTATGCTTAAATCGTTGGTCAACCTTGTGACCACACGATAGCCCTTAACTTGACTGCTTTCTCCTTTATCATTGTCTCACAATTGAATGTGGTTGTTGACCATATTAACCTACAATGTTGCAAATCACTGCACACTAACCATGATCATGCCTTCACCACAGTTTATCCCTTAACACTATTACTGACTGTGACCATGCAAACAAGTTTATCCTTAGCTATCACGGCTTTGCCACCCCTTTTCATAACCACTATGCTCGAGTTGCGACAATGCGATAGCCTTGAACGTTAATTGCCCTGAATCCATTTTGCAAGCTCACAACTTAATCTTTAACTCAATAATTAACCCTTGCAAACGTATGATTAGAGCACTATGTCATTTCGCTACTTAGACCTTAAGTTATCCTTAACCTTGTGTGAAGATGCGATGAGTCAAACTTTAACCACTTTAATTATTGTTTGTGCATTTACAACTTAAAATCCCTTATATGTTTTCTAACTTGCAATAGTGCGATAAACAGTTCTTCGCCACTTCACAACCACATAACTTTAACTAGAACTAAATCTTGCAATAATATGATTTCGGGCTTTAACCACTTCTCAACTTAAAACCCAGTTTTCTCTTAACCACCTACAAACATGCAATAACCTTAAAAGATAACCAATGATGTCTTTCACATCCTCACAACTCTTCCTTCAAGGTTTATCTAATTACCTTTTGATGGAGCGATAACTATTTAAGCTCAAATTATTTTATTGACAAGACAACTCCTTCAAAATTGAAAACACAAGTTACTCTTAACTGCTAGTGATGTTGTGATAGCTTGGACTTTGACTGTCAGATACTTATTGCAACCTAGCACGATTACATGTTTTTTCCACTTCACAACCTTAACCATAGTTTAGCAATAACTCTGGGTCACCTTTAAACACTTGCGACCTTGCAATCACTATAAAAAATTTAACTGTTTCTGTTACCTTTATTGTGGGCCTAGTGATACACATGGCATTACCTTGCTTCCCCACTTTAGCTAAAGTTTCATCATCTTCAAAATCTGGGGAAGCGATGATCGTTGATCATCATTTGATTGAAAATGTTGAATGAACCTAGCTATTACTGCATTTACTTAAAAAATAGCAGGCCCACCAATCCAAATCAACATCCACTTTGGTTTATACACTGCACCTTTTTCAAATTAGTATAAAACATCTAACATATTATCCAACTCAGCAACGTCTAGAAATTCATGAAATAGTTGACCCCACCATGTCCACATGTCATGACCTTGCTTCCCTACTTCAATTAAACTTCAGTCATCTTCAAAATCTAGGGAAGCGACGATCGTCGATCCTTATTTGATCAACGGTCTTGAATGAACCTGACCTTCCTTTGTCCTAGTTAACATCCTTAACCAATCAGAGTAGGCCAATCTGTCACTCACTCTGAAAGTCAATTTATGTCCCACATACTAAATCTAGTCCCACTTCATCCACATGGCAAATTCTTGCTTCCCTACATTTGTTAAAATTAGTACATCTTTAGAATTCGAAGAAGCAACAATTGTCGATCATCATTTGATCAACAATTAGGAACTTGCACAATCTTCACTATTTTTTAAAACCAAGGAAAAGGGGTCCACAAGGATAGGTGTCACAAGGTCGTATCATAACAAAAGATTGCGCAAAAACCATGTGATAAAGGGGTTTTTTTAAAGGTATTTAGGTTTTTAAATTTAAAACAACCCTTTTGAGACCTAGGGCACAAATGACACTAGGGAAACAAATATTAGGGATTTTTTCTAGGGCACACCCCTAATCGCAATATGATAACTAGTTTTTTATTGAAATTTTGCAAATAAAATAAAATGTGAAAAACTAGGCCAACACCGGCTACCTCTTGAATGGATACATCCCTAATACTACTAATAAAGTCTTGGTACTCCTACACTACTCTCTGCTATGTTGTGTGTATTGTTGTATCCCTCTCTCAATAAATCAATCTCTACTGTAAATGTTGCTTGTTCTTGGTCCAAGGCTATTTGATGCTTCTCTAACTCACTTTGAAGCCCTTTGATCACCTCCATTGTCTGAGCCTCTTTCTCTACGTGACTTGTAGATGCTAGCTATAGTGCCTCTCCCATTTGACTTTTGTAAGTCATCCCGATGGATGCAACCTTGTTGATCTCTCCTAGAGAAGGGATTGTGATTGGGACAATGAGTGATATGCACCCTTGAGGTGATTGGATTTATGTTACTGTATTAGTTGCTTTGATTATGCTTATGGATAATTTATGAGATTATGATATGATTTATGATTCACTGATGTTGTTTTGCGATTACCTTGAGATGTGTGCACAGATTGCATTGTGTACCATTACCCTACTGCACTGGACTAGGTTCCTCTAGTAGTGGTTAGTCATGTTTATGACTGTGTTTTCTTATGTGTTTTAAGTGTCCTTTTGTTGTTGTTTAAACAACCATTATTAATTTCTTAAATAATTAGAAATGGGTTGTCCATGTTGGATTCATTGGTTTTGTGTTGCAAATATTTACCTTGTTATATTTTGATCCAAGAGATATTTGTTACTCATGTTATGTTTTACATTTGTGATGACCTAAGGGTCAGGTATTATACTTGATTTCAATATCATAGATGTTAAATTACTATTTTGTTTAGTTGATCATATTGCATGATGGTGCCATTTTAAGATGATAGTGTGTTTTATGATGATATTGGGTTATCTAGTATTTGGACATATATCTGATTATGTTATGTGATGGATTTAATGCTATGGTTATCTACTTCATTCTTGCATTGTTATGCTTTATGAAAACATGAGTGATGTAAATAGATTATTTTAGTATAATTGAATAAATGGTTAAATTAGGTGATTTAGTGCATTTATTGCTTCAGCTATGTTATTATATGCAATTGCACTTGATCCTATATTTTAGTGTGTAGGATTTATATCCCTGACAGTGGCACATGGAGTTAGGGATTCAACCATTCATATTTTACTAGTATCATCCATGTATGGTCGATGCATCCTTATTTTAAATGTTTAAGTTAATCCTTTTAGTGATTATTAAATCTGAACTCATTTGCATTATGTGCTTAGACTAGTGCACATATCTGTGCATTTAGGGTTCGTATTGTTGCAAAAGTTGTTAAGGAAAATTATGTAATTTTGGGGTTTTCGGGCTTTATTTTATTTAAATTTAATTTTTGGCAGCTTTGCCATAGATGAATTCCTATTACTAGGAATAACGTATTTTTTTTTTGGGTTGATTTGAGATTTATCTAGGTTGGCTAGTTCTTTGCCTTAATCGATTATTCAGTCAAAATGTGAATAAGTATCCAAAAATGAAATTAATTCCTCACTTCTCACTTTTGAATTAGAAAGTTTGAGAGAAAAACCCAAAATCCTCCTCATGAGGATTTACTGTTTTGTTCGTTGTGGGAGCTATGGGCATGGGATTGTTGCGAGGGTGGTCTTGTTGGATCCAACTTGGGGAGACCTTGGATTGCTATGATTTTTGGCTACTTTTGTGGGGTTTTTATTTTATGGTTCAGATTCCCATTTTTCCTTTTTGGTTGTGAGGTAGGGATCTCTCATTTTATTGTTCCTACTCTATTTCTGCTTCTATTTTTGGTAGCCATTTGTTGGGAGGCTGAGAACTAGTGTTCCCCCCAGTATCTATTTGCTAGTTCTGCTTGGTTGGTCAGGTATGAACATTTTTCCTATTTTTGGGATGGGAGTTTGGAGTTTCACACCGTTATGCTGGCCATTTTTTCATACGATGTCCAAACCCAAATTTTATTGGATTTTTGGGGTTTTTGTGCCCAAAGACCAAATGGGTTTTAATTTCAAAGCTTTTAGTTTTTGGGGTTTTTACCTCATTTTGCGTGCTGCCCCATTTCCTTAGGTTTTCTTGGCATGAGTTTGGTTGTGAACCTAGATCATCTATTTGGATTTTAGTCAGACCATTTATGCACTTTTATGTTTGCAATGGGATGCGTGCCACATTCATACTCCTAACTTTTTGTTCAGTTGAGTGATTTTATACTTGGTGTTATTGTTTCTTTTGGACCCTTGTTATTTCATGGACACTAGGATTCATGTAGAATCCATACTCCTGGATTGAGGCCGACTGAGTGAGTTCATGATGTTTGGTCTTGTTGCATCATTGGGATTCATGTAGAATCTATACTCCTAGATTGAGGCCAGTTGAGTAAGTTCATGATCTATGGTTTTATTGTTCTTGGAATTTGTGTAGAATCCATCCTCCCGAGCTTGTTTTGGTTGAGTGATATTTTTCTTGTGTTCTCATCCAGTCTTTGTGTTATGATCTTTGTGATAGTGGTGCACCACACACAAGTACATACATGTATATTTGTCAGGTGACTTGCGAGGCTCGATCTTTCGTGGTACTTCTGAAAGTTATGATCATTGGGGTTGGGTTGGGAATATGCATGCCTACAGGCACTCATCATTGGATGAGCATGGGTTGGGTAGGGTAGCATATTGAGGGGGCTTATATCTCACAGCCTGATGATCATTGTGCCTAGAGGGTTGGCAGATGAAGTTTTAATTAAGTGATAACTAAATAAAACACTAGGTGGTAATAAAACTTAAGATAATAATTTGTGTTAGAGCCTTTTCATTGAGGGAGTTGAATTTGCACATTTTGAGCTTGGGCTTGTCAATGCCAAGTGACTCTCTATGATGTCAGCCCCTACTTAGTAGCCCATTGAGTATCCAACCAAGACCTGCAGTTTATGCATTGTCTATGATCTTGGTTTCAATCATCATACTATCTGGCGTGAGTGTTAGCCATGGACGTTGTGCGTTATGTGTGTTTGTGGTTGGATCTTTATCTCCATCAGCACGACGAGTGTGGACCTATGGGTTCCACATGGTTGGGAGGCATAGCTACCCATACCACTATTGGGGATTGGTGTATAGAGATGATCTTTTGTCCTAGTGCGACCATTGTTGGATGTTTTCACTTGATACTTCAAGTTCTGGAGTATGCTTTCTTGTGATTTATGCTTTTATTGGAATGCTCAGATATCATGTTTAGATGATGCTAGTTTATTTGATGAATTCCTATATTATGATGTTTAGCATATGATTAGATGATGTGAATTGTTTCATTGTTGTATCTATTGCTTATTGGTTTAGCATGTTAGATTTCCTATTCGTATGATGTTTAGCATATGATAGATGATGAGTTGATTTATAGGATTATTTTATGCTTTACTTCTGGCATGTTAGATTTCCTTATTCTTATGTTGTAGCATGTTTTATTAGTGACATCCTCATAAGATAACACCGATGATCTGGTTGATAGTTTGTGATGTTACACACAGAGGATGGCTAGGATCCACGATGGTCTTATGATGCTATTGATGGTTGGGAGGAACCAGAGACACAGTTTGTTATTTTAGTACATTGTGATGTTTCTTCTATACACTGCTATGTTGCTTTCAATTATTTCCCTTTTACTGCTATTATTTAGATGGATAGATGTTCCTCTCTCTAGTTTCATGGCATCTTGTTTTTTATGCACTCGAGTGTTCATTCCTTGATCTATGTGGATCTGGTACTCCCTGGTGTGGAGAAAATTTATTTCCTAGCTTTTTACCTTTATGTTTTTTGGCTTACTGATTTGTATCCTCACACAAAATTGTACTTTCTTGCGCGAGAATGAAAATGTTTGCATGGTGTGCTGGGTTTCCTCACATAACTTGTGGTGTATCCTGGCACAAAACCACACACCAGTGCAGTGCTTTTGACCACTAATTCTAGCATGTCCTCATGTGAGATGTTGTTCCCTCATGTGTCTCTATGTACTTTCTACCGCAAAGAGGTACTTCCTAGCGCGAGACTATCAGTTGTTATTCTCTCACACAAAAAATAGGGGGCATCTTCGCTATTTTTTGGAGAACACAATTTGGACTTTTGAGTACCATTTAGGATTGCTTGTGGTTCCATGATTTGACATATTGAAGATTTTATGTTCTGATGTCATCTTGGGTTTTCATTCTTTAGTTTGGTTGTGACATTTGGAGATCTGTTGGTTGTTGGCATTGTTGGTGAAGTATTCCATTATGATCTTTGTGATCCCTGTATGATGTTGTCATGTGCATTCATACTTGTATAAAAAAACATCTTGGCTGGTATTGAATCCTTGTTCTAAGGATCTCCAAGTGAGGCATTACACTAGGACTAGCATCTCCTCTAGGGCATCCAAAGGACCCTCATCTATATCCATCATTGGGGGCATCCATACCTATTTCCTCATCCAATTCAGACTCAATCTCATCCTCATTTTCATTCTCTCCATCTCCACCCCCACTATCTCCACCCTCTTCATAATCATCTCCACCTCCACTGTCTCCACCCTCCTTGTCATCATCTCCTTCATCATCATGCCCCTCGTCATCCTTGTCACCCTCTCCCTCCTCATCCCCATTACCATCACCCTCCTCATTCTCATCATCCCCTCCCTCTCCATCTATCTCCTCCTCCCCATCCCCTCTATCCTCCCCATCTGGGTCCTCTTAAGCCTCCTCCCCTCTATTCTAGTCTATCTATGGTCTGAAACTTGATATTGACATTGTTGGATTTGTCAAAGGCCTTGGTCAGTGCTGTAAAAATCCTATATCATATGCCATCATCATACTTGCATTAATCACATCTATCACCCCTCCCTAAAGTTTAGGCTATAACTCCTCTAGCTGTGCATATGCTACTTGAATCCTAATAGGTGCTCCCCACTCCCTAACCTCTACTCTCAACTGAGAAAATAGTGCGTGTCCTAAGGAACATCCTGTCTCTCCCCAAATTTTTTCCATACTCTCTCTAACAAATACATCTCAATGACCAAATGCCCAATAATGGTATGCTGATAAAGTACTACTCCTATTTGTAGTTTGGTAGGTGAATCTCATCATCCTCTCATCCAGGGAAATCTCTTTATGGCCTCCATATGAACTGTGTCAGGGTGTCCAACTGATGTCTAAAGTATAATGTATATATCCCAAGGGTCTATTCTCTAGTATTCTTCCATACTATAAACATATGGCATGTACTCCACTAGATGTCTCTCTACTAGAGGCTTGAATATTGCCATGTGCTTATATGCCCAAATATATAGTAATGTGACCCTAGTACTGAATGACAACCTTCCTATGTAAGCAATCTAGTGGAGGGGATAATACGACATCCCTAACATGCATGACGCCCACACAAACATCATCCCATCCATCACCATCTACTCCAATACCCTGCCCCATCCTATTGGGAAGCCATGCCCTCTCCTATCTAGAATCAGTAAAGCCTCCACCAGCCAACATATCATTTATATGAGGCATTCATGCCAAGCTAC
Organism: Cupressus sempervirens; assembly: GCA_028749045.1. Taxonomy (NCBI): domain Eukaryota; kingdom Viridiplantae; phylum Streptophyta; class Pinopsida; order Cupressales; family Cupressaceae; genus Cupressus; species Cupressus sempervirens. The sequence continues at coordinate 606,222,725 of CM053787.1, forward strand.
TGGCACCTCTCATCTGATCTCATAATCTCTAATCCCTAGCATTGCATCCCCACATTTGAAAATCCAATGTAGAGCAACCTACCCTGTCATGGGATCATACACTGCTAAATCCCCATGTATAGGAATGCAAAGGATGCATCACACATCCTCCAAGGTCACAGTTGTCTCTCTCATCAGTAGGTTAAAGGAAATCATCTTTGAGTTTCGTCAATTCATTAATCTTGTCACTAAGCCCCTGTTCCCCCTAATCTTAGGCATATATATAATATGGTATAATATGAACCCAACTAACATCCTTTACTCAACAGTAGTTATCCTATGATGTAATGATAGACTTAGTGGCCTATGTCCCTTTGTCCTCAACAAGGGAAGGTCCTCTTGCATGATCATATACCTTATGTCAACTTTATATGCTATTGAAAAATTTTGACCTAAGCCTAACCTAATTTTGACCATTTTTGACTAAATTTGACCATATTTGACTTGGTTAATCCAAATTTTGACCTCTTCCTAGGGTTTTGAGCCTGTACATAAATTTTGGGGTTATATTGAGATCATTTGCATTATTTTCAACCCTTGCACACTCAAGTGCATAGTTGGGCTTACCAACTATGCCCATGGTGTAATTAGTCGTCATGGCATAGTTGGTGATTCCAACTATGCCCTTGGTGCACTTGGGTGTATTTCGGGTGCACTTAAGGCAGTTTGGCACTTGAAACTTCCCCTGAGACCTAGTTTGACCCCTATTTGACCTATAAAAGTATGAAATGCATGAATTACACAAAGAGTCCTCAATGTACTCATCGGTGGTCCTGTGTCTCCCAATCATTAGTAGCTACACACTTGTTCTCTCTGATGATGCTCCCTTGGTATCCATCCATCTTCCTTGCTCTAGAGCTCTTTCCTTCCAAATGAAAGGGTAAAAATGACCTCCAAACCCCTCTCAAAGTCATTTTATAGCTCTTTTTCTACCTCGATGGACATGCAAGAGACCCCTTTTGTGTTGGTCATGATGCTTTTTTTACTCTATATCCCATAATCTTTTTGTTTGGGCTCCAATTCTCGATCTATCAACTACTATGGATTCGTCTCTTTGTTGTTGACAAATTGACCTATTATTTGTATTTTTTGGTCAATTTCTTGAGGGGGCACCCATATATACCACCCTTACTGGGGCACATTTTTGTGGCTTTTTCATTAGTTATTCTTTGACACAATGCTCTAAATTTCATTGTATCAAAGAGGGGTAAAATATAGATGCTCAGAAGTGGTCCATATCTACTGTTTCATCACATTTTCATACTAACAAGTCCCATTTTCTCATTTCACTAATTCTAAACTTCTAGCCAACTTGATCATCATTCGAGCATATTTTAGCATGTTCTTCATCATTCAAACGCCCTTTTCAAATCAATTACAAATCATTTCAGAATTGGTTCCTATTTTATCTAAAATTTTCATAATTGACTCTAAATCATTTTAACATCATCAGAATCTTGTCCAATCACCAAAATCCCTTCTAATCAACCCTGAACCATCCCAAATCAACCCTAAACCATTCCAAGTCAACCCTAATAAATTTGAAATGTGTCAAAGATACCTAATCAATCAACATTTATCTAGTCCTAGGCATTGTCATTTCCCTTGGTACCTTGTCAATCTATCAAATCCAATCTTAGCACTGATGTCCCTCACTACTAGGTCAATCTATCATTTTTATCATTTGATCATCAACATTGTCGAGTCCCTTAGTGTCAAGTTGTAGTCTTATCTAATCAATTTAATAACATTGATGATGTCTATTGATGTAATTATGATCAATCTTATCAATCAATTTCAATCCTATGGCATTTACAATGTGTTTTAAATATCACATGTTGTTAATCCATGTCGTATGTCATTGAAATTCAATCAATCCTAATCATCCAATCAATTTGATCATGGATTTGATCTACCCACCATCATCCTAGTCGACATGCATAATCATCGCAATTCATAGAAAGGGTAATCATGAATTTATTTCATCAAATTTCCCAATCATTTACTAATTTATCATATAGGATTAGATCACCCACAATTTGTTCCTATGGCATTTCAATCATTTTTCATCCCACTTCACTAATTATTCCTATTGATCAATGTTCTCAATTAATTGATATTTATTAATAAATTGATCTATTTTGGGAATTATGGGAATTCTTATTTTCCTAATTCCTATTTTCCCACTTCTAATTTCTAATTTACTAATTTCCATTTGTGTGGAATTGTGAGTTTTTTATTCAAAATTCTACCCAGTCTTGACACATGGCCATAATGCGTCATAGATTTTTTTTCTACACATGGCTAATACGTGTCATATTTGGCATATATTATTTCTTACACATGACTATAATAAGCCACACTTGTCATAGATTCTTGTCTACACATGACTATTATGTGTCATAAGCTTGTCATAGATTCTCCTCTACTTTTGGTCATGTTGACTCTTATGTGTCATAGGATCTTACATATTGAATATTATGTCATATTTTTCATACATATTCCAAAGAATATTGTGCCAAATTTCACACTTAAAAATGACAAATGTCCATCTCTTCATTTATGTCTAACTTCTAGCATTTTAGCTATAAATTGAGCTATTTTTCACTCATTTTCCTCTTTACCATGCTTCTAGTATTCTCTCCATCATTCATCACAACATTTTTTAATTGTATTTTTCTTTCAATTATAGGTATACTATAGGAAATTGGAGCTACATCAACATCAACAATGGAGAAGAAATGAGAACATGGAAACTACATTTGAAAGGGGGTTTTGATTGCTTTTAATCTCTTTGTTTTCAATGGTTTTCAAGGAAGATTAGAATAGTTAGCATATGCTATTTGAGTTTGTGGTTGCTCATAGTATGCTATCTCACCTATTTTCTAGTCCTAAAAATTGTTGTACACTTACAGGATCAAGTGATATGCATTCATTTAGAAGCTCAAATGCAACATCACTAACTATTCATACTAGAATGCTTGCATAGTTTTCTCTCTTCTTGTATGCATATTTTATGGGATGAATGTGAATCAAAATAATGGGTTGACCAATGGTCTTGTATACCTTTGGATCCAACTTAATTTTAACTCCTTACAACACTATAGTTGAAACATGTTGAAGCATCAACAAATTTTGACCATGTCTCTGACCTAGTTGAACCATGTGCTTTATCAATTTAATACTTGGTTAACATAATTGTTTGTGTCATTTTAGTACAATATCAATTTCAAATTTGGCATTAACTTATCATTCCATATAATAAAAGTAATGTATATGTTGTTATTTTAGATGAGAATAATGAAGAAGGAAGATTACTTTTTATGTTGTTGTATTAAGGTAGAAAAGAGACTAATAGCATCAAGCATTGATGGTGATGGCATTGAGTACCTAATAGGATATATTGTACATGGCTTAGTTGGTAGTATATTTGTGTCTAGTAGCATTGAGACCTCTTTAAGTCAATTTATCATGCTTAATGTATCGATTTTGACTTTAAATTATTTTTAAAAATAAGTACCATATCAAGAATTCTAGCACCTCATTATTTGAGGATTTGAGACCCATATTTTATTATTATTATTTTAACCTTATTATTGAAAAAAACATTTAATTAATATAGTATCATAGTAGACCTCTTAACAAGGAGTTGAGGAAAATTCCTAAATATGATCACAAGGAAATATTGATACAATAAGGGTTAAAGATTATTCAAAATTTTCACTTGTGATGTAAGAGCATCTTGGGTGTAAGGGCAATCTTGCATCACCCAAAAATATTCCTATTTTTAGTTTTATGTTTTCAATAAGGACTATTCTAGTGGATAGTTTCTATTTTTGGAAGCTTTCTAATGTCAATAAGTTGGTCTTATGATCTTACATTTTTCTAATTTCATATGTGGGGGTTCATCTTAGCTACATCATCCTGCCAGACAAGTTTCATTGCCATATCATATTTATTAGTGCAACTATTACATATTTTTTGTATGAATTTTGGCTATCCAAACTTCAAACTTAGAGATAAAGGCTTAAATGGCTTTGAAAAAGGTTCAAACCTTGGTTGATGACACGTGCACAATCAAACATTGTAGGATTGATGCTTTCCTTCCTGAAAACAAGTTATAATAGCCAATCAGGTCAATAATTTGTTAGTTATGGTCTCCATAAGTGGGTCATCCAAAAATATAATTTGTAAATTGTCTTCAACAAATTATACTAAATAAAATAATATAATATGAGGTCGATCGGCCTCAAGAGTTAGGGTTTAGTGTCTAGAACCTTCCTGGGTGGTAGAAATTGCCTATATAAGGAAGACCCATATGTTTCCTAGAGTAGTTCTGGGTCATAGTCATAGCTCTGTCTTGCAGATTTTTATAAGAAAGACATACATGTGGGCTTGTATATTGTAATTCTAAATTCTATAATTCCACACTTGTAGAGATAATAAGAAGCCTATATTTTTTTCTCTCAAATTGTTGTTGTTTTTATATTTCTATTGTGTGTTTATAGTGTTAAGGATAGAACCCTTCATCAACTTGATTGTTGTGGGATATCTAGTAGAATGTGTCTAAATAAAGTGGAATAATTTTGAGAACTTTGTGTGTATCTTGTGTGAAAAATTGTAACTTCATATTGATGTGCATATTTAGATGCCAAGTTTTGTACAAAATACTAATAAGAGATGTAACATGTGCATATTTTAGATACCATTTTTTTTACTAAAAAATAGGTAAGAGATGCAACATGTGCATATTTAGATGCCAAATTTTGTATAAAAAATAGATAAAAGATATAACATGTGCATATTTAGATGCCAAATTTTATATAAAAATAAACAAGAGATGTAACATGTACATACTTGGATGCCAAACTTTGTATTAAAAAATCTAAGAGGTGTAATATGCTCATATTTGTATGAAAAATTATTTTTATACAAATGTTTTCATTAAATTTCTAGTGCAAATACATATTGTCTTTGTGCTTCCATAGATTTAAATAGATCTATGTTGTGCCATGTTCTTTGATTTATATATATATTTCACTAAAATCTATCTATATCTATTTTAGGGTCATAGTACCTCTTCTTATAGAAAATAAAGAGGTGCAACATTAGCTATGGACCCTTCAAAAAATAACTAACTACAACTAATTATAGCTAGACACTAAAAATTGATCTTCTTAATCATCATGGTACAAGACCATGAAACATATCTAGCATCTTGTTCAAATAGGAATTCTCACCCAATTGGTTTCCTCGTTTAGCTAGCATTCGTTAAATTTCAATCGTGCCCTCTTCGAACTTGAGCTCATGGTAGTCACTCACATAACTAGCACAATTCTTCCTCAGGTCTCATACACCCATGTACATGCTTTTGATGATGTTAAATTTATCTTCTTCTTCCAAAGAAAGGTTTGGTTATATCATTGGTTTCAGTTGTTGTCCTACTGGATGCTCCTGCATTAGTAAACCCATCTTTGCACCTAGAACTGTAATGGAACTCTACAACTAGAGAATTTGTGTAAAACTTACATTTAAAAATTTTGTTGTGTCACCACCTCATGTGAGTGGCTTAATAAAATAGTGGTATTTAATAAGCCATTAATTCAAAAATCTTGTCAAAAATATTGCATACATGCTTGGCTTGCATTTGTACACCATTATGGTCTTTTTCAATTAAAACTTGCAAAATTTACTTTAAACTTTCCAAGATATCTCGACAATGGTCATATCTCTTTCTTGCATGCTTATCAAGCTACCCCTTCCAAAACTACGATGAACATTTATGTCATTGAAGCCTTTTTGTTATTTTGAGGTACATCCCCAAACAAAACCTGTGATTTCTAAAAGTATCACCATTTCATAGGGTACCTTGCACATGCCCCTAAAAATCTCTAAAATTGTCATATCATGGCCACCTGATAGTAGCACATGTGAAGTTCTAAAAGAAATTTGTTTCGCAAGCCTTTTTCTTCCTTTCTTCCAAAATTGTGACTTTGCACTATCCATGTAAAACCTCTTCTGCAATAGATAAAATCACCTTTTTCAAACTGCTTCCTTATTGTCCTTTGTGATTTGGTAAAATTTCACCATTTTGTACTACCCTTCATACAATGCCTATGAAGTAGCAATTTTTTGCTATTTTTTCGTTCTCCTACATTTGCTCTTCCAAAATAGAAGAAAAAATTGGATGATAAATCTTTGGAGTCAAATTTTGAAGAAAATTTGAGGTTTTCACTAGTATGGATGAATGGTTAGATGTTATAGGTCCACCAGCATGGATGAATGGTTAGATGTTATAGGATCAAATTTTTGTGGCCTACAATAACCTATCTCATTTTTGGGAGATTTGGCTATGTTTTGATTTTCTGTTCTTATCTCAATTTATGTCAAAAGTTATATTATTTCCTAGTTCAAAGGAGAAAGGGTGGATAGCTTTAAAACCATTTGTCATGGGATTGAATTGTCTTGCTTATTAGCTCTAGGTAGTTGGGTAAATTTTAGTGCAAACTTCATTTTCACTATGAAGTCCCTCAAACATTCTCAAGTACACTGGATGAAAGTATCCCTAAGGGTCACTAAGAAACATTAACCATCAATGTTTGAGATGGTGTATCTCCAAGCTCATATAAGGTATTGACAAATGGTAAAATGCTAAAGGATCACATTATTGAATTCTAAAATAATCTATATTACTTTTGGGAGATTCATTTTTTAAAAATTTGATATCCCTTTCTTAAAGCCAAAAGTTACAGTGTTACTCAGTTCAGATGAGCAAGGTTGGATATCTTCCAAACTGTTTATCTTGGGATCGAATCATCTTCTCTATTAACTCTAATTAGATGGTTAAATGATAATTCCAACCTCATTTTGATCATATCATCCCTTGAACTTTCTCAAGAAAATTTGATGGATGTTTTCCCAAGGGTCACTAAGAAACATTAGGTAGTGAACTTTGAACATGCATATCTCCAAGCTTGTGTGATGTATTAATGAATAGTTAGGTGCTATTAGATTTTATTGTTGAGGCCTATAATAACCTATCTCTTTTGGGATATTTGGTCTTATTTTTATTTGGAATTCAATTCTTCCTTAATGCCAAAAGTTGTAGCATTTCTCAGTTCAACTGAGCAAGGTTGGATATCTTTCAAATTGCTCATCTTGAGACCAAATCATCTTCTTTGTTAGCTCTGGTTGTCTAGGTAAATGTTAGTTCCAACCTCATTTTGAGCATAGAGTCCTTTGAACATTTTTGAGCACACTAGATGAAAGTGTCTCTAAGGGCACTAAGAAACATTGGGTTGTGATCTTTTAGCTGACATATCTTAGAGATCATGCAATTTATCAATGAATGGTTAGGTTTAGGGTCAAGTTATCAATCCATACAATAGCCTATCTCAATTTAGGGAGATTTAACTTCATTTTGATTTGGAATACCTTTCTCAATTAATGCCAAAAGTTGTAGTATTTCTCAATTCAAAGAGAAAGGTTGGATATCTTTCAAATCATTCATCTTGGGATCAAATCATCTTCTTTGTTAGCTTTGGTTGATTGGGTAAACACTAGAGCCTATTATAAATATTTAGAATAACTAAGAGGGGGAGTGAATCAGCTTCTCAAGGTCTATATGTACCACTTGAACAGTCAAACATTAATCACTTCATTGTTCTTCTTATCTTGTTGTTACACGGTCTCTACTATAAAATTGTCATAAACTATAACTTGCATTGCATTATGAAAACATTATCAAATATAAACATTCATAAAATATTCATCATAGTTTGGCACTAGGATTTTATACAGAAACCCAATTTGGAAAAATCTAGTAGCAACATGTTACTCTTTTTCACTCTTTCAAAGTGAGCTCTGTTAGGAGCCAACCTTGTTAAAGGTTACAATACACACTGTTAAATGTGACCTAGTTAGAGGATTTAATCACCCTATTAGGAGTGGCCTTGTAAGAGGACTTTGATCATTCCATTTAGAATATAGCCCACGTTAAAATATATAGTCCATTCAAATTAGTTATCCAACTATTATCACAATTATCAACCTTAAAAAAACTTAACCATAGGAGTCATATAAATTAAAACCATAACAAGATACTCATACACAATAACACTAGATATGTTAACTAGGGAAACCCTTGATCAGAGGGAAAACCCCAGTGAGGATGGTACCAACAAGATGATGTACTAATATAAATGTTCCTTGTAAGAGGATGGAACCTATAAGGAGTCTATGAATACATTCAGTACATATGAATCCCTATTAGGAGCTTCCAACCCTATTAGGAGTTGTAGAAGATAGTTGGACCCATTGCCCAAACAACTTCAAGGATAACACCAATGAACCCATTGTCCAAATGATCTATGTATTATTCCTTGTAGAATAATAGAATTGTATTGTATTATTCCTTCCTCTTTCTCTTTCCTTTCAACTAGATTTTTTCTCCTTCTGATCTTGTAACCAAATCATAAATTTCACATCCAATAATCCATTGGATTTCTTACACGCATTCAATAAACACTCTGCACTTCGCACTTCATACAATAATCACAACACATACAAAAAAGGAAACCATCTTTCCTTTATACCATATCTTCATAATAATTCCTTGAGTCAGCCTTGAGGCTTTCCTAATTAATTATAATAAGGTAATTAATTAATTACAATTACAATAGCATTATCAGCTCACAATCTATACAAAACTTCACATGTGTGATACTAGGGCTGACACACTCATTGATGTCACCAATAGACTATCCTTTGTCACTTCTTGACTGCACATCTTCCTACTACATCTTAGATGTAATCTAGCAAACAAGCACCAGGAACTATTTTCCCAATACTCTGTCTCTAAATTGCCCTTTGTAAATTAGGTCCAACTTTCGTATGTCTTCAACTTAGACTCTGCATACTTAACTATATCATTAGGAAACTGTACTAAATATGTCCATAATTGCACATCACCATAAAATAAAACAATTGTCTGTAACACCAAGATCTCTGTTTGCTACTTAGCTAGTCTTTACAGAAATCGTGCTATGTTTACATCAATGACAAACACAATCATGAATGCAACATGTCAATACTCTCCAATGCTTAGAATACTCCCCCTATGTAGTATCATCAACATTCATGCTAACAATCTCCCCCTTTGGCATTGATGGAAACATAGATGAACAAACCATCTAAGTTCCAAGAATACCAAAAAATGTTCTATTTTTTTTGCTAACTAGCATTAGTTGTCCACATGTTAAAAAGACTCTCAAAACCATACGTGCACAACAGGTGCATACTCCTTCTCAGAAATCAATTGTTTACTTCACACTATTTTTTTTTACAATACATTAGATGCATATTGTTGCTTCCTTTCATGAATCTTTCTAAATCTCTCTACAGAGATATCTCTCCCCCATACTTAGGTGATGTTTCTTTTCATGCATACTCTCCCCCGGGCCTTAGGAGATACTCTCCCCCATACCTTAGGAGAAGTGTTTTTTTCATGCATCATACTCTCCTGCATTGACATCAATGTCAAGGACCTCAATCTCAATGTTACTCCATACCAATTGATAGATACCAATTGCTAATAAGTTGCTCCAAGTCTTTAACCAGCTCGAGTGTCCAAAGAAATTGTTCAAAACCAAGTACCAAGAGTCCTTAGTAACTCTACTCATTATAGATACTCTCCCATATGGGAATCATCAACATTTAGTCCAGGTTAGCAATAGTGCTCTATACCACTAGATTGATGCACTCTTTGTATCATCTACTCAGAAGTAGGCAAGGGCATAACCCCAAGCATACCTCTCAAGTACTCAAAAGTAGCTTTAGGCAAAGGTTTCATAAAAATATCTGAAATCTAATCTTTAGTACTCAATACTCCAATATGATCTCCTTTTTTGTGGCTTTCGCTCACAGCACGTGATACTTAATAGATATATGCTTAGTCTTAGAATGAAATAAAGGATTCTTAGAAATACTCATTGTACTTGTGTTATCACAGTAAATGATAACAGGCTCTTCAAACTCAATTCTGATATCCTTCAGTATCAACTTCATCCACATAACTTGATTACAGTTATTAGCTACCACACCATATTCTACTTTAGCAGTACTCTGTGAAATACAATCTTGCTTCTTGCTTAAACAAGAAACCAATTTTCCTCCAAGAAATAATGCTTCACCATTGGTGCTCTTTTTGTTATCCATACTGCCTACCCAATTTGCATTAGTATATGCACATAGAGTGAAATCACTCGATCTGTCATACCAAATTCCATAGTTAGATGTCCCTTTCAAATATCTAAATATTCTATTCACTAATACAAAATGATACTCCTTAGGATCAACTTGAAATATAACTACAATCCCAATTGCATTTTCTATATTTGGTCTGGTGTAAGTCAGATACTGCAAACCTCTAATCATGGATCCATACTTCTTCTCTACTGCAAGTGTCTCATCTTCACTGGATAACTTGTGACCAGTTATCATAGGTGTATCAATAGGTTTACAACTTTCCAAACCAAATCTTTTCAACAAATCATTCAAGTACTTATCTTGTGAAATGAAAATACCATCACTGTTATGTACAATCTTCAATCCTAGGAAAAACTTCATTTCTCCTATCATGATCATTTTGAACTCATTCTTCATCTCTTCAACAAACTGATCACTTGCTTCATCATTACCTCCAAAAATGATGTCATCAACATATATTACAATAGTCAACAAGCCATCTTCAACTTCTTTCAAATACAAGTTATTGTCTGCCATACCTTGAGAAAATCCAAGTTTTTCCAAATAATTGTCCAATCTTGCATACCAAGTTCTAGTTGCTTTCTTAAATCCATATAAAGCTTTTTTTATCCTGCATACCATGTCTTTATCTTCTAATAAAGGAAAACCTTTACGCTGCTCAATATATACCTCTTCTTCAATTTCTCCATTCAGAAAGGCTGATTAAACATCCATCTAATAAACCTTGAAATTTTTATTCATTGCATAAGCCAAGAACATCCTTACTGCTTCCATTCTGGCTACAAGTGTATATGTCTCCTCATATTATATGCCTTCTTACTATGAATATCCCTTGCATACAAGTCTAGCTTTGTTCATCACAACTTTGCCTCGCTCATTCATCTTGTTTCTTAATACCTATTTGGTTCCTATCACATCCTTATCTTTAGGTCTAGGAACTAACTCCCATATATCATTCTTCACAATTTGATCTAATTCTTCCTTCATTGCTTGAATCCAATGATCATCTTTACATGCTTCATCTACACTGTTAGGCTCAACTTGAGATATCAAACATATCTCCTCATTTACTCTATTCCTTGTCATCACACCTTTTTTAGATTATTGTTAGAGGTAGGAGTTGACATCTCAACTATTATCTCTTCTCTAGGTTTATATCTTTGCTCTCATCTTTCCTGAACAATTAGCACATCATTTTGCAAATCATTGTTAGTCTCAAAGAAAACTTCAACATTCTATCTAACAATTCTATAATTATCTTCTTCTTCATCTAAATTATATTCTATCATCTTTTCCTTAGTTCCAAAATTTTCATCAATCCTTACATTTGTGCATTCAACAATTGTTTTAGTTATATAGTTAAAACATCTATATGCCTTTCTTTTCAATGAATTACCCAGAAACATACCTTCATCACTTCTTGAATCAAACTTACCAATGTCATCATCTCTCTTAATGTAACATTTTATCCCAAATATTCTAAAATACTTAACTGATGGTGAATGACCAAACCATAGTTCATAAGGTGTCGTGTTCATACCTTTTTCTAATATGTACTCTATTCATAGTGTATACTATTGTATTGACTACTTCTGTCCAAAATGTCTTAGAAACATCATTCTCAAACAACATCTCTCTTGTTGCTTCTACTACTGACTTATTTCTTCTTTTAGCAATCCCATTTTGCTCAGGTATTCTAGGTAAAGATAGCTTCCTTTTGATTCCATTCTCTTAACAAAATATGTTAAACTCTTTAGAGGTGAATTCTCCTCTATCAGATCTCAAACACTTTATCTTAACTCTAGATTTATTATCAACTCTATTCTTAAATATCTTAAACTTCTCAAAAGCTTCATATTTCTCTTTAAGAAATGCTACCCACATCATTCTAGTGAAATAATCAACCAAAATCATAAAAGTACCTTTCACCATAGAATCCTCTTGTTCTAGAGGGACCACTCAGATCTATGTAAATAATCTCAAGCTTCTCTGTAGTAATAAACTTCTTGCTAGGAAATGATACTTTCTTCTACTTAGCCAAAATGCATTATTCACACACAATATTAGTGTTGGAATTCTCTTGAATAACTAAGAGGGGGGGTGAATCAGTTATCCAAGATCTAGATGTACAATTAAAACTTTTCACAGCTTAGTGAACCCATATCCATAAAACCTTATTATGCATGCATCCATTAGATCATACAACTCTTAAAATTTGTAGGTTACTGTCCTAGGTCAGAATAATTTTATAGAAATGTAAACATGAAACATAATAGATTCAATAACACATTTGACACATGCATTTTATATGGAAACCCAATTTGGGAAAAACCACTAGTAACATGCTACTAATTCTCACTCTTTTGAAATGATGCCCTATGAAAGGCCAACCCTATTAAAGACTATAATACACATGGTTAAATTTGACCTGGTTAGAGGATTTTAATTACCATGTTAGGAGTGAGCCTTGTTAGAGGACTTTAGATCATTCACTTCAAATGTCACCCGGATAAAGGATTTACAAATTACTGTTAGGTCAACCTTAATCCAAAGGATTTACCCTAGACTGATACAATGATTAAAAAGTAGCAGTAAGACTTGATCTGATAAAAAATTAAAACTCACTTGCAGATTATAGATCTTTTCTTTATTCCTTCATTCTACTTGGCTTTTACACACTTCATCTATGATAGATTGTTCACCCTTCAAGCATTCATACTCTTAAGCCTTCTTGCTTTACATGCCAATTGCAGTCTCTTTTTTTCAACCACTAAATGAAACAAATACCCTAGACTCCTTGTCTTTCTTAGGTTCTCACATATGATAACCTTTGCTTCTAACCAGTTCTCTTTATAAATAGAGATTTAAGATCTTTTGTCATTCAACCCCAATCATCCATTTTAGGGTTAGGTAGGATTAGGTAGGATACAATGGATCTACCCACTTTTCATTTTGGTTCCTCTACAAAATTCTTCCTCAATCCTCTTTGAATTAACCACAAAATGGTTTACCTTGAATTTTGTGCAACCAACTCATCATAGTTATCTTCCACACACTTCACATAATTCAAGAAAAAAATAGTCAGCTCAGATTCATCAAATCTATAATTTAACATGAATACTAGCACTTGACATCAATATGTTGTCACTCGACTTCCATACTATTCTTCCACTCATCTTCAACTAGTTAACTCAGTAAACACTAAAGTTTAATGGTGCTCAACATCAAGTAAACTTTACTCAACTTGCACTAAGTTCATTCGACATACACTAAATCTTCACTTTGCTCAACTCCAACTGATTTTTTGCTCAATTTGCACTAACTTTTCTCGGCACCTACCATCCACTCAGTCAAGCTTGGAAAACTCAATTCTTCATACTTGTTCTTCTAGACTTAATCAATGTATCCAACCTTTACATCCTTAAGTAGATAAACAATACACAATATCATCATTATCTTAACTGATCTCTATACTCCTTTTCCATACCATAACTCAATCTTTCCTCTAGGTTCTCTTGTTATCTTATTTGATCAATCCTCTTCATCAATCAAACAAATGATAGTACTCACATCAACTAAGCAGTTGTCTTACCATCAAGTAGCAGGTTTGACATCAGTGACAAAACAATGATTGTTCCATTACAGGTTCTTCACTTCAAAAAAATCTCTAGACTTTGTAATCTTAGGCATGTCTATGAATGCAAAATTTCTACTAACCTTAAAAATATTATCAAAGTTGATGTGATAGAATCTTCTATGCCACAACCAACTCTTATCCACTTTAGCTACCAAACATATCATTTCAGTAGGATTCAAGTGAAATACATTACCTCTAGATCTAATGTCAGTTTCAATCAACTTACCATCTCTGTCTTTGATAATGTAGGTCTTCTCAGTGAACTAAAATTGATAACTTGTGTCCACCAACTATATTACACTCAACAAGTTATGCCTCAATCCATCAACAAAATAAACATCATCAATATTAGTTTTACCATCACGATTAATGGATCCAATTCCTGTTATATGACAAGCTGCATTGTTACCAACTCTAACAATGCCTCCATCATGATTCTTGAACTTGAAAAACTTATTCATATCAACAGTCATGTGATGTGAACAACCACTATCAATTATCCAATCATATTTCTTTTCCACTTGGAAAATTAGAGCTCTTTCTTCTCTAATTTCTCTATCAAGATCATCTTCCTTGATAGCCACAAATCCCAATTCATCATAACTTTTACTTTGACTTTTCTCATTAGATTCTTCATCTTCATTTGCATATAAAAAATTTCTATCCCTATCTCTTCTAGGCTTGAAATTTCTCTTATACTTTTTCTCTCTTTTAGGACATTTAGATGCATATTGACCAAATTCATCACAAGTTCAACATTTAAAGATTTTCTTGCCATCTTTTTCTCTTATCACAAGAAGGGTTATTCCTTCCTTAATCTTCTTGTCTTCTTCAGATATGCTGCTACCAAAAAAATCTCCACATGTGCTTGCACTCCTTGTTAGATTAGGTCAAATTTTTAGGGAACTAGAAGCTATTTTGACTCTTGCTAGATCTCTAGACTATCTCAAATCTACTTCTACTAATTCTAATCTTCCAAGCAATGTTTCCTTTGTGAAATCCTTAGTGTAGGGCATTACTATCTAAATCACTCGAGCTAATTTCTTGAATGTTGGTGTCAAACTTTTCAAGATCTTCCATATAACTTCATCATCTTCCTTGGTTCCACCATGAGACCAAATTCCTACAACAATTTTTGATACTTTGCCAATATAACTTCTTGCATATTCATCTTCCATCATTTTAGCATCTTCAAATACACATATCCAATTTTTTAATCTCATCCTCTTTGCATGATCATCACTCTCAAAAGTAGATTCTAATGCTTTCCAAATTTCATAAGAAGTTTCAAGTGTTTTTACCTAACTCTATTCATTATCTAGAAGAGTTGTTAGTAGAACTTTTCTTTCTCTCATGTTACACATTAATAGATCTCTCTCTTCTTCATTGTATCCTTCTAGCTTTGCTTCTTTGATGATTGTCTTCTCACTCTTAGTCAAGATTCAATATCCCAGATCCATGCACAATAGATGAATCTTCATCTTCTCCTTCCAACTATCATAGCTAACCCCATAAAATCTAGGACTATCCTTTTTGAAAAGATTCACCATCGATCTCTCAAATTTGTTAATCTTATCCTTCAAGGACCTAATGCTTTGATACCAATTGTTAGAATATATAGTCCACTAAAATAACTGGTGGGGGGGGGGGGGGAGAGTAAATTAGTTATCCAAATATTATCACAATTATTAATCTTAAACAAACTTAACCATATGAGTAATATAAACTAAAATCATAACAAGATACTCATACACAATAGCACCAAATATGTTAAGTAGGTAAACCCTTGATCAGAGCGAAAACCTCAATGGGGATGGTACCCACAAGATGATTTACTAATATAAATGTTCCTTGTTAGAGGATGGACCTTGTTAGGAGTCTATGAAATACATTTAGTACATATGAGTCCCTGTTAGGAGATTTCAACCCTGTTAGGAGTTGTAGAAGACAACTAGACCCATTTCCCAAACTGATTCAAGTATAATACCAATGAACCCACTGTCCAAATGATCTGTATATTATTTCTTGCAGAATAATAGAATTGTACTATATTGTTCCTTCCTCTTTATTTTTCCTATCAACCAAACTTCTTCTCCTTTTGATCTTGTAACTAGATCATAAATCTCACATCCAATAATCCCTTGGATTGCTTACACACATTTAGTAAGCACACTACATCTTTTCACACTTCACACTTTATACAATGATCACAATACATACAAACAAGGAAAACATATTTCCTTTATACCATATCTTCATAATAATTCCTTGATTCAGCCTTGAGGCTTTCCTAATTAATTATAATAAGATAATTAATTAATTACAATTACAATAGCATTGTCGACTCACAGTCTATACAAAACTTCACAAATACGATACTAGGGCTCATGCACTGGCTGACATCACCAGTGGACTACCCTCTGTCACTACCAAACTACACATCTTCTTATTGCATGTGAGTTGTAATCTAGAAAACAAACATCAGGAACTACTTTCTCAATACTCTGTCTCTGAATTGCTCTTTGTAAATTAGGTAGAACTTTCGTATGTATTCAACTTAGACTCTGCGCACTTAACCACATCATCAGGACACTATATTGAACATGTCCATAACTAAACATTACCATAAAATCAAACCATTGTCCATACCACCAAGATCTATATCTGCTACTCAAACAATCTTTACAAAAACTATGTTATGTTGACATCAATGACGAACATAGTCATGAATACATCATGTCAATACTCTCCAATGCTTAGAAAACTCCCCCAATGTAGTATAATAAACATTCATGCTAACAACCATATTAAAGGATTTACACAAACTATTAAGTCTTCAAATGACTGTTAGGTCATGCTTTGTTAAAAGTATTTCAATACAAATTATTTACAATGATAAGAAAGAAAATAATAGGTTTGATCTATGTGATTACAACTCACTTTTGCAAGTTCAGATCTATATTCTGTCCTTATGTTGGTTTATTGATAAGCCTTTCATTATCATTTCTGATCTTGATCTACTGGTCTTGGCTAGTCTTGACTGGACACATCACCAAATTTTTGGTTATGTATCTCTTTAAATAGGCAATTTATGATTTACCATTTTCTACATCCACCATAGATCTTAGAGTTTACAGTCAGATTCAACTCAATTCAATGTATCGGTCCATCTTCTTGATCATCCTCTAAAAACTTCTCTAGAATTTGTCTATTAGGCCTTTACCTAATTGCCTCCTTGAATTTAATGATCCAAATTATCCATATTATCGTCAATATGTTTTACATATCCCAAGAAATCAACTTAGTCATCTTGATCTTATGATTTCCTTGAATTTATTCTCTTACTATCACTCAACAATCTCTAAATTTTGATACTCAGTCAAAACTGAAATAGTCATTTGTTGTAAACCTTTTTGCTTTGGCATCAGCTAACTTGCTCGATCGATGCTAATGCTCGATCAACACTAGATTTTATCACCACTAACTATAGCTCAGTTGACACTAGCATTACTCGACACTCTTTAATATTTTTCCCTTTTTCTTCACTTAGCTTAGCTTTCTTGAATAGCTTGGTTGACACTAGCATTACTCGACACTCTTTAATATTTTTCCCTTTTTCTCGACTTAGCTTAGCTTTCTGCACATAAATAATTATTTTTCTTTATCAAATTCTATCTAATCAAATATCCATTTTTACTAGGTATGGGTGATGCACAACTACCTCCTAGATTCACATTCCATCCCACTAATGAAGAGCTCATAACACATGATCTCATTAGAAAGGTTTTAGACAACAATTTCACAGGAAGGGCCATTGCTGAAGTGGACCTGCACAAGTGTGAGCCTCAGGGAGGGTTCAATTCCCTCCTTTATTATTCACTATGTGTATAATCCCACACACCCATTTGATCTCGAATGATGATGTACAAAATGCTGAGTGTTTGTGCTAAGTGCTCCAAAACCATCCATTTCATGCCTTCATCCATACACAATGTCTTTCTAGTTTCTTTCTACTTGCATGCCTATTTCATTTCATATGATCATCTGAAAATTGTGTCACTCTAAGCTCTCAACTATTTCCTCTTGATTGATCATCTCATAACTATTGAATGAGAGCTTTGGGATAAGCTATAGGCATCCATCAAAGCATAAAGGATTTTTTTAGATGGTGTAGATGAAGTAGTAACATTTGCCTTGGGAGACATGCTTGCAAAATTGAAGCATAGATAAGTCATGTGAACTGTTTGACAAGATGCCTGAACGTAATGTGGTCATCAAAAGCCATGGTTGCTGGATATGCACAAAAATAGATATATTGAGAGAATATATTTTTTTAAGTTGCAATTTCTCTGGTAGACATACATGAAAAATGTGGAATCCTAGATGAATAGTTCAATTGAATCCTCCTCCTTGAGGAATACTACAAAAAATACATAGTTCAATTGAATGTGATGGTGTTTGAAACTACTGAGCAACAAAATGCTTAATATCACAGTGAAATTACTCACACAATCTAAGGATTAACCAATTCCTAGTATCAATTACATGAATAAACCACTTTGACCCAACTTCAACAAAACCAAAAATGGTTTTCTACTCTTTAGGCTCTGCTAAACCAAGGCAGGTATACCTAGGGATGATTCTAATGCAAACTATGGTATGAAATTATCTTAGTTTCATTTTGATTCTCATCTTTTACCCTTAGGCACATACACGGTTTATCAATTTTCTCTAAAAGCTTCTCAAATCTATATGCATCCCCTATAAGTAGATCTGGTTATAAATCTCCTATTAGTTTACAAGTATTCCTAGAATTAGTGGCTATCTAAGACTCATAAAACTATATGCAAATGAGTGGTAGCCAACATTCGTAACTTTAAACAAAATGGAATGAAATAATTTTGATTTTTTAAAAGTGATTTGATATGTAGCAGCAAAATTCACCCTTGCCCATTTCTGACTCATGTGACCAGTGCCTTATCCATTGGACAAAAAATTGACTATTGGTGGGAGAACTAATTCAAATAACTTGCAAATGAATAAATCAATTGTAATCACCCATTTCCATTCTTATGAAATATCACCTTTATAAGCTCACAAACCCTATTGATTCACTGAAGCATTTCCATAATTCCTTGAATTATAAGAAATAATAAAACCATCATACAACCCATCTAGATTGCATTCAGCCAATTAAACCTTATTTAAGTGACTTCAAAGTAAACAAACTCATAAAATGGAGACAAAAATTGGTGACACAAATATAGTGTTAATACCCCTTTATATTATCCTTTTGAATGAGTAATACAATAACCAATAGAATTCAAAGAAAAGCCCAGAACATCTTGCTGATTCTATCATTTCAATATTACTAGAGAGTACAAGTGGAAGCAAACTCAAAACAACTACATACTATTGGACTGACTGTCTATACTTTTCTTGAGAAACACAAAAATTATACAAGTTTTCGGACCATCACATTTCCTTGAAAACTATAGACATGAGTTGCAACAAGCAAAGGGCAATTGTGATTGACAAGTGTCCTTCCAAACAAGAAACAAAACATTATAACAAGAGACAAAAACAAGCATAAAAGAATGCCAAGCGCATCAAAAATTCTTTGGGTAGGCCCATTTCTATTACTGCTGAAAATCATCAACTTTTGATTTGTCCCCTACTATTCGGGATCTTCAGAATACGTGGCTACCAAACTAGCCAATGAAGGGTTATCCTGTGGTGCTTCCAAATCAATTTTTTCGTGTGGATTTTCACTGCTTTCACCTTGAATAGGAAATATTAGTTTTTCACCTTCTTCTTCTGTCAGATCTAGTGTTGATGTGTTAGTTATTTGCACCTCAACTTTTAGTTCTTCATCACCATCTATACCACCTTCTTCTAACTGCTCATCAGAAGTAATATCTTCTATCTAGGTGTTAAACTATGCATCATTAGGCCAGCTGAATTGTAGGATATCATCTTGCTTCTTTAATATATAGTTAGCCTCATTTTTTAGACCAAAAATCTCTTGTCTCAAAGAATAAAATAACTGGACTTTAACCAATTCCTCTGTTGTGATGGCCCACCAGGCAAGTCCCTTTTCGTTTACAACTTTATTTATCTTTATGCAGAATAGTTCATCTAGTTCTTTACTCCATGTATCTTTATTTTTCAATTTACTTTTTCTATCCAAGGTACAAGGAAACAAATCAAATTTTTTATTCTTGTACTTGCTTAAATAAGAAACAATTTTTAGTTGCAGAGCAATTCTCCTATTATCAAAATCTGACAGGTCATTAGCAACATCATACATTTTTTCAATATGGTCATGGGAAGACCTTATAACTGAATAACATAAAAGGGTGATTTCTTTATCCCTTTTTCCCCACTTATTAAAAATAGGCTTGAGGGTTTCATCATGGGTTTTCAGTTCCTCCCATATACTTGTTACTCTTGCTAACTGATCATAGAAAAAGGGCCATTCAATTTTATCTACTAAATACATTAGGGCCTTTCTAAGCTTATCCTCATATTGCATATTTAACTCTACATTTAAGGCCCATTGCTTGCTTTTCTCTTCTTCAAAATCCTCAGCTATGTAATATTCTGGCCTTTGAGGTGTGTTTGGTATTTCTACAAGGGGGGTGGATTTAAAAGGTTTTACTGGAGGATGGGATTATGTTATTCTTGGCTTGATAGACTTCCCCATTAGCTTTTCTTCAAGCTTAATTCTCCTTTTTACCTCCTTATTATAGGCCTCAAGAATTGTTTCATATTTATTCTGTAACTCGAACATAGTCTGTTCCTCCTTCCTAGCAGTGGGCAAAAGAAATTTGGATGAATCCACATTCCAGTGTGCTGCTTGCACATGTGAAGTATCAGCAACCCTTCTTACAATTATGTTTCCCATCAATCCAGACTCATCTGATTTTGATGGTATGGCTCTAGATCCTCTTGTTAATGACCAATTGACCAATGCAACTTGATCCTCAAAAAATGCAGTGCCCCTGAAATCCTTTTCATTGTGATCTTGCAAATTCAATTTATTTGAAATAGAACTAAAAACTAAGGCATCAACAATATCCCAATTTGGTAACAATAAAATGTTAGATGCCTTCACCATTTTCCTCCCCTCCTCAGGGCTTATATTCTGAAATTATTTCATCATTTCTTCTTTAGTTTGTTTCTAGATGGAAGCTTCATCCATTTCTAGATGCTCTATTTTTAAGCTTTTGCATCTCTCTTAAAAAATATCCATGTTTTCCCTCCATGCAAATTTTTGGAAAGCCTGAGATCTCACAAAACTGTCATTAGCCAAAAATTGATGACTTGCCTATTCTAACACAGGGTCCAATTCCCTACCTCTATAGTTTGCTATTGTTAGATCCAAACTTGGGAGGGGAGGTTCTGGAGGGTTTCCCTCATCTAATTCTGCTTGAGTAATAAAAATACCTCCCTGTGATCCCATCTGTTCAATCTGCTCACCAGTGAGTTGTTCTTCTCCAATCCTCAAAGGAGATTGATTGGATGAATATTCCTCAATTTGAGGCCTCTATTCTTTAATTACCTTCTACCTCTTGGGACTAGGTTCATCGGGTCTCTTGGGCTGTACTGGTGGATCCCATTATTTTCTTGCCCTTATCTACAGGAGCCCTTTTATTTTGAATTATAGTGTAACTAGGCTTCTTTTGTACAATTATTTGACCAGCTCCTATATTAGGAGTGAAAGCCAACCTCCTCATGACTTCTCTGGCCTTATTAGGATAAGAATCAATAAAAAATTGTTTCTTCTCATTCATAGCTTCCATTATTTCAGGGAAGTTATTCATGAGCTTATTTATTCTGTTAGCCTCTATATTAACATTATCTAAAGGACTATATCTTTGATCAAAATAATGAATGAATTCTAGGACCCATAAATAAACTCTCCATTTTTCTTTTTTAGTTTCCTTCTCCTGCAATGAGAATTCATTCCTTATAATGTCCTTTGGATAATATGAATCATGCTTGACCTATCCTAGCTTAATTCTATGCCTCAAGGTCTGATTAAAAAATCCCTCAGAATCACAAAAATAGGGATGGGAGATAGCCATCATATACTGATCCAAAACTTTATGCAAAAAGAGTCAACCCCCTTTGGTAATCACAAACTGATGGGCCACTGTACATGTAGGGAAAATTGACCCTAGTTGCCTTTTCAACAGAAACATTTCTTCTACTCCTCCTAATTGCCACAAAACTTCAACCATTCCTACCTTCAAAGGTACTTGGTAAGGCAAGACACGAGGACTCCCTTTAAAACCATAGATTCTAAAAACTGTAGAAACAAGGTAAGGAATGATATCTCCCCAATTGTGTGAAACTTTCAAGTTATGGGGTTTGTCCATAGGTCTGAGGAGGTCCATTTATACCTTAGGGATTCTGGGATTGTCTCTTAATATGAGACATCTCAATTTAGAAGCAAAATACTTATCAAATTTGACAAAATTGGCATTATTTGCATCCCAAGTCATATCCACACTCCACAACTAGACTGGTAGTGCTTCCCCATTCTCTTCTCTATTCAATTCCATCTCATTACCAAAATATGTCACCCCCTTGAACAAGAACATATGCATCAATAGAGAATAGTGGCCAAAATTTTTCTCCACTTTGCCCTTCGTAATTCCAACTAAACAAGTATGAATTTTCCTAGCCAAAAAGGAGGCAAAATCAAAGCTAACATCTACACTAAAAGAAGAAATCTGAACCATCATATACATAAGGCGAATGGGCATGAAATCCTACTCATCCTCACCAAAAACACGGCATAGGGTTCTATATATTTCTATAGCTCAGGAAGTGAAAAGACTATTCTTAAAAGGTTCCTAGAGGCTGTGGTAATTATTGGTAGAGTTCCTATTGTACCAATGTGTTCCCTCAGTGCACCTCCCCTAATCACATCCTTCTTTGCTTTGTATTCATTTTCTAGTTCTGGCAGATTTATTGGCACATGGTAATCTGACAATGTATCTAGGTGAAAAACCTCTCTAATTTCTTCAGGACTAATTGAGATCAAAGGCACACCATCATTTCTTCTTACCACCCTAAAAACTTGGTCATAATTCTTGGCAATGGCTTCAAGCAAATCATAATCCATGAAAACACTTGGGACTACTAGCTTTCCCAAATCAAAATTCCAGATGTTAGCATGTGAGGCAAACAAATTCCTCTCTGAAAACCACTTTTTAAACAAGACAAGACCAATTTGCATAGTTTTTGCATCCCTAACCTAGTTCCCCTTTTCATATAGGCCATCAACAATCTTAAGTCTAGGGTTTAAGGAAATTAACCTTTTGACTTGTGTAGGCTCAGTGGTAGATTCTGGGAGTAATTCTAACAAATCATCATGGACATTTCTATCCATATAACTAATTTTCCTAGAAAATGCTTTCCTAGGAGGCATCTTGATCATAATAATAGGAACTAGAATGCTACAAAGGTTTTATGTGAATACTTACTTGACTCGCTAGACTTGTTCTTCTCTGAACCTCCACAATTTTTCTTCGAACAGATAAGAAATTGCCTCACATCTTTACTAGGCTTAACACAATACAATCAACAGGCTCTTGTGCTCAGAAAATGCAAAATCTTTGTTTGAGTGAGATTGGAAGTGATGAAATCTCCTGTATTGTACTCTATTTTTCTCACACGTGAAGCTTTCATTCATCATAAATGCACAAAATAGAGAAACAAAGTGGTACCATACTTCCTTTTAAATTTGCACCGTCGATCTTCGAAAACTCTTATGATCACGAAATGAAAATTGGGCTGACTCACATTTCCTCTTAACACGTTGGCAGTCAACCCAATAAAATAACTCCATTTGTACCTTTTCTCTAATGCTGGCATTTCAAAATGGGCCCATCGATGACTAAGGACACGTGTCATTAACTCGCTACCTCACTATACATAACTTTCAAGCACCTTTCTATAGCGAACTAGCGATAACCATTGATTTTACTTTGATCCTGTGGCAGACATTTGATACAACCCTTAAGAGAAAAATGGTGAGTCCCTCACTCGCTACCTTGCTATACATAAATTTTTCACATCTTTCCATAGCGAGTTAGCGAGTATCATCGATTTATGCTTGATCTAACAATTTAGAATCATTTACATGTTCTATGCATGGGGAGTGGGTCCAAGATATTGCTATCGCTGAGCTGGCTTAACATGCTAGCATACATATATTATTTAATTTTGAATGACATCATTTTTCCTTGACTCTGTCATGTTTTTCATTTTTAGGCATGTTGCTACCTCACTATGAGCAAAAAATACAAACTTCTTGGCAGCGACATAGCGAGCTCCGATGGAGTCAAAACTTCTGGCCTATAAATGCTAAGTAGGATGCCACCATGTCATTTTATCTGCACAACTCATTTCTGAAAAATCACTTGTACGGGGGCCATCTCTTTTAAAATTTCCATTACATCACAACCCTCCAACTAGTCACTACCTCGGTACCGGTGAAAACACCAACTTCTAGACTAGCGAGATAGCGACTTTCGGTGGAGTCAAAACTCTGGTGATGGAGAAAAAAAAATACATCGATTTAAAATTCATCAATTAATATTGGTGTTAGAGAAGGTGGTCATGCATATTTATGAACTTTCATGGGAATTTCCATGATCACATTAGTTTTTTAAACAAATTGCCACTTCCTTTAAAATCTAGGCATTCACTATGTCGCTACCAGCAAGTCGCATAGATTTTTTGATAGCGACTTAGCGAGTCACTAGAGAAACTTCAATTCCGGTGACACCATTTGTGAATTCCTCCTCGTGTATCCTTTTTTGATACTGACAATCCTGGGCCAATTCACTAAAGCCTTCTTTAATACTGACAATCCTGGGACATAGCACGTGATGATAATGTCTTGATATTAACACACCTTTTTTGGCATCAGACTTCATTTTGTTGGAGTTGATGAAAGCCAACTCCAAAGACACCAAGATCACCTGCATGCAAAACTTGTCAAAGAGAAGCCATAGAAGGGGAGGAGCATGGAGCACGGGCAAAACCCTAAACGGACATGAGAGACACCATGAATGCAAACACAATAACAAATGTATTTACAATAAGAAATGATGTGATATTGTTGTTCAAATACAATGAGAGAGAGCCCGAATATAAAGAGCTCATGGAAGCTTGTAGAACAAGCTGGAAAGTGGTAGAAGATAAGTGTGACAACTAGAAGGGAACAAACTCCCATGTTGTCACCAACTAACCACAACATGCATTAAATATAAAATATTAAATAAATGCATTAACCTAAGTAAGCTTAAGTAATAGAATAAATAATTAGATATTAATTATTTACTCTAACACCCCCCCTTAAGTGTAACTTAGGGAAATGCCTTAAGCTCACAAAACTAAGATGAATGCATAATGGGTCCCGACAACGAGGCCATTTTAGGTACCCAAGTACAATGCAAGAAAAAATGCAACCTCTGTAAGCGAGGAAAGAGAGAAAACCACGTGGGAAAAACCCTCCCCCAAAAAGAGGTAAGAACCTAGTGAAGAGCTGAAGAAGTCTCCAACTAGGGAAATTGTCCCCTAAAACAGGAACAAAGAGTGATCATGAAGAAGCAGCATCACTGAAGCAGGAAGAAGCTGCAAATCTGCCAAACTGCTGATCTGAAGAAACCTCCATGGAAGAAGAAGGCACGAACTGAGCATGTCTATATGGTAGATGATCCATCTCACCGAAATGCATAGGTAGCCAGCCACTGCAATCGCCTTGTATATAGGATCAACCACTAAATACATAGTTCACACTATCGAACCATTGAACCATGGATGCATTAGAACACAACATAACCCCCCCTTAATGTAGACGGGGTGTGATGACAGGCAACTAAGAAGGTTAGCCAAAATCTTCTGCAAACAAACCAAGAACGAGGAGAGAGGGAAAGAGGTACAGACACCGATAAAGACACGGTCTAATTGACTTTGCATGGGCTAATTTCATGGAAGGGACACTCAACTTGAAAAAGGGAGAATGCCTAAAACAACAAACAAATAATCCCCCCCATGGTGCTTTATGAGATAGTGCATGCACAACTGACTCAAAACAATGTTCATGACTCTCGAAATACAAAAGTGACAATTTATTTCAGTGCGAGAATAAAAAGTGCTTTGAAATGATAGCTACAATGATTAGAACTGAAAAAGAGCTGAACCAAAAGAAAGTAGAGCCGAAAAGAAAGCAAACCATGCCAGGAAAACGATCCTCGGGCCTAAAACACTCAAAATATCCACCATAGAGCAAAAATGCCAAAACTATGATAGAAAGAGAAGAGGCCAAAAACAAAGAAAAAGGACTACATTTATGAAAAGAACACAGAACCAGCTTTCCAGAAATATAAAGTTTTCAAAAAACTAACATGGGATGTAAAAGATATGCATGCCGGAGTCAAAAATAGGACTTCGGACTTCAACAAAAAAAATGAGCAATAAGAAAGCATCAAAACCAAAAAATACCTACACCAAAATCTCCGTCTCGGAACCAGCTTTTCGGTGCTTCTTTTGGATCTGAAAAATACCTCCGTATGCAAAAGTTATGGCCAAAAAACCACAAGTAGGTCCAAAAGTGAATCAGGAGAGGTGCATGCAAGGGCTGATGCAGCGCTGACGTCAGCAAGTCAGACGATTAAATTTGATGGTTTGGTGGCCGTCATAGCAAAAAAGAGTGCCACGTGGCATTGCCATGTGGCAGTACTGACGTGGTAGGGGTGACGTGGCGGGTCCACGTGGCAAGGTGCCACGTGGCGCCCATGCCACGTGTCACCCCCGCAGTGGCTACAGATGCTGACAGTGCTGCAATGCTATCGGGCTGAGTAGCTGGCGGGCGGAGGCGTCCGTAGGGGCGGTGGAGCCGGGAGGAGGTGGCTGCAAGGCGGCAAAGACGGAGGAGCCGTCGGCGGAGGGCGGCGGCCGGGAGGAGGCCAGGCCACGGTGGAGCGCGGGCGGCGCTGCCTGCTGCGGCCGCTGCGGGCAGGTGGCACGGCGGCGGCCCCGCGGTGGCGCGGCGGTGGTGCGCCCCAAAAAGATTTTTTTTTGTTTTTCTCAAGCCGTGCGTCCGTACGATCCGTACGGCAGCGACCCTGGAGGCCTCAAAAAATCGCCAAAATTGCCCTGTGTCCAAAAATGAAAAGCTTTATATGAATCCTGACTGCAAATGGCCTTCCAGATCCAATGGTGATGTTCGTTCAGTCCCAAAGTGCTTCGAAAAATTGCTGATCCCCTGATTTGAAGAAAAATTACACAAACAAACTAGGGTTTGTGACTCCAAATCACGGCTTCAAAATTTCTTCAACGAAGCTACAGTAGGAAGGCTCTGATACCATGTTGGAGTTGATGAAAGCCAACTCCGAAGATGCCAAGATCACCTGCATGTGAAACCTGTCAAAGAGAAGCCATAGAAGGGGAGGAGCATGGAGCACGGGCAAAAACCTAAACGGACATGAGAGACACCATGAATGCAAACACAATAAGAAATGTATTGACAATAAGAAATGATGTGATATTGTTGTTCAAATACAATGAGAGAGAGCCCGAATATAAAGAGCTCATGGAAGCTTGTAGAACAAGCTGGGAAGTGGTAGAAGATAAGTGTGACAACTAGAAGGGAACAAACTCCCATGTTGTCACCAACTAACCACAACATGCATTAAATATAAAATATTAAATAAATGCATTAACCTAAGTAAGCTTAAGTAATAGAATAAATAATTAGATATTAATTATTTACTCTAACACATTTTTCAGCACTAGGACATAGTTCTCCGATGGTGACTACATCGCTATAGGAAACAACCTCACAACTTTTTATAGTGAGTACATGACATCTATTCATTCTAACAAGATCCAACGATGAGATAAGATTTTTCAAAAGGACTCAACAATGACCTCGACATAGGTAGGTAAGAATATTCAGTTGTGTTTAAGACTTTGGCGCCAAAATAAGATTTAAAAGGCAAGACCTAGTGTTTTATATAGATTTTAAAAGATATAAAAAATATGAGACCAAAACCTAAAACCTTAGGACCTAACAAAAGAACTCACATCTGATTTTTTTACCATGATTCTAAGAAAAACTAATATGTTAAAAATTAGACCAACAGAATGGTCTATAGATACCATCAGGATAAATTGCAACTATGGATAAATCATCATATTAGAGAATCACAACTATGGATAAATCATCATTTAGAACTATTTTCACTAGTAGCTAAGATATCAATTTGCATCATACATGGAAGAAGTTGAAGAGCAGTCAATACACATCAACATTATGAGAAGAAGTGATTTGGTTAATGAACCGATTAATAAATCAATATGGAGTGATACAAAATAGCAAATGAGGAATTCGTAATGGGTATTCTAGTTCCCAAGTGCTGATAAGTATGATAGCTACTATGAAGGCCAAAAACCAAGTGATAATTGATCAATGATCATATGTATATCCAATGGTTGTCCATGATTACTATGTAACATGATGATACACAAATCAGGAGAAGCTATATTAATAAACATAAATAATCAAGAGGACATCAATCAACATATGACTAAGCAATAATAAGCATACAACACTCATAATCGATATCGATATGGAGGAACTATAATATGTTATGATAATGATTAAGTGAAAAAATGACAAACTTTGAGATTTATTGAACCAATGAACCATATTATTATACTAGCTCATGCACGCTGACTAGTGAGATTATTACTATTGGCATCCAATAACGAGAATATTTTAATCAATAACTAAAGGCTGATTAATTATTGAATGAAAGGATGCAAATCTAACAAGGAAAAGGTGTGTCTAGAAATGATCATGAAAGGATACAATCTTCATTATTAAAAAATGTTATACTAACTAATCTTATTGTTAGAAGGCTTGTAACGGAAAGGTGTGATTAGCAAAGGAAATGAAGGGACACCAGACATGTCCCATACAATGGCACTCCTCACTCAAGGATGCAGATATAATAAAGATTTTCCATTGATCATTCAGAAATACAATACAAATTATTCAAAACATAAAAAAAATTAACACAAATGTCTTATATTCATTTAAAGAGGTTCTTCAAAATCTATTTCTTCTTTCAATCATTTAATCTTTATTATTCCTAGCTAAAAGAAATGAATATTTCTAAGTTTTGAATCGACATGAACAGTGCACAACTTTTATTCAATAGAGGTATGAAGAATACTCATGATAGATAGTCATTGTCAGTATGCTTGAGAATACTGTTAGCTGGCTTCTTCTCATATGTTTTGAATGTCTCCAAGTAACAAACACACTCTTCTACACTGGGATCTCCAAAAAAAAATCCTAATTAAAGACAAAATAATTCTCCCATTTAAAAGAAAATAAAATAGTTTTTCATGCATGTTTGACCCTATGTTCTGAGTGTTCCTTGCTGGGGTAGTACAAAGGATCCATGGTGTCTTCTTAGGCAAGTCTGCAAGAGGTTGGAACATAGTAAATTAGAAGCAAATCCCAGTAACAAATGTATAATGTATAGTAATATTAAAACTTGGAAGGATTTCTACTGAAGAGGCAAAACTGATGCTAAAGATAACAATCTA
This sequence comes from Cupressus sempervirens, assembly GCA_028749045.1. Classification (NCBI taxonomy): domain Eukaryota; kingdom Viridiplantae; phylum Streptophyta; class Pinopsida; order Cupressales; family Cupressaceae; genus Cupressus; species Cupressus sempervirens. The sequence continues at coordinate 606,252,309 of CM053787.1, forward strand.
ATTTTGGAAGGTGAAGTAAAAGCGATTGCAATAGATGATCTAGTACTCAATTATGAAATATTGGCCAAGACTTCAAAAATTGTGGAAAAACATTCATGTGAGCCAGTGTTTTAAGAAAGAAGCCCCATTTTATACATTTGTGAAGTTGTATATTAAAAGTGTTATTCAACATTTTGACTTTTACTAGCTTTGAGGATGAGTCTCTTTAAGGAAAAGGGCATGTTGTGTGCCTAGACACAAAATAACATTATACTTGTTTTCTAGCATATAGCTCTAGTTCCCAAAAGTACATCTCTTCTTTTCAAAATGCAATAGACAGAACCACCATTGTTTGAGTACTCTTTCTTTACAGTTAGGAATTTGTAGCTGCAGTTTATCTTAGGAGAGCATGTACTTCCCATATTTTGCAAATATGGTGTTGTTTGATATTTTTCTGCAATTCATTCTATGAATTTTTAAGGAACTCCTTAGAATCCACACTATGAAGGAAAGAAAACAATATTCAAAACTAAAATGAAAACCATTTATTTCATTAGTAAATAGTAGGGAACACATTCCTCTAATGGTAGAAATGATAGCTCAAGGTGAAAAAGGCTTCTAAGGAGATGCAAGCAAGATGATTAAAGAATTTTTTCATTCTTGATAGATAGAATCATACCTCAAAAATCCATCCATAGGTTCAATGAGAGGTTCCCAAAAGTCATGCTTTTCATTGTATGACCTTGTCACTAATCATAGATTTACTGTTGAATTTAAGTAATCGAGTCTTCCATGTAAACTAGACATGATGCCAGTGAAACAAATGTTCAACAATGGAACCATCTTCATGGACAAATGAAAAGTGAAAACCAATGTCAAACCACTAATGGATTCCATGATTTAAACATCATCATATAGATCAAAACTATTGAGATATAAGATTTACATAGCCATTTTCATCACTAAATTGTGAGAGTATATGCAAGCAAAGTGTCACATCGCAACATTCTTGCCCATGAAATGCTTACCAAACCCCCAAAATCATCAAAAAGTGTTGTTGAAATCCTTTGTACTTGGGCATCAATCACTAAGTCTTCTAGTTCATGGGAATTGGTATGATCAGCCAGTCTAAGGGCAAACCTTCTTGGTGGCCTTTTTATTCCAATTCTTGCAGGCAATGTACCAGCCTGTAAATTGCCTCACATGGTCAGATTCCAAAAAAATAAAAAAAGAATCTCAATTATCCTTCTGCAAAAGTGATCAATAGATTATACCTCACTATCTAGCATCCATATGCTAAAGTCTTCTCTTGTCTATTTAATTTCAATTGCATCCCAAATACTGTTATCAAGGAACTAATCTCCACTTAATCATTGTGAATACAATGCAATCAATTGAATTCACCTAGTTTTGGGGGAGATTTGCCTACAATGCATCCTAGAGAAACATTTCTAGGAGGAGCCTAAGGTAACCAGAAGGAGATACTTTCCATGCGTCTATTTTTATATATTTGTCCCATTTTTATGAAGTCTAATGGTGGTTTTAAAAGAACCCCATCATTTAGGTCATGAAAAATCAAACTTTCATTTGGAGGCTCAAATCTGCATTCTAGAACATTTCAACAATAAGAGAAATGTTAATAATAGCAGTCCCTTGAAGTACAAAATAAAGAAAAGCATTATAGCAATTGACCTATATAGTGAAGAATTGGACATGTAAGGAAGATAGTTAAGAACCAAGATTGATGTACAACAATTAAAAAATACAGATAAAGTGTGCTTTGCCTATTGAGGTATAAGTGGCATCTGCTGCTGTTGCTACTATTGTTGAATGGCTGCAGCTCCAAACCACCTAACATTAGATCACTATCCTTGTTGTGGCTAAACCAGAGAAAGATAGAAATTTGGAATAGGTGCATTTCCTGGCCTAATACCAGGGAAAAGCTGTTGCTGATAACCAAATCCATTAGCCTGCGAAAAAATTGGCATCAGATCATAAACTACCAATGAAAAAAATGTTGAATGAAGAACTTGCAAAAATTTGGAATGGTTTTCCAAGCATGACATGCTAAAAAGGGAAATTTTTTCTTATATAAGAACATAACAAATAAAAGCTGATGAATGTTGAGCTTTTCATTTCAGATCGGTCACCAAACAAAAGTTGACACATCCTTTTCTTCAAGACGAGCATAGAGCCATTTGCAAGGTATCAAAATTAACTTTGAATTGATTAGCATAGATTAACAACATTGATAGAAAATGGTGTCACTGGAATTGAAGTTTCTCCAGTGACTCGCTAAGTCGCTATCAAAAAATCTATGCGACTCGCCCGTAGCAACATACTGAGTGTCCAAATTTTAAAGGAAGTGGCAATTTATTTTAAAAACTAATGTGATCACAAAAATTTCCATGCAAGTTCATAAATATGCGTGACCACCTTCTCTAAAACTAGTATTAATTGATGAATTTCAATCAATTTGTTTTTGTTCTCCATCACCAAATTTTTGACTCTGCAGAAAGTCACTATCTTGCTAGCCGGGAACTTGGTGTTTTCACCGGTGGCAAGGTAGTGACTAGTTGGAGGGTTGTGATGTAATGGAAATTTTAAAAGAGATGGGCCCCAAACAAGTGATTTTTTAGAAATGAGTTGTGTAGATTAAATGACATGGTGGCATCCTACTTAGCATTAATAGGCCAACAGTTTTGACTCCGTCGGGGCTTGCTATGACGCTACCAGGAAGTTTGTGTATTTCACCAGTAGCGAGTTAGCGACATGCTTGAAAATGACAAACACGGTAGAGTCAAGGAAAAATGATGTCATTCAAAATTAAATAATATATATGTGTGCCAACATGTTAAGCCAGCTCAGCGAAAACAATATCTTGGACCCACTCCCCATGCATAGAACATGTAAATGATTCTAAATCGTCAGATCAAGCATAAATCAACGATACTCACTAACTCGCTATGGAAAGATGTGCAAAAGTTATGTATATCAAGGTAGTGAGGGAGGGACCCACCATTGTTCTCTTAAGGGTTGTATCAAATTTCTACCATAGGATCAAAGTAAAATCAATGGTTATCACTAGCTCGCTATAGAAAGTTGCTTGAAAGTTATGTATAGCGAGGTAGCGAGTTGATGACATGTGTCCTCAGTCATTCATGGGCCCAGTTTGAAATGAAAGCATTAGAGGAAAGGTACAAATGAAGTTATTTTATTGGGTTGACTGCCAGCATGTTAAGAGGAAATGTAAGTCAGCCTAGTTTTCATTCTGTGATCGTAGGAGTTTTCGAAGATCGACAGTGCAAATTTAAAAGGAAGTATGGTGCCACTCTATTTCTCTATTTTGTGCATTTATGATGAATGAAAGCTTCGTGTGTGAGAAAAATAGAGTATAATACAAGAGATTTCATTACTTCCAGTCTCACTCAAACAAAGATTTCGCATTTTGTGAGCACAAGAGCTTGTTGATTGTATTGTGTTAAGCCTGGTAAAGATGCGAGGCAATTTCTTATCTATTCAAAGATTAAGTCTGGCAAGTCAAGTAAGTATTCACATACAACCTCTATAGCATTCCAATTTTATTTTAGATCGGTCACCAAACAAAAGTTGACACATCCTTTTCTTCAAGACGAGCATAGAGCCATTTGCAAGGTATCAAAATTAACTTTGAATTGATTAGCATAGATTAACAACATCAATAGAAAATATATCAAAAAATATGAATATATATCATATTTACTTGAGGTGGCATGAGTGTGGGTGGCCCCTATCCATAGAGCATTGGTTGGCTTAGACTTGGACTTCCAAGAGGGTATATAGGAAGACGAGTTGGCATAGCTTGTGCCATGCCAACCGGATTTCACATTTGTGAGAATTGCGCCTGCATAAAACAATCAAGATATGCCAAATTAGTATGGAATTTCCACTAAAAAAATACTAATAATTTCAACCAAACAAATAGACATTGTGAATCAATAATTCCTAGAGTCATACTAGGTACAACAATATTTTGAGTAAGAAAATACATTCCAATAATAAACACACATTTAGGAACCCAACAATTCCCAAATTTCTACCCAGACTTAACCATCTAACCTACTGACTATATTATTAATGCCCTTCCACCCCCTATAACCTCATGACCATTCTTTCCTACTCTTATTAGAAACAGTTCCATCAAGATAGCTCAAGTCCATACTAAATGTCTTAATGATTGAGTTTCTATATATAGTTATCTTATTTAGACTACTTGACTTTGACTTTCAGTAAATTTGCTAAATCTTAGACATAAATTGTAAGATAAGCACAAGAATTGAATATGGATCCATCTTGTTGAATTGGTTTGAAAATAAATAGCATGGAATCAAGTTTGTAAATCTACTTCTCAAAATAAAAATGAAAAGAAGTACCTATAACCTTTCTCTTTTCTCTTCTTTGTGCTGAGCCAATGCAACATGGAGTGGCTTGCTGACTACTATATTCCCATTCATTTTTACAAGCTACATACAGAAAATTACAATCTTAAGACAATAGATATCAGAAGACAAGTTTTAGGAGTTCAAAATATTTAATAAAAATTTACATCTGCTCAAAACAAGCCATACTTATAGCTCAAGATGTTTCATCAGGAGTTGAGAAGGCCACAAAATTGGAGCCCCAACTATAACATTCAATGAATACAATCACATAGCATTCGTTAATATGATATAAAATTCATTAATACACAATAATCAAAATTAGCTTCCATTCATTAATGATGTGGAGGGAGGGTGGTGGTCTTCAAGACACAATGAGAATTTAGAAATTTCAGAGGTTTAGGCACTCCACACAAAATGCCTACAACTAGTCTCCTATGTAGGGCTATTCTTGTGTGTGTAGAATATTTGCTTAGGCTTTGCCTACACCTTAAACTTTGACTTAAGTGAAATACTTTTCCCAAGGTGCCTAACATCTAGAACTTCAACTTAGCATGGATAGAAGGTGATGATTGTATGTGTCTTGATGTATTCCAGCACTCAATGTACTCAAGAAGGTTCTTAACTTCTTATGCAAGCATGTAGATCAGCCTTGGTACTACGTTTATTCTTCACTAATTTCTCCTTTTATAGTGCAATGGTTAAACCTTCATGTATTCATCTTTGTTATGCTTGAGATAGAATTCCTCCCACATAGTGCTAAAAAAGCCTCTCAAGTCAGAATTGACTGGTTATTCATGTTATTAGACAATTTCAACACTACAAATACAATCTTTATCACATCAGTGAAGCAAATGACAAAATAACATGATTCAAGCTATTGAATCTAGAGAACTTATCATGGTAGCAACTATCTTGGGACTAAAGAAAATATCTCTTTCACATCTAAGGCTTGGGAATTTATCATTATCACATCCTTACAAACAAAACCAAAATATAACAGTACACTTCATGAATCTATCAATGTGAAATCCTTGCAGACAAAGTACCAATATGACAGTACTAAATATTACATTTTACACTTCACTCTTTTTCTATCCTTTAATGTTGTTTACTTTTAACAACAATGATATAGCTCTTTAATTGGCAAAGGCTTATGAAACAAAATGCTTTCAAATTATATTCAACCAATTGCTTTTAGAAAATTAGAAAGGCCCAAGTAAAAATTGAAATATATGATCTGTAAGAGATGTTAGATAGAAGTTAAATCCTTGAAATGTCTATAGCTCTCAGTAACAACTCCAGTTTTGGAGACACTTAAGCATGTTTATTGGTCTTTTTTAATTTGTTTTTGTTGTCATCCCCAAGTGCAAACAACTTCACACTTACCCAGTCATGCTCGTAGTGGATCTTATGGTTCACTTTGCCTCTCTAGAAAGAGATCATGATGCGACTAAGCCCAAAAAAATAGATATTTGGCATCAATTCCTAATCATAAAGTTTTGATTCAAAAAAAGAGATGGTATCAGGGTTACCACATAGTAGATTTAGATGTTTGGTATAATATTAAAGAGTGTCTAATTAGTATAATCATAGTATAATTCTCAAACACTTCCAATTCAAATATTGCTAGTTTTTAAAACACAAGCCAACTACCATTCAATCACCTTTGATTACTATATCATCCATATTAAAAGCATCACCTTTATCATATGTTGTTAGTGTTGATATATGTGAATGTTAAATAAAAATTGCAACTCTACCATCTCTTAAACAATGTTGTATGGTAAATTTCAAAATGATATCCAATATGACCAAGCCTCCTTCATGATGCTCCTGATTTCCCTATTCGAATATTGCCAATTTTTTTAATGCAAAGTAAATACCATTCAATCGCCTTTGATTACTATATTATCCATATTAAAAGCTTTGATCATTTGGAGGACAAGAAGTAGAGCTTCAACACCTATTTGTCTAGGATGAAGTATGAATGGTGGTCAAGTCTTAATTTCATAATTAAGAGAATGTTGAACAAAAAGACATAACTGATATATATATATATATATATATATATATATATATATATATATATATATATATATATATATATATATATATATATATATATATATATATATATATATATATATATATATATATATATATATATATATATATATATATATATATATATATATATATATATAAGTTATATAATAATAATCTAATACAACTATTTTGAAAAGACTAGATAAAATTTTGTATTAAGAGAAATTACAAAAAGTTTACCCATAGACTGGTTTGCATAAAATGTCGCACAGCCTGGTTTCCTTGATTTCTTGTGGGCTCCATTTTGAGAGGAATCTAATTTTCCTTTATCTGTTGTGGTTGCACTCCTATCTCGTGAACCAATCAAGCATCTTTTAGAAGTTGATTGAAATGCTACCACAATCATCACTGGTTTGAGCTCATGCCAACCTTATTGAAAAGAAACAACACATATAATATTAGCTTACACGTAAAATTTGGTAATTCCCTGAAAAGGCACTAGAGGATGTAAAAGGCACTAAAAGTGCAATATTGCAAGTTTCTTCTAACAGATCTATTTGAAGTTCTCTGCTGTCACAAGAAAAATGACAGCCTATCATAGTTTTGAAGAAATTTAAGGAATATGCCTCTCCCACTTTTTGTGATTAAAATGCAACTTGTGGGAGAGGTACTTAAGCCTGTAAATATGATGTTTTTACTATGATTTAGATTCAGGTGATAGTGAACAGAGAAAGGAATAGTGGGTGACTGATGAACAACCAGTGAGGGTACAGTTAGAAAGCACCACATGGTGAATATAGTGATATGACGGTTGGAGTGGATAAATGAGTGTTGGAAAAAATTGAGGGAGTGTATTGTAAGGTGTCTAAACCATTAGAAAGGTTTTTTGAAATTGTTAAGGGTCTTTGCTAGAGAGCCCTAGGCTAGAAACCCTTAAAACGAGGGTTTGATGAAATAATTCTTAAATGTGAGTGGAAGCTCAAAAGAAATTAGGAATCCTTCTATTTAATAGATTCCTTAAGACTATGTCAAGGTTTGGAATGTTGGAAGTAAGAGTAAAAAGGAGTTGCTTTGTAAATGGAGGGCAAATTAGGCCTAGTTGCATGTAGGAGCAGTCATAGAAAGGTTCATTAGTCACAGGATGAAAGGACTAAGATTCATAGGGTTTGAAGAACTCAATAAAGGGTATTTGAAAAGGTGAAGAGGTTACTAGGTTGTTTGAGAAGTTTGGAAGTAAAGTGTAGATTACTTGTAGGACAGGGCTAATAGGATAGGCCTATTGAAGGCAGTTTTAAGTTTGAGACAAAACTAATGTTTGGTAGGAGTTGGAACTCCTTAGTTATGTTATTTGAAGGGTATTGAAGCATTGCAAGGATCAGGGGATTCTTTGAGTACATAGATCAAGAGTTGGTATTGAAGCATTGTGATCCTTAAGATTTCGAAAATTACAAGAAAAGGTGTTAAACAATGCTTTTTGGAATATGGAAACATTTGTTTTTAGGGCATTGTATTGAAAGCTTGAGCCGAATCCTTGTGATGTCAGTCATCATAAGTATGATGCTCAAATGTCTTCAGGTATTGAGTGTTCTAGCATTGGTCATTAACCTCATTTTCTTTGAAATTGTTTGGTGAAGATTTGCACATGAAATTGAATTTAACCGTAGCTTACCTAGATGTGAGGGTTCTAATTTTTGCAAACTTGGTAGAAGTTTTATTCTTCCAATTGGACATAGGGTTATTTAGTGTAAGTTAATTCAATTGGGAAACACCTTTTTTCTTTGTAAAAAGAATGACCATCAAAGAAAAAATTGTCCTATTTCAAAGTAAAAATGTAATGGCCTAACCCTAGAATTCTTATACATTCTAAAGTCTCAATTTTTTTTATCAAGAATAGGATAAAATGCAGGCAAGGTAAGCACATACTTTAGAGAATTGTAGCTTCTATTGAGCAGCCTAAACAAAATCATATTATACTAATGGGGAGTCTAAAAGGAAAACACCTACCTTAGAAAAACATACTTTTAAGAGGAATCCAAAAATAAAACAAGCTACATGAAATGTGATTATAATGAAGACAATTAGAAGGATAATAAATCCATAGAGATAAAAGAGGAAACCCTTTAAATCTAACATCATAACCCAGAATCTGGTCAAATAGTTAGAGGGAAAAATAGCGAGTTACTTTGAAACAATACATATGGATGCCAAATCCTCTCCTCTTCTACCCCATAAATGAAGATAAATTATGTTTGTTGAAATGTTGAAGGCCTTGGTCAATTGTTACTCATTTAAACATTTTGCAACTCAAGAGACAATTTGGGTTTAATATACTTTAGCAAGTAAAACTTGCTAGCTTTTCTTTGGAGTGTACTCTGGAATTTATTTTGAAAAATGTCATCTTTTGTAAATATATATTATACAAAGAAAAGGGGGTATACTATTTTTTTGTCTTGGTTTGTTGACATTGGTTGCTCCCCATGTAACAGAGCCATGTGGGTCATTATTGAGTGTCAAGGTTATAAATTTAGGATCTGTTCTTTATATTTTGCCATTTTGGTAATGGCTATTATAGAGAATGGATAGAGGAGAGGATTCAATTAGCCTCTAGCCTTCCTAAAGTTCCTTGGATTCTTGATGGGCCAGAGATGTGGAATTTTTTAACCTATAAACTTCCTAAAGTTCCTTGGATTATTGATGGGCCAGAGACGTGGAATTTGTTAACGTATAAACTTCCTAAAGTTCCTTGGATTCTGGTGAGTACATCAATATGATAGGAAAATAAAGATACATCTTGTTGTAACAGAATACACTTACTTTTTAGACTAAAATGAAAAGGGTCCTTAGCTTGTCCGACCCTCTTGAACATAATGAAAAAGGGTCTTTAGTTTGAGCTTCACTTGGTTTCAAGAATACTATAATATTCTCTACTTAACAAGGCCAACCACGTGAAGGTGGAAGCTCATCTGGCCTCACCCCCTCCCCCTAACATCAATCTAAAGTACCCATTATCATCTAATTACATACTTCATTCATTCATTCATCCATTTATGAACTATAACATTCAATCAATACAATCACATAACATTCATTAATACAATATAAAATTCATTTATACACAATACTAATCAAGACTTCATTAACACATAATAATATTCATTAACATAAAATAAAAATTTGTATTAATATGCATCATTCATACATAATTACTTAAAACAAAGTTCTTTCATTATCCAACAAGGTTTATCAAAGAAGATTTTTAAAACATCATTTCTTTTTTTTGTTTTTCTGAGTTCTCTTAAGAAAAATGCTCATAGGAGCATCCATATCTGCATCATTCTCCTCCTCTTCTAGCATGTGTAATGTCAAATTACAATAGCTCCTTCTCTTTGGAGGAGTAGGAGGTTGCTGCACTAAAGGGGGCTCTATTGCAAGAACAAGTGAATGGGATAAATTGGCATACTCTTTTTCTTTTTCTAACTGTTACAAGTTTGTAATTAAGTACGAATACAACATAACATGCATTTTTCTTACCTGACAATGCCACATCATGTACATTAACATTTTGATCTACCACCACGTCAACATGTTGAACACTTGGAACATGGTCCACTCCTTCAGCATGATGTTCAACATGCTCTAAAATATTCAAAAAAAGGATACATGTCAAATTGAAATTGAAGATGTTAAATTGTATTCATAATTACATAATTAATTTCCAATAGCAAATTAATACCTCCACCACTATAATGCACATCATGGCCTTCATCACGAGCAGGTTCTGTGGTAGGATATGAAGGCTGTAATAAAATGTTATGCACATTGTTATGTAGTCAATTTACATTTAAAACTAATACCAAAAAAGAATCTTCTCAACTATTCAATTTCATTTACTTTTTATTTGACCAATTTACCTATGAGATATCATTTGGTGCACTAGATTCTTGGGCAAGGCTTACAGATTCTTCGCGTAGGCATGTAGCCACAGCTTTATAGCCTTCCTTCAAGGAAATTTTTCTATCTTCATCTCTGACCTCCACATTGAATTCTATGCCCTATATTTTTTGCTTGATAATGTCAGTTTTCCATGTATGGTTTCATTAAACAAAATTTTTTGCAACATTATATTTTTAAAAAAATGAAATTTCATTGCCCTACTTACAAGTCGAGACTAGAGATTCATATAGCCACCAGAGCCAAGTTTGTGTTGGCCAACCTTTTCTACTCTCACTTTTGTAGCCATGGATGTGTCCTGCAATCTATGAACAATTTCAAACATCTTAGATTATATATTTAAAAATATCAATAATTAGCGCATGATTATAATGTACTCAATACTATAATGACATACCTCTTTTTGCCCTATGCTGCTTCATTATCTCTATCTTCACATAGCCTTTTCTCCTTTGCATCTTATATTATTTCATTCCACTCCATCGGTGGAATCATAGGAGGATGGTCATACTTTAGGTTATCCTTAAGAGCCCTTTTATTTTGATCCCTCATAGTCTTTATATGCTTTGCTACTCTTTTCAGAAGTAGGCCAGTGTCAAAAATGTTTTTCCCAAATTTCTCCTCAAAAGATGCAATCAGCTGATTTTTTAATTCCATAGCTTGTACATTCCACCTTTTAAAAAAAATAAAAATTGTTAGATCAATAACTTTAATATATTACAATAAATGGAAGAAAAAATAAATTATGTAGCAATGATATGAAACTACGTACCTTTTACGTATGGTGGGTCCAAATAGTCTCAATGTCATATGAAAAAGATGTTCAAAGAAAGCATTATTACCTAAAAAAACATAAAGGATTTATTAGTCCAAAATGAGTAATGTAAAAGTAAACTAAATTTACACTTTAAATAATAACAATTTTAAAGCACTTGGAAGCTTTCGTTCTTTTAATGAAAACATAGTTTTCTTATTCAGCAATAATGTTCCTTCATATAAACCAGTACTAATCACATGAACTACTCCAGGAAATGGATCAACTTCAGTATTACTGCTCTCTGTTGGTCTATCAATTGAAACATCATGACAATTAAATGAAAATTCTAGTACTGCTCTCTATTGGTCTACCTCCTTGCCTATCTCCATGTCTCTCTATGTGTGGGTATATAGATGTATGTATGTGTGGTGTGTGTATGCATGTGTTTGTGTGTATGCAAGCTTCTGTAGACATCATTTAAGCACTGATATGCTACTTCGTTGTTCATCAACTTATAGAAATACATTACAAATAGCACATTAAAAAATATAAAAAAATAAGGTTTTACCAGTTCTAGTGGGCATAGATGAGGATGTTTGCATGGTCCTTGTTGTCGATAATGCACCAAGCAATACTGGACCACCAACTGAAAGAGGAGTCCGCACTTCATCATGAGCTGAAGAATAGAATATTGTTAGCAAAGATATCAGCAATGGATAAAGATCAAATGGGATACTAGCGAGAAACATCCACAAAAGAAAAGGTAAGTGTTATAATGTTGATCAAAACAAACAAAGTGTTACTTACACGAAAGTTGTGCGCAACAACCCTCACCATGTTCACCATGTGATGTCACAACTGGCACATATGTCTATACAAGAACACATAAAATTAGAGATCATGATCCATAAGATATTATAAAATATATATATCTATTGAACTTCTATTACTGCTTTAGTCAAATTATTGCTTACCTGCAAAGATTGGATTCTACGATCCAATTCTATTCTCAGTGCCTCTTTCTCCTCACTTCTATCACCCTCGATGATAATGTTAACAAGTTCATCAGTGCATCTTTGCTTAATTTTCTAGGTGATGAATACAGGGTCAGTACTAAGGGCAATGTCATGTAGATATTATGCTCGTATTTCAGATTACATTTGATCAACAATCATTCTAGCTTTTTCCTATCATTTGTGACATCAAATATCGATATAATTTCATCAAAATAATTCCAAAGCCATAAAGAAAAGAACATAATAATACGACATTTGTTTCTATATTAACATTAAAATTTATAATAATTAATGTTTACCTCTATTGAAGGTGTCTGAGATGGTGCATCCATATCGCCCTGTGAAAAAAATTAGTAAGTCTTAGAAATCAGCAGTGAAATTAAAGTAATAGACTTACCAAAAAAAATATTAATAATAAAGTAGATTGTATATGTAAATCATGTGTCTTAAGTTAAAAATTTAGTGTAACTAATGTTTATATCTAAAAAAATATTTGACATGTTCTACTTAATGTTTATATGTGCACATATGGTTTGGAAAGAAAAATTTGGTCATACAAAACCCCATCATAGTTGACATTGATCCTACCTGGACATTTCATTAATCATCATGATCTTCATCCATGTCATCATCATCATCATCACCATCATCGTACTTCTCACTTTGATTATCATCGTCACCACCACCATCTTCATCACCATCATCATCATCTTGATCACTATCATCATCATGATCATCATCGCCATGATCATCACCATCTTCATCACCATGATCATGATCTTCATCAACATCATCATCATCATTATCACCATTATCGTTAGCATGAGAAAAATCATCACCATCTTCTTCTTCTTCATCACTGGGTAACTGTCATTCCTGATAATCATTTACTTCCTATTGTACTTCTTCAATATCTTCTTCTTTGATCACATTATACTTTATTGGCCTTCCTCTTGGGTCATGTCTAACAACAAATGACCAACCTAGTTTGTGTGAAACACCAAAGTAAAAAACTTGTTTGCATTGGGTTGGAAGAACATAGGGCTCATCTCCGATTGGCTCAAATGACCTTGTAATAATTATAGTAAATCCACTATTGTGTTCAATAACAGTCCTATCAGGATCATTTTGATTTAGTCATAACTTGAACCATTTGATGACAAATAGAACTATTTTGAATGAATTAAAGTCACACTCAAGTATATCATCCAAAATGCCATAGTATCAATTTTTAGATTGTTGAGGATGTATATCAGTTCTAGATGAAATATTGGTGACTATGAAGACAACACTTATCCCAAAATCACACATTTTTTTCATTTCATCTAACTTTTTTGTGCAGAATTTATAGCCATAGTAGTACATAGCTTTGTGGTGTTTGACCTAAAATTATTCAAAAATGTTAAGAATCTTCTCATTGATCTATGAGTTGATATTAAACTTATGTCTCATGATTAGTAACTTATGCATACCTTTGTATCTCTTAAGCCATATATTAGATCAAGTACCATTGGCATAACATTGGGATCTCCATTATGATGAGCTTCTTTAACCAATGATGCAACACCATCCCATGTTAATGAGCGACCATTTTCTCAAGATTGTTCAATTCATATTGTCATCCAATCAAGATTGTTTGCAATATACAAGTGTAGTGCATCCCACTCACGACAAACTATAAAGAAGACAATTACACCAGTTAGAAACAACTTATATATATTGATGATGGATAAGAATTATTAAATTATAAAAAAAAACTTATAATTACCTCTCACCCTCCTCAATCTACCTTTCCCCATTAGGTACTCCCCTTTGAATTTGTCATTACAGTTGGGATCCCAAATATGATCTACATGAATATTTGTTGCAAACTTTGAAAGATATTCACTAATATACACCATGGTCTAGTATATCATATATCCCTCTATCATAGAACCCTCAGGATGTGCTCTTTGTCTAACCAATCCCTTCGTAAATTTTAAGTGCCTCTCAACCATCCACATTGATCTAGCTTGTATAGGTCCACACAATTCAATCTCCTCAACTTGATGTATGAGGTAGTGTTCTTAAGCATTGAAAAATGTTGGAAGTAAAAACTTTTGCATTTCACACATAAGCTATGGAATTTTTCTCTACCAATATTTTATATCTTTTTTATCAATTTCTTTAGATGATAACCACCTAAAAGAGATTCAACATGCAAAAATACATAAAGGAGATTTCAAATAAAATTATACAATAGATTTTAGATAAAAAGCTACAAATCTAAGAAAAAATATTTCTAACTTCATGTATTTTCCAAGATCATATATAACTTGTTTAATACTATTGTCAAACTGTTGTGGAAGGGATAGAGGTAGGACAAACTACAATCATTAAAAAATGATCATTTCTATATATTATTAAATAATGCAATTGGTACTACATTCAATCTTAGAAATATACTATAAATAGAGAACATTAATTACCTTGAGGAAGGTATGCCAATCATGTGTTTTCAACCCTGGCCCAAAATCATCTTTCTTTGATAGAAGAGTGCTTATATTTGCAACAAATCATGTTGTTAATTTTTTTTTTTTTATGACTTCTTTTAATGCATCACTTTGTTTCTCCATTAATAACCAAGGAAGGGTACTTGTATTTATGTAGTCTCCATTGCTATTTGATTCAATGAAAATTTTTAGTGCATGATTGGATTCATAAATGTCAATACAAATTTTGGAAAAAATTTCTCTATCACACTTTCCATCCAACATTTTCCATAGTGTCTCTGTTACATTCTTTCCAATATGCATAGCACCAAACAAATGAGCGATTGGGAGATCCTTGTAGTATGGTAACCTACTAAATTGAGTAGGATAACTTTTCATTCCTCTAGAAAGTTGGTCATTGATGCCTTGACGACCTTCACGAGCATCAATTATAGCATTAGTAAATATAAGACAATATCAAAATAAAAATTTTAAATTTCAGACGACAAATTGGACATTACCTTGACAATTTAGTTGATTGTAATCCAACTTTCATAAATGAGGTGTCATTCTTCATGGCCTTGATGATGTCTCTTCTTTCTCATTGAAAATATGTTTTTTGGTAATTCGATACCTGTGATTATTGTGGAGAAAGTGTCTAAACTCATCAAACACCTGCTTTCCTAAACTTCTTGAATGATGACATTTCATCTTCGAACCACAAACTGAACATGAAAATTTTTTCTTTGTCTGAAGACATAAAAGATCATGTATAATTGGATCATGTACAATTATCATGCACAACTTAAGAATTCAATATTAATGTGTAAGCATTGTAATAGACCAAAAATATGTGATCTTAACAATATAACATACTGCAAAAATGAGTTAGCCCAAAGGCATCATGTATTGTCCATACATGCACTGCATGGAATTGAAATTGTCTATGTCCTATTGGTGTAGAGATGTCATACATAGTGATACCATTCCATAACTTCAACAAATCATTAATTAGGGGCTCAATATACATGTTCATATCTTTAACTTCATATTTACCTAGCAATTGAATGAACATAAACAGTACATAATTATTATAACCATTTTCATGCACTATTTATAAATTAATTTAGATAACTATAAAATTTTAAAAAAAACCTGGCACAATCATTGACAACATTATGTGCTCCCTCTTTATGGACATCCAAGGAGGAATGTTATTGTTAATAACAAAAATAGGCCACACTGAGTAAATAGATCTCATATCTCTATGTGGATCGACACTGTCTGTTGCCAATGAAAGCTTCATATTACGAGGTTCTTTTTTAAAGTGTGACCATGTTTCTTCTATCTCTTTAAATGTAGAACCATCGGCAAGCATTCACATAATGTCATCCTCACTTCTATTGCGTGCATGGTAATCCATAAATTGTGCCAAGCTAGCGCACTTGAATAACTGTTGAAGACGTGGAATAATGGGAATGTACCAAAGAACCTTGTGAGGCTCTTTTTTTGTTATTTGATCTGACCAATATCGACTAACATGATAATCAAGGAATTCTGTTGCAAATTCATGGTGTTTATGATATAGAATGTGATTATTGGGACATGCTTGTATTGTTTGATACTTCATTCCAATCTGATCCATAATGTTAGATAATTCTCAGTATGAATGAGGAAAAATGTTTGATGGTGGTAACAAAAACTCACTAATCAATCTACAACAACAAATATGCATTGTTAATATAATGAATAGTAATTGTATGCTAACACTAAAGATGAAAAAAATGGCATACCTTAGCATACATAACATTGCTACATTGAATATACCATTCATAACCTTTAAGTTCACCAACAACACTATAGCCGAGTAGAGTTGTTTGGGAGCCTTCATATAAGGGCTCGTGTGCCTTCTCAAGTAAAGGTATATCAAGACCATCTTCATCATCATTATCTGATTTGCTAGTACCATCATTGTGAGCTTCTTCATCACCTGCCCCAATACCATCTTCTTCAATCATGTCCTCTGGCACATTATCATCTTCTTCCATGGGAGTGTTATCCTCAGCTTGGATATTCACACCTCCATGTTCCTCCAGTAGGAAATCCACATTCAACAATGGACAAAAATCGTGGCCTCCTTCAACATGACCATATTGCCTACAATGACTCTGGGCTGTTGATTAGAATTCTTTGATTCTTTAAGTCCTTATACTTTTTGCAAGGACAATAAAATTTATTAGGTTTTCATCGGAACTAAGCCCACAATGCAACCATTGTCTCATTATTTTTTTCTAGGTTCATATTGTTAGGCGTGGTCTTTCTTCACAGGAAAATATACCTGCAAATAAATTGGACATGTTGTAGTTAATGTTTATATCTGCACATATGGAAATTGTTGATTAATGTTTTCAAATGTAATTGAAATGATCCTATAATTTCTATAAGGCCTAGATGTTTACAAAATGTGGATTTATAGAAAATGTATCTTAGTTATTTGCAAAATGCCTCAAAGAGATGTCACAAGGTGAAATTTACTTAGGTGCTAACAACAACATGCCAGGACTAATCCTGATAGCAATGACTAATGTGATTAATGCATCAACTAATGAAGATGAATAAAAGATTGAAACATATTAATTCAATCTTCAATCAAGAACATGTGATCTCAAAAGATGGGTAAATCTCAAAAACTCATGAGCCTAAGATCATTACAATTTCAGCCATGAAATAATTGCAATTGAAATTTCTTGAAAAATAGACCTAAGTGGGTTGGTCTAAGGGTCAAAAGAAGAAATCAGATTTCACTTAATTAGAAATCAATTAGCTTATGCAAGTTTGGCCTCATGGTGGTTGTACAATTTTAAAAAACTTAATCCTTAGATCACTTGGGCCTAACATCAAGGGACATGAATTTAGGACTCAAATGTCTATAAAGGTTGGATGTTGAAATTCTTTTGAACGTCCAAAACAATTCCATAAGCATATAAGAGGAGCAGATTAGCGAGTTCCACCTTGGAGGATGATTTTGGAAAAGAAATTAGAGATCAATATATCTAAACCCAAATGGATTTTGTGTTTAACTTAGAGTTTAGAAAGGAATATTATATTTGGAGGGTTCAAATGCTTGAAGATCTTAGTTTAGAAATGCAGCATTTTGTTACAAGCAACAAGGTAAGTGTTGATAAATATTTTGTGGGAATCATAGGTCTGGAGGTGTTACTAGGTGTTGGGACAGTCATAGGTTTTGAGTTTCCATCTAAAGGAGGATTATATTTTATGACAAGGAAGGTCATGTTAGGGCTATATGAAGGTGTTGGATCCATTGAAAGGATTAGGAAATATTTGGAAAGGTGAGTTTGGTAAAACCCTTGGTTTAGGCACCTAGGAAGGAGGGTTTGTTGGTTGGGTGTGTAAAACTTGATGGAATCTCCTATGAATTTGAAAATCCTTTGTTTTGGATGACAAGACAACTCTATTTGAGGTTAGATGGTTTGTGAGATGAGATATGTTAGTGGTTGCTTTGTAACAGAAGGGCTAAAAGAGGGTTAATTGTGGGGCAGTAGTGTTGGTTTGGGCATTTAGTCCAAGGGAGTAGCATGAGCATTTGAAGTATGTTGTGTAGAATCCAAAATGGTATCTAGATATGGTCTTAGTTTTTTGAGAGTTTTGGGAAAAGTGAGAGAAAAGTGTGAAAAACCGATTAGGCAGAGCTAATTGGGAAATAGGCCTAGTGAAGGGCTTGTAGTGGGTTTTTGGTATCAGATAAGAAGATGAGCATTTGGTAACCTTGGAAATAGGTTAGTTGAAGTTTTTTGATATGTGTGAAGGTGAAAAAAACACCTAGTTGAAGTGAATTCAAGATTGGAGCCTATTGAGGCATTGTGGGCATTTGATGGTTATTGAACAAGATTGCTTGGTGAATCCATTTGAGGGACATTGGATGATTTCTAAGATGTAGATCCTATGGTGGCAAAAGAGAATGGTATGTGCACTCTAATAAGGTTTGGGGTTGATTGGATCAAGGAGAGTGATCCTATGAAGAAGCTTGATTGTGTTATGAGAACATTAGGAAAGTCCCTCTTATTGTGAATAACTGAAAGTCCACCCAGGTCTCTGCATTAATGTCGAGAGCTAAAGGTGGAATGATTTCAAGGCAAGAAAGAAAGCTCCAATAATTCCTCTTTAGAATTATAGCTAGATTCCTAAGCATTCCAATCCAAATGATTGTGTATCAATAAGATTTAACACAAAATAATCTTAACAACATTAAGTAAGTTAAGCTGAAACATATAAGAAAATGAATGACAGAAATTTTGTTACCTGTTACCTAAAAATAAAACCAGTTGAGGAGGCAAGGGTGCATGAGTTGTCAAAGCTTCATGTGCTTCTCAATCAGTTTCTGTGGATAACAGGCAAAGTCTTCACATACCCTCATACATTTTAATATTGAAACACAATCAATATTTTATTGATAGGGAATGTTTAGTAAAATGAAGCAGAGAAAAAGAAACACAATTGCAGTAGAAAAATAAGGTTAAATGTAGTAGTGATCATTGCAAAAATGCCAACAAGATCACCATGAACCATTTGAGAATCAAAAAGATGAAACATAGAGGCAGCCTAGTGTGCCATCATGCTCTTGCAATCTTATCCTGATTTTCTTCTATATCCAGATAACCTCATTTTCTCATTGCGATGCTGACATTCTGATCTGATACAAGCCACAAGAAATTAGAATTTTTTTAGTGTTTTCACTTGGGAATATTGTTCAAGAAAATATATGGTAAAGGTGATGATGAAGCTAGAATGATGAGAATTCCATTAGTTTTTGTTGTGGTGTCCACAACACACGCCCCATTCCTCACTACGAATGGGGACCCCCTACTTTTTTTTGACTCCCGAACTCATAGTTCGAGAGTTGGGAGAAGAAATCTTAGGAATTTTAGAGTCCAAAAAAAAATAAAAATTAAAATAATAATAATAATAATAATAAAATAAAATAAAATCAAACGTGCCGCCAAGGGGAGCGTGCGGGCCCCCAAAGGCCGCATACGTGTGCCACCAAGGGTAGTGTGCATGCTCCCAAAGGCCACACGTGTACGTCACCAAGAGCAATGCGTGCACACTACCAAGGGCCGCCCATGCCCAAAGTGCATGCATGCTTGAGTGCCGCGTACACCATGAAAGGCCACATGCGCACCATAAGCACTACGAGTACACCACAAGCAGCGTGCATGCCATTAAGAGCAGTGAGCACGTCGTATCACACTGTGCCTCCCATTCACCTCCCATGCAACGTGCAACTAGTTTTTTCTCCAGTGTCATTAGAATTTGTCTTAATTATGCATTGTCGACTCTACAGACTAATGTTTGTTTCTTTTTGTAGGTAAAAAAGGTATCCTCAACTTGTCGGAGTCATAACTTTTGACTCAGAGCTCGAAATTCAGAACTGTTTACACCGTTGGAAAGAAGAACTGAAGATCTAATTTCAATCCCTAAAATAGGGAGCCTTCAACTACCTAGTTTTAGGGATCGATGAAAGTTTCAACTTGAAATTTTGAGCAGAAGACCTTCGAAAAAGCCATTAAAAAATGCCTAGAAAAATTTGCAAAAAAAAAAGAATTTTTTTTCAAACATTTGATAATCTGGATCACTTGGTTTCTCGCCGAGAAGGATAGGGTGGTTGTAGAAAAAATAGAGGTCAAAGATACAAAGGTTGGACACATGAAGAAAAATAGGCTCCTCATCTTATGCAACTATTAATGACGAGATTCAATGCAAGTACCTTGGGATTTTAGATTGAAAAAGCAGGAGTGCAAGTTTATGAAAGTGATTGGCTATAAAGAGGGTGTAAATCATCAAAAAAGGGCAAAGAATGTATACAAAAAATGATCTAAAACCCCATTTGAGCAAAACTCAGAAATCATTTTCAAAATTGAGAACTTTGATTTTTTGGCGAATTGAACTCTGTAGCTTTGCAACTCTGCATTTTCATGCAAGTCTGTAGCTCTACATTTTCACGTAGCTCCACAATTTAGAGGTGCACTGATAGTTAACTGCCAGTTCCAAAAATAGCACTTTTTGTGCATCAAGAGCGCATTTTGACAAGTTTAACTCTGACACATGCCTAGTGAAGGGGCAGCTTCTATTTTTGGTGTCTCCATGCACTTCTACTTCGACTAATGGCTTCCTCCTACTTTATCTCTCATGCTTTCATTGTTTTTGACATGTAAAGGGCTCATGCATCCAATTAATGAATAAAACATGGATGGAATCCCTCTAAGCACCAGTTAGATTGTTAGTTTGTATATATTTAGTTTGTTTAAATGTTTTAAAAGCATTTTATTGCATCAAGATATCTCTCACTCTCAACACAAATTGAGGAGAGGATTTCTTATAAATACCCCATTGTAAAATGTAAAAAAGGCCATCATTATTATGCAATAAAGTTATGCTTTTGGTGCTAGCACTTGAAGTGTAGTTAGTCTTGCCTGAATGTGTCATTGTTTTGTGGATTTTATTCATGAGATTGTGATTGAGCCAAAGGTTTATTGCATTTTTTATGGATGTGTGATCTTTTAGTTTTGGTGTTTGCTACAGATATATGAATTTTGTTGACGTAACGAGCTTGAGAAGAGATCACCCAATTTGTGTCTACATAGCTTTTTGTGTCGCATGAGCGCACTTTCCGTGGCTTTGCAATTCGATGAAGAGTGAAACATCATTCAATTTGTTAAAGATTCTCACTGACGATTGCATCAGTGGATTCTAGGAAGTGTTGCTCCTATTTTCATTGGTTTCCTACCAATTTCTTCAAAAGTTTAACTTGCAGCGTGTTGTGTTATGTAGCTTATGTCTGTTTAGGAATTTCAATTTCAAGTCATTTGATTTCATGTTATTTTCTTTCAGTTTTGTTATTTTCTTTGCTAACCCCTTGTTAGAATAGGACCTCATAGTAGTTGTATTGTTAGAGTTGCATTCATTGAAAAAATAGAAAATATGAAAAAATATTGTTCTTTTGGTGTGATATTTTGAGACAGCAAATAGATTTACTTCAATTCCGAGATAAAAGGGTTTTTAGAACCAGCAAAGACCTCCTTGTGAACACTCACATTTATCTTCTACTGAGCAGATTTTGGTACGTTACAAGACAAATACTGAACCTTGGAGTGGATCCTTAAAAATATTTTCTTTTCAAGAGAGGAATTATGCAATGGATTCCTATCATTGACCTCGTGCAAAATGAATGCCCAACAGTTTCCTAATTTCCTTTCTTATTCATGTGCACTATGTTGTAATGTTATTATATTATCTAATCTACTATCCCCCAGTTCTTTACTGTATTCATCTCCAGCTGGTCAAATCTCTTGGACTGTTATATCCATTACATATTTCCCTCTTTAAATTTTAATAAACCTTCATCCTATATAAATGTAACTATATTTTCTAGGTTTTTGTCATAAAACATCCAGCTACTTTGTGGTGATTTGCTAGTTTACAAAAATTGGTTTTGCCAATATGGCAAAATAATCCCAAAATCAATTTGGTTGGGTTCACTATACAATATAATATATAATTTGATATTCCTATATATATTTTTATATAACAATTTATATGTAAATACAATAATGAATAAACTAATAGGAAGATATATATTTCACATCCCTCCTATATATATTTATAGGATTACAAGAATATTATATTAATTAATTAGTTTACTAATTTATATATAATTTTTTTATATAACATGATTTTGGGTTGCACATATTACACACATGTCATTGGCTATCCAATGGGGAGTGTAGATTATCCAAAACATCCAATGCTATTGCTGTCAACTCCATGATAAATTCCTCTACTTCGGGTCTGTCCTACCAAACTCTAGCCCACTTGAAGCATTCAAACATGGTTGTTAAGCCTTGGAGAACCTTCCATAAAATTTTAAACAATGGGCACCTAGAATTTTTTTATTAACAACATTTTGAGCTCCTAGACCTACAACATTTTCTCTTTCACACTCTCCATGCTTTCTTTTCTGCAGATACAAAAAAATTTGTACTGGTCTTGCAACAACAACACCAAATAAATCTCAAATGCTCCGAATGTATGAGGATCACATGGAGCAATGAGTGCTAGGTGGACTATTTGTAATCACAAAATATGAGCTCTTGTAAACCACACTCTTGCAATCATTTCAAGATCGGTACTAATTAAACATCACATAATTTGACATGACGAAAAATACCACCTAGTTGTTAATGAAGGAACTGAGAAGATCTATGACCAATGGTTCATAGGGCACATAACTTGTTGAAGGTTTTGCAAATGGTATGGCAAGCTAAGAAGGCTTAATCTTGGGAAAAACTTTATGGTCAAGGAAAGTTGGATCATCACAAAATTGAGTAGGTGGACCTTCTAGGAAGTTGCAATAGTTCAACATTGTAAGTGTCACCTCAATGCAATGGGTACTAAACAAACAATTTAAGTTGATGAGAAATGGTTGTTATAAATTCAACTTGTAAGCATCACCTCAATGCATTGGGTATTAAAAAAACAATTCAAGCTGATGAGTATGGGTTTTTATGAACCACAACTCATGAAATATGCATTAAGTCCTAATAATGCATCCCAGTTAAAAGCTAGCAATTGATATGTATGAATGAAAATGGAAAAGAAGAATTAAGTCCATAATCAAAACTTTTTGAGATTTGACATCACCTAGAAATGAATGAAAGTTATATCTTTATTTTCAAATCTAAGCCCCATCCTATAGGATGAAGGGAAGGTTAAGAGGGCATCAATAATAATAATAATAAATCATAGTTCATAGTGCAGCCTATGGATTATCTCTCATATTCTACATAAATAACAAAGAATATAAAAGATTTATTTTGTTTTGTATTCATATTTGAAAGACTAGGAGAGTTTCATTAGGACCAGCTACCCATTGTATATGAGCAATGTTAGTATGCTAATAGAAACCAAATTTAAATAAAGCTTCTACAAACTAAACAAAATTCATAAACTTCAAGATAGACTAAGATGAACTCTCAATTGAGAATATGAGTCATTAATGGACTCTCTCAATAAGAAGCTCTCTTGTTGAGTAGCTTTATCTAAATGGATAGGATGTATGCTCAATATGCTTCCAAAGGCTTCAATGGATGATTATGGATTTTTAGTGTGGATAGATGGCTTTAGTATGGATTTGGCTCTCAAAATAGCATTATAACTTTACTTCATGGATTGTGTTATTTTGCAAAGGGGAAGGATCCAATTTATAGGCAAGAGGCTTGAGGGATTGAGGGCTAAGATGCAAGGATGGAAAAAAGCTCATGGAGGGCTCAGATTGCATGAGAAGAGAGCACATGGATTCTACTTCCTTATAGCCAATCAAGGAGTGACACATGTCACATGGTGAGAGGATGGAGGAAAGGGGAAGGATGAGTCAACAAAGGAGGGTCAAGGGATAAAATCTTCATAAAGACCCTCATAATGACTTGTAAGAGCAATAAAAGGGCTTGGAAGAGTCATTTATGGCCTAGTGGGCTTCATAAAGTTTTATGGTTGAGATATTTTGAGGGTGATGAGAGAAATTTCGACTTGGACTTGACTACGAAGGTTTTAAGCTTGCTTAGGCTTGTGCAAATGATTAGAGGATGGATTAGGATGGTTTAGGATTAGCTTAGGGATAGGCAAGTGGATGGCATTTAATGAGGGTGGGTGAAGGAGGAGATATTTGTTAACTTTGGCTTGGGTCAGTAATTCTTAACCCATGTTTAGGGAATGTGACAAGGTTAGGAGGGGATTAGGATTAGGTTTAAAGACATCTTCTAGAAGAGTCTAGACTTTGGATGAGGATAAAGACTTTCTAGAATAGTCTAGAATTTCTTAGGATGAGGATGAAGACTTTCTAGAAGAGTCTAGAACTTCTTAGGATGAGGATAAATTAGATTTTTAGGAAATAAATAAAGTTTTATTTATTTCAAGGGTTTGGGTTGAGGAGATATTTATTAAAACTTTTTTAATAAACATGAGGATTAATATTTAATCTTAATTAAATATTTGAGTTGGGATTAGGGGTAGGAAATAATGAGATTAGTCTTTAATCGAAATTAAAGAAGGATTAGAAGATTTTGGAAGAGGTTAGTGGTCTTAAGGAAATTGGCCAAGTTTTGGGCAAAAAATAATTTTTTTATTTATTTTGGGTTTTTTGGTCAATTTATTAATTAAATAATTAATAAATAAGGAAATAATGTTTAAATAAGATTTAAACATTTTTGAGAGGGATTCCTTAATTAAATATTTTTAATTAAGATAAAGGGATTTAATGGCATAAAAATTAATTAATTAATTAATTAATTAATTAATTAATAAATGATGATGTCATTAGGACTTTTTCAGAAAATAAAAATACTTTATTTTCTAAAGGTTTTTAGGTGTCTACATTTTGCCCCTCTTTGATGTGATGCCGCAAGTGGCATGGCATCAAAGATAAGAAAATAAGATGCCCAAGGCTAGAGCAGAAGAGGAGAAAATGGACTGTGAGATGCCCCCTCAAGAAGGCGGTGGGGAGAGAAAGCAAGGCTCGACGACTTCTTGAAAGGTACAAGAATCCGAGATGAGCAAGAAGACTCAAATTTTCTTAAGAGAAGAGGTTTGGTTAGCTCAAACTCTAACTACGGGAGAATGATAAAGGGAGAATCAGAGGCACAAGAGGAAGCAAGCTTAAGATCTCATGGATTGCAGAGGATGAAGGATCGGAGCGCTATAAAAGGAATCCAGGATGGGGAGATGGATGAGGGGATTAAAAAAGCTGATGCAACAGGATTTCAAAGAGTCAGATTGGTGGAAGATGGGTTTCGAAGATCCCTAGGACTAGGATTGTGGATCTCGAAAGATGAGGCTTGGTGGATTGATTTGGATTGGTGGATCCCTAAGACTAGGATTGTGGATCCCTAAAGCTAAGGGTGATGAGTGATTCAAAGAGATACTGATGCATAAGCTGGGGTAGGAGAGATGGATGCTGGATATGGATGGGGGATAATGGAGATGAAGGAAAACCATTGAAGCTTTTTGAGCAGGGGGATACTTCAAAGAGAAGTACCACCATGTAGTTGAGCACTAGATTTGCTATAGGATTGTTGGTTAATTGCCAAGGTTACCAAGAACATCAAGGCCTTTTCACCAACTGTCCAGAGGACTGACAAACTGACTCAAAACAAACACGCAAGGATTGCCCTAGTATCACACATGAATCCCAGAGGAAGCAGTGTGGAAACGACACTGGGTAACCCACAAGCAAAAAAAAAAACAAGCAAAAGACATGATCAAGACCTTATGCTCAGATTGCCCCATTCGCAGTATACCATGATATGGAAGATCATGGCAACCTTGAGGAGGGAAAAAAAAGATTGTTTGAAAATATACTTCAAGACCCAAAAGAGAAGATTCCAAATCAAAAGAAAGTGAAAATCCAAAAGAGAACCATTTGCCAACGAGATGGGTAGGATGAGGTACTAACAGACCAAGATCAGACATGAGGAAAGCTATATCCTACAAGGATCTATCGGAGAGCACCTAAGCCAATGGATCTGGGTGAGTGATGCATCTAGCAAGCTGAACTAAGAAGGATAACACTTTGGTGATAGGAGATCTAGCTAAAGGATGCATTGGAATAGCTAACCAAGGGTTGTGCGATGTGTGCAAGATGCTAATCAAGGAGGAACTGATAGGAAAGCTGGATAGATAAAATGATACTAAGCTAAAGAGGATGTACAAGCTAACTGACCAAGATATTTACAAGCTGAAGCTGACCAAGATATTTACAAGCAGGCAAAAGCTCAGGATGATAGGATAGTGGGAGGGTTCGATGTTGTGCAAGATGCAAAAGCTAAGGGTGGGGTGATAGTGAAAGATATGGATTTGGTAGGATGCATCCAATGATGATGAGAGATTTTGTGACCAAGGATAGCTAGAGGAACTGGATGAGATGGCTGGATAGGATGGTAGATAGCTAGGATTATGATGGATATAAAGAGATGACATTGGGTTTGCATGAGGATAGCCTAGAGATAGATACCAATGACAAGGGAGGATGGACAAGACAAGATCTCGAAGGAATATAGTGCCCCCAATCAAAAGATAACATGCAAAAGGAGGTCTTATGATGGATGTGATAGGATTGAAGCTAGGATGGAAAAATTTGAAGGGGCTAGGGAGATGGATGATAGCTGGGATGGTTGGCTGAAGCTACAAGAGATAAGTGGATGGTGTGAGATGGAAGATGGAGGGTGGAGGATAGGTGGTAGATTGGAAGATGGAGTTGGATGTCAAGAGATGAACAAAAGCATGAGGGTAATAGGCTAAGCTGGGGATGGCGAGATTACGCATGACGCTTGTTTCCCAAGTTTTCATCATGGTACTTGTCCAAGGCGCTTGAATTTCCAAGTTTTCACCAGTGGACACTTTATTTTTCTATTTTTTTTTTGACTTTTTGACTTTGGACTTAGCTGGAATGATTTTGGCTTTCTTCAACTATTTTTGGCTCATAGATGTTGGTAGGATGGATGAAAAAGGATTGGATTGAACGAGTGGAATGGTGGGTGGGAGTTTGACAGATAATGGATGCAAAGACATAAGGCTTGTGGGTAAATGGATGAGGAAAATGGAAAGATCATCATTGGCACACACCTTGAGAGGTGATAAAGTAGTGGGAAAGATGGTTTTGAGCGAGGTTGAGGAGAAAATGGAGGAAGAGAAAGATAAGGACTAAAAGTAGAGTTGGAAGATGGAGGATGGGAAATTTAGGATAAGAAGCATATGGACTAAAAGTGGATTGGGGGGATGAAGGATGCTTATATGGGGATTTGGATGAAGGATGGATGGATGAGGCTTTTTGAGTAGCATGAATGGATGCCAATTGAGATTTTTCTTTGAGATGCATCTCTTTTATGAGCATCTTGGGTATCCACATGATTTTTGACTTTTTTAGCTTGGCCTTTTGTGGCCTCTTGACTTTTTCTTTGATTGGGATTAAATGTTTCTTGTTTTGAACATGTATTTTAGAAGGGACATGTTGAGACTTGGATTTTCGTGGATTTTTGGATTTATGCTTTTGTATTTTGGCATCCAATATGCTTCTATTAGCCATGGGATGGGAACAAGAGCATGGAGGAGATGGAGGGATAATTGATTGAGTGATAGGGTTTAAAGGTTGGAAGGGATTCAAGGGTGAGTGCCTTTGATGATCTAGCTGTTGGATTTGAGGGGATGGAAGGATAGATTGGAACATAGGATATGGATGGATATAATTGCCCAAAATGGATGGAGGGAAGGAAGGATATGGGCCCAAAATAGATGGAAACGGGGAAGGTGTAGGTCCCAAAATAGATGGAGGGGATAAAGGATTCATATTAGGTATGTAAGGACCCAAAATGGATGGAAAGGGTGTGGGCTTTAGATAAGGGATATATGGACCCAAAATGGAGGGTTGGAGATAAGGAGTAGGATGAGGATATATATACCAACATCTAGAAATACATTTTCATTTCTTTTTTCAATATGATGTTCATTATTTGGAACACAAGATGTAAGTCCATTACTAGCTGAAGGAGTTGGGACTTCGGATATGATAATTAATTCTTTTTCGATGGATCTATAATCATGGATTATGGGAGATGTATGATCATGAAGTAGAGGAGATGGAAGGATAGGATCTTGATTTGGGTGGGCTGAAGGAAAGGGATCTTGAGATGGAGTAGGTAAGATGGTAGGATTTAGATATGGAGGGGATGGTAAAAGTGGGTCATGTAGGGGAATAAGTGGGATGGCGAGATCTGTTGTTCTATCGGAGGATATTTCAACATGCTTTTGTACAAGATCTTGACAAGAATGGATGGGAGTGGATGCATGAGGTTCATTATATGGTATTTGGATAATGCTTGGAGGAGGAGATTTGGATGGGATTTGGAGCAATTTGATGGGTGGTATGGGGATGATAGCTATGGGAGATGGAGGTGATATTATAGATGGGGAAGCTTCATTACTGACTACTTCACATGGTTGGTTTAGATGACATGGCTTATCAACTATTGGAGGCCACTTTTCTTGTATTTCCTCTAGGAGATTCCTTGGAGACTCGTGTGTCGGAGGTGGGGATGGATTGACACGAATAGCTAGTGTGATGGGGGTGGAAGATTGGAAGCTTGGTTGATTGGGTGATGGAGGAGAAGCTGGGATATCAGATGGCATGACTAGATAGTTTGGAATAACTCTTGGATTTTGGGGGATGCTTGAGGGAATGTTTCTAAGGCTTTTAATATACCCGTCATAGTCAACAAGATTTTCATCATCATTGGAATAGGAAGTGGTGAGAGCAAGGACAATGCGAGCAAACACATCATGATAGGATTGGTACTTCATGCTTTGATGATGAGTTTGATGGGGATGGGGTCTTGCATATGGATGAACACGAAAGCTCATGGTTGGATTTGGATTAAGCACAGATTTTGGATTGGCTAATGAAAGATTTCCTAGGGAGAGTCAAAGCTGTATGACAGACCTAAGGAGGATTGGCTGGAGATTTTTGGCTTTCTTGTGGTTGAAAGACTTCAAGGGCATGCTGTCAAAAGGTGAGGGTTTTGCTTTCCTATGCACTGGATTGGTGGAGATTGTGTCAAATTAAGGATAGACTAATGATCCTATGGGCATGACATGAGATTGACCACTTGTGGATCCCAACCTTTAGCTCAAGGTGATGAGGGATAACAAGTGACAAAGCTAGATTACCCTAGACAAAGCTCTATCAAAGGAATAACCTTGGTGAGGCTAGTGGATTGGTCAGATTGATTGGATAGAAAATTCTAGCAGAATGACAACAACTCTCTAAAGGCTTGGGTGTGATTTTGGATTGGGTTGCTAGCTGGTTGGGGGGTGATGATTTGGAGAGACTTTGGATTTGGGATTGTTCTAAAGCAAGGAACTAGATAGATTCGATTGCAGTAGGGGAGCTTGGATGATTTTCTGATGAGGCAGTGACTATGCTAAGTATGCCTTGAGCTGGGAGATTTCTGCTTTTCTAGGATTTCGACCAAAATTGGCAATCATTCATTCAAAAGCTATGAACAAACAAGCAGACAAAATTTTTGAGCAAGCACATCAAACACACCAACATCCTAGGAAGCTTTCTACAAGGATGAAATTTGGTTTAGCTAGGGTGTCCTCGATATACGCAAGGTACGTGAGGCCCAAATCCATAGATGAAACCAAAAAGATGTCAAACAGCCAAGAGGAGCGGTAACCCACTTCTCCTCTTTCACTTCTCAAGGGTATAAAGTTCCTTGAGGCTTAGCCCGAGTGACAAAATCTTGATTCCAAGAGAGGTGTCTTTGGATTCACCACTCAATTTTTATACTCTGTCGGAACGCTGGAGTTGAGGTCGTCCCAAGGGGTGATGAAATCCCCAAGTAGGCCTCCTTAAAAGTGTAAAACAAGACCACATACATGATCTTGGGCTTTAAAAGAAACGCGTTCATTCCAATTGATGATTTAGATTTTGTAAGCTATGATTGAAGACACTTGTGATTATGGCATACAATGTTCATTCCAATTTGACAGCGTCGTTAGCATAATGGAAGTCGAGAGATTGTCAACATAAGAAATGTGAGCGTCATTTGAAAATGCATCAAAACCATGCGATGTTATTGATTGTTAGGCATTCAAGATTGAGTGTGAGTTTGTTTTAAGCCTAAAACAAAGATATGTGAAACTCAATTTGTCAAGCGCGCGCCCAGAGGCCCTCCATGACAAGATTTGTCCAATTTTTATGCCCAAATGAAGTGTGAGCAAGATTAATGCGCATTCAAGGAATGTTCTAACTTAGAAAAACCACTAAAGACCCAAGTGAGTGGAGTTTGATCTTTGTGGAGCACTTAACACCCTCTTAGGTAGACTCATCCCCATAGATGGCGCTGAGATTGCAACCAATGATTAAATTGATGGGTGATTAAAGAGGGTGAGTCCAACTACAAACTTACTCAAAGTGTCTTTATTAGTTTTTATAACTTAGAAGATTTCAAAAATGTGGATTCTTTTTATGCTCCAAAAGATGATTATTTGATCTATGGCATTCAAGATTGGATCTGTTGTTTTAATCATGCATTCATAAAAAAAAAAAACTTGATTTTAATCCATGGCACTCAAGAGTGATTTTAGCAACATGCATTCAAAGATAAGTGATTAAACATTCAAGTTTTTTCCTTTGAGCATTCAAGATTGAGATTTTGTGTGTTGTTTTAAGAACTTTGAAGTGCTTTGTTTTAACCTTAGATCATTCAAGATTGTTTTGGACTCAAAAGTGAAAATGACTCTTTGGACTTTGGTTTTCATTCAAGATTTTGTGTTCTAGTTTGCATATTTTAAGCCCAAAAATGATATTCCTAGATTGTT
Organism: Cupressus sempervirens; assembly: GCA_028749045.1. Lineage (NCBI taxonomy): Eukaryota > Viridiplantae > Streptophyta > Pinopsida > Cupressales > Cupressaceae > Cupressus > Cupressus sempervirens. Next base: position 606,283,399 of record CM053787.1, read on the forward strand.
TTGATGCATGAAAAACCTAAGAAACATTCAAAATTTTGCAACAAGACATTTGTTTGGAACAAATAACAAAGCTTTTAGGACAATTTTTGGCAACCATTTAGGACTCTTAGTTTTCATGAGATTTTTAAAAGAACTTTAAAATATTTGCAAATGAGGTTCATTTTATCCTTGATTGATGCTTTGAGTTTGATTTAGATTTTAGTGTGCACTTAGTGTTGATTTTGAACCTTTTGAAATGGAAACTTGAAGTTCTTTTTAAATTCCCAAAAATGAAGTGTTCCTAATTTTGCATGAATGCATCTAAAACCTTGATGCTGCAAGGATGCAAATGATTAGATTGGTTTAGTTTCACTTGTTAAAAGATTTTTTTTTTTTGCAAATTTTTAATTTTTCAATGGATTTAAGTATGATTTGCGGGTTCATTTTAAGCACTAAAAAGAAGTGTGTATGGATTTTCTTCCTTAAAAAAAAATGGCCAAGATCTCCCACAAGAAGAAGAAGAAGAAGTAGATGGAATAAGAAGAATATAGACAAGAAGAGGAAGAGGAATTCCAAGTGCTTTGTCCACCTATAAGCTTGAAAAATCTGCAAACACTATGAGATTGACTATGAATTCCTTTGTCTTCTTCATGCTCATGTGGACCTACAAAACCAATTTATACAATCCTACCAATCACAAAAATAAGCAAAATTAGCCAAAATTAGCAAATTACATACAAAACTTGACTAAAAAAGCTAATGAAGATGACCCATGCGGGGTCCCACCGGGCGTGCCAAAATGTATATGAGCAATGTTAGTATGCTAATAGAAACCAAATTTAAATAAAGCTTCTACAAACTAAACAAAATTCATAAACTTCAAGATAGACTAAGATGAACTCTCAATTGAGAATATGAGCCATTAATGGACTCTCTCAATAAGAAGCTCTCTTGTTGAGTAGCTTTATCTAAATGGATAGGATGTATGCTCAATATGCTTCCAAAGGCTTCAATGGATGATTGTGGATTTTTAGTGTGGATAGATGGCTTTAGTATGGATTTGGCTCTCAAAATAGCATTATAACTTTACTTCATGGATTGTGTTATTTTGCAAAGGGGAAGGATCCAATTTATAGGCAAGAGGCTTGAGGGATTGAGGGCTAAGATGCAAGGATGGGAAAAAGCTCATGGAGGGCTCAGATTGCATGAGAAGAGAGCACATGGATTGTGCTTCCTTATAGCCAATCAAGGAGTGACATATGTCACATGGTGAGAGGATGGAGGAAAGGGGAAGGATGAGTCAACAAAGGAGGCTCAAGGGATAAAATCTTCATAAAGACCCTCATAATGACTTGTAAGAGCAATAAAAGGTCTTGGAAGAGTCATTTATGGCCTAGTGGGCTTCATAAAGTTTTATGGTTTACACATAACATTTTCAAGCTTCTTTAGTTTAGGCAATCCTTTTACTTTCTTCATCTTGCTGATATTCACCAAATTTTCAAAGTTCACATGACATAATATTTTGTGCCATAACCAAATATCTACTTATGGTGCAAGCATACATGTCTCACTTGATAGGTCTAGATATAATAAGTTGTCTCTTTTATGCTCGCCAGTTCCAATTAGATTACCATCACTATCATGTATCTTGGCCTTTCTATTGTGAAATTTGACTCTGTAAACTAATTTGTTTAGCTGTGAAACACTTAGCATATTGTAGTAAGTCCTTAAACCCAGTAAACATTGTCACATGTTATCTTGTCAGTTAGTTGAATAGTGTCTTTACCTTTTATAACACATGGAATATCATTACCAAATTTAACGCATCCACCATTGTATGGACCAATATCTTTAACTTTTTCTTTATCACTGATCATATGATTGGAACATCCACTATAAATTATCCATCTATCACTTTTGTTCACATAAGAAATTAATGTAGTTTTCTCATCTTTATCAGAATCTTCTTTAATAGAAACATAAACGAATTCATCATCATTATTCTTAGATTCATTATCACTCTTTTCTTTAGCAATATAACAAGATTTCTTAGTTTTGACATCCTTGCTTCTCCTATAGTATTTGTCATCTCTTCTTCCTTTGTACTTTTTTTCCTTCCTTTCATCCTTATCTTCTTTGTCAAGGCATCTAGCAACAATATGACCAACTTTTTTGCATGAAAAAAAAATGATAGGTAATTTACCTTTGTATTTACCTCTTTCTCTTCCAAACCTTTTTGCAATGAGGGATTCAATCTCATCATTAGAACTATCACTTTCACATATTTCCCTTTCTTCTTGCTAAGAACAAGTTGTGACTTGAAAGCAGATTCAATGCTAGTAGATGTGTAGTTATCAAAGTTAGACATATTAAAAGCTATAAGTCTACCAATTACACCTTCTAAGGTCAAGATGTTACCTAGTGCACATCTCATTTCTTAGATTGCAAAGACTCTAATAGCATAGATAGGGAGTAGAGTCCTCAATACCTTACTTATCATTGTTTCATCTTTGATTTCTCCATTTTTACCTCAAATATCATTAACAACCTCATTAACTCTTATGCAATATTGTATTTTGTTCTCACCTTCCATCATTCTCATGTCATCAAATTTACCTCCTAAGCTTTCTGATTTAGCTCTTAGAACATTGTCATCACCTCCATATATGGTCTTCAATTTGTCCCACATCTTCTTTGCAGTAACAATATATTAGGTCATCAAACTCAGCATAGCTTAGGGCTGAGGAAATCTCCAACATTGCTTGTCTATGATCTAACTTATGTCTTAGTTCTTTAGCAGTCAGAGGAGAAGTTATTACTTCTACATACTCATTGTCTAGAAATTTGACAACACCATCACTAATACTAGATATGTGTAGCTTCATCAGGGCATGCCATGCAAGAAGGTTCTCCTTGTTCAGCTTGGATACATCTCTCTTGTTTGACATGATATTTAGCTTTAAGTACCTTCAAAATTTTCTATGTAAGCATTGAGCTCTAATAGCAATTGTTAGAAATGTTAAGAATAACAAAGTGTGTGTGTGTGTGTGTGGGTGGGGGGGGGGGGTGAATCAGTTACTCAAGGTCTATATGTACTACTTCAATAATCAGACATTAAACACTTCAATGTTCTACTTATCATGTTGTTTCTTGGTCTCTACTCTAAAACTATCATAAAAAATAACTTTCATTGCACAATGAAAACATTATCAAATGTAAACATTCATAAAATATTCATCACAATTTGACACTAGGATTTTACGTGAAAATCTAATTTGGCAAAAACCACTAGCAATATGTCACTCTTTCTCACTCTTTCTAAGTGAGCTCTCTTCGGAGCCAACCCTATTAAAGGTTACAATACACACTATTAAAAGTGACCTGGTATGAGGATTTAATCACCCTATTAGGAGTGGTCTTGTAAGAGGACTTTGATCATTCCATTTAGAATGTCATCCAATTAAAGGATTTACACAGACTGTTAAGTCTTCAAATGACTATTAGGTCAACCTATGTGAATAAAAACTATTTACAATGATAAGAAAGAAAAAAATAGTCTTGATTTGTGTGATTACAACTCACTTTTATAGGTTTAGATATTTGTTCGGTCCTTATGTTGGTTCACTAATAAGCCTTTTACTATCATCTCATATCTTGATCTGTTTGGTCACCCTTCAAGAAATAAGTCTACTATTCTCATTAAAACTTAATCCTTCTTCTCAAATTTGCTTATTAACAACAACATCATATTTGCAAGCTTTCTCCTTTAACTTCACATTCACACTCTTGTGTGTTTCTAATCACCCTTGTTCTGTATGTCTCTCTTCACATACAAGCTTGTATATACACACTCTAGTTGAGATTAGTTAGGCTTGACTAGACATGGCACCAAATTTTTGGTTATGTATCTCTTTAAATAGGCAATTCATGCTTTACCATTTTCTACATCCATTGTAGATCTTAGGGTTTACGATCAGATTCAACTTGATTCAATGCATTTATCCATCTTCTTTATCATCCTCTAAAAAATTCTCTAGAATTTTTCTATTAGGTCTTTACCTAATCACCTCCTTGAATTTAATGATCCAACTCATTATTCTTATCTTCAACATGCTTTACATCTCCCAAGAAATCAATTGAGTTAACTTGATCTTGCGATTTGCTTGAATTTTTTCTCTTACTATCACTCGACAATCTCTAAATTTTGATACTCGACCAAAACTGAAATACTTGGTCACTGTAAATCTTTTTGGCTTGGCATCAACTAACTTGCATGGTCGATGCTAATGCTCAATAAAAATTGGATTTTCTTGGCACTAACTATAGCTCAGTTAACATTAGCATTACTCAGAACTCTTTAGTATTTTTCTCCTTTTCTTGGCTTAGCTTAGCTTTCTTGACATAAATAATTACTTTGCTTTATCAAAGTCTATCTAATCAAATGACCATTGTTACTTACTTTTCATAACTTCAACCTTTACTCTAGGTGCTATAGTTATGAGTAACTTCTCAAATCCTCTTCATCAATCAAATAGATATGACATTTAGACTAGGTAGAATTATGTCTCATCCATAGATTTAATACCAATGATAAAAAAAGAATTGTTCCAATTGTAAGTTTCCAACAATATCAACCTTTTTTTTACCATTGAATCCCTTGAATGTTCTCAAGCATACTGGACAAAAGTGTCCCTAAGGGTCACTATGAAAGATTGGACAACAATATTTGAGTAGGAATATCTCCAATTTCATACAAGGTATCAAAAAACAAAGAGATGTTGTAGGATTGTGTTGTCGAGGGCTATATTAACCTATCTCAATTTTGGGAGATTTGGCATTCCCTTTCTCACTTAATCCCAAAAGTTGCAGTGTTGCTCAGTTCAAATGAGCAAGCTTGAATATCTTTCAAACAGTTCATCCTTTGATTGAATAATCTTCTCTACTAGCTCTAGTTGGTTGGATAAATGCTAGTGAAAACCTCATTTTGAACAGGGATCCCTTTAAACATTCTTGAGCACATTGGATAGAAGTGTCTCTAAGGGTTACTTTGGGTCTGTAAGGATCTATTTGTATAGTTTTAATAATTTGACACAAATACACAAAATCATTACATATTTTTACCTGTCATGTCCTATTACGACAAAATAAGTTACATATGAGTTTGATTACATTATCCATGCAATAATGAATTTGATAAATAGGTTACATTTTTTATATTAAATAATGAACATTCATGTGTTAGATTAATTGAAAGAAAGCAAGATGAAGTACAACTTTTTATGTACACATGAACAAGTTGGATAGAAATTTACAAAATCATGCCATATCAATAGTATAAAAATGAAAATGAACAATATCATGCCATATCAATAATATAGTTACAAAAAGAGGCCATCTCATAGGTCAATGGTAGTATGTATAATACAAATACAAATTTCTAATATACATAGCCTCTTTGGAGTAGTACATGGCTCACCAGGTATTTTCACAAGACAAATTAAAATGCTAAATCAAATATCTTATCTAAAAATAATATGAAAACATCTAAAACTGGGTTACAACTTGTTGCTCGTTGAATTATTGATTATCTAATCTCTTTTTTCTACACTTGAACTAAATTATAAGGGTAATGAGCTCCTTCGTGGATGAGCAACACTCCTAAAAAATGATGAGATCAATAGATGATGAGTAGTCCTTGTTAGATAACTAAGAGGGGGAGGTAAATCAATTATGTTTATTTATCCTATAGTCCCTTCAAACACTTTAGTACCAAAAAAACTTCATAAACATCATAAGTATTTACTCAATGATCTCATTCAACTTCTTAATTAACTCACTCAATCAATTTACTCCAGACTATTCATTCACTATTTTTGTTATTACTGACTATCAATAATAAAACTTAGTTGTAACTAATCATTTACCTAGTTATTTCCAAAGCAATATAAAGTAAATAACATGCTAAAAGACTTGCAACATAGAAATAATCACATATTTGACACCAAAAATTTTAACATGGAAACCTTGTAAAGGGAAAAACCACCTTGGACCGACAACCCAAAATTTTCATTCTTCTGTAGTGAGCTTTGCTAGGAGGCAACCTTGTCAAAGGTTTACATATGCATTTTTAATGTGAACTGGTTAGAGGATTTACACAAAAATATCATCTAGACCTTATCACTCATTGATCTTGACCTTCTCTAAAGGGCCTTTAAACACCACTAATTGATGTTAGAATATATGATTTCATAGGCTTGTTAGGTACACTTAGTTAGGATATTTTCTACTACAATGGTAATAAACTAGTAGTACAAATTGATCTATTAAGTTTAGCACTACCTTGCTTGTTTAGATCTCCTTTCTGCTCGATCTCTTTCTGATCTCTTCTCTTTGATATCTTTATTGGTTGTTTTACTCCTTTTTCCTTAACTCTTCCTTGATCACCTTTTTTCTTTACTCAATTTACCTTTCTCTTCTTTATTCTTAAACTTCATGCAATCACCAATTTAACAATAACAATCAGTAGCAAAAAATTGTTCCATCTCCTCCTTAAATAGTAGTCTATGTGCTTCCAAATTTTTCCAATTATTGTTTCTCAGTTAGATTTATCAATCTTAGATTCATTGCATTTATTCACTTATAAAATTGAACTTTTATAGAACTCTATACTCATCCTTATCCTTCTTCAATATCCATCATCATATCTTCATTGTCTTTTTCCATTCGTAGATATTGTAACAAACTTTGACTTGTGCCTTTGAACTTATCAAACATTATTTAATTCCACCAAAATTTGGCCTCAAATTCCATCTTTATAAACTTTTTCTTCTTTCTATTACTTGGTGAACAAAACATTTCACTCCGGTAAAACATCACTTGGTTAATACTCAACTTTTACGATGAACACTATAGTCACTTGGTATAGATTTTATAACTCATTACAAAATTACATGATTGTAAAATAATAAAATCAACATTACATTGATAGTATCCAAATTATTTAAGTTCCCATTGAATACCATACTTATCAACTCTGTCATCATCATACTTTCTTAAAATCCCCTTCATCAATTAAATGATATAACACTCTATTGAACAAACATAATGTCTAATCAACTAAAACTTAACATCAATGACAACATAACAATTGATATGAATATTTTATATACAATCATAGCATCATCAATCACATTATCAGTTGGGGCTAACAATCTCCCAGAATTGATGGAAACACATAACATATGATTTTACATTATAGGAAAACATTAAATAAGATAATCAAGTGTATGCATGGACAAATATGTGATAAAATGTTGACACACTTCTATGAGTCATTATATCCAAGATTTTTCAAGAATGAAATCTCAAATAGTGACTCATAGCTCTCTATTCATGGAATGCAAGGGTTTGTAATTGAGACCCTCAGTTTGAACTAGTTTGTGTACATACAAGTACACCATAAAATGAGAGATTCAAATAGGAAATACAATAGTGCTAGTCTCCATGATCATCAAATATGCATGCAAATGAAGATGCAAGCTAATCTAAATGATAACAATGCAAAGCAATGCAAGAAAGGAAATCTAATCTATGAAAGGAAATAACAATATAAGATTAATCTATCAAAGAAAATATGACTCTAAGCTAATATGAAAATGCAAGAATGAATCATGATGATGGAAGCCATGGATGCATGAGAGAAGAATACAAGAAGAGAGAAGTTTCAATGAAGCTCCAATGTCTAAACTTTAAGGCTCAAACCCTAATGCTCAAACTCCTCCAAAATCACTCTTCAAACTTTCAACATAACAATACTAGAGCAATAGACATCTATCTAAATGAGAAGGAGAGGGCTCCTTATAAAGAAAAGTGTGGAGGTGGGAGGCTTCTCACAAGAGCAATGTGGGATAAATCCCTAAAAAGGAAAGAAAAGGAAAAAATCCACCACTTAGAGATATGTGCAAGAAAAAGAATCTTTATGGGAGTTTATTTGATTTATTTCCTTTTTTAATCAAAAAGAGAGCTTAAGTGGGGATTTATTTATTTAATTAAAAGAGTGATTTTCTTTTAATTAAATAAGATAAGATTATTTAATTGAAAGAGATTTTAATTATATAAGATTATTTTATTTATCTAAAATGGATGTTTTCTTTTAATTAAATAATATTATTGATGAAATGATCAAACCTTAGGAAATATTAAAACAATTAAATTAATTATAATTTTATTAAGGAAAATTAATTCAGTTGATTCTATGAAATATTGTGATGCATTGATTCAGGAAATTGATAAATTGAAGAATGGGGGCTCATAGTCTAGGCGACCATTTTAGGGTGCATAGATTTGCCCGTCTTTATATAATGTGTGATCATTTTGGGAACACATGTAGTCAAAGAATATAGTTGAAGTGTGAGGTCAATTTGGGATCACAAAACAACATAGATGTGTGGTCAACTTAGGAACACATCAGGACAAAGAATATATATTTTTATAATAATTTTGTCTTGACAAAGACAAGGCTACCCCAAGTGGAACAAAGATTGATAAATTTGAATCAAGGATTGAAGTTTGATAGGTATTTCTTCCTCATGATCAAAATTGAAATGAAATAGAGGAAAAACAACAAGTTGATAAATTTGATCAAATTGAACTAAAGATAAGGTTCTTGGTCTAAAATGAAAAATATAAGGATCACAGAACCAAGGTAGATCATCAAGCATGAAAAATTATGTCCCAAAGTTGAATTAGAAGAAAAGAAGTGAGGTGAAAGAAAATGGAAGATAGAAGTTTGGAAGAGGTGGAAAGAAATGGAAAGAAGAAAGAGAATTTTCCTCAAGAAAGAGAATGCCTCAAAATCAATCAATTGTTTAAGATAGAAAATTTTGATTGAGATCACAAAAGAAGATAAGGAAATGAAGATCAAGACATGACCACAATTTATTAAAAGTCCAAAAGAAACATGAAGGAAAACCCTCTCAAATTTATAATGCAACCTAAAAATGCAAAGTAACATGAAGTGTAACAATGCAAGCTACATAAAAATGCAAAGGTGTACTTGCAATAGAGAAAATTTAACATAGGATTTTATGTTCATCATTCATGAAAGAATTCAAAGGAACTTATTTTCATCATTGGACCATTATTAACAAACATCAGAAAATCACACAATCATCACTAGTCACAAGCGCAACTATGAAGATATGAATGTGATTTATATCAAATTGGAATGTGGAAAGATTCTAACATAAGAATCAAAGACAAAGGTAAATATGACTTCAATTTTAGATTACCCAATTTAATGTAGCAAAACCACACTCGCATCAAGGTATAGATTCTAGGAGGACCATAAGAACGGTTGTGCAAAAATAGTCAAGGATGATGCCTCAAATCTCCTAAGTGTTTAAGGGGGTAATAAGAGACACTCTAGAGTTTTAGGACCACACCCACAAGCAGAAAAAAAAGAAAAATATGCTTTGTGCCTCAAGTCCTTTAGCTATGCATACCAAAGATACTTAAATTAGATAAGAACACTCAATGCAAATTAATAATAGTCAACATAAAAAGAAAAGATCATGACATAACTCAAGCATTAAGTATTTGTTTTTTAAAAATTTAAGTGTGTTAACTGATACTGATTTCCAAGGATAAGGATCTAATGCTTGCAAGTGTAGACACCTAAATTTGATTACATCGCTTTAGTAATCCTATTTAGTTATCTCTAAAGGCATCATTAATTAAATTCCTATTTAATTAATCCTTTGTCATCCCCTAGTTGATTAATTTAATTAATCATCTATAGTCCTAATTGATAAATCAAATAATCTATTATTTATCAATTAAATCCTTTTCTCCTATCTAATTCCAAAAATCCCCATTTATTAAATAAATCTATTTGATAAATGAAATCCTCAAATTCAAAAAAACCCTAACCTATCTCTAATCCTCCATTTAGCCTAATCCACCCCATCCACCCATACTAACCAAGCTTAGCCACTAACTCACCCACCCTCATTAATGCCATCCACTTGCACATCTCTAACATCCCTAATCTAATCCTAAACCCAAGCCTAATCCACCCCCTAATGTTGTCACATTCCTTAAACAAGTTTAAGACTTTCCTAATCCAAACCAAAGTCTCCCCTCAAAAAAAACCCAACCACTAAGTCATGAGTGCTCTTACAAAACATAAAGACTCTTACAAGCCCACTCATGACTCTTACACCCATCTTCCACACTCTTCCCTCTTCCATACTCATTCCTCTTACATCCCTCTTACATACTCAACCCCACTCATCATGCCCTTAACCAACCCTTAACCCTACCCTCTCACACTCATCCTCCTTGTGACAAGTGTCACCTTCCCATTGGTGCTAAACAAGCACAATCCATGTGCTCCACTTTGAGTGCATCTTAGCCCTCCTTAAGCCTTCATCCATCCTTGCATCTAAGCCCTCCATCCCTCTACCCCTTAGCCTATAAATTGAATCCCATCCCAAGCCATTTCATCAACAATCTTTGAGCTAAAGTTAGCATGCTATTTTGAGAACCAAAGCCATCGACCATACCCTTATAATGCCAAATTGAGAGCTCACAAAGCTACCAATTTGCCATTACCCATCTCCATTGAAGCAACTTTTGAGCATCTTGAGCATACATCCACAGCAAAAGGACACATCTACAGAATCAAGAAAGCATGGAGTGTTTTCTCTCGTGAGGTTTGCACTTCTTATTTTCTTTCTTAGTCTAAGCATATATGTGAATTTAGTTTTTGGTTTGTGAATGTTTACTTTATTTGTTAATGTTCTTTGCATACTGATTCTGGTTCTACAGCAAGTAGGTAAAATCACATGAAAAAAATAGGTAGGGCCAAACCAATAAATGTTTAAAAAAATCCTCAATGTTAGGGGTTGTATTGAAAAATATAGTTGGGGTGGTGTTGAAAAACATTGTTTATAAGATGTCCTAAAGACTAATGCATCCAAGAGACCAAAGCTAACATAGTTATACCCCCTAGAAAAAGGTAAAGACCAATTCCAAACCAAGGAAACAAGGACAAGGAATGATGGAGAAAGGCTAAGTGTCAAGGACACGTGCTAAAAAATAGGGGTGCAAAGGCCTCAAGTAGTGCCTATTTCTAGGTTTTCACCACAAGGATCTTATTGAATTTTTTTAAATTTATTTTTATTTTTTTACAATATATATATTTTTTGAAGATACATCAAAGCGCCTATTGCTAGCTTTTCACCAAGATGATCATTTTTTTAGGACATTTTTTCAATTTTTAGAATTTTTTACAATATATCATTTTTTTTGATTTTTGAAATATATCATTTTTCTTGGGTGGGGGGGGGGGGGGGGGGTGTGGATTTTTTTAGGATCAATAAATATATACAAAGGATGCCCCCAGGCATCATGGATAGAACTTCTTCACGTGCAAGACATTTATAGGATCAAGGAGCTTCTCTCCCTCTTTTGTAGATAGTAAATAACCACCAGACCCAAAAGTTGTTGTAATGATGTAAGGTCCAAGCCAATTAGGTTCAAATTTACCCTCTTGATCTCTATCCTATTGATTCTTAGGATTTTCACATAGGACAAGATCTCCCACCTGCAATTCTCTAAGGTGAACCTTTTTGTTGAAGGCTTTTGACATGCACTTTTGATAAACCCTCATATGGTCAAATGATACTTTACGTATCTCATCTAGAAGTTCTAACTCTTGAAGTCTCATAGCACAGTAGTCTTCATCTGTACTAAACCTTTGAGAGAAAATCTAAGTGAAGGAATTTAAACCTCTAAAGGTAACACTACTTTAGCAACATATGTGAGGGCAAAAGGAGTAGCCCCAATAGGAGTATGACTACTCATTCTATAGGCCCACAAAGCTATATTTATCTATAAATGTCAATCTTTATCACTCTTATGAATTGTCCTATGTAGGATCTTTAAAATGGCCTTATTTGATGCTTCTACTTGACCATTTCCTTGCAAAAAGTAAATAGAGGACCAATGTTGTTTAATCTTGAATCTCTTGCAGAGTTGTTTAAGGTTCTTATTTTTTAACTGGCCTCTGTTGTTGGTAATAATCTCAAAAGGCACTCCATATCAACATATGATATGGTTTAGAATGAATAGAGAGACTATTTTTCTTGAGGCAACAGAAAGTGGGACAACTTCTACGATTTAGTAAAGTAATTTGTAGCAGTGACAATAAACTTGTGTCCACCTGATGAGTTGGGATGAATCTACCCAACAAGATCAAAAGCTCAACACTAAAATGACCAATGGGAAATAGAAGGAATGAGCTCCCTACCTAGAGCATGTATTAGGTTACCATGTGTTTGACACTTTTCACATAACTTTGCAAAAGCCACTACATTAATATTTATCATGGGCCAATAGTATCCTACCCTAAGCAACCTTCAGGCCATGGAAATACCATTGGAATGCCCCCCACAGATGCTCTTATGGATGTCAACTAATGCTTGACTAGATTCTTCCTTTTCTAAGCATCTAAGAAGTGTTCCATCTAGACCTATCCTAAACAAATCACCAAAGATAAGGGAATGGGCATTTCAGATAAGGTTTTTGCATTAAGATCGATTGAAGGTTTTAGGCATAATACCATCATGAAGGTATGAATAAATAGCACTATAACGTGATGACTCACAACTAATAAGGGTAAAAATAACATTAATTTCTTGGGAATCATAGATAGTGTGATGTAGCTTTTCCACTAGGAATTCAGATCTGGATTCATGTTGCTCTAACTGAAGAAGTGAAGCAAGTGTAGCCATTGCATCAACTGCTTTGTTTTCTACTCGAGGGATTTGCTTAAACATAAAAAATGCAAAATATAATCTCAAAAAATCAGCCATCTGCTTGTAAGGTACCAATTTCTCATTTTTTGTTAAATATTCATCATTAACTTGGTTGATTGTCAATTATGAATCCCCATAAATGTATAACTCTATGATGCTCCATTTTATGACCATCTTAAGTCTATTTGTTAAAGCTTCATACTCAGCAATGTTGTTTGTACATGGGAATAATAAGTTGTAAGATTTAGGAATCGTGAACCCATGAGGAGAAACAAACAACACACCAACTCCCAAACCATGTTGTATAAAGGATCCATCAAAGAACATTTTCCACATTCTTTCAGTCATATATATGAAGTACTCGTCTAGGAAATCAACTTGAATAGGTGCATTATCTTGTATTGGGAAATCAGCCAATTGATCTAATATGGCTTGTCCTTTTATTGCTTTACGCTCAATGTACTCTATCTCAAACTCTGAAAGGATCATCATCCATTTAGCAAGTATACCTGTGAGGGCAGCCTTACCCAATAAATACTTGAGTGGATATATTGTTGCTATGAGGTGTATAGTGTGCCCAAGCATGTAATGTCACAGCTTTTTGGAAGCAAACACAACTGCTAGGCAAGCTTTCTTAATACTGGTGTAGTTAACTTCATATGAAACAAGAGTATGAATAATGTAGTATATTGCTCTTTCTTTCCCATGTTCATCAAGTTGAGCTAGTAATGCTCCTAAGGAAAATTTACTGAAATGTATAGAATAAGTGGTTTCCCTGGGATAGGAGGCATTAAAATTGGAGGATTTGCCAAGTACTTCTTGATTTGATCTATGCTCTTTTGACAATCCTCATTCCATACACATTTGACTCCTTTATGTAAGCTCTTGTTAAAAGGTTGAGCTCTATCTACCAACTATGAAATAAATCTCCTTATGGATTGAAGATGTCTCTAAAGACTCCTCATTTAACTAATATTTCTAGGAGGTGGCATATCTATGATTTCTTGGACTTTTTCAGGGTCTACCTCTATTCCTTTTGTTGAAACAATGAATCCTAGTAATTTTCCATAGGTAACTCCAAGCGCACACTTCTCAAGGTTTAACCTTAGTTGAAATTGTTTCGTGTGATCTAGAATGACTTCTAAGTCATCTAAGTGTGTGTCTCTTTTCCTAGACTTGGCCAAGGTGTCATCCACATAATCTTCCATGTTTTTATGCATCATATCATGAAAAATAGTGGTCATATCTCATTGGTAGGTGTCTCCTGCATTCTTTAATCCAAAATGCATAACATTCCAACAATAGGTACCCCATGCACAACTGAATTCAGTCTTTCTTGATCTTCAGGAGCTATCTTGATCTTGTTGTATCTAGAAAAACCATTAGGATACAATGTGTGCCAGAATGTTGACACACTTCTATGAGTCATTATATCCAAGATTTCTCAAGAATGAGATCTCAAATGGTGACTCATACCTCTCTATTCATGGAGTGCAAGGGTTTTTAATGGAGGTCCTTAGTTTGACCTAGTTTGTGCCCATGCAAGTACACCATAAAATGAGAGATTCAAAGAGGAAAAGCAAGAGTTCTAGTCTCCATGATCATCAAATATGCATGCAAATAAATATGTAAGATAATCTAAATGATAACAATGCAAAGAAATGCAAGAAAGGAAATCTAATCTATGAAAGGAAATAACAATGCAAGATTAATCTATGAAAGAAAATATGACTCTAAGTTGATATGAAAATGCAAGAATGAAGCATGATGATGGAAGGCATGGATGCATGAGAGAAGAATACAAGAAGAGAGAAGTTTCAATGAAACTCCAATATAAACCCTAATGCTCAAATTCCTCCAAAATCACTCTCTAAACTTGCAACATAACAATACTATAGCAATGAACATCTATCTAAATGAGAAGGAGAGGGCTCCTTATAAAGGAAAGTGTGGAGGTGGGAGGCTTCTCACAAGAGCAATGTGGGATAAATCCCTAAAAAGCCAAGTAAGAGGAAAAATCCCACCACTTAGATATGTGAAAAATAAAAGAATCTTTATAAGATTTTATTTGATTTATTTCCTTTTTCATCAAAAAGAGAGCTTTAAGTGGAGATTTATTTATTTATTTTAAAGAATTATTTTCTTTTAATTAAATAAGATAAGATTATTTAATTAAAAGAGAGATTTTAATTAAATAAGATAAAATTATTTAATTAAAAGAGAGATTTTCATTTAATTGGATAAGATTATTTTAGTTATTTAAAATGGATAATTTCTTTTATTAAATAAGATAAGATTATTTAATTAAAAGAGAGATTTTAATTAAATAAGATAAAATTATTTAATTAAAAGAGATATTTTCTTTTAATTAAATAAGGTTATTTTATTTATTTAAAAGAGATTTTTTTTAATTAAATAATATTATTGATGAAATGATCAAGCCTTAGGAAAAATTGAAATAACTAAATTAATTATAATTTGATCAAGGAAAATGCTTTGAATTGATTCAATAAAATATTGTGATGCATTTGATTAAGGAAATTGATAAATTGATTCAAGAAATTGATCAATTGAAGAATGGAGACCCATATTCTAGGCAACCATTTTAGGGTGCATACAACAATAATACAAATTTTTAGTTCTTGGACTTCATTATCATGTGTACTCATTTTGTATCTTCACCATAAGCAAACATCTGCAACATTTGTCCCCCTTAGGATATGATCTTCATCATTATTTTTTATTCTCACAGATTCTCTTCCTTTCAGTCATCTACTCCCCCATTGCTTTTTCTTCTCGCCTTTTGGAAATAATCTTATTTTACTAATATTATTTCTTGCTATACTTATTCCCCTTTGAGAGAAATGCCAAAGGTAACTATAAGTTCCACTGTGAAACTTATAAAACCTTGTAGTTATCCTTGTACCTTGCATGTACTTTATACATTAGTTTCATCACAAACTTCTTCACAATTTCAAGAAAATTCCTAAAGATTCAACTCTTACATCAACTCCATAAATATATTTATGTTCATCCATGAATTGATGTAGCTTGCATCTTCACCTAGTGAATTTTTTATAGGTGTAGGACCCCTAATTTACCTCTTAGATGCTCAAAAGCATCCTTAGGTAATGGCTTAGTAAACATGTCTACAATTTTCTCTTAAGATTGAATCATATATTTAAGACTAACTTGTTTCTCTTGTACTCGCTCCCTCAAGTAATAAAAATTGATTGATATGTCCTTTCTCTTTGCATGCATTGTCAGATTCTTTGATATATCTATTGCACTAACGTTATCACAATAAATGGTAATAGACTTTGTTATCTCTTCTTGCATACCTTACAAGAGCTATTTAATCCATACAATATTTAAACAATTGATTAAATAGGAACATACTCATTTTCAATAGTAGATTGTGAAATAAAACTTTATTTCTTGCTTATCCATGTAATCATTTATTTTCTAAAAAGAAAGCTTCACCACTTGTGCTTTTTCTATCATCCACATTACCAACCCAATCAACATCCATGTAGACCTTAAGATTAAAGTTATCATCTTGCTTATACCCTAAGCTAAAATCTTCAGTTCCTTTTAGATATGTGAATATCCTCTTTGTAATAGTCATGTGTGTCTCCTTAGGATTAGAAGAAAACCTTGCAACTATACCAAAATGTACAATATTTGGTCTACTATGCACAACATACTATTTATGAATCATTGATCTATATTGTGTTTCATTTACATATGCAAAGGTATCTTCCTTTGATAATTTCACTCCAGTCACCATAGGTGTACCAATTGGCTTAGACTCATCCATTCCAAATGCCTTCAATATTTCCTTCACATACTTAAACCAAGTCACATATATACCTTTCCTTGTCTAATGAACTTGTAATCCAATGGAAAAAATAATCTCACCAAACATAGACATCTCAAATTTTGTACTAATTTGATTAGGAAATGTCTTACATAACATCTCATTTTCTCCAATGATAATATCATTCACAAATAATTTATAAATCAATATCATATCAATAGAGTCACATTTCAAATAAAGATTACTATTCTCATATGTTCTAGAAAATCCAATCTTAATCAAATAAGATTGTATACTTTCATACCATGCTCTTGGTGCTTATTTGAGTCCATAAAATTCCTTTTTTAATTTGCAAACCATGTTACTATTGACCTATGGAGGTATAATAGATAAACTAGATACTGGGAGGGGGGGTGAATCATAATCTTGAACACTTTAAACTTTTCACCAATTCATTCACATCTATCAGTAAACGTGTGCATGTAAAACTTGTAATGTGAATTTGATCAATCATATGCATAGAAATAAACACATAGCACAATATTTGTTACCCAGAAACCCTCCAAGGTGAAGGTAAAACTGGGGTGGGGATGACACCCACAAATCTTCACTACTGTAGTAATAAAGTTAACCAATTAATGTTACAATGTTTGATCATAAGATATAATCTACCTTGTGAGGATTCTTCCCTTTTAAAGGCTTAAGAGACAGTTAGGTTTCACCTTGTTAAATGATTTAACACTTACAACAAAGTAAGGACTCTTTTAGGAAATTTACAATTATCTGTTAACCACTCTATTAAAAGATTTGCACCCTGATTCAAGTCAGTTAAAAATAATTTAGTACTTGACTCTTAGTTTTCTTTGCAAGCTGATTTTGAGTCTTCTCCTTGCTAACTAATCCTATCATTGATCCGATATGCTTGTCTTTACTTTTCACTTCACTTCCATGACTAGGTCACTTTCTCTATTAGATGAATAGAACCCTTCACTGATTTATGATGTATTCTCAATCCTTCTCTTGCATATTACTTTGTGTTCACATGCATACAGCTCTCTACTTTTCTCTTACTTTTCATGCTTATGATCTAGGCTAAGATCATCACTATTTAAAGAGTTTCGTAGAGAGTTTTCTAGATTCTTCAATAATAGCCTCTTCATCTTGATCATTGAACACACAACATAGCAATCTATGATCCACGTCATGTAAATGTTTTGTAATAACCTCTATTAGTATTAAATGTTCTATAACAACCTCTTCAAAATTTAAATATTCCTTCCAAGTTAGCCTGATAATCATTTTTTGACAAACTCCATTCCATTCCTAAATTTTATGTAAACTCAGCATTGCTTGGTCTTTACTATTCCCTAATGCTTGGCATTGCTATTTCTTGGCCTATATTACTCTCCTAATGCTCAATATATATTGTGCTTAGCACACACTATACAACTTGACACTTGTATACTTGGAAATTTCTCAAGCAATAATGAGCTCAGCTTATATAGAAATTACTCCATGACCAAAAAATTTACTCAAGTCCTATAGAGCTCGGTACAATATCTCACTTATGTACATGAATCAACCTATATAGAGTAGCTTGGTCATAGTGATGATTGTTTGACTCTGACTTATAAATGACTAAGTGCTTAACACTAATAGACAATAATGGTTAGAGATACCCACAATCTCCCCCTTTGACATTAGTGGAAAAAACACTTTGTCATATTTACATTGTTACAATACAATCTGATAAGTGATCTCTCCCCTTTGTCTTATGACTTAAGCCAATGAATAATGAATAAATAATGCATATCAATAGACTTGTGCATGTAAAACTTGTAATATAAATTTGTTGTCACATATATATATCTGATCAATCATATGTATGAAAAGAAACACATAACAAAATATTTGTTACCAAGAAACCCTCCAAGGTGAAGGTAAAACTGGGGTAGGGATCACACCCACAAATCTTAACTATTGTAGTAATATAGTTAACTAGTTAAGGTTACAATGTTTGATCATAAGATATGATCTACCCTATGAGGAGTCTTCCCTATTAAAGGCTTAAGAGACTACTAGGCCTCACCTTGTTATAGGATTTAACACTTACAACAAAGTAAGGACTCTTTTAGGATATTTACAAGATCTTTTAAGAGCACTCTATTAAGAGATTTACCCTGATTCAAGTCGATTAAAATTGATTCAGTATCTGACTCTTGGTTTGCTCTACAAGTTGATTTTGAGTCTTCTCCTTGCTAACTGATCCTCTCCCTTGATCTAATATGCTTGTCTTTCCTTTTCATTTTATTTCTATGACTAGTTCACTTGCTCCATTAGATGATAATAGAACCCTTCATTGATTTCTAATCTATTCTCAATCCTTCTTTTTCATATTACTTCTTGTTTGCATGCATACACCTCTCTACCTTTTCTCTTACTCCAAATTCTTACAATCTAGGTTAAGATCATCACTATTTAAAGATTATTCTAGATTCTTCCATAATAGCCTCTTCATCTTCATCATTGAACATAGAACATAAGGATCTATGATCCACATCATGTAAATGTTCTATAATAACCTCTATCAGTATTAAATGTTATATAACAACCTCTTCAAAATTTAAATATTCCTTCCAATTCGACATGATAATCATTTTGTCTCAAATTTTGTTCCATTCCTTATTTTTATTGGTCTTTACTATTCCCTAATGCTTGGTGTTTTTGTTTCTTGACCTATATTACTCTTTTGATGTTTAGCATGTATTGTTCTTGGCACACACTATATAAATTGATACTTGTATATTGGAATTTTCTTGGGCATTGATTAGCTCAACTCATATAGAAATTACTCTATGACCAAAAAATTTACTCAACTCCTATAGAGATCAATACATACTCACTTATGTATATGACTTGACATATATAGAGTAGCTTGGTCACAATGGTGACCATCTGACTCTTCCTTGTAAATGACTAAGTGGTTGACACTAATAGACAACAATGGTAAGAGATACCAAAAATCTCCCCCTTTGACATTAGTGGAAAAAACACTTTGTCATATTTACATCATTATAATACAATCTAATAAGTGAGCTCTCCCCTATGTCTTATGACTTATATTGATGAATAATGAATAAACAATGCATATCAGTGAACTTGTACATGTAAGACTTGTAATGTAAATTTGATGTAACATATCAATCTGATCAATCATATGCATTAAAATAAACACATAATTACCCATAAACCATTTGAGGTGAAGGTAAAACTGGGGTGGGGATGACACCCAAAAATCTTCACTACTATAGTAATAAAGTTGACCAGTTAAGGTTACAATGTTTGATCATAAGATATAATCTACCCTTTGAGGAGTTTACCCTATTAAAGGCTTAAGAGACCACTAGATCTCACCTTGTTAGTGGATTTAACACTTACAAAAAAGTAAGGACTCGGTTAGGTGATTTACAAAGATCTGTTAAGACCACTCGGTTAATAGATTTGCCTTGATTCAAGTTGATTAAAATTGATTCAGTACCTAACTCTCAGTTTTCTCTACAAGCTTATTTTGAGTCTTCTCCTTTCTAACTGATCCTCTCCTCTGATGTAATATGCTTGTCTTTCCTTTTCACTTCATTGCCATGACTAGCTCACTTGCTCCATTAGATGATAACAAAACCCTTCACTGATTTCTAATCTATTCTCAATCCTTCTCTTGCATATTACTTCTTGTTCACATGCATACACCTCTCTACCTTTTGTCTTACTCTACATGCTTAAAATCTAGGTTAAGATCATTTCTATTTAAAGAGTTTTATAAAGAGCTTTCTAGATTCTTCCACAATAGTCTCTTTATCTTGATCCTTGAACACACAACGTAGGGATCTATGATCCATGTCATGTAAATGTTCTATAACAACCTTTGTTAGTATTAAATGTTCTATAATAACCTCTTAAAATTTTAAATATTCCTTCTAAGTCAGTTGGATAATCATTTTGCCTCAAACTATGTTCTATTCCTAACTTTTATGTAAACTCTACATTGCTTGATCTTTATTGTTCCCTGATGCTCAACATTGTTGTTGCTTGGCCTATATTACTCTTCTAATGCTCAACGTGTATTGTGCTTGACACACACTATATAACTCAATACTTGTATACTTGGAATTTTCTTGGGTGTTGATTATCTTGGCTCATATAAAAATTACTCTATGACCAAAAAATTTACTTGGCTCCTATAGAGCTCAGTATATACTCACTTATGTACATGACTTGACCTATATAGAGTAGCTCAATCACACTGATGACCATCTAACTCTGCCTTGCAAATGACTAAGTGGTTGACACTAATAGACAAAAATGTTTAGTGATACCAACACTTACTTTGATCAAACTAAATGAATCCTTCTAGTTATTTTATGTAGACTTCTTCCTCAAATACTCCATTCATAAATATAGATTAGACAACCATTTGATAAAATTTTGTGAGGCCTCACCCCAAACCATCATAACATAGATGATACATTCACATTTTGACATTTTGTGACTGATGTTTTGACACACTTTTGATCTAGATATATAGATAATTTTATGGTTATGCTACTTTAATACTTGCATTTATGATGACACTCACTTATGTTGTAGGACCTAACCTATATGTTGATACATGTCTTCAGTATTTCACTATTTTATTTAAGCTGATTTACAGAGATGCTTGAAAATGTTAAATTTTAATGTTAGGATTTTAACTTATGATATGTACTAGGATTTAGTTCACATGCTTAATAATTCGATGGCTAGGGATTCAATATTTCATTGCTATAATAGAAGATGAATTATGATGATATTTAGAATGTTAATTGGACTATGTTAAATATAGATTAATATTCATATGCAAATTTTCTATTACAATGTTTTGAATAATCCTTATGAAAATGACTAGAAAGGAAAGTTAAATGCGATAACTGAATATGATAATTAAGGTGAATTATGCAATATTAAATTTTCATGAAAATATATACATGTATTTTTATATGATTTTCATTGGACTACTAATGCTCAAGTTTAGTGTGTAGGAAATTAACCATGGAATTAAACTGGGGTATCAAGGCCCAAACTTATGTGAACATGGTTAAAAAAATGTTGATCCTTTGGAAGATTTGAAACCTTGGTGTAATACATTTTTCTTTTTGTAAATTTTAATTGTATTTGTGTGATGGATTTAGTTTCATGAGAAATTAGAGACATGTCATTATAAATTGTAATGTATTTTAATGTGTCACTTGACACTTGTATTATCCATGTGTAGATGACATGTCATTTAGAGTTTTGGAAAGAAGTAACCTAACCTAAACCCAACCTCAATATAGTACCCAAGTTAACCTCACATGGAAAAATGCTAGGAGAAGTCTCCATCTATTTGAAATTCGAATTCCAACTTCCTAGCTACTTTAGGGGATCCAAAATTAATCCTAAGGGGTTATTTTAGTGAAAAACCAGTGCCCACATGAAAATAGTATGGTTTGGGGGTCCAAATCTCACCATAAGTTGGTTTAGATGGCTTAGGAGACCCTCCAAACAAGTCACTTTCAAAGAAATTCGAAATTGGAGTGTCACATGAATTCTTCCACACTCTCCTAGTTGGTATAGGCTATAATTTTAGAAGGATACAATGGTGTAAGTAGGGGAGGTTTATGTTATGGCCATTTTTAGATAGTGAGGGTTTTGGGATCCTTTTTAGAGGACTTGGTATTAGGTTTTGGAGACTTGGAGGGAAGAAAAATGAAGCTCTTCTTCAACTCTTCATTTCCATTTACAAAGGACCAAGGTTGGTGCTTCTTGCCCATATAGTTATTCTTCTTGAAAATATTCCACAATGGTGTTGCATTCATGAGAATTAGGGTATTTTTTAGTGGATAATATTCGCTAATTGGCTAATTTAAGAAAATTTTGGCTAATAATTTAGTTCTTAAAAATATTTAAAATTGCCATATTTTTATAAAATTTAGTTATAAAAATATTTAAATAGATATGATTTTCCAATTGAATAATAGAAATTATTTTTATTTTTCAAAATAATGTAAGATTCGCCAATATTTTTATATTTCTTTTTCAACGAAGGTTGCTTAAAGTTTACCTTGATGAGAATGAAGGAGTGTGATTTCATATTGTAAGTAGATTGCATCATGTTGTGTTGTGTTGTGTTGTGCATGGAGTTTGGTTGCATTTTTTTATTTCCTCTTGTTTTCTTTGTTTTTGACATGAGTATTGTTCATGGGTGTGAGGACTTCAGTCACCCTTTGGGAAGCAAAGAGAAGTCCAGGGTGAAGGGGTTAGTTGAGCTTGACAATGTAGTTGAGAGCCTTGGAGTATGGGCTCCATTGTAGTCATACTCATTCATATCTTTCTTTGGGGATGATAAGGGAAGTATGGTGGAGAGAGGAAGTTTATGGAGTACAAGCTTCAAAAAAGCTATAGTTGATGGTACTATGTTTGGGAATTTATTGTGAAAAGGAGGATGATTGTGAAAGCCTCAAAAGGGCATCGAAATTTCTTATTGTAGATGTTTTTTGATATGGCAAGTCTCCTCTTTGAAAAGACCACCTTCACCCTATGTTCATGGTTCCATTTGTGAACCATTGTGAAAACCTTTGGATGGGATTATTCAAGTGTTGCATTGTGGTGTATGCATTTACAAGATTGCACGGTGCATCCCATTTGAGCCTTGTTTCCCCTATCTTGGAGGTGGTCGCCTATGGTTGGGAGGAGAGTCTCCATGGTTATTTTTTTTGGTTTATAATGTATTTTTTAGGTTTTGTGCTCAAGGGATTTATAGGAGAAGCTTGGATTGTATCATCATGTTGGTGTTTGGTAATTGAGCCCTAATGGAGAGCGCTCCATCTTATGCATCTTGTTGTATTGCATAGAATCCAAGTAGAAGTGAAACTTTTGCAAATGGATCATATGAAAGGTTTCATTTTGGAATTGGATTGCATTTGCATGTTAATGAGATGAAGTATTGGAATATCATTGAAATATGTAGTTACTTTGCATCAAGAGATCACTACAAGGAATTATTTCATTGTATTCATTATTCATTTGGAAACAAATAATTGTTTATTCCATGTTATTCCAATATAGATTCATGTAATTTCATTGCATTCTTAGGTTATAATTATGACATAATTGGTTCAATGTGTAGATGTAACCATAGTTTCATTACAATTGTGAGAAAATAATAAGTTGATTTCATAAAGGTGCTTGTTACCATCAATGCATGACATAAGAAAGATTTCCTTCAAGAGAATAATAGGTTATATTATTCTAGAATAGTTTTCAAATAGTTTCAATAGCTTTCCAATAAGGAATCAATCAAATGCATAATCACAATAACATTAGTTGAAATCTATCTATATTCAAAAACTAAGGCCTTGGAATTAAGTCATTGAAGCAATGAAATGAATTTGGAAGAAGATGAACTATATGCCAATATGAAGACATTAGGGGATCAAATGAACCTGGGAATGAGCATTTCATTCTCTAGAATTTTTATGGGAAGTGGAAAATATCCCACTCCCAATCACAATCCAATATAATAATACAGATCAATAAAATATTCAAGAGAACATTCTTTTCAATCCAGCAAAAAAATCAATAGTTGCTAATGTATATTATAGTTGGTAGTATTAGTAATTGTCTAGTGCATAGAAAATTAATGTTTAATGTTAGAATTCATGAATAGTGATGTTAAGTAAATTTAATATTAAAATAGAATATGGGTTTATGAATACAAAATGGGATGGGATTTATTTTCACATATTAGGAATGATAATAGTTTAGGATATTAAAAAGTTAGTAGCTTGGGATATTAAAGGGCTTGAGTTTAGGAGTAAGAAAGGAGTGTAGAAAAATTAAAGTTTTACATAGGAAAGAAATTTTATACATGGAACTTGTACTTTGCATTAGTAAGGGATTTTGGAGTATCAATAGGGTATCAATTAAGAGAAATTTGTGGTAAATTACAATGGCATGATTATATAAATTAAGTAATGAAGAGTATAGTAATGTAATAATTTCTCTAGTTATTCATAAAGAATATTATAGGTAATTATGGTCATAAAAATTAATGCCATGGGTTCAAATTGATTCTAAGTATTGTAAGTCTTGTAATTATGTATAATCAAGTACCATGATTTTAATGTTTCGATATAATCAAATAAATAGTGGTCAATACTCATAAAAGATACTTTTTATAACTCGTAGACCACTAATAATATCCAATATTTTCATTATTTGGTTGCTTCTTCAATTGATGAATGAATGGTATTTTGGATTTTATAAGTGAGATGAGTTATTGATTAAGGGTTAATAGTTCATCATAGGTATTATGTGTTAATAAATATTGTATAATTGGAAAGTGAAATTACATTTATATCCATATATAAAAAACATTAGTGAAGATACCTAAACTACATAAGACTTAATATAACCTAAATATAAAATAAACAACTTTATAAATAAATAAGTATCATCGATTCAAGCACGCGTATACATTCTAAGGTTGGCTTACACCTATCCAATGTAGACCTATAAAAATATTATCATGATTAGGAATGCCTTCATAAAACTAAATAGGTAGGGATTCTAATTACCTAGCCATTCAATAACTTAGTAAATTAATACATAGCTCCTTATGTAAGATCCTAAATGTTACCTTTGAAAAAAATTGTACTTGTTTTTTTCCTTGTAATTTTGGGCAAGACAAATTTGAACTTCTTGTAGGTATTGTTGGCCATTTCTGGCCTGATTCAACCCAACATTGATAGCCGATCTAAGAGATCTTCAATCAGCTAATTTCTTTGATGTAGGTTAACATGCAATTTGGTTGGTGTTAACTTTTGTGTTAACCTAGTCTCTTCATAAGCTGAGTTGGCTTGGTTTCTTCATGTGTCGAGCTAGTTCAATTCCTTCATTGACCAAGTTGGCTCATTTTTTCTTCATCTACCGAGTTGTAGATTAACGTGCATTTTTTGTCAGGGTTAACATTTTGTGTTAACCATTTTTTCTATTTCATGGAGTGAATTTTCTTGCTTCTGCAAAATCATAAAATTGCATGCTACTTCTTCGACTGCGTATTGAGAAATGTGCGAACAAATGAATTACTGCCAAGTGGTGGATCTTTGTCTTGCTAGGATGCTTTTGATCTAATGGCTCTCATATTTTCATGCCATTCCTTGGGCCTTTTATGAAGATGCGATGGTCATCAGATTTAGATGCATCTTTGGAGATTCCTTGCTTCATCCCAGCTATCCATTTGATATAAAGAAAATCGTGACCAAGTGAAATGTTTTAATCAAGCATTGAGGATTTTTTGGTAGCATCTGAGCCATCCATTTCAAACAAAGAGATCTACATCTATGGTCATCATTTTTTTGGGCGGATCTAATTTATCTCGTATGGGTCAGCTCTATGATTTTTGTAGTAGGTTAACATTGTGTGTTATCCCATCCCACACTTTTTAACAGCAACACGAATGGATTTTTTGTGGCCATGGCATGTCACCAAGACTATTAACTTAATGCAAAAGAAAATCTTTGAGATTTTTAATGCCAATGATGATTCCCCTCCATGTCTATTTAATGGTTTTGCAATAATGATAATCTTTTTAGCCACCAAATTCTTTCTTTGGCCCTTCCTATAACTTCTATAACATATTGTGTTTCATGATCAAATTTAGATCTAATATCCATTTATTACTTCTCTCTACAACTTGACTCCATCTTGTGGGGTTTGAACTTCAAGTTAAGATCCGAGTTATGCTTGAGTTATAAAGGAAAATTTTGTAAATTTTGTTAAGGTAAAAACCTCTCTATTTCTTTGGTATTGCTCTAGATTGCTACTGTAAATCTTATTTTCCTCTGAACTATATGACATTCTGTCTTATCTCATTCAACCATTGATGTATTGTGGAAGAACTATTTTCCTCTCATTGGTGCATTTTGGATATCTGCAATCTTGCATGATTGTATCTCCTTTGGCCTATGAATGATATATAAGTGAATTATCTTCTTCCTTGTGTCATTTATTAGTGTTCTCTAATCTACATGTGATTGTTAGATTAAAAAAAGTCTAGATGTGTATATCTTTTGGTGTCATGATGGTTCAATAGTGCATGTATGGGCAGAGATTGGTTTGAACACTCTATTTTGGTGCATCACCCCCCCTAGGTTAGAATAGGTACATTTTCTTTCTTGAATTCCTTCTCCCTTTTCCTCTCCAAGAGTAGTTAGGTGCATCATGACAACAAAGGAAGCCAACCTTCTCTAAAGACTCAATCTCATAGTTCAAGTCCCACAGCTTGGAGGTTGTTTCCATGTTTCACAAGGTTGTCCTTAGGTAAAAAATTTGGACAAGGGTGCAAAATTTTGTGACAATAGGTATAATAGGCCAAAAATGTTCTTACACCTTCTAGTCTTGCCACAAGTGCAAAAGTCTCACCATAATCTATTCCTTCTTCTTGTACATAACCTTTGCAAACTAGTCTCACCTAGATTCTTACCACTTCTCCATTTTTAATCAACTTGTTTCTAAAAATCCATTTTATTCCTATCAACTTATTTTTTGTAGGTCTCAATACTAATATCCATATATTATCATTCTCTATTTTATCAATCTCTTCATTCATAGCATTTATCCAATTCTCATTTTCCATTGCAAGCTTAATTGTTCTTGGTTCAAAATCAGCTATCAAATAGTACTATCTCTTAACTTACTTCTTGTCTATACTCCAACACTTCTGTCACCAATAATTTGTTCATGGAAATGATTCTTTCTCACATATTTTTCCAATTCACATTTAGTTCTTTGATTTTTAGCATTTTCTCCACTTGGTATGGGTTCAACTTTTTTCTTAGATTGTACTATCTAGTGCTTGGCTAAATCAATATGTGGTTGGGTAGCTCTTGGTTGTAACTTGGGTAGTATGTCTAGTTCCTCTTCAAATATATACACAAAAATTTTGTTATCTTTAGGTTTCTTCTTTCTTTCCACATCTTTCTTGTCTGCAAACTCATCAATCCTCACATTTGCACTTTCAATTATTTTGTTAGTATCTTTGTTCAAACATTGATAAGCCTTTCTTTTAGATGAATATCCAAGGAATATACCTTCATCTCCTTTCAAATAAAATTTACCATTCATTTCATCCTTATGAATGTAAAATCTACTTCCAAAGATTTTGAAATAACTTACAATAGTTTATGACCATACTAGAGTTCATAGGGTATTTTATTTGTTCATTTCTTAAACTAAACTCGATTAAAAGTATAAACAACAATACTAAGATACTCTCTCTAGAATATTTGTTCAACATATTTTTCAATCATTAGTATCCTTGTACAATATATAATAGATTTATTTATTCTCTTAGTACTTCCATTTTTTTGCAGTGTCCTCAGTACAAAAAAATGTCTCTTAATACTATTTTGAGAATAAAAGTTAGTGAGTTCCATAGATATAAACTCACCACTTGTATGAGACTTTAAATATTTCAATGATCTTGATGTAGGAGCATCCTAGGTGTGAGGGCAATCTTGCATCACCCAAAAATATTTTTATTTTCAGCCTTTTCTATTTTAATCAAGACTAGTAGACAAGGGGATACTATTTCAAGGAGATTACTATTTTTAGTAAGTTTGTCATACAAGTTCAAAATGCTCTAATTTTCTACATGAAGGTTCATTAAAGAATTATAAGCCTTCCATAAAAACCTCATTGCTCTAGCTTTAGTAGTAGAGAAGTTATTGCATATTTTCGGTGGAAAATTTTGGAGAAAAATCTTTGAACTGAGTTTTGAAGGATTTAGAGGCTCCAAAAAGTAGTTAAACCCTAGTTGATTAGTGCTCTACAATTGTGGCATTGTAGTTCAGAATTGGCCCTTTCTAAAAAGTAGTTATAATAGTCAATTGGAGATCCATTTTACAAGTTATGGTCTCTGAAAGTTAGACTACCTTACTCATGGTCACAAAATAAAGTTTGTAATTCTTTGAGCCGAATATAATGTAATAAATATAATTTATGTAATTTGGGGTTTTTCGGCCTCAAGAGTTAAATTTTGGAACCTTCTTAGGTGGTGGAAAAGTTTTCTATATTTTGAAGGCCCATAGGATTGTTTAGGATAGTTCTGGGTAGCTCTGGGTGATAGTTCGTGGCTTTATCTTGCAATTTACTATAATGAAGGTTCCCATGTGGGTTAACAGATTGTAAATCTAAATTTTGTAATTTCACATTTGTAGCAATAATAAGAAGCCCATATTTTGTTCTTGTAATTATTTTTGTTTCTTTGTTTTTGATACTTGTTTATGATATTTAGGGAAGCACCCTTCCTCAAGTGGTGTCAGAGATGGAGTTCTTGAGTATGGATAGATCATAAACTATGAGGTAGTTCACACTATGACCATGGTTTTGTTTGAGCATGTAGAGAAATCACTGATGTGAGGCAGTTTGCACTAGGGTTTCAACAAAAGTGTGAAAATGCCTCCACAAAGAGAGTGTGGTGGAAGAGTTGTAGGTGTTACACTTGAGGGTTTTAGAGACCTCCAAAGATAGATGCAAGAATTGGAAGAATAAATGCATAGAGGAATAAACCTTTCCATAAGAGATGAAAGCAAGGATTAGGACAAAGAAGAATAAAATGTCGAAGTAGAGGCAATTCTAAACCTAGAGGAAGAGAGGCTTTTTAAGGCCATCTCAAAGATTGGAAAAAGACCTAAGTTGAGGTTCCCACATTTTTGGGAAATCTTGACCCAAAGGAGTTGATCAATTGGATCAATGAATTGGAGGAGTACTTTGAGTATGAAGATATTAAGGATCCTGACAGGGTCAAGTTTGCGAAGGAAAAATTGAAGGGACATGCAAAGATCTGGTGGCAAGAGATTCAATTGGAGCAAAATAGAAGAGGAAAGGACAAAATCACCAGATGGGATTAGATGATAGCTAAATTGAACTGGCAATTCATCACTATAGATTATGAGATTGATCTATTGAAGAAAATGCAAGGGTTGAAGCAAGCAAGAAAATTTGTTCAAGAGTATACCAAAGAATTCTACTGAGTTCTCATTAGAATCGGCCATGCAGAAGCTAATAAGGAGAAAGTGGCATGTTATCTTAATGAGTTAAGGACAAGTATTTAGGATTAGCCAAATCTGATTTGAATTACTAGTATTGAGGAGGCATACCAGTTTTCACTAAGAATCAAGGAGAAACTGAGCAAGAAGTTTGACAACAAGAATAGTGGAAGAGGCTGAAATGATGATCAAAAGAACAAGGATGAGGCTAGAAGTAGTAGTTAGAACTAGAGGGGAAAAAATTCCAATCATTTCCATGATTAGAACAATAGAGATCAAAGAGGAAGAGGAAGAGGAAAAGGATCTAGAAGATGAGGCTTCCATGAGAAATGTTTTCATTGCAAAGAAGAAGGGCATAGAGCATTTGAATGTTCCCAGTGCCAAGGAAGGATAGATCAAAGAATCAAAGGCCAAGCTAGAGTTGCATATGTTGATGAAGATGTCAGATCATCACATTCTAAAGATTCTAAAAGAGGAGAAGTCCTAGTTAACAAAAGAGTCCTACTGAGTAATGAGACTGAACTTGATTAATGGAGGAGTTTGTTTTACACAAGGTGAAAATGTGAAGATAAGTGTTGTGATGTGATCATTGATGGTGGAAGCACTGAAAATCTAGTATCAAAAAATATGGTCACAAAGTTGAAGCTAAAGAGATAGAAACACTCATGTCTATACCATATTGCTTGGGTGCAAGATGACCATAAGGTCATGGTCAGTGAGCAATGCTCAATGAAGTTCAAGATCATAAGCTACCATGATGAGGTATTCTATGATATCATATCTATGGACATATGTCATATTTTTTTGGGTAGGCCATGGTAATTTGACAAGCATGTTGTACAAGATGGGTGAGAAAATACCTACACTCTAACCAAGGATTAAGTGAAACTTAAGTTGAAGTTGTTGAAGGACAAATGCTACTAGACTATGTTTCATTGATGGAAGGATTTTCTCAAAGGTATGAAGCATGAGCATATGTTTTTTTTTGTAATTCCAAAAGTGTTGGAATTTACAAGTGGGAAGATTTACTTTTGAGAGGGGGGGGGGCTTTAACCTTTTCAAATCCTTTTAACTAAAAAAATTCATATGCATATAATCCATCTAATAAACATGAAAGTAAAGAAATGTATGAAAATAGATAACACAAGATTTGGCAACCTAGAAACCCTTGAAAATGAGAAGGTAAAACTGGGGTGGGGATGACACCCACAAAGTATCACTGTAGCAATGTGTAACTGTTCAAGGTTAAAAAGGTTGACCACTTACAATGGTCTTCCCTATGAAAGGCATGTCCTATTAAAGATTTTACACCCTGTTAAAAGTGACCTAGTGAAAGGATTTACAAACATTCACTTGGAATGCTATTCTACTAAAGGATTTACAATCCTGTTAAGGATCTACAATATGGCTATTAAACCTATATGGCTGCTAGACCAAACTATCATCATAAGATTTTCATTCTCAAAATACAATGGTTAGAAAGTATAGAAGAATGTCTTGACTTGATGACTTGCAATCCTTAATTACAAATTCTAGATCCTTGTTCTACTCTGTCTGCTATGATCCTTGCTTGATCTGATATATCACTCTTCATAACTGTGATACTTTGTTCTTGATCAACTAGATTCTACAATGCTGCTCTACTTTTCTCTAAGTCTTTAAACACCCCTCCAAACTTCACTATAATTCACCCATACACTTATCTCTCTCACACACACACATAAAATGGGGTATTGTCCTTATTTTAAAGATTTTGAAGACTTAGGGTTAGGTATGAATCTACTATCAATATTTACTCTTCATTTCTTGCTCAATTCTTGCACTTTTCTTATTGGTTGCATGCCTTCTCCATTTTTCTTATTGGTTGCATGTTGATTGCATAGGTAATGCAAAAGATTCAATCTTTGAGATTCATCTTATGTTAGCTTGAAAAATAGTTTACATCTAAGTTTTTGAAGATACAAACTCATATGTTGATTCTATGTTACTTGGTACTTACTAGTTGCTAATGGTTGGCACATATGGGAATTCTGTATCACTCGGCTCCTATAGCAATTTTGTTTCACTTGGCATATATAATCTACTCGGCACCTATAGTGACTTGGCATCACTTATCACTCAACACTTGAACTTCACTCGGCACCTAAAGATTACTCAACACCTATTGAATTCTCTGGCTTGGCACATACTGTAGCTCAACTTCTGTATTATACTCAACATCATCTTGAGAATTGGTTAAGTGTATTGACACTCAATTGTCAAAACTAATCTGAGACTAATAATCTCTCCCTTTGACATGAGTGGAAAAAAAACTTAACTAAACATTATGCATCTAATCTCTAAGAGTATACTATATATTCTATTAGACATATGTACAACACTTCAAAAAATTTGTTCAAAATTTTGTAACTCCCCCTAAGTTGATGTGCCAATTCTGTAACCAATACTCTTGTGCTAAATTTGTCTCATGCTGATGTATCTAATACTCTTTGCCTTGTCTGCCTTATCATTCTTTTGCCTTTGTTTCTGTGTACCTTGTTTCTGATTTGTTTCTCCCTTTTTTTCTACTTTGTATATCTCCCCTTTGGATATTCTCTATTACTTCCATCAAAGAATGTATTATCTCCCATTCTTATTCACATCTCCCCCAAAACATTATATCTCCCCCTTTTTGACACATATGTCAAAGGGTCCTAAGAATGAATAGAATATTTTGCCAAAAATGTTTTATTTACCTCCATAATCATCTTTAGACAAGCATCCCAATTGTCTAACGCAATTTTCAGTGATTTGTGTTGGATGGTTGTCTCAGTTGCAAGATGTACTAGGCCTTCTACAGTAGAAAGATTAGGATCTTTCTTAAGAACATTTTTTGCATCGGCCATTTCTTTATGGAGGACTTCTAGATGTGGAGTAATGGAGGATTGAATTTTTATTAATTTGGCCTTGATATTGACCTCTTTTGCTATCAGTACAACTAACTCCTTCTATGTGTCTCACTCTGAGCTAGATCTTTGGGTAGCTGTGTGCTAGAAATCTTGAGATTTCGTTCCAAGCTTAATATCCTATGGCTAGTTTCTTGTGTGAAATATGATCAATCACACAGTTTAGAGTACAATGAGAATACATTTGCAAGTACTATTTTCAACTTTTCCACCTTCTTAGCTAATTCAACTTGTGAAAGTGCTATCTCACTAGATATTTTCTCATTGACTTTCATTTGAAACTTCTTTGTAGACCATTCTAATAATTTAACATTTGTATCAAGGCCTTTGTTTTGTACCTAGTCCACTATGGTGGACAATTGCTCCATGATGGGCTTGGTTTCATTAGGTACTTGCAGGCTAAATGCATCAAGAAATATATCTTTGATTTCCACCAATGCTTGCTTCTGCCTATACTCATTTTTTAGTATCTCCTACTTCTTCCTTCTCTCCAGTGCCTCTTGCACTTCATTTATTTGTGTTGGGTTCATTATTCTAGAGTCATAGCTAGGTATGAGTATTTCTTCATCAAGTGTAGGGTCTCCATAGTGAAGTACCCTTGCAACCCTGGTTGAGCTCGAGCCTAGTGCTAAGATCTACAATAGTACTACATTAGTGCTCAACTTTTTAGTAGGAGTCCCTGAGGTAGGCAAGTTCACCAAAGTATGTATTTTCTCTTGCTCCTTAGGGGTTTTCTCCTCTTCTTTCTCTTCTTCTCTACTACCTTGATTAATAATGATGATTTGAGGAGGTGCACCTTGGATTTGTGCTGTAGGAACATCTTGTCCTAGTTGTTCCTTTGCTGGCTCCTCGACAGTTGTTGTTGTTGTGACTACATGATCAACCTTAGCAATTTTATCTTTTGCTTCTTGTTCTTCAAGTTGATCTGCTATCACTATGGGAGGTTGTGAAGGTGGTTCTTGTGTGTTCACCTTCTCCCTTGTGATTTTGGCTACAACCTTTTTTAATTCACCCAAACTCACCAAAATAGGATTAGTACACAATTGTGATTGCAGTATAGTTTGGTGAAGGGTCTTTTTGAGATCCTCTGCAATCAATGGATTCATGTTCTAACATGAGGTGTTAGGAACATCCTTTACAATTACTATTTATATAGGTGCTATATGTGGAGGACTTGGTGGTGGTAGTTGGTGCCTTGGACACTCTACTCTGGTTGCTGCTCCTCAGCTATTGCCTCTTCACCCTATGTCTTCTCCAATGTTTCCTCTTCTTTTTCTTTCTCTCCTTATTCCTCTTTCTCAATCTCCTCTTCTTCTTCATCATTTCTCCCATCAAAGGGGTCTTCCTACCCTTCCTTTACTATTGTTAACCCATAGATTAGTTTCCACATTTGTGTGGACTTTTGCACAACATCTTCTATTTGGTTTTGCAAAATACTAAAGGCTCTGTATTTGGGTGAAAATTTGCTCCCATGCTTTTTGCTAGCCTTAGTTATTTGACATTTTTTTAGTTCTAGCATTACATGATCCAATGTTTAATCCCTTATTTCTTTCTCCATTTTGAGACAGTAATGCCATTTATTTTCAACTAATGAGCTTAGCTCCTTAGGCATTGAGTTGTCTAGTTCAAGTGGGGTGGTCTTGAACTTAGCCATCATAGTGTAGATGGACTCTACTACTATATTTTTTTGTTCCTTTGAAAACTTATTAAAATCAATGGTCTTTAGACGAGTTAGATCTGCATTATCTCTAATTTTATTTCAAACACTTTCCAAATTAGATATGATAGAATGTCTTACCAATATGAATTGATCTTCATCACACTTTGTCCTTTCTTCATCTGATTCAGGAGGTGCAACATACTTTATTCTTTTCTTCTACTCTGTAGGCCCTCCTTGTTCTATTGCCTTTTGCTTCTCCTATTCTTTTTCTACCTGAGTTGTAGCCCTGGTATCTACCCTTGTAGTTGGCTTGGCTAGGCTTGGCTTTGTTGTTATTTTCTTCACCTTTGGTTATGTAACTGGCTATTTTTGAGCTTTTCTCTTCTTTGGCTCGGCCTTAGGTGCTTCTTGCTTGGCACCTTCCTCCTCTTCAGCATCCTCCAAAAAAACTTGGGTTAAAGCAAGTGGTCCCTGACCTTGTTCCTCTTCATCATCCTCAACTTCTTCACCTTCTTCTTCTACTTCTACAGTGCCCTCACCAAATTTGGCCTTTAGCTTCTTAAAAAATTTATCCTTCTTTTTTAGAGTGGAGGTAGTCTTTAACTCCATATACATTTTTGATCTCACCACATCATAGGTTCCAAAATGTGGTGGATCCTTGTCTATTTCCTCTACTAATAATGTAGTTATTGCTACTGATGCTTCATCTATGTTTATTTAATAACCAAGAGGTATTAACCATATCACTTTTGGTATGGTAGCTTAAATGTATGTATAGTCAATATCTACAAGAAAACATACATCATTTACATGTTTTTCTACTAAGGAAACTAGTATTCTTAGCCTTTTCTTCATTGACTTCTTGAAGTCTTCAAAATAGCTAGTCATTAAGGTCTCAAAATTAGCTCCCATTTACTCAATATACTCATTTACTTGAGCTATGATTGACCTGTTAGTTTTCTATGCAACTTTGCCAAACGAAGGAAACTCATTCTGAACATAAAAGAATATACAAATCAAAATAGCACCAAATTTGCATTGGGCTCCCTTAGTTCTTCTGATTGCTGCTAAATTCTCACTAATTTGTTGTAGTTGTAGTTCTACAAGATCATAGGTATGATCCTTTTTCACCAATTTGTAGCCTACATCCACTGCAATACAGGGCACACTATTAAGTCTTTGGATTGGTAGAATTTATGTGTAATAACCCTAACAATAAAATCAACAAGAGGGTCTTGAATGGTGTCAACTATCATCCCTCTCTTGTTCCACTTATCACCAATAATTTTCACAATTGCTTCCTTTGCATCACTCCTAAGTGTCTTCGACCAATCTAGGGTTGGGTACCCTATCACTCTATGCACAGTTCTCTTTGTAATTTTCACAAGGCCATCCTCCAACCATAAGCTTCCATCATGTATTCTACTTAGCACTTGTCTAATCCATTCAGTCTTGAATACTGTTGGAAATTCTAGGGCACGCGTTAAACCCTTCTTCTCAACAATATGATATTCATTCTTCAAAACTCTATTTTCACACAATATCTCATAGGCTTCCCACATTTCCATGTCTCCTATGGCTCCAATCTTGCAATTATAACATTTTCTAACATCTTGAACCATGAGTACCTTAGGGGGTATGATAGATAGGGCTCCAACTGGGTCATTTTTATATACTACTTCAGGTATTGGGTGAAAATCAGGTTGTTTTACCTCATTTGACACTAGTTGGACTTCAAATGGTTCCTTCTCCTAAGTTTTCTTAGAGCTATAAGTCATTTTTGCAATCTAAGGTTTGTACACAATGAAAATATGAAATTACGTAGCTCAGCACAAACGTAAATACCTCAAAATTGATGAAATCATGCTGAAATATTGTTAAAATCTGCTTAAACATTGGATTCTCTTCTATGAAGTTGCTCTGTAGTCTTTCTCATCTTTGTTCTTCATTCATGGTGAAGAAAAATGATTGAAGTTATGATAATATGCCCTATTTTTGCTACATTTAATGCTTAGTGTATTTACAGCTATCTACTCAACTTCTAAAGGATTCTAAATTACTCGGCTTCCATTGGTTTTTCATCACTCAGCATCCACAGGAGTATTCTTTACTCGGCTTCAACTAAATTTTCCTCTTTACTTGGCTTCCTCTACCAACTCAGCTCCAATTGATCACTTAGCTTCTACTATTTTTGATAGTTAATTTGGCATGTACTTGATTTTTACTCGACATCTGAGGGCAACTCGACAACATTGATGAAAACTTGAAATTTTAACTTTGCATCTCTAATCATGTTGATCTCTTCTTTTTAGTATTTTCTTATTTAGGAACTAATGTATGATAAAGCTTTGTAAATCAGTCCCTCATGCCTTCTCTTTACTTAGTTTGATGAAGTGTGATCACTTGACCTTTTAGGTGAAGTGATCCCTTCATTTGATGTGCTAGACCCATCTTTCTTCTTCCATGTCTTATTCATTTCTCCTTTGATGTGTTCAACATCTACCTTAACTTTACCTTTGTTGTTCTTTGAGTTAGGTGCCTTTGACCTTGTTGGGAAATTCTTGCTAATATGACCAGTCTTCAAGCAATTGAAACATGTGGTTTGGCTCAACCATCTACTGCAGTTCTCACTAAAATGTGTTCTTATGCAATTTTTAGGAATGTGTCCATATTTTTTATAGTAATGACAGCTATACCTGGTGTTGTAGTTATAGTGATGTCCATGGTTGTTTCCCATTGCTGGCTGATTAGGTTTCCACATAGGCTTTGATCTACACTCAAAAGCTCTATATCCATACTTCTTGCAATTGTAGCAATGTCCTTCAAATATTTGTGTTCTTATAGTCCTAGTCTTGCAATTATGTGCTTGAAGTCCTTGTTTTTTGCACTTATGAAAATGACTCACATTCTTAGGTTTGTCATGTTGATGCATATTCTTGCTCCTACATACATTAGAGGTATGTCCCTTTTTACCATAGAAATGACAAGTAGGTTTAGTGTTCTTACCTTTGTTACTCCTTTCTTCTATAGTCTTGGATGACTCTCCTTGTTTAGTACTGATGTATCCTAGTCATGAAGTGTCATTGCTAGCCCTTGGTGATTTTAGTAGCTGCTCAAAGTACTTGATGGCCTCATTAGGTTTTTTGAAGCTCTCTACAATCTCCTTTTCTCTTTTCAGGTCATTTTGTAGTTATTCATTTTGTATCTTCAATGTAGAGATCTCAATATCCTTGACATTTAGTTCATGATCTGCATTCACTATCTCGCCTAAGGTGTCTATCTACATGTTTGAAATTTTGGCAAGCTTAATTGACTTTTCTTCCAGCATGTTGGCAAGGTTTCTCTTGTCTTCTTCTAGCATAGCCTTGTCTTCAATGGTTCTTTTCTTCTGTTTAGTCACCTCACAAAGCATCATGGCTTGTGATTCTTGTTCAAGCTTGAGTGTTCTGATTTCTTCTGCTTGGGCTCTGTTCTTCTCCATTAGGTTTGCTATTACTACATCAAACTCTTTGGAATCTCCATTTGTAAATAGTTTTCAGGTGTCAATCTCCTTCGATTGTGTATCATTCTCAGCTATGGCAATCTCTTTTTTTCTCTTTAAGGATTTTCTCAGTTCCTCTCTAGCTTCTTCCAAAGCATGTAAAGAAAGTTTTATATCAATTGTCTGATTCTCTATGATCTTCCCAAGTTCGTAAACTTCCATTTCTAGATCTTTTCTCCAAGTTGTAAGGCTCCTTCTTGTGATAAATTGGCTTTAATACCAATTGTTGGAATTTACAAGTGGGAAGATTTACTTCTGAGCGGGGGGGGGTGTAAATCAGAATCAACTAACTTTAACCTTTTCAAATCCTTTTAAATGAAAACATTCACATGCATCTAATCCATCTAATAAACATGAAATTAAAGACATGCATGAAAATAGATAACACAAGATTTGGTAACCTAGAAACCCTCCAAAATGAGAAGGTAAAACTGGGGTGGGGATTACACCCACAAATTATCACTGCAACAATATGTAACTATTCAAGGTTATAAAGTTTGACCACTTCCAATGGTCTACCCTATGAAAGGCTTATCCTATTAAAGACTTTACCCCCTATTAAAAGTGACCAGGTGAAAGGATTTACAAACATTCACTTGGAATGCTACCCTGCTAAAGGATTTACAATCCTGTTAAGGATCTACAATATGGCTATTAAACTAGTATGGCTGCTAGACCAACCTATCATTATAGGATTTTCATTCTCACAATATAATGGTTAGAAAGTATAGAAGAATGTCTTGACGTGATGACTTACAATCCTAAATTGTTGATTCTAGATCCTTGTTCTACTTTGTCTACTTTGATCCTTACTCGATCTGATATGTCACTCTTTGTAACTATGATACTCTATTCTTGATCAACTAGATTCTACAATGCTGATATACTCTTCTCTAAGTCTTTAAACACCCCTTTGAACTTTGCTATAATTCACCCATACATTTCTCTCTCTCTCTCTCTCACACACACACACACACATAAAATGGGGTATTGTCCTCCTTTTATATATTTTGAAGACTTAGGGTTAGATATGAATCTATGATCAATATTTACTCTTCATTTCTCGCTCAATTCTTGCACTTTTCCTATTGGTTGCATGCCTTCTCCATTTTTCTTATTGGCTGCATGTTGATTATATAGGTAATGCAAAAGATTCGATCTTATCTTCAAGATCCTTCGAGATTCATCTTATGTCTACTTCAAAAATGGTTTACATTTGAGTTTGTGAAGATACAAACTCATATGTTGATTTTGTGTTACTCGACACTTACTAGTTGCTGATGCTTAGCACATATGGGAATCTTGTATCACTTGGCTCCTATAGCAATTCTATTTCACTCAGCATCTATAATCTGCTTGGCACCTATAGTGACTCAGCATCACTTATCACTCAGCACTTGAACTTCACTCAACACCTGAAGATTAATCAGCACTTGAAGTTCACTTAGCACCTATTGAATTCTCTAGCTTGACATATACTGTAGCTCAACTTCTGTATTATACTCGGCATCATCTTGAGAATTGGTTAAGAGTATTGACACTCAATTTTCAAAACCAATCTGAGACTAACACAAAAGATGGTAAATCAGACGTAGAGGAAGTACCTACAAAAGTTGCAAATATGTTGCAAGAGTTTTCTAATATTGTGTTAGATAATGTACTTGATGGATTACCCCCAGTGATGAAGATTAGTTACTAGATGGATTTGATTTTAGGAGCCAGTTTTCCAAACAAGGCAACACATAGAATGACACCAGTAGAAAGTGAAGAGTTGAACAGACAAGTCCATGAGTTGTTGCAGAAGGAGTTTGTTTGAGAGAGTCTAAGTCCATGTGTTCTATCAATAGTATTAGCACCAAAGAAGAATAGATAATGGAGGATGTGCATAGATTCTCATGCTATTAACAAGATCACAATCAAATAAAAATTTCCATTGCCAAGGATGGATGATATTATGGACTATTTGAGTGGAGTTGTGTATTTCACAAAGATAGATCTGAAGAGTGGATACCATCAAATTTGCATTAGAGAAGTGATGATTGGAAGATTGCCTTCAAGACAAGGGAAGGACTATATGACTGGTTAGTCATGCCTTTTGTGCTAACCAATACAACAAGCACTTTCATGAGGCCCATGAATGAGGTACTCAAGGATTTTCTAGGTAAGTTTGTCATCATTTACCTAGATGATATTTTTATCTTTAGTAAGACATTGGAGGATCATTTGATGCATATCTAGAAGGTGTTTGATAAGTTGAGGAAAGAAAGGTTGATGATAAACTTGAAGACACTAGTACATTTGAGGTCATTTTTCAACCATTATTGGTCAAAATTTTGATCCAATTTTTGACCAAATCTCGACCAAGTTTGACCAACCCATTGGTTGAAAAAAAATTTGTCAAAATTTTGACCAATACGTTGGTCAAAACCTTTAAAACATGTTGGCACAAGTTCTACCAAGCATTGGTCAAAATTTTGACCAATGCTTGGTCGAAAACTACCAAGGATTGGAAAAAATTTTGAACAATGATTGGTCAAAAATAGCCATGCTTTGGTCAAAATTTTGACCAATTCTTGGTAGAAAACTGCTAGGCATTGGTCAAAATTTTTTTGAGGCTCACACTTGTTGAGGTCCACTTCAGCAATGGCTCTTCCTATGAAATTATTTTGTAAAACCTTTCTAATGAGATAATGTGTTATGAGCTCTTCATCAATGGGATGGAACGTGAATCCAGGAGGCAGTTGTGCATCACCCATATCATGATTGTAACTAAAGTTAAGAGCCTCTATTATTGAATTCTCTTAACTTTAGTTATAGTCATGATATGGGTGATGCACAACTGCCTCTTGGATTCATGTTCCATCCCACTAAGAGCTCATAACACATTATCTCATTAGAAAGGTTTTACACAATAATTTCTCAGGAAGGGCCATTGCTAAAGTGGACCTCAACAAGTGTGAGCCTCAAGGAGGGTTCAATTCCCTCCTTTTTTATTCACTATGCATATAATCCCACACACCTATTTGATCTCGAATGATGATATGTACTGAATGCTAAGTGTCTGTGCTACGTACTCCAAAATGATCCATTTCATGCCTTCATCTATACACAATGTCTTTCTAGTTTCTTTCTACTCGCACACCCATTTCATTTCATATGATCATCTAAAAATTGTGTCACTCTAAGCTCTCAATTGTTTCCTCTTGATTGATCATCTCATAACTATTGAATGAGAGCTTTGGGATAAGCTATAGGCATCCATCAAAGCATAAAGGATTTTCTCAGATGATGTAGATGAAGTAGTAGCATTTGCCTTGGGAGACATACTTGCAAAATGGAAGCATAGATAAGTCATGTGAATTATTTGACAAGATGCCTAAATGTAATGTGGTCATCAAAAGCCATGGTTATTGGATATGCACAAAATAGATATATTGAGAGAATATATTTGTTTAAGTTGCAACTGCCCTGGTAAACATGCATGCAAAATGTGGAATTATAGGTAAGGCATTTTAATTGTTTTATTGACTGCCTCCATGAAATGTCGTCTAAGGGCAAGCCAATATTGCAAGATATGCATATTTATTTGTTGAATATATCTAGATGATGTAGTGACATTCTTGTTATTGAAACCAATGCCACATATGTATAAAACTGGGATTCCAACTCTTGTTGAGGTTGTAAATTATGTTG
This sequence comes from Cupressus sempervirens, assembly GCA_028749045.1. Taxonomy (NCBI): domain Eukaryota; kingdom Viridiplantae; phylum Streptophyta; class Pinopsida; order Cupressales; family Cupressaceae; genus Cupressus; species Cupressus sempervirens. The sequence continues at coordinate 606,324,982 of CM053787.1, forward strand.
AACATAGTCTCAAGCCATAATAGTTTTCTATCTGCCAAAATTAGAGAGAGAATCATACAAACTTGTGTGAGATCTTTGTATTTTCTTTGATATGATATTCAAGAAAAGGATGAGAAACAAAACTCTAAATAAGCGAGCAAGCTCTCCATGTGCTCCACACCCCACAAGTAAATCTACTCTAATAATAGAGGTAATCAAAAACTAGTTCACTTTGCATTTGTAACCTTGGGAAGGCTCTTAGCAACATGCTCGCACTGAACCTTTGACGTAAAGGAGAAATAGAAAAGCTCACAACCCTTAGGAAAGCTTTATTAGATAAGAAGTTTCCAAGCAGACACAAATCCTCACTAATAATGTTGTTGTCATTTTCTTGTTTAAATCCAAACAAAGTTGTATTATCTTGGGCACAGGAGACTACTGTTTTTTGTGGTTAAGGATCCTTTAGGTCAGTAGAATCACATTCAAATTGGATATGACATTGCAGTAAGAAAACTATAATAAGAGCTAGGAGCTTGCCTAGTGATTAGGGCTTGAGATTGGACACTACATGAAGCATTTGTAGACATTTGAGTTTGAAGCGTCACCAGCACAAAATCAACTGAAAAGGAAACTTGGCAAATAAAACTAAATAAAAATAGTCCTCTTTAGTAAATATCAACATTGTATGAACAATACCATTACAGTGCACTATACTTGGTACAAATATATTGTTGGCTGAGTCCCATGACATAATGCCAGTTCCTAGGTACATCAATATGCCTACTTATCTAGGTATATCATTTTCTTACGGATAAAGGACAATCTACTAAAAAAAGAAAAGACCAATTTTTACAAATTCACACAAGTATAAACCCATTCATCTCTGAAGGTAATGCTCTTACTGCTATTTCACCCCCAGTAAATTTGCTGTAAGTTCGCAAGTGACGATAGTTGTAGCATTAGCAAGGAAAGCTCTCATCAATGTAGGCCCCAAGCCAGCATATAATCCTCTAAAACTGAGCTCTCTATAAATCTATCAAACATAGAATTGGAAAATGGTTTCATGTTCATTACTATGAGCACTTCTTGCTTTTAAATTCATCTATTGGTTATCTAAGACTACTTAATAGAATAGATACTAGACAAAAAGGTAGAAGCTAAGTCCCATGGTATTTGAATATTTAAATTTTAATCTTTTAACCTAATTCAATAATCCAACCATCAATCCTAACAGATATCCTAATTGTTTTCATAAGAATCCAATAGCCTTGTAAAAGCCTAATCAAAATATTTATTAAAAATTAATTTAAAAACATTTTTTTTAGAGTAGGGTCCATGTAAAAATGAAATTTTATGTCCTACCATCCTGATTGTGTGTATAGGATTTCTGCTAGCATTAATATTTGGAGCTGTCTGAATACTAATTTTTGCAACATCAAGAGGCAAAATAGCTGAGAAAAGGGAATTGTTAGATTAAGTACCATGGTAGATTCAAAAAGAAAAACAACATCAAACATACCTTTCTTCTTGTGGCATTCTAGAATGAATGCAGATTGATGGAAGGTTGCACTCCACAGGAAGCTTGTTCAACTCTGTAGCTCTAATAACACTCTTGACAAATATCACAACTCGATTGAAGTCCAGTGCATCAAGCAGATCATTCAGCTTTTGATTCTTCTCTAGCTCACTCAGTTTGATGTAGTGCTAGAAGAATCTCAAGACATAAATACCAAACACAACAAAAGAGAGAATTGTTACTATTTTATCAGACATTATTAAACTCAAATAAATTCAATACCTGAACTAAACCATGAAGTATCAATTTTTCCTAATCGTCAACATATATCTCCATAGGCTATAAATAGAAACAAATGTGTGTAACATTAGGTGGTGTGATCACCATCAAGAGCCAATAGTGCTACAATAATCCACCTCATAATTGTACCACAAAAAGAACTAAACATAGCTAGTGCAATTATCATCAAAACTTCCAGAGGTTAAGACATGATTTGTGCCCTTGAAGAATAGTTTATCTAGTGAACCTATCAAGGTAATTATAGAGAAACTAAAGATGGCACTTATATCTGCAACAAATGAGGTTTTCATATGACACTTTATTCACAAAGCTAAAGAAAATCTAGTTAGAAGATGCAAATATGAGTTAAGCCGTGACTATCCATTTGAGTTAGGTGACAATGAGATGTTGCAAAACATACCAAATTAGAGTTACCAATAAATAATTTTTGCAATTCACACAAGTATATTTATTATTTACAATTTATAGACTTATTGTGCCAAAATTATTAAATAAGAGAAACCAGTGAACAATATTGTGTTGTCTCTTGCACATAATATTAAGTTCTGGCTAAATTGATAATCTTTTTTTGTTTAAATTTATTTACTCTTAATCCAAGCATTCCATTTATCTATCCCAATTCCCAACCTTAAAGTAGACGATCATTTAGCTCTTCCCACTCATATTTATTGTGCCCAAGTGGCTGTGTACCTAATTACTATTAATTCTTTAGAAATAGACTTTCCCAACTCTTGCAATGCAATCACCCATGCAAGGGAAACTTTGGACTTCTAATCCTGCATCATATCCAAAGGATGGATCTCATACACAGTGTTGTCCAAGAACATTTTTTCACAATGTTATGAATCATGGAAACTAAATATCTTTAAAAGTAGGCATTGTATGACTGGAAAAAAAATAGCCAAAAGGATATTGAGAATAAAATTTGGCATGAAGTGCAAGTTTTTTTCAATCTTCGTTGTTCTTCTGCAAACTTCAAATTTTTACTGTCCTCTAGGCTATCATTAGCTTCATCTCCATATTTCTCTCCCATCTCTAGATCTTCAAAATCTCCATAAGCAGAGTCATCATCTTCATCACTCTCATCCATTGCTTCACCTCAGCGAGCAACCTTTGACCAATCACTAGTAACAAAGCAGTCACGAATGCTTTCAAGTACATCCTGATTTAACCAATCACTTAATTGTGAATCATCTACATGTGGCTTAGTGTAGTCATCAGCATTCGGATCTTCAACATTGAGATGCACATCATTTTTTTTATGTCAAAGTATAAGTAGAAAAATATTAAGTTTGTGATATAAATAATTGCTTATAGAATAGAAAACATGCAAAAAAAATAGCAAATGGTTTTCCATCGCACAATTTTCTTGCTCCATAGTAATTGTGACCCGATTGGAGGAAAAGAATGAATGCGGATAGGTTTCAATAAACAATGAAGCATTACAATACATATAAATATCATATCAATCAACACAATGTCTGAGGTGGGAATACCGATAAATCGTCAAACACTTCAAAGTTGAACCTAGCTTATATCTGCACACCAAAACCTTGAATCTAGTAGCCATGAGAACAAGTTTGGGAGGGTAGAGAAAACTAGGACAAGCTACAGCTTCCGAAAAATTCTAGGAACAGAAGTTTTAAGCGAGTGCATCCCCTTTTTTATTTTTCTGCATCAAACCTTTTCTCTACTACAATGCCTATTTTTGTATCTTGAATATTCACCAAAATGCTCTACATAAAAATTAGGGAAGTAATAACATGATATTAGTATCAATGTTGTTAAGGAACAAGATAGCTAAATATCATCACCTAAAAGGTCAGGTATTTAAATATCATCACCTAAAACTTATGCAACTTTGATTGTTATTAATTAGGTTTTCCACTTGTAGTTGTGCTTGTTATATATAATGTACTTTAAGCTCTTCTCATGGCCTCTTGACTTCTTATCCTTTGGTTTCTTAGTTGATATTTGATAAGAGATCCCATGAAATAGGGAAGCATCCATATGGGAAACTTTTTCATTGCAAAATCCAAAATCCAAAGATGTTACTATTTTTTAACCTTAAGATTTGGAACTTGATGTTTTATTGTTTCAAATTGCATTTGTGTGCTACCCTACATCCTTAGTAATGGGGCTTTCATTTTAATTTATGAATAAGATTAGGATGAGACTAATTAAGATCTTTGAGTAATTTCATAGGAGATATCAATATAAGAGAAGATTAATTCTATTCTTGATTAGTGTAAGAAATTCTTTTAGATTGTTCATTGTAGTTTGTGTTTTCTATTGCTATGGTTACTCATTGATATGTGAATGTTCATATTCTTTTTGTCATGGTCTATATTAATTGCTCAAAGAATGAGCATTGTGAATTGTCCAACACTAATTTAGTGTTAATTCATAATAGAATGCTCCATGTGCAGGGAATTCTAGTTTTTACTTCAATTATGGTTACATTGGGACTACAGATTGTGTTAGAGTCTATTCAACAACTTGTTTCAAAGGTAAATTCCCCATTCAAGGATATACCTTTAAGAAAAAGATATATATTTCCCCCTAATGGTTCTCATGATGATTTGAACTTTTCATGAACATGGAAGATATATTATATGCTTTTTGGTCACTTGTTTAGCTTTGTGTATTGTGCAGAATAGAGGTGTATTGTTTGAAGGAGATAGGCGGTTCTGGGTTGTTGGAATTATGGTTTCAGTTACTATTGTGAAGTTGGTCCTTGTGATCTATTGGTGGACTTTTACAAATGAGATAGTAAAGGTATATGCCCAAGATCATTTCTTTGATGTCATCACCAATTCAATTGGTCTCACTGTTGTAGTTCTTGGAAGTAAATTTTATTGGTGGATTGATCCAGCTAGAGCAATAGTGGTAAGCACTTCTCTAACCTTTTACTTTACACTGTAACATAGGATACTTCACATTTTGATTTTCTACAATAATGCCTACATAGTTAATAAAGCCAAATAATGTCTATATATGTGCTCCTAGCTACCTCGTATAACCCACATCAAACATATAATATGTTTCCACTTTCCACTAATTAGTAGTTGTTTTAAAGAGTCCAAGTAGATGTGACCATTTGCATTACTTGATTCTGGAGATCTTATTTGTTTAGAACAGTATTGAGGTTTCATTTCCTCAGAGATGATAGTAACGACTACTGTAAGGCATATGTATGTATACAATGTATTTAGAACACATGACTACAAATAATACTAGTTGGCTCCTTCAGGATTACCATATCTAACCTCTCTTTGTATGTACATATAGGGATACAAAATTTTGTCTTTATAGATGATAACACTGATAACAATCATTTAGAAAGCTAGTGAGTAATAATAGCTGTAGGCATGCACAATAACAAAGAGGATGTATTCTTTTTTATTTAAGCTTGATCATTAGTATCTATCAAGTTATTTGTAGGGTGGTGGTAGCAAGAAGGATGTATAATCTTGTGATCACTAAAGCCAAAATATAGATTACCAAGCTTCCTCTGAGTAGATGCCAAGTATGCTTAAAGTTTATATTAATGTATATAATTTGAAATACTAAACCTGATAGTGGGTCTTTTGTATAGTTAGCACTCTATACAATTAGGACATGGTCAAGCACAGTTTTGGAGAATGTGAATTCTTTGGTGGGGAAAATAGCATCGCCTGATTATTTGCAAAAATTGACATATATCTGTTGGAATCATCACAAAGACATACACCACATTGATACCTTCAGAGCTTACATATTTGTGTCTAATTTATTTGTTGAAGTTGACATTGTGTTACCCAGTGATATGCCCTTGCAGGATGCTCGTGACATTGGAGAAGCACTTCAAGAAAAATTGGAATCTCTTCCTGAAATAGAATGGGGTTTTGTGCATCTAGAAAATGAATATTCTCATAGACCTAAGCATGGGAATGGAAATTTGTAGATGTCTATGATAGGTTGTATACTTTAACTAATTTCCCAGCATCTTCTACCCTTTTTATAAACCTATTATATCTTAGAATCATTTAGAATGCTAGTGAGTAATAATAGCTATAGGCATGCACAATAACAAAGAGGATGTATTATTTTTTATTTAAACTTGATCATTAGTGTCTATCAAGTTATTTGTGTGGTGGTGGTAGCAAGAAGGATGTATAATCTTGTGATCACTAAATCCAAAATACATATTACTAGGCTTCCTCCAAGAAGATGCCAAGTATGCTTCAAGTTTATATTAATGTGTAGAAATACTAAAGTTGGTAGTGGCTCTTTTGTGCAGTTAGCACTCTATACAATCAGGACATGGTCAAGCACAGTTTTGGAGAATGTGAATTCTTTGGTGGGGAAAACAACGTCACCTGATTATTTGCAAAAATTGACATATCTCTGTTGGAATCATCACAAACACATACGCCATATTGATACCATCAGAGCTTACACATTTGTGTCTCATTTCTTTGTTGAAGTTGACATTGTGCTACCCAGTGAGATGCCCTTGTAGGATGCTCATGACATTGGAGAAGCACTTCGAGAAAATTTGGAATCTCTTCTTGACATAGAACGGGCTTTTGTGCATCTAGACTATGAATATTCTCACAGATCTGAGCATGGGAACAGAAATTCCTAGATGTCTATGATAGGTTGTATACTTTAACTAAATTTCCTAGCATCTTTTGCCCTTTTTATAAACCTATTATGGTCAAGCAGTATATTTCTTGCAACATTATATGTAACCACTATCAATGTTGTGTATGAAGCACATGCCATCAAAAATATCTAAATGATTGTTGACCAAGGCATAGACTTATTTAAGGTAGTTCTCAAAACGTTTCCCTATATGGGGAAAAGTAGTAAAATATTAACACCTAAGGCTTTCTTACTATGAAATTATATCGAATGAATACAAAATTATTATTTGCCTACCTACCCATAACAAAGGTATTCCCAACCTTAACATAATAGAGCTAATTCTTCAGACAGATGGGAAAAATTTATTTAGTCTGAAAGGAAGAGCATAAAATCCTATTGCAATTTTTTCATATCCTTACCATTTTGGCCATTACATTAAGGAAATTTAATCATAGGAAGGAGGATAAGGGTGCTTATGGAAGAGGGGAATGGCTATGGATTCCTCACTAGGTACACCCACTCAAATGGATGGTAAAGGGCCACATGAGGCCACAAGGGATGGTATCCACTCTTGGGCCTTAGGTAGAGGAATGATTGGATATGGATTTTTCACTAGGTACACCCACTTGTATGGATGGAAACGGCCACAGGAAACCAAGAGTGATGTCATTTTCTCTTGGACCTAGGGTAGACAATTGATTAAGGCACCCTAATATGCCCCTTATCCTACCTCTCCTATAGTTGAACTCCATTAACAAATTCAGTATTCCATATGATTAAATTAACTGTCCTAATCCTATTTGGAATGATATATGCTTTAATATCGCAAATAAGGAAGATCTATTTGTGGATTATGTGTCAAAGATTTCCTAAAATGTTGCAAGACCAAGTACATGATGTTACACGTTCTATTCTATTTCTTGTTCTACTTGGAATCTTTGATTCAGAGAAAATACTCAAGCATTTATAGAAAGGGGACATTACATACAACAACCATATAAATCAAAGTCTTCCTAAGAAAGTAGCACTATGAAAAGTATATGAAATCTTTTTGTATAACATCAGCTACATGTGTAGTATAACATATTTTAATTAGTCATTACAATAAATGTAAACAAGAAAAGATCATTTTTCATAAGGATTTGATACCTCTCAGAACATATCAGAACCAGAAGATGGATATGTGCAAGTTACTTGTTTTGTGACTAGCAGTCATACAGAATTTGAAAGCCTAGCAAACAACCCAATAATAATATATCTACACACCACTACAAAAAGCACATTTATAACAAAATAAATGCAGCATATCTGATTCATAAAAATGTACCACATATGTTCCTTAAAGTACGCAACAACACATTCTGTGCACATTTCAAGGCTTTCACCATTTGGGGGAGGAATGTCATAACTGCGACACCATTCATGAACTTTCTCCTTTCCATATCTATTAGTTGTTTCCTGTTTGTTGAGGCCTTACAATTCTCCATACCTACATTGCAATAAACATTTATGGAGTAATCATTATAAACTTATATTATACACAGTTTGAAACTATTAATATCCAAGAATTGTTAGCATTAAGCTTTTACATGTGCTCATTGAGTTTCCAAGCTATTATGATTGGAATAGAGTGTTTTTGAGTATCTTCACTGAATATCCTGCTCCATGCCTTGGCTTGCTCACTCTCATTATGTATTATTATTGGTATCTGCATCACACGAAATTCAACTTCAAGCTTTAGTCTTGTTTAACAATTCATTATATAAATGTTGACATCCAAACCTAATCACTCATATTATAGATGTGCTACAAAAACCACAACAATAAATTTGAATTTAAGAACTAGAACGACATCCTAAACACCTCAACCTACCTGGGATAGTCATTTCACAACTACCTCCAAAGAAATGAATCTAATATTTTATTCTTATTTTCATTAAAAGGACCTTTAAATTTATACAAATTGTATAATCGTCATTTTTTAAAACAATAAACACATGGCTTTGAGATGATACTCAAGTTCAAGTCTATCATGACAACTGACCAGCAAATTGTGAACATGAGGTGATTATAGAAGGATGTAATTATATTAACCCAATGCATATTCCAAATAAAATGGGAAAATCTTGACATTATTCAAGAAATTTTAAGATGCACAAATCACATTGAACCAGGTGTTCGGTGAATCCCATGTAAGCACACAGTTTTCTAGCTTTAACCAAAGGTAAGAGGTTTGATACCAACCTCTATAGCTCTAAACATTCAAAAAATTGCTCAAAAAGTTAGAAACTCAGAAGTCAACTATTGAGTAGTGGCTTAGAAATTGGTTGAGTAGCAATGGCCACAATAACCTTTTAGGAATATGAAGGCCTCAGAAAAAAGGATAATTGGAAATTCAGAAGGCTCCTACCAAATGCAATTTATCTAATAAATTCACCCCCTCATTTTTCTCAATGAATAAAACTCCATCTATGCATTTTTCAACTCTTGTTGGATACAAAATTTAAATTTCCTAAGAATTTCAAGATGTGGAATAATGGGAATGTACTAAAGAACCTTGTGAGGCTCTTTTTTTGTTATTTGATCTGAACGATATCTACTAACATGACAATCAAGGCATTCTGTTGCAAATTCATGTTGTTTATGATATAGAATGTGATCATTGGGACATGCATGTATTGTCTGATACTTCATTCCAATCTAATCCATAATGTTAGATAATTCTTGGTACGAACGAGGCAAAATGTTTGATGGTGGTAACAAAAACTCACTAATCAACCTAAAACAACAAATATGCATTGTTAATATAATGAATAGTAATTGTATGTTAACATTGAAGATGACAAAAATGAAATACCTTAGCATACGTGACATTGCTACATTGGATATACTATTCATAACCTTTAAGTTCACCAACAACACTATAGCCGACAGTAGAGTTGTTTGGGAGCCTTTGTATAAGGGTTGGTGTGCCTTCTCAAGTAAAGGTATATCAAGACCATCTTCATCATTATTATCAGATTCACTAGTACCATCATTGTGAGCCTCTTCATCACCTAGCCCAATACCATCTTCTTCAATCGTGTCCTCTGGCACACTATCATCTTCTTCCATGGGAGTGTTATCCTCAACTTGGATATTCACACCTCCATGTTCCTCCAGTAGGAAATCCACATTCAACAATGGATGAAAATTGTGGCCCCCTTCAACATGACCATATTGCCTACAATGACTCTAGACTGTTGTGATTAGAATTCTTTGATTCTTTAAGCCCTTACACTTTTTGCAAGGACAATAACATTTATCAGGTTTTCTTCGTAACTAAGCCCACAATGTAGCCATTGTCTCATTATTTTGTTCTAGGTTCATATTGTCAAGCATGGTCTTTCTTCACAGGAAAATATACCTGCAAATAAATTGGACATGTTGTAGTTAATGTTTGTATCTGCACATATGGAAATTGTTGATTAATGTTTTCAAATGTAACTAAAATGACCCTATAATTTCTAGAAGGCCTAGATGTTTGCAAAATGTGGATTTATAGACAATGTATCTTAGTTATTTTCAAAATGCCTCAAATAGATGTCACAAGTTGAAAGTTACTTAAGTGCTAATAGCAGCATGCCATGACTAATTCTAATAGCAATGACTAATCTGATTAATGCATCAACTAATGAAGATGACTAAAAGATTGAAACATATTAATGCAATCTTCAATCAAGAACATGTGAGCTCAAAAGATGGGTAAATCTCAAAAACTCGTGAGCCTAAGATCATTTCAAAAATAGGCCTAAGGTGGTTAACCTAAGGGTCAAAAAAAGAATTCAGATTTCACTTAATCAAAATCATTCTGCTTCCTTTTAAAGATACATAAAACTATCTGAATTTAAAAATAGCCACAATTTAAAACATACCGATTAAAACTAACTTGATAAATTTAAGACTCAACTTTTCAACTTATCTATAGTTCATATGAATATCAGGATTTAACTGTGTAATTTTAGATGTAGTCAAAAAGTCCCTAGATCTAGAACCTTTAGAGCCAAGCAACAAATTCATTTCTGGAGCACCTCGTTTGAATCAATACAATGTTAATTTTAAAAAGAAGTGTAGAATCTAATGCTATAATAAAAGGGTATGTGAATTTCACTATTGAATTGAGAAGTAAGTCTATTGTGCTTTGATTTCTAGGAGTTATGGGAACCCAGTTATTAAATCCATATTATATTGAGGCTGCCTATGATGATGAGGCTGAGACAGAAGAGCTAAAGCTCATAAAGAAGAGCAGGAACCTGAAATAGTGAGAGGAGGAACTAACTATAGAATCTTGGTTGTACTTTGAAGACCACCCAAGGGACAAGTTCCATACTCTCTCAAAGTTCGTGGAGTCTTGCTAGGATAGGGCATTACTGTTCTTATAGACAATGGGGCCACACATAGCTTTCTTTATTAAGGATTGGTGTCTAAGAGGGGCCTTGCATATTTTGTAAGCCCAAAATAATTACTTTTCAATACTAAGCTTTTTTTAGAATATGGTGGTAGCTATCAATTTTTACATATATGAAATGTGTAACTTTGATTTTACGGATATTACTATCTGAGGGCATCAGGTTGGGGATGTCCTAATGATTTTACAAGCTAGGCACGAGAAGGGGACTTTTCATTCTCATCCCCATTAGTAAAATAATATTACAATTTTAGTTATAGATTTATAATGGTTAACTAAACTATTATGATAGACTTCAGGAATATTCTTTCCTCTTTTAGTTGTCATCTTTTCTTAGTTTTCAATCTTATCCTTATTGGAGAACACAGAGTTGATAGAAATGCTTTTATTACAATTTCCTTCCACAAGCATTTTCTAGTAATTTTTAAATTTTCAAATCCTCCATACAATATACTACTATAGTTATGCTTCTCTTGCTTGTGTGTTGCTCTATGGAGAGAGATTTAATTATGAGCGACCATGAACAGTAAAATGAAACACTTATACAGAAAATAAAAATAATATCCAAGCCACTTATCTTGGGGTTGTACTTAGCATTCCTAGCCTAAAGAGCTATAGCCTTGAGATCCAATTTGCAATCCAAATTTACAGTTGACACAATGTTTCTGTGTATTTTTCCATTGAAGGCATGTGCATCGAGCAAGAAAGATATAATTAAGTTTTGAAAGAAACACAAGGAAGGGTATCTTTGAAATTAGAGCATTCCATTGATTAACACAGACAACAATATAGCCTTATTAAATTAAAAAACATTATCCTCTACATATGTACATAACATTTTACAATGTAAATTGACATAACATTATCCTCTAAGTGATAGTTTGCAAGTTATTAGTTAAGGCATTCACAATGGTATTAGAGTTGTGATCTCGTCAACCAGTGAATAATGCAGAAAAGTTTAAGATGTTTGACAAAACAAAATAGGGTGGATCTTGTTTAGAAGCTGATTGAAATACCAAGGAGCCAACATAAAATGATCAAACTATTTAAAATAATATTGTAGCTTCACAGTAATGCAAAATTCAAATCCAGTTAGAACATCACAGAAAGAGGGAAGCTCATCTTCAAACAACAAACAATTGTTAGTCCCACGCCAAAACCTAGCAAACCTAGGTTCTCAAAAAAGGATGAAGAAAAAGCCTGAGACAACCATTAGCGCGTGAGTTTTTGTATGCACCTTACAAATCAGAACAAAGGTAGGTAAATTTCTAGCATTGCTACAGATTAAATATGCTTCTTGCTTCTCGATAACCCTTCTGATATTCTTTTGTATTTCTACCTACAACAACTAGGTATGCACTTCTGATATTCTTTTGTATTTCTGCCTACAACAACTAGGTATACAATAGCAGAGGTAGACAGTAGTGGGTTAGAAAAATCTCAGAATCTATGACAGTGGTTGTGCTCAACCATTTTGGTTTATATTTTCCCATTTAGAGAATGTTTATTTCTTTTCTTGAAATGGTTTATATATGAGTGTGAATCATTCAAATTTCCTTGGTTAAAAAGATGTTGAGTGAGTGTGTAAATTGGCTTTACACCTGCATTCTACCACCATTTTGTATATGCAATCGCTGAGAATATGCAACTTCTTTGCAATCGCATCCATGATTCTTGACCTAACCCTAACATTTCTTAAGGAAAAAATTATAGTACTTTCTAATTTTTTGTTTATGAAACCATCTTGTTCATATCTACCTACTAACCATGGTAATCCAGATGAAACTAAACATTGACAATTTGTGTTACTCCTCTATGTTACCGTATTACTTAATAAACCCATTTGTAGCAAAGATGTCAAATGTATACTTGAAACCAACATATGCATAATGAAATTTAAACCAAGTGAAATTGATTTTCATGGCTGTAAGCTGCATTCATCTAAAAGAATTGGACTCATTGCATTGCCAATTGTGAATATATCCTGAAAATATCCATTTGTGTCAACAGGCAAGTGTCTTGCAATGGCTTCAAACTTCAATCTGTTTGTCTCTATTGAGGTCTTTTTGGGGAATTTTGTGACAAGAACATTTTTGAATCCATTTTGACTAATTTCTAAGGAAAATAACAAGACATCACTTTTTGAAATGAATGCCTGAGCATTAAGGTATGAGCATTATAGTATGAGACAAATGCGCTAATTTTTGTGACATGTGCAGGCTATTGCAAAATAATGAAATATCAAGTCCACTTCCTGAAGAATTTTTGTAAGGCTCTACTCTTTATCCATATTTTATTTTCCATTTGGGTTCATCTTATGCTAGGTTTTGTTTTAGTATTTAACCTGTATGCCCCATTTTTAGGGATTTGTCCCACAACAATCTGACAGGGTCGGTACCCATGACTCATGCTTGAACAATCATGTACAAACAACCTTCCCTCTTATGCTATGTGGAAATTATGTTTCACATGTGAATGCATTTTTGAATTAAAATATAACTGATATTTAGATTGAAGTGTTGATTCTGGAGTTTGGGTGTTTGGAATTTTCCAGTATCAAAGGAAATCCTCTTCTATTTGGAGGTACTATGCAGAATTGTCTTGGGGAGTCTCCAGCACCCATGGCTTTTACAGTGAATTCATGAGAAGGTGAGGTTATTTTTGCTTCTTCAATCGTTTCAATCTTTATTTGATTTCCTTAGCTAAATAGCTCTTTTATAGGTACGATACCAGTTGGAGTATCTAGAAAACATAAAGTGGCAGTCTCATTCAATGTAAGTCTGGGCCTCTTATGTTTAATGGGTTTTGGAGTTCATATTTTCTTGTGGTGGAGACAAAGACACAATCAACAGGTTTTCTTACTTAGGAAAGATCTTACATGAGACAAATGCTCACGCTTTAACTTTGGTCCCAATGAATTTTTCTTCAACACTTTGAGGTTATCCTTTCCATAACAATCCACCATGCTGGACTAATCCTTCCCACAACCAGAAGATTTTTGTTTAGGTTGCCCTTTACCTCTCTTGACAGTCTCAAAGCTTGACTGTGGCACTTGAGAATTGCTTGGGGTAGACTTTAGTTGTGAAATCCTCTGAATTAGTACTAATGAATCTGTACAAAGGAAATTCCCATATTTTCTCTAATTAATAAATACAGTGTAAACAAACTTTTACAAAATCAAATACTTTCTCTCCTAATGCAATAATGTTTGGATTTTCTCTTGGTAAACATGCTAAACAAAAAGTTTTGATAGAATCAAAATATTGAGCACTAATTTCAGAGTTTCTTCATCATGAACCTCAAATATGATTTGATTTAAAAAAATATAGACACTCAATTAGGTAATTTCACAAGAGCTTAGGAGTTCAAGAGAGGAACAAGAACAGAAGCTTCATGAGGCTATGGTGAAAAAGACTAGAGAATGGGACAAATCAAAATGTGAGCTTGATTCTAGAATAGTAGAACTAGAGCAGTTGCTAAATGAGGTAAAAGCAAGAAGTAATGCAGTGTCCACATCTCTTCAGGAAAATTCAAAAGCATTATCTGATTTGCAAGAAGCTAGAAACTAAGTTGAGTCTAAGGCTAAAGTTCTTCAAACTAAACTTGAGATGTTAGAAAGTGAGGCCTCAAATATAAACTTCATGTGCTTAACAAAGAACTGGGTATAATAATTGATGAAAGGGATATTATTAAGAAATCTACCCAAGCTGCTAGCAAGTAGCAAATAGAAATAGTTAAGAAAGTGACGAAGTTAGAGGCCGAGTGTTAAAGGCTAAGAGTTCTGCTAAAAAATGATTACTAGGGCCTACTACACTGGCTCAAATGAAACTTGAAGTAGATACTACTGGAAGGGAGTCTGGGGATATCAAATTGAGGAAGTCACTTAGTAAGGGTGCTGGTTCACCATGTTCTTTAGTAGAGACATTCAATGATAGACACAAAGAACATTCTAAGAAAGCAACTGAATACCATACAGGAAAAGTGTCGGCAATAGAAGAAGAGAACAAGATGCTAAAAGATGCTCTCTCAAAGCAAAACGGTGAGCTTAAGGCTTCTAGTGTCATGTGTGCTAGAATAGTTGCCAAACTCTCCATTATTAAACTACAGTTGGAATCTTTGAGGCGAAGGCAAGGAAAACCTGCACTTGAGTTGCATTTGGAAGGATCAAGAAATGAAAGCACAAGCAATCCACCAAGCTTGTCTTCCATTTCTAAGGATAGGAATGATGGTGACCCTAGTGCAGAGTCATGGGCTTCAGCACTAATTGTAGAGCTAGATCATATCAAAATAGAAAAGGTCATTGGCAAAGCTAAGAAGCTTAGTGATGTGTCCAAGGTAGATTTGATGGATGATTTCCTTGAGATGGAGAGATTGGCTTCCATGGATTCAATTGGATTAGATCAGGCAAAAGTAGGAAATTTAGATGAAATAACTGACAAGAATGTTTTAGGAAGTTTTGATATTTCATCTAATCAAGAAGATAGAGCTTTCTTAGAAGAATCTCTTCTACAAAAAGAATCAAAGCTTCAAGCTGTCAATCAGGAATCCTTTGAGTTGTTAAAAAAAATGAACCATTTACAAGAAAATCTAATTGTTCTGCAAACTAGAAACACTTGGAATGAATTTGCCCTAGTTAGTCTCAAAGAAAAGCATGATATGATCCTTTCTATTGATGTTGAGGGTGTATACCTACACAAAATACTAGATGAGGTCAAATATGCCATAGCAATAGATGTTGAAAGTACTAGAGATTCTTAGACACATATCTAGTCTTCTGTGAAAGCTAACTTCACTTCTCATTCTAATATTCAGATTAGAATTAGTTCTATTGATGTAGAGTTTGCAATTTCTATTGTTAGCATCGTTAATTTCTTACAATCTATAGCCCAAGACCCTGAAAAGACTCAAAAATTTAAATCATCAGATACTGATAAACTAGTTTTTAGAATTTAGTTACTGGATTACTTTTTGTAGTGCAAAGAAAACATTACAGAGTTAATTTTTGAACTGATATCTTTGTTCTCTCAATTTAGGAAAATGTTTGCTCTTGGTTTTAGTGAAATCTTCCAAAATGAAGCCACAGATTTTGGCAACCAATTGCCCAACCTAATGCAGTCTAGTTTTCTTCGTAATTTGATTAGTACAAATAGTTTCAAAAGACAAGAAAGTGCTCAAGATCTTTCAAGAGAAGAAAAGGCTAATAGCCTACGCTTTCAACTAGCTAGTGGCAATTTATACATAATTAGGAAGCTTAATAGCATTCAAGTAGAAAAAAAATCTTTGGAATCTAAGTTGAAGGCCCAGGTAAGCAGAATTGGAGAGTTAGAAGGGGAGCTTATGTGCTTCAAGAATGAGAATGAAAATCTAGAAACAGTCTTGGCTACAACCAAAGAGGATCTTGGACACACACAGTATCAAATTATTGAGTTAAAAGAGGAGCTCATACATCTCAACAGTGAGGATGCTAATCTAGAAGGAGTCTTCATTGTAACAAAAGAGAAGCTTGATCACACCCAACATCAAGTTATAGAGTTGGAGGAACAACTTACGCATTTGAAGAGTGACAATGCTAATCTAAAAGGTAGTCCTAGCCACAACTAAAGAGAAACTTGAACACACAGAAAGTCAACTTACTAAATCGAAACAAATGCTGGAAAACATGCAAATGCAGCTTGAATCTGCTAAGGAATCAAATCAGTTATTAGAGAATGAACTAGCAGCCATGATTTCACATAAATCATATATTAAATATCAATTCAAGGCAATAGAAATTGAGATGAAAGGGTTATCTAAAAAAGTGGATGCTTTGGAGCTAGAGCTTCAGGAGGAGGGCATGCAATGCAAAGATGTCATTACCAAGTGCAAGGTTTTAGAGGAGCACTTACAAAGGTTTTTGAAATGCTTCAATCCTATTTCAAATATACCAAACTAATGTATATTTTAATTTCCTAAGATATGTTGAGTTCTATCTGATTTTTTTTATAACTTCTCCAGCATGCATGTATTCAGTTTCAAACCTAGGGTTTCTGAACTAATGTGAAGATGTTTAATTGGATACTAGGAAGGAACAATTTTTTGAGTATTCCTAAAGTTTTGTATTAGAGGAATAAATTAGAAAGAGACTGGTATTAACCAACCTGCTTGGAATCCCTCATATTTAATCTATGTTCTTTTCTTATTTGCTAAATATACAAATCAAAAGTATGCATATATTACTAATTTGTGCTTGCTTTCTATTTATTCTCCATGCTAACCAATGTAAATTTCATGGTTGAAGTACGCTAACATTTTCTATTTTATCATCACAATGCGATTTAAACTATAATATTTAGCATTAAGATATGCTTGGCATGAAGCCATTTTTTCCTATCTTGTTTATGTAGAAGAAAATTCCAAGATAATAAATGTCCAAGAATGTATCATGAATAATTGACATGACTTAAATACAGGTAAGTCTACCAAATCTTCACAATCCATGTTAAATGCTGATTTGTTTTTGGATAAATTGTGTGATAGTTTTTAGCATCAACATTTTGGATCATACTACATGATCCATCATCAAGATATGGGAGAGTAACATTGATAGATCACGTAGGATGATCCAAAACATTGATGCTAAAAACTATCTCAAAATTGATCCAAGAAACAAATTAACATTTGAGTATAGTTGCCTTGAAATGAGGCAAAACTATCCAAAAGGGACTATATACACTGAGAAAAATACGATATTTTTGTGATATGGATATCTAATACGAATAGTTTTCTCTCCTTTTAATATAGAGAGATAGATCTATAAGGGCAACCACATGCTTCAATTGAGCATGAAGGATTCCACACACTTAAATTAACTTGAAGGATTTGGATGTTGGTGATTTCATTTAGTTCATGGTTATCTTGGAGATTAAAAATTAAAAATCATTTATAGACTAGTGAAGAAATGAGCACGAATATGCATACTGATTTGAATAGAGACCTTTTTGGCTCACGAAGAGGTTCCTGATCCTTCATCCTTTTTTTCTACTTAAGAATGTTTTTGGTTAGAGTAAATTAGATGTGCAAATGCATTTTTAATCATAGCTTTTTCCTATTACTTATTCTACCAAAATGTTTCCTTGGAACAGTATTTTTTGATGAGCTGCAAGAAAATTTGAGGCGCCATATAGCCATTACAAATCAAATTCTTAGGATACAATAAATTCATCCCATATTGATGGCTTAAACAAGCATTTTTGAAATGAGTTTTATTAGAATATATGGTAATTCCTGAAACAACTACATTTGGAGAGTGTCTGAAAATGTAGGCAACTGCACATAAGTTGAAACCCTACTAAAAGGAGAATGGAGAAATACCAATTTGGCACCTGTCGAGAAATGTTGAAAATTTAGATATCTTCTCCAATCCATCATTATTTGCTTCTTGTGTCATTTGTAGCCAACAATGCAAGCATTATCAAAAAGGGCATTGCGATGCATGACTTGGAAAACAAAATAGAAAGCAATGACTCATGGCTTGCTGCCTGGCTATGAACCAACTTAAACTTCACCTAGGTGCTCACTCATGTAGTAAGCAGGTCTGTGGTAAGCCCTTGTCAGTGGAAAAGCTCAAGGAATCCCTGCAGTCAGCATAAATCAGTGCGTGAGGAAATGCATTACCCGTGAATGAATGAAATTTTTTCTTTTTAACCCGTGAATGAATGAAACTTTTAATTTTTTTTGTTATAACATTGAGTTGGTCTAAGAATACATAGGTTGGTTGAAATTTTGAGCAAATTGGCCACAAAATTTTTATTTTCGACCAACGCAGGAATGAAAAGAAAAAAGAAGGAATTATAGCTTTGGTCAAAAATTTTGGTAGAAAAACAAGTGCAAATGTACTTGTGTTTTACAAAGGGTAAAGAGATTTTTTTTAAATTTAGCCACCGCCATGGATTGTAGCTATGGTTTAGTTTATAGGTAAATTGTAATTTGATAGATTAATCATCAAAATTGCTAAGGTTTAGACCTGGATGCATGACATTATGACAATTTAATAACAATATGTAGCCTAGGATTTAATCAAAAAACATAATCTATATGACTCAATTTCAAACCTTAGATGATCATAAGCAATTTAGTGTCCTCTTCAAATGATTCATAAGAGTAATTTGTCAATTTAAAGGGGGAAATAATTCTTCAAATGATCCAACTCCCTAACCTTGTATTACATCTTTTAGATACATGCATCTATGTACAAAAAGAAAAGAATAAAATGAGGATACATATCGATCAATCTAAGATCACATTAGGATAATAGATTATAATGCATTGCAATGGAGCTTAATGTTAGATTTTGAGGAATAACTATTCTGAATATCTGAATTATGAGGATTAATCAACCCTTGTAAGAATATTTTGGAAAAACAAATTAGAAAGAATCAAAATAAGCATACCTTTAAATAGCTTGTTTTGAAAAGTAGAGGTTTCTCTCTGGAGTTTCTCTTGCAAATTTCAATGGAACTCTTATTCTATAGTTTTCAATGCATCAATGTAGAGGGAGTGGTGAGTTACAAATTGAGTTCAATCGTCGAGGGTGTGGGGGGAAAATTCAACTATGATGGCCCAATTCTTTTCTACCCCTACTATTCTTCACCCTAGGCTTGCATGTAGGGAGTCCAAGCATAAGGATGAAGATAGGAAGCGGTGATATCCTAAATCTATTTTGATGGAAAATTTTAGGATGAGTGATGACAGTTTGCAGGGTTAGAAGAATGTAATGCTGCAAATTCAAAGTAATAATTCTATAAATTGTTTGGAAATGCCTGGAAGAAAAGATAAAATTAAAAGCAAAGGATGTATGATATGGATGATCACAAAAGTCATCTTGAATGTTAATGATTATCAGTGAAATGAAAGAAATAAAAGGAAAAATGTTGAATTGGTTGCAACAGGAGCTCCACAAGATAGGGTTGTGGAAGTTGTGGTGTATAGATAAGAAATGACTCTAGGCCTAATGCTTATACTAATTCTATAGGAATAATGAAACGGAAAAATGAATGATGAAATTGTTGTTGTAAGTAAAGACCCTCTGATCACTATTAATAATGCCTATGCATGATGTGTGTAAGAACACTTAGTTACTAGTATTTGTGCAATGAGTTTGGCTTGTTGAAGTAATGATGAGAGTTATGCTATAGGGATTTATTTCAAAACAAGGAGATGCACTATCAAAGCTACCAAAGTTTTGTAGATTACAAAATGTTGAACCATTTCTAAAGAATTCAGAAGTGTGTCTTCTAAACAAAAATGAATTTAAGAGAGTAAGATTATTATATGACAATTTTTCCATAACCCAAATTCTTAAGAAGTTGTAATGCTCCTACAGTTGTTAGGTTGAGTACCACAAATGTCCTTCCTATAGGGGAAATGTAATTTGGGGTAGAGGAAAGTAGTTGTGGCAAAGGACTAAACTAGGAAAATAATCAATTATTTATAATCTGTATATGCTAATTTAAATTTGGAGAAAAGGGTTTTCATATTTATCACTTCTCCAAATATAAATGAAAGTAAAAGGCTACTATGGTTGACATTTTAGATTGTATGGACAACTACATTTGGAAATTTCAATAATGCTACATTTTAGTGGATAGCATATTTGTAAATAAAATTGAAATATGTTTTTGACATTCTTGATTATGTGAATTTGAGGATTTTACACTGTAAGTACAACCAAATTGTTATATGAAATCCAATGAAATAAAGGCTTAAACTAGTAGCTAATTATAGAATCAAATGTGCAATGAAGTTGCTTGCCAGTAAGGCCAATGGCTCTTTAAAAAGTGAACTACTGATGGCCTAATCTTGATCAGCTAGATTGTGGTCCACTTCATACTGGTTAAGAGTTCCATAACACAATTTATGCATGTGAGTTCCTAAAATAGTTTGGGCTACCATGTTTTTGATTGTAAGGTAGAGCTATTAGCCTTTAGGTGATACTATTGTTGTAATTAGAAATGTCATTCCCTAACACAAAACATACGAATGACAGCTCCCAAAACATGTTGGAGTGTCATGTTTCTGGTTGCAAGATGGAACTTAGATAATCTAGCTATAAGTGGAAATGCCATTCTATGACATAAAATCTATACCTGAGATCTACCAAAATAGTTTGGAGTACCATGTTTCTAGGTGCAAGATTGAACCATTAGGTAATTCTCTTGCTATGATTGTAAATGTCATTCCATAACATAATTTATGCTCTATAGCTTCCAAATCAATTTGGATTATCATTTTTTTGGTTACAAGATAGAACCATTAGGCAATATGCTAACTACATTAAAAAATATCATTCCATAGCATAATATATATTGGAGGTTGGATTCATACATGAATTTTGAATAAAACCCAAAATGTGGGTTTACTTCAAAAACAAAAATACTATAAAGTCTACATTTTCCTTAATCTGAAGAGCTTTGCACACAGTAGATAAATAAAATGAAAGATGTGGACTGAAAGCAAATGCAAGGGCATATTCAAAATGTCATTTGACATACTATACATGATCTGGCTATTGTACGAATATGAAGGAATTTAATATATTTGAAAAATGATATTAATAAGCACCATAAAAATCATAAAGAAAATTTAACAAGAATAATAATGAACCAATCTTGAGTGCAGCAATCCATATGCTCGGGCTCCCAAAATATGGCCGCCTCCAAGATTCAGGTGGAGATGCACAAGTAGCGTCAAGCCAGGGACAAGAAATCTCATTACTTGCCAATCATATCATTGTCTCCCTCCTTCCATGATCAATCTTCTCATCGACAGCGAGCACCAGCTAGGGATTAAAATGGTTTGTCGAGTAGGAAAGGAGGAATGAGAGGTAGGGGAAACTCTTTCTTAAACTGTTGGACAAGATTCGGGATCTGAAAAGATGGAATTCCACTTCATATCTTTTCCTACCACAATGCAGACAAAAACCCTTACACAGCTCTAGCTCCTTCACGCACTCAAACATCAATGAAATCAAAAATGCTTTTTTATATTGAAGTTAAGCCTATGTTGGTCAAAGTTTCAATCAACAAGTGCTTAGATTTTTAAAAAGGGGATTTTTTCCTTCTCCAATCCGACCAACGTAAACCTTTTTAATTGATGGTCAAAAATTTTGGTCAAAAAATAAGGTCAAATGTAGTAGTGAGAAGTACAATTTTTTGAAGAGGGAGTTAGTATACTTGGGATTTTTTATATCAATAGAAGGTCTGAAAATGGACCCAGAGAAAGTGAAGGCTATCCTTGAATGACCTACTCCAAGGAGTGCAACAAAGGTAAGATCTTTCCATGGATTGGCTAGTTTTTATATAAATTTTATCATAGGTTTTAGCAATATTTGTGGACCCTTTACTGAAACAATGAGAGGGGATAGGAAAGAATATAACTAGACTATTGGAGTAGATAATAGTTTTAATCTGTTGAAATAGAAAGTTACACAACAACCTATTTTAGCACTTCCAAATTTTAACAAGGCGTTTTAAGTAGATTCTGATGCTAGTGGTACTACAATAGGAGATATTTTGAGCCAAGAAGGTAGACCTATTGCTTATTTTAGTAAGAAATTGAATAATGTAAAAATAAAATATTATGTTTATGATCAAGAATTTTATGCTATAATTTTGGCATTGAAGAAGTGGAGACACTATCTTCTTCCTAAGGAGTTTTTTTTGTATGCTGATCATCAAGCTTTGTAATATTTCAATAGTCAAGAAAATCTAAACCAAAGACATTTGAGGTGGGTTGAGTTTTTGTAAAGTTATACTTTTATTTTGAAGCATAGGAGTGGGAAGTCTAACAAAGTTGGATATGCTCTTAGTAGAAGATGACTTTTGTTGATAGAAATTTAGATTGAGGTTGTTGGGTTCAAGAAACTTAGTAATTTGTATCTAGAGGATCTTGATTTTGGTGAAGCTTGGAAGGCTTTTACAGAACCTATTACACTTGATAAGATAAAGTGGTTGGATTTCATGATCTAGGATATTATGTTGTTCAAAGGAAGTCAGTTGTGTGTTCCTAGAAGTTCATTGAGAGAGAATCTCATCAAGGAGAAGTATAGTGGAGGATTAGCTAGACACTTTGGTAGAGATAAAACCATATGTTTAGTTGCTGAGAACTATTATTGGCCACAGTTGTAGTAAGATGTGAAGAAGTTTGTACAGAGTTGCAGAGTATTTCAGATGGCAAAAGGAGTGAAGCAGAATACAGGGTTGTATCTATACCAAAGAAGTTGTGGGAGGATGTCAGCATGGATTTTGTTCTTGTATTACCAAGGACTCACCAAGGGCATGATTCTATTTTTGTGATGATTGACATGTTTTCAAAGATGGCACATTTCATTCCTTGCAAGAAGACTAATGATGTTGTTCATGTGGCAAAATTGTTTTTGAGAGAAGCGATGAGACTACATGGTCTGCCAAAGAGTATAGTTTCAAATTGAGACTCCAAATTTTTTGGTTATTTCTAGCATACATTGTGGGAGAAATTGAAGATAGATTTAACGTTTAGTTCATCACATCATCCATAGATTGATGGATAGATGGAAGTTGTGAACCAGAGTTTGGAAAATTTACTGAGATGTTTGGTTGGAGACAAGCCAAAATGATGGGATCTAATTTTACCATAGAAAGAATTTTCATATAATAATTTTGTCAATGGGATTACTGGTAAATCACCATTCTAGATTGTATATGGGAGCAGTCCTAGAAATGCTTATGAACTGTGACAATCGGATAAAGGAGAGATAAGTAGTGTTGAAGCAGAAGAATTTCTTAAACATTTGAAGAATATCCATGAGGAGGTAAGGAAGCACATTATATAGATGAATACAAAGTATAAAGCTAAGGCAAATGTGAAAAGGAGGTATAAGGAAATTCATATTGGAGATGAAGTCATGGTTCATTTGAGGAAGGAGCATTTTGCAATAGGTACATATAATAAGGTGAAGATGAATAAGTTCGGACCATGCAAGATAGTGAAAAGGCATGATTCTGGAAATGCCTATGAAGTGGAGTTGCCTGCTAAATTGAATATTTCACTAGTTTTTAACATTTCTTATTTGACAGATTATTATAAAGGAGGTGGTGGAGATAAAGTTGCAGAAGTGTAGTGGAGTATTCTAGGAACTACTTTGGCTACAAAGGAGATTGAGGAGACACTGGATATTTGTATTGGCAAAAGTACAAGGAACATAACTTATAAAAAATACTTGGTCAAATGGAAAGGGAGGCCAGTGGAGGATTCATCATGGATAGCAAGGGAGAAGGTTAACCATCTTGGTTTTCCTTTGAACACCTTAGACATGACAGAGTCACTTCTCAAATTACCCGAGTGTCTAATGTAGGAGCCTCCTAGGTGCGAGGGAAATCTTGCATCACACAAAAATATTTTTATTTTCAGCCTTTTCAATTTTAATCAGGACTAATAGACACGGTTTACTATTTCTATGAGCTTACTATTTTAAGTAAGTTTTTCAAAAAAGCTTAGAATGCTCTAATTTTCTACATGAAGGTTCATTTTAGAATTATAAGCCTACCATAAAAATCTCATTGCTCCAACTTTAGTATCTGAGAAGTTATTGCGGATTTTTGGTGGAAATGTTTTAAGAAAAATCTTTGAACTCAATTTTGAAGGCTTTAGAGGCTCCAAAAAGGGGTCAAACCTCAACTAAATGGTGCTTCATGTTCAAGCATTATAGTTTAGGATCTGTTGTTTTTGAAAAGTGGTTATAATAGCCAACTAGAGCTACGGTTTGCGAGTTATGGTCTCTAAAAGTTAAGCTACCTTATTGATGGTCATAAAATAAAGTTTGTAATTCTTTGAGCTGACTCTAATGTAATAAATATAATTTATGTAATTTGGGGTTTGTCAACCTCAAGGGTTAATTTATGGAACCTTCTTGGGTGGTGGAAAAGTTGCCTATATAATGAAGGCCTGTAGGATTGTTTAGGATGGTTCTGGGTAGCTCTGGGTGATAGTTCACAGATTTTTCTTGTAGTTTACTGTAATGAAGGCACCCATGTGGGTAAGCACATTGTAAATCTAAATTCTATAATTCCACATTTGTGGTGATAATAAGAAGCTCATATTTTGTTCTCACAATTGTTGTTGTTTCTTTTCTTCTGTTATGTGTTTTCTTCATCAAATATGCCATTTTTTTTCTCAACTCTAGCCTTATAGAATTTTAACATATCCAAAGCATGTGATTTCACCTTCATGAACATAACAATCAGTATTCTAGAATAAACATCTACAAAAAAGATGAAATATTAGTCACAATAATAGTTGTCCATATCTATTGGACCACATAGATATGTATGCACTAGTTCCATGATATCATTAGAAGTGTGTGTTTTACTTGAATTTTTTTATTTTTTCATCTTACTAAGTTGACATTCTTTACACACAACATTTGATAGGATTAGAGGCTAATAGCCAATAGTTTGTTTCCTATTCTAGTCAATTTTTTCAAAAACTTTATCAATTTTGTTAGTTTCTCAACTTTGTTAGGAGTTCGCTTTAAAAAATGAAACAAGAAGCCCTATGAGGCTATATAATGTTTCTTTTATGATCATGTGAGGGTTAGCTTTCCAGATACTATAAATTTTCCTTTTGACTATCATGTTTTAGATCTATGATATTTATATATATAAGATGCAATACATATATGAGATATTAAGGTTATAAAGATATATAAAATTTGGCTAGTAAATCTTGTGGTTTATTAAAGCATATTATTTATTATATTGTATTTTTCATTTTTGTATTGTTATTTTATCTGAAACAATAGAGTAGCCTTCATTCCAATTTATTAGTTTTAAACTCTTTCATCTTAGTAATCAATCGTGTGGAAAATTATTATTGTGAAATTTGAATTGATCTTCAACTTGCACATTCTTTTCATCACTATGAACTGAATTTTTTACCATATAATTTTAGGTTAAAAGTAGTTTCAATAATCATTCTTCAAGAAGTTGTACCTATTGAATATAGAGAGTTTTATATTAGAGAAACTCATTTGTTAGTGTTTGTACTTTTTCCTCAAACTTTATTCACTAATTGGAGACTCTACTAGGGAGGCCTCCAATGTTTACAAGACATTGATTTAACAAAGTACAATTTAGAATGGTCTTGCATTATCAAGATATCTTTCTTGTTCTCCAACAAAACCTAATGTTTGATAACACTTAAGAAGACATTGTCTCTAACTTAAATGCCTTAGGTTGGAACTCTAGATACAGCCTTGCATAATATTTATAGGTCAATCAAGTCCTAGAGGAAGAAGAAGAGAAAGAAGAACTAGTTAGGGGGTTACCCATTCTAAATGAAGTGGTGTTTGTGGAAATATTAGCCCAGTAACCTAGAGTGGATGTCCCTAACCCTGCTATGCAACCCAATTTCAAAAACCCTAATTAAGATAAGTTGGCTGGGAAAAAGTACACTTGGAGTGATAATTTTAAAGGATTTCGTAATGATGACTATGAGGCTTTGAAGTAGTTAATTTTTTCTCTTTACCACACACATAGGAGGAATAAATTAGTTAAATCCACAAGTAGACATTCTTCGCTCCCCAAAACATCCACTGTGTTCGCTAGTCTTCAAGCTTTGATAATACTTGGAACCCTAATCCCATCTCATTTTAATGCTCAGCCCCTAAACTTCATATTACCCAATATGGTTTCAAATAATCCCTAGGGTGCCCACATCAGCCCTTTGAATTTGGGAAACAACCGTGACCCCCTCCCCAAAGGTGCAAAGGGTATTCTTCCTAAGTTTAGTGGTGATGGAAAGAAGTTTATAGATGAACATCTAAATGCTTTTGATTAGTACATGTGGAGTTCTTGTTGTTCCCATCAAAAATGTGGTTGTTAGACTATTTGTATAGACCTTAATTGATGTGGATACTAATTGGTTTCATCATCTTCCAAATGGATCAATTATTGATTAGGTTTCTATGGGAGGTTCTTTTGAAGAAAGGTTCAAAGTACCCGATAATGAGCACACTCTCTTATTACAATTAACACAACTTAAGAAGGAGGTTCACAAACCTATGAGAAATTTTGTAGATAATTTCAACAAAATATTACATAAAATCCTTGCTATAAAGAGACTAAATGCGAAAAATAGGAAAGGTTTATTTGTTAACACCATGCTACTCAACATCAATTTTCACTTGAGGCATGGCATGGTACCTAATGTTGATACATCCCAAAGGTTAGCCATTGAATTAGAGGATGGCCTGATATACACAAGAAAATGAAAGAGAGAAGTGCAAGTATATAATTCACAACCATCCACATCCAATTCAATTGATTCTTTAGTACAAATATTGGTCAATGAAATGATCATGATTAAAAGATAGTTACCCAAAGTAGCTACACCATATTAGGATATTCCTAGTAAATTCCACAATCATGAAGGATGAACATTTGGGAAATAACCTAATATATTGGCTAATGCACATAAGTTATTAATTGAAGGCCCTTTTTCTAGCAAGTGAAACATGTGTACCTTCTATTTACAAGATGATCATGGTGGTGCTTCTTTTCCTAAGATTGTGTGGTTTAGGGAGATGGAGGTGAACAAAGAAACACTAGAAGAAATTATCCTTGATGAAGGAACCTCGGGAGCATTTGGTGACTCTATCAACTACTACCTTGAATATGAGTCTAATTCTGAGTATGGTGGTGATATACTTTTTACTCTTGAGGAGCCTTCCTTCTCTGTAATTACAAGGAATCAAAGGGGGAATAAGTCTCTAACTAATCCCTCCTCTTCTTGCACCCCAACTAGAAAAGGAAAAGGACAAGTAAACTAGTTCAAAAAAAGTCAAAAGATTCAAAGGATTTTGATATTAGAGGTGAAGATCTTGAAGAAAACTAACCCACAACCTACCTTCAATTTTTTTGAATTCTATAAGTCTACCAAGATCCAAATTTCCTCTACTAATTTTTTAAGATCTAATACTAGTGAATTAGATAGATTGATTGAGTATATGAGAGGCTCTATTCATCCCAATACAACCCAACAAGTAAATTTTGTGTCCTCTCCTAAACTTCCCCTTGAACCAGAAGTTAATTCCTTGGTAGAAGAGGCATCAGTTCAGATAGAAATTTCCAAGAGTTACCCTATGTCAAAAACTCAAATCCCTTTTATGTCTCATTATTTATTCATGGCAATAAGTTGATAAATTGTATCATAGACTCTAGAGCCTTTGATAACATCATGCCATTCATAGTTGCCAAAGCTCTGGATTTACCCATGACAAAGACATTCGACAGGATTTATTCAATAGATTCAAAACAAGTGCCTTTGATTAGTTAAATAAAATATTTACAAGTATCATTAGCTAAATTCCCTAATAAAAGAGTCAAGTTTACCATCCTAGTCACAGACATTCCATCCATTTGTGGGATGTAATTAAGTAGGACATTCTTTTGAGACTTACGTGGAGAAATTAAACTAGAATGGTCTCAAGCTATGATATTGATTGGTAATAAGAAAGTCATCCTACACCCTGAGACAAAGTCTAAATATATAGTCTTCTCCCTAGAAGACTCTAGATCCCATATTCTAGACCTTGAAACTGACTTTTCCAACTATGTAATCTTTTCCTGAAGAAGATGTAGTAGTTGTAGGTGAAATAGTAGAAGGAGGTGTGTAAGTGTTGGAATTTGACAATAGTTATTCCAAAATTGGATCAGGAGCTAGAGTAGTGTTAATATCACCCTCAAGAAATATGATCTCATGTTCTTATAAGTTGGCATTTCAAAAAACTAACAACACTTCTAATCACAAAGTTTTGTAATTGGGAATGAAGAAGCCAAAAGGAGAGGAGTTAAACTCTTAAGGGCCTGTGAAGATGTAGAATTAGTGTTTGAGAAGGTTAGAAATATCTTTTTAGGGAAGAATGATAGACTAAGACACTATAGAAATAGAGCCTGGGATGAGTTGGAATGGATTGATTCTTTCTTTATTTAAGCAGTGCCTAGCAAATTCAATACCAAGGCAGATGCATTGGCAAGGTCATTATCCTTGATGATACCCCATCCTAATTTCCAAGAAGATCTCTATTCCATAGAATTGATTCATCGCCCTAGTGTACTAAATATTTAGTGGTAAAATAGAAGTTCTTTAATAAGATGCAAGTCTCCACTTTACAAGGTCACTAAGACATTCAAATATGTATGTGAGGGAAAGAGAAATTTCAAAATATGATTCCACTTATGATCCAAATTAAATTAGATAGGACCCAAAGGAGGAAGAGAGCTAATAAAAAATTTGAATAATGAAGAGGAATGCAATACAAGGAAATGTACTATCTCTAGCCCTTAATAAAATAATGAGAATGTAAAATTCAACTTGTTACTTAAATAATGTAAATCTAGATGTTATGTAAACACAATTAGCCCAATTAAGATTTAAATCTAGGGTAAAGATATGATATAAAATAAAATATAAAAGACTCACCTTGAAATATGTAGAGGAAGATGTATTTTCACTCCAAAACTCATAGATCTAAACTATATTTGAATATCCATCCATGGATCTTGGAATAATATGATGAAAGTAACAAAACCAAGAAATCTACCTAGAATCTAAGACTTAAGGACTAGGTCGACTTGGGAAGATGTTGTACAACTAGGTTGATGTAGTTTGATGATCTATAACTGATGACTCTAGAAAGCTTGTGAATAGTAGGTTCTAGATCTGTAATCTGTTTTGCTCCCATCCTACAAATCAACTTAGAAAAGAAAGGTTTGGGGATTGAGGTTTGATGAGGCTTGCTTTGGTCAACCCCTAGGTTAAGGAATTAATTGTAATTGAGAAATATGAGTATAAATGATTGAAAGATGAGATAAATTTTAGGATTTACCTTGTTTGCATGTATGTAAATGTCATGTAGATTGTCAATTAGGAATGTAGGGTATCTCCACTCTTTGCAACAAATCTTCCATAATCCCATCATGGTCCCATGGATATAATGAAGAAGAAGATGAATGCTTCAACGTAGATCTCCTCCCTTGATGGCCAACAATAAGCTAGGTTTTGAAGAGGAAATACTCAAAAAAGATCCTTCAATGCTAGATAGAAATATCTTTGCTTAAATGCTTGAAAAACTTGAATACTTTAACTCTTTAAATGCAAAAGGAAAAAAATTTCACTTTAGAGCAAGAGATTGAAATCTTGGAATTGAATTATGAGATCTTGTGTATTATGAAAATGAACCCTCCAAGTCTCCTTATATATGAGTTTTGAGGTGGGAAAATAATATAGGCCAACTGGGTAATGACAATTAATTAACTAAACTCCTAAGGCATTTCAGGCCCCATGCTCTGGAACTATCAAGGACTAGGTTGGCCTATTCCATTAATAGGTCAACTTGTTCTATGAATAGGTCAATCTGTTCCATGAATAGGTTGACCTGTAAGGACAAG
Organism: Cupressus sempervirens; assembly: GCA_028749045.1. Taxonomy (NCBI): domain Eukaryota; kingdom Viridiplantae; phylum Streptophyta; class Pinopsida; order Cupressales; family Cupressaceae; genus Cupressus; species Cupressus sempervirens. The sequence continues at coordinate 606,355,319 of CM053787.1, forward strand.
GTTGACCTGGGTTGACCTAGTTCAAAGTAGGTTGACCTAAATTGACCTACTCATGGAGGTCAAGTCCTAGGTGCCATAAAAAGAAGGGGTAGGTGCCAAAAAGATAAGGGTGGAAAGAGGAAAAAGATAAGAGTAAAAGGAGATCAAGCACAAGCATATCCATGGTCCAAAGGGGGAATTATGAAGACAAATCTAAAAGGTCTTAAAAGGAGAGTGTTTCCATTTTAAAATGGTACATTTAACCCCCACTTTAGTGAGACTATGAGTTTCCTCAAACTCATGATAAAGTAAAGTAAGACTAAAAGAGAAAATCTTATCTTGATTTAGGAGGAAAAGAAATCATCAAGCTCCCAATAGACTTAAGTTTATATTGCATCTAGAATCATAAAAAGAGAGATAGGTCCTACAAGAAGGGGTGTAGTTAATTTCCCAATAAGATTTTTTTCCTTATTGTGAACCACACAAGAAAAATAAAAATAAATGGGGATAGGTCTCTGCAATAGAAAAGGGGAGGTCATTAAATAGTCTAGCAAGTGTGTGTGGCATGCTAGTCAACCCATTGAAGATGAACCAAATGGTCTAGCAAGTTTGTGGCATGCTAGTCAGTCCATTGAGGGATTCGACTTCAAGGGAACTCCATGTTTAGAAAAGAAGAATTGAAAAGTGATCCATGCATAAGGATATGTGTGTCCTTAAGAAATTGAAATCAGACTAGACTTTCCTGACTATTAGTAGTCAAAAGAAGGGTCAAAACAAGGATCATGCCTCCCAAACTATCAATAGTTTAGAGAGAGATCCAAAAAGAAAGAGACCAAGCTCCCAAGAACAAATCCTAGAAACTACAAAAAAATGAGAGAGGGGACAAACATGAAATAAAAATGCATAGATTTGGGCATACCTTAGAAATCATACCAAGCACTAAAGGTTGAAGTAATCCAAGTTATATATAGAATCCATATTTGTATTCCATGGAAAAAGGATGAGCATAGTGTATTCGCCCACATTAAGGAAATTGCAAACACCTTAACTAGAGCAATGGCTTAAATGGAGAATACATGCATCCACTAAATAATGTTTCCACTATGACATCCCCCTAAGAAGAGAAACATATCAAGATAAATAAGAACATAATAAAGAGAAAGACCACAAAGGGATATACTAACTTTAGGGTCAGTAAGATCATATGATAACATGTAATATTATATCAAGTATGAAAATATCATCATTCCGTAAAGGAGGTAGAACTGCGACACAATGGAGAAAAAGACATAGAAGAGATACAAAGAAGAGTCTTTTTGGGCCAATAACATGGATACCAAAAAAATTAGTGCTACCATATTATAAGAAACCAAGAAGGTTACACAATACCATTGGTACTATCAATAGCACAAGCACATTATAAGATGTAATAACATATAGAAGAAAAGAGAGACAAATAGAAGAATGCATGTGACAAGGTGATTACTTTATCCTCTTAAGCTCAACAAAGAAACAAGGATCATATAAAGAAATCAAAAGACAAAACATAAAACAAAACAACACAACATGGGGGAAAACAAAACACAAGAACACAAAGACTACTATGATGAATAAAGTCCACTTCAAGCATTTTGCATGCCCCACCCCATCTCAGTCTAAAATGCTAGGGGAAGAATGGTGACTCATGAGAGGAACAATATCCATTATAGTAGGAATCTCATAAAGTTCTAAGGACTTTGAGAGTCATTATTCTCATTACTAAGAGTGATTATAAGCTATATGGAAAGCATGTTAGTCAAATCACTATCTATATTAATTAAATGTTTATCACTACTATGATCTAAAGTATCTTCCATATCTAGATTAATATAATCTAAAATATGAATAAAATCGTTGTGTTTATCCAAATGCATAATGTTACCATCTTTAACTTCCTCTAAAGACTGATGCATAGTTTGATTAAAGGAAGTTAAAGGTTGAGAAGCAAGAGAATGAGCTATAGCCTTATCTTTAGCTTGATGGTTCTTGTGATGTTGAAGAGCACGTTGATTAAAATTAGTCTGATGAGACACTGTAGAAGGATTAGGATCAACTACCATAGGTTTTGAAGAATAAACATCAATGGGTTTAGTAGATGTAGAGGGAAGAAAAGGTTTGACAGTAGAAGGAGTAGTAGGAAAGACGAGTGCATGTGGACAACCCTTAGGAAGACTCAACTCCATGATCTTAGCTACCTTTTGTCTTTGATAGTTTATATAAAGATGATAAAGATGATTAGGTGGTTTTTTCAGGATGAGATAGCCAATAAAAATCATCTCAACACAATCTCTAGGACCCAATGATTTATAAAGAGAATGAATAATAATAATGTTTCCATCATGATGAAATTTAAGACATTTATGAATAGGAGAAGTTAGGACTTACATGAAAGAAAGTCATGGAATGCCAAGCTTAACTTGAAATTGATGAGAAGTAGGAATAACAAAAAAGTTACTAAAAACAAATTTCCTTGATAAAGTAATAGTCAAAGTAATAGAACCTTGATGATGATAAAGGAAACCATTACAAGTTTGAATCCATACATGAGTAGAATCATAAGTATATCTATGCAATTATTTGTTAAAAAGGTTTTCTTTAGTGATAACATTCACAGTAGAGGAAGGATCAACCAAAGTACAATGAAAAGAAATATGAGCAACTGTAGCAGTGATATAAAGAGGACAATTAAGTGCCTTAAACAATTCAAACTAACTAAAGGTAATAATAGGTGTTTGTTCAAGTTCAGGTGGAGAAGAAATTGAAGGTTGAGGTGCTAACTCAACATGATTGTTCACATGATTGGCTTCTTGTATCTTCTTATCATAATCAATATGGTGATTAGAAGAAGAAGGTTTTTTTATAACATTTTCTAAGTGAGAAGGCAAAGGATTAGTGTAAATCTATAAATTCTAATTAGGTGGCACAACAAATTTGTTCATGTTATTAACTTGAACATCAACAAATATAGCCTTAGAATCAATAAGGTCCTGAATAGAATTCTTCAAACCATAATATTTTTGAGTATCATGAGCAGGTTGATAATGATATTGATAGAAAGTTATTGAATCAAAAGACTTAGGAAATGGTTTACTAGTATCAATAGGACAAATAGGAGAAAGGTTAAGAACATGATCATGAATCAACTTAGTCATCACCTTGGACAAAGGTTCAAATAAAGGACTATACTAATAATTAGGATGAAATATAATGGAAAAAGTATCCATACCTTAGGATGTAGTAGCTAGTTGATCATCAATTGTATTTGTAGACTTGATTTTGATGAAATTATTAGGTTTAGAGAACTTGTTTGAATTTTTGGCGACATCAATCTTATCACTAGAAACTATTGGAAAAAAATTTGTGTTGTCAATGATGAAAAACCTAATGGAGAGACATTTACTAATAGCATAGATTTCCATATCTATTGATTGATGAAGAGGATTAGAAAAGAAAGATAACTAGATGAACTAGTGAAGTTTTTGAGTGAATAGGAGCAAGTATGGTGGAATTACAATGGAAACTTGATTAGCTAGTCTTTAAAGATGGTGTATTATACAATCATCCTATGAAGTATAGAAGTGTTAGCTTAAACACAAGGAAAGCCTAGTAAAATGTGATTGGTCAATGAATGAGCTAAAATAGAAGATTACAAAACTTAAGGGTTAGTCAAAAAAATAGTATTAGTTGAGTGATATTTATAGTCAAGTAAGTTAAAGAAGCATAGTATAGTAACAATCAAGCACAATAAAGACAAAGTAAGCCATTGTAAGCCAAGTGAGATAGAACAATAGAGGTTGAGCTAAACAATGATGGCTGAGTGTCAGAAAAAGTTACATTTTGTGAAAGAAACAAGTTCGAGGCCAACATAGTTGAATTTTTTGATTAGTCAAAATGTGTGGATGATATGGTTTGATGAGTTGACGTATTTAATATAGGAATTGAGTTTGATATGCAATCAAAGGAAAGGATTTAAAGAAAAGATTCTAGAAGTATCAAGAAAGGAGTATAAGGATAAAACAATAGATAGATTCAATGGATCTAACCTAACCCTAAGATGTATGGTGATGTTTAACCAGAAATTTATAAAAATTAGCTATTTAAGGAGGCATAAGAGATGTTTTCATAGGTTGGTTTGTTGTTGATTGGTGGTTTTAAGAAGAACCTTTGAAGAATAGAGTAATATGGGAGAAGTGAATATATTGGTGAAGTGTGATTGCTTGAAGGGTTGCCAAGAAGATCAATGATGAAGATGTTAATGAAGTCCAATCAATGAATCGGCAAAATCAGCCAAATGGAGATCTGCATTTGCAAATTGGGTTTTATCTAAAAGATCAAACCTATTGTTACTTTCTAACCATTATGAATGTTGATGGGCCTTTGAAAGGCCATCTTTCTTAGTTCTTTTTATCCTCCTTTCAAACTATTATTTTGCAAGTAGACATGAGCTTATGGTTTTCAAGCATATGAACTTATGATTTTTATGTATAAGTTATATATGTGTGTGAAGACATGAAGTAGAAATATGGATAGTTTAAAGACATGATATTTTCTTGAATTCATGAACATGAATGGTATAATGCAATAACTATGCATGTTAATAAATGTTTCCTTGCCTATGCTATGTTTTGGGTAGTTTTCCTCCTGTAGTCATAGGACTTGCAAGAGTATTAATTGGAATTTTACACCTTTTCCCTAATATTGATGATAAGAATATATATGTATATGGAAGGTTGTGTGTGCATTGATTATTTTGTAGGTGTTTATTGTGGGCATTCAAGGACCAACATTGCGGTGCTAGAATAGTCAAACCTGACCGTAGATTCAAGACCTTCGTAAATGGGGCAAATCAATTATTACTTTATGTTGCATGCAGTATGCAGATGTAGTTCCCTCAACATGCTATATTCCTGGAGCATTTATTCATTTTTAATGTTGTTTCTATTATGAAACTTTATGAGTCTATAACTGACCCACATTTATGGAGTAATCTTAGATCTAGGACGTAGTTGGAATTTTTTTTCAAATAAATGACTGTTATAACTTTTTAGAAGTGAAGTTGAAAGATCCAAATGAGTTGGTTTTCATAACAAAAATATTGTGATATTATTTTTCAATCAATAATAATCTTTCTCCATGAATGAATAGAATGCACAATTCAAGTTTATATCTCTTATCTTGATTTTATTTTTTTTCACTCATCCAAGGGAGCCTACTTGGTGAGTGAATTTTTCTGTAGAGTAGAATTCATTTTCCTATTCATTTCTAAGTAAGGTAGAACTTTGTTGCTCCTACAGCCACTGATAACAGAACTGGTAGATTGTTCCTGCAACATAGATAGTTAGAGTAACTCCTACCCATGATTACATGCTTTGTTAGAGTAATTTCATTTACTAGTTTTAGCTTAGTTTTCGTAAAGCTCGAGTAATTGAATTTCATAGGTTAGTTTTAAGATTGAGAGATTTTAAAGCATATACTTTGTGAATGTCATTCCATGTTTACATCCCTAGTCGATAATTAAATGAGACTAAATAATTCATTTAGAAACTAATTAGGGTGTCCAATCCTGAATAGGTAGTCCATTGTTGTAGGTTTCTGATACCATTATTTAGCCAAGTATTTTTAGTGATGTTGCTAGGAATGGTGTTAATTTAAACTTAGTAATTACATTTCCAGTTCTAATAATATAGAGCTTATTCTTAAATAAGCATTTTATGCGTAGAAGGAGAGACCTTTGTGGGATATTTCTTCCTTGTAATAATAAAAAAGAACCATTAGATACTTTTAATCCTAAGCTTGACAAAACTTACAATGAGAATGAAGAAGAAGAGCCCTTTAAAAATCCATTTGCTTTTGCTCAAGAACAAATACGCTCATTCTCTAAAGAATCATTGCATTTTTAATGACCTTTTTTTGAGCCTAAATACCAAGACAACCCACTTGTCTTTGCTATCGATCAACCATGACCACCAGGTCCTCCTCCAAGAATGGCTCAGCTTAAATTTCTTTTCCTTATTCCCACTCAACGAGGTAACCAAAATTTGAAGAACATATATGTCGTTGCATTAGCTAAATTCTATGGCCTCATCACAAAAGACATTGAGACACTCCTCTTTGAGCTTGACATCCTTTGTAGGAATTAAAATTATACAACTAATGACCACAAGCTGAAGTTGTTTCCATCCACTCTAAAGAAAGTTTCTTTGAGATGGTTCATGGGGTTGGGTACCAATGTTGTAGTAGATTGTCCTGCAATGAGCAATATGTTCCTTTCAAAATATAAAGAGTACTATAGGGAAAGACATTTGAAAGGAGACAACATTTTTAAAATGTCTTGAAAGGAAGAAGAAACCTTGGAGGATTATGTCTCAAGGTTTATATTCAACTTGCAGTGTAATACACAACACCAATTAAATGAGGAATCACAAAAACATCTTTTTATGAAAGGTGTAACTAATGGAAGTATTGAGGCCCTAGACCTTATGGTAGAAGGAGACATTACTCAAAAAAGCTAGCCTAACATAAAGAATATATGTCTGAATTATTCAAGGGCTAGTATGAAGAAAGGTAGGAGACTTAGGGACCTACCACATAAGTCTTGTAGACACCCAAAAATTGGCAAAGACTTAAAACACTGTAAATCTCAACCTAACAATGCAAATTGAGTGGAAAATAGTATACTTTCAAATCAAGGATTACATTAGGTCATTGATTGATCAAATCATCTATCAAATCAATAAGAACTAAATCAACTTTAAAAAGAGGAGAAAAACAATTCAAAATCATAAAATAAAATTCAAAAAGCCAAAAATGAAAAAGAAAAAAGTTTGAAAATAAATGGAACATTTATTAAATCAATAAAGTCATTTACCCTCACAAAAGTGAAAATCGTCCTTTTACATTGAAAAGAATTGGAAAAATCCTCATTTATCCTCAAAACTAAGTTTGTTGAACTCTTCCTCTTATTACCTTATGAGATATTTACAGTTTCACCATTACCCCCAATCAAGAGTGAAACCCTAATTCTTACCCTAACCCCTTCTAAAATCCTATAAATAGAAGGAGAATTCAAGAGTATGGGACCCAAGTTTTAGGCATCTGCACTATAAGCACATTTAGAGTTACCATGCTAGCATTGTTATTTTAGCAATTTCATGTCATTTTGATAGCATTTTAGCATTCTTTTCATGTTATTTAGTATAATTTAACACTTTTTTAGTTCATTATATACACATATCATAGCATTATAGGGGTAGAATGGTCATAATATCTACATTTATTAATAGATCTTGCATACATCTTTGTAGATCTCTATTCATAGCATACTCTCATTCTAGAATAGTCACTGAGATGCTAGTATGAGAGCATTCTTAGTGGTTGTAGTTAGGGATACATGGGACATTCATAGATTTTCCATTTTGACAATAATTTCTTGGGTTTAGTTTAGTTCATTGCCACTTTATCTAAAGTTTTCATTAAAGTCTCATGAATATGTGAGTTCACTGTGTAAAAATTGGTGCCCACCATGGGGCCTAAACTTAAAGCCTCTATGTTCTTCATTTTTTCTTTCTAATCTTCTATTTTTTTTGTAGATCTTTTTTTTTTTTGGTTTCTTATGTAGATCTGATTGGTTGCAAGTTCTACAACATTTTGGAAGCTTCATAATAGCAACAAAAAACTCTCAAAGACTTTCCCAAATGCAAAAAGGTTGGGTCTACAATTTTCTGATGCTACAACCCTTCTAAATTTTATTTTAATGCTTTTGAGCAATCTTTTAATGTATTCAAATCTTTCTATAGTGCATTTAAAGCTTCATCTAGCACATTTAAACATTTCTATAGTGCATTTAAAGTTTCCTATAGCACATCTGCAATTTTCTGTAGTGCATTTACAAGTTTAAATAGTACATATGATACATTCTATAGAGAAAATGCTAATTTCTATAGCGCATTTGATTAAAGTCATAAATTGTTGAATCTGACTTGCAGATCTAATTATTGGTTCTTTACAGGTCTCTTCCAAGCTAACAGGAATGAATCGATTATTCAAGGTCCAGATATACAAATAAAACTTTTCACAATTCAGTGAACCCATAAAACATTCTTAACCATGCATGCATTCATTATGTGTTAACCAAAACTGATATGCTACTGTAACATTAACATGCAAAAGTATAAAGCATAAAACACAACATATCCATCAGCACATTTGAAACAATGATTTAACATGGAAAGCCAATTTGGGAAAAAACACCAGTAACATGCTACTCCTTTTTCACTCTTCTAAAGTGATGCCCTATTAAAGGCCAACCATGTTAAAGGTTACAACTCACATTGTTAAATGTGACTCGATTAAGGGATTTCAATCACCCTATTAAAAGTGAGCCTTGCTAGAGGACCTTATGCCATTCACTTGGAATGCCACCCTATTAAAGGATTTTCCAATGACTATTAAGTCAACCTTTCTCCAAAGGATTTACCCTAATCTAATACAATTGTTAGAAAGTAATAGTAGAGCTTTGATTCGATACAACTTACAACCTTACTTGTAGATCACAGATCACTATTCAGTCCTCAACTCTACTTGGCTTCCAATCTTTGCAACTCTGACAGCTTGTTCACCCTTCAAGAATTCATCCTCTTTAAGTCTTCTTGCTTAGTTCACCATTGTAGACTTCTTCTCTTGGGTCACTTGATAAAGCAAACCCTCTTCCTTCTCCTTGTCAAATTTTTGCATTCAAAACTCTCTAATCTCTAACCTCTTTCTTCATCACCAAACATCCCTACATATAGGAAATTAGAACTCTCTTCCCACTCATTATCCATCACAAAAATTAGGGTTTTTGATGGATTATGTAGGATACAATGTATCTACCCCATATCTTGTCCTCTCTAGAAACTTCTCCTAGAATCTATTTGAATTTGCCTCCAAAATGGTTTACATAAGATTCTGTGCCTCTAGCTCATCAATCTTATCTTCCTCAAGATTTACAAGTTCCAAGAAAACAAACTTGTTGGCTTTTAATTGGCAATTTTTTTAACTTTTTCATAATGCAGCATGTCAACATTATCAATTTATTGATGCTCAGCACATACTGTGTTACTCGACATCTATTGTAAAATTACTCGACATTAGATAGATTTTACTACTGCTTGACATCAACTGAAAATCACTCAGCATCTACTAACTTGTGCGACACCTATTAGTTTACTTGGCATCAACTTGAAATTGGTTTCACTTGGCTCCAACTAATTTTTTGCTCGACTTGCACTAACTTTTCTTGACACCTTCTATCAACTTGGTCAAGCTTGGCAAATGAACTTTGTCCAACCTTATTCTTTTTAATTTTCTAAGTGTAGCCAACCATTTTGTAACCTTGAGGTAGATCATCACTACATTATGTTATCACTATCTTGACTAATTCTTGCACTTCAATACATAATCATAACTCAACCTTTCCTTTAGGTACTTTTGTTACATCTTTTTGATCAACTCCTCCTCATCAATAAACTAAGTGATAGTGCTTGAAACATATAAGCAATTGTCTTACCACCATATAGTAGGTTTGACATCAGTGAAAAAACAATGATAGAAAACACACAATCTTCTTTCAACAATTTTCTCACTCAAATGATCTTTTCAATCATATATCAACAATTATTAGTTTCTTACAAGTCTCTTTCAAGCTAACGGGAACTCCCAAGTTGATGAAAATGTTCTGTAGGAATGAAGACCCTCAGAAATGTGCCTAGCCTTTGCTAGAATCAAACCAGGTAAGTGGACATATCCCTTTTCAATTAAAGTGTGACATTCCTAAGTTCAAAACCAAGTTTAATAGAATGTTTGATCTCACTGACCTAAACAAGAGTAGGCCTATGCTCTCAACTCTTTTGAGTTGATCAAAATGCCTCACCTTCTATAAAGATCAGTTACAATCAAGCAAGGAAAGAGCCCACACATAGCTTAATTAGGAGTCCCTTGTCTTTTGTAGTTAAACGACTTGTAATCAAACAATTATTTTTGTTGTGTTTGGGAGGTCAGGACAATAGGGATATACTCTCACTCTTCTAGAGTGATCAAATTCCCAAACCTATTTTTTATTTCCATTTTCCTACTTTCTACTAGGTAGATTTACTCAGCCATAGAAAGGCTACCTCCCAAGTTGCCTTAGCAAGGATGATGAGAGGGAACACCTTCCAATCTTGCATTCCCAATTGAATGCAAGCCAACTATGTTTTGAATATAGCCTTCCTCTAGTAGTCCTATAAGGGATTGTGCCAAACCTCCTTAGCATTGGTGGGAAGCTCTCTGTCACAAGAGAAGTAAATCTGAATGTCATTGGTTAAAAGCTAAAACCCACTAGTCACTAGCACTAGACAACCTTGGTAGGAAGCCCTTTCTTCCATTTTTCTAGGTGTGTGCAGTTTTATATTTCATTGTCATTTCTACTATTCCTATGCTTGGATGTGTTTTAAAACTCAATAATAGACTTCATTTTGGATCACAGTCCTTCCAAAAAAAAATGTAACTACAAACTGATATGAAAACCAAGCTAAAAAACAAGAACACTACTAAAGACCTTTAAATAGCACATTTACTTCTTAAAAAAATGCATTTGGCCCATTTTGTGATGCATCTCAACTCTATTATAGTGCATTTGACTACAAAGAAATGCATCTGAACATTTAAATAGTGCATTTTCTCTGCTATACAACTCATTTAATTCATGAAATGATGCATCTAAATATTTAAACAATGCATTTGATCTATAGAACAATGTCTGTTGAACAATTAAATAGTGCATACACCAATTGAAATAGTGTGTTTGAGCAATCCTATAGCGCATCTGAGAAAAAATGTAAAATAAAGGCTATCTACATACATGACATTTGCAAACAAACAATAGATTCATGAGAGATTTTGAAATTGACCATACCCTTTTTGCAGAAAGCAAAGCTACAAGTTCCATTCAAAGATTCTTAATCTAATAGCCATTGTTGCTTCACCTTGCATATCAAGCTAGAAACATCCAAAGACACACATTCGTTCCCTACCTGACTTCACGAAAGTGAGCTCGTTGTTATCAATAGTACCAAGCACCTTTTTTAACTTAACTTGTTACTCCAAATGAACCATGGTCAACAGAAAACCTCATATCATTAAAATACATAAGAGTTAAAGGAATCCTATCCACATCTCATGCCATTATGTAAAACTAGTGTAGCCACAAAACCAAAATGATCACATATACAGGTGAGTGCTAGAATAGCCAATAGAACCATCAACCACATGAAATCTCTAGATATTATTGAACCTATCACACCAATGGATTGCTCATCAAATAAAATTACACATGAATCACCCTTGTTCAACCAAAATTTAGAACCTTTTTCCAAAATGGGTTCATCCAACACATCAGATGAAAAGAGCACTAAAACTAAAATTGAATATTTTCAGCAAAATCCTAAGCTTGTTGATATCATGGACAAGATACTTGAAAAATACAAAGAATGTTACATACTAGTGTTAGCACAACAAGGTGCAAAATTGCCATCTGACTTTGATGTAACCAACCTTAAACGAGATGAAGAAGAGTCACCTTTAGATATCGTTACACAAAAACTACAAGACCTAAAATTGGAAATAGAAAGGATGAAGTGAGTAAAAATACAACCTGCAAAATTTTTCCTTGAAAAAGGTTTGTCCTCTTCCATTCGATAAAAGCATTACCTTAACACCTTTCTCTCAGAATGCACAGATACCGAAATATGATAAATATTTTGGTACATCAGATCCCCAAGATCATCTTAGAAAATTTTATACTCTAAGTATGGAGTTTGTTCACAACACAACATATCTAATGCATCTATTTCCTAGAAGCCTTGGAGGGCAAGCCACATAGTGGTTCTTCAAGCTACCCTCTAACATTAAGACCTTGATCAATTGGCTTCCATTTTCATCACCCAATATTCTTATAATATTGAAAGGGAAGTAATGATGATTTATTTGTGTAACATGAAACAACTTCTCGAAGAATCATTCAAGGTCTTCCTACAACGGTGGAGATACACATTTGCCAAGTATTATAAAGACATCCCAAACAAAGAGAATACTAACATCTTCATCAATAGTCTCTCTAAACCCACGAACTATTGGTTCTAGCTCCAAGGGCCTAAATACTTTAAGACTACCTTAGATAATCTAGGTAAGGTAGAAGAGACCCTGATAAATAATGACATTATTAAGTTATCAAAATATGGTAAGAGTTTCTCAAACAACTCCTGAAAAACTCACAACTCATCTGATTGGTCCACCAACAAAAAAAATTCATGGTGGAGAAATAACATCAAAAACATAGTCAATGATGGGGTGGTTGAAGCTAAACATGTTAAACCACAAACTCAACTCCATCTAAACCAACAGTTCCTACTGTCAATAACACCAATGTGAACACTAGAAAAAACCCACCTAGGTAGGACAATGTTTGTCCATTCTATTGACACAATCTAGATACTCCTTTAATATCCACACAAAAAGTGGCCTATAATTAAGCTCCTTCCCCAAGAGGATACCAATCTTTGGATGTATCTTAAGAATATACACCTATTGGGGTGTCTTACAAGAGTGCATTGCAAACACTCTTAGTTGATGAACTCCTTGTACTCCTTGAGGCCAAACCCTATGAATCATAAGTTAAACCAAAGTGGTGGAATGACAAGCATATTTGTGCCTACCATTGAAATAGGGGGCATTTAAACAACAACTATCATACCCTTGAAAGGGCTATATAAAAATTGATCAATGATGGAACTATTGAAGTAAATAACCTTCACAACAATGAAGATCACAAGACCTTCAAGAATCCTTTTATAAGCCATGAAATGGGTGAGTCCTCTAGAGAAAATCAAAATGCACGTTCCCATGATAAGGTTAATTATGCACATCATTATGATAATACCATCAACATGAGCTTCGAATTTGATGATGTCGTGAATGTCATAATAATTAAAGATAAAAATAAAAAACAATCATCAAACATTATTACCTGAGGTCAAGCCTCTAAATTCATCCTACCAAGCCCCATGATGGGTTTTGATCATGCAACTATGAGTTCCATCGTACCCAGATAGAACTTGGTCAACCAATTACTCAAGACTCCCACCCATATCTCTATTTTTGAATTGTTGTGAATTTCCCCTGAGCATAAAGAGATCATCACCAAAGCCTTAGTGCCAAACAACCTTGATGTTAGTAGATTTCAAAACATGGTCATTAACCTTTTTGCCCCTTATTGTGTCTCCTTTTCCTCTCAAGATGACATGTTAGCCAATCATCCCAAAAACTCCCCATTGCACATTGAAGTGTTCATTCACAGAAACAGAGTTAAAAGAGCCTTGGTTGATGGCAAAGCATGACTAAACATTTGTCCATTGAATTTGGTAAAAGCATTAGGGTATACAGAGGATGTTGTCAACCCCAAAAATAAAATCACCATTAAGGCTTATAATGATGAGGAGAGATCCTCCAAGGGCATGGTTATTCTACTGATCAAGGTAGGTCCTATTGTAAAAGAAATTGTTTGTCAAGTCTTGGACTTAAAATTAACTTATAATATCCTATTAGGGAGGTCATAGATTCATGATATTCAAGTTATTCCTTCCACTTACCATTAATATCTCAAATTTCCATACATGGGTCAAGAGGTGACCATACTAGAGGACCAAAACCTTGCCTAATATTGTAACTCCCTTGTTCCTCATAACATGGAAGAAACTGGCACCTCAATAGATAACATTAGCTAATCCACATCAACAGACACTTCATGTTCTACCAGCCAAGATAATGACCACTTATCTACATCAACTAAGGGTAAAGAGAAAGTTGGTTGTTTAAGTTCTTCACTTCCTATACCATCATCATCAAAGGACCCAAAAATATCACATTATAAAGAAATTGATAGGTTAATGAAGGATTTTGATCGAAAGTGCAAACTACAATGCAAAGGGGTAGGTGAGTACTCACTTTCATTATTTGATCCCCCACTTTCTCTAAGATCTCACAAAAAACCATCATCTAGCATTAGGCCTTACCATGCACATTTTGTCAAAGCAAGTGGTGTACCTTCAAGCTCCATAGAAGAAATCAATGAACAAAATATTTACGTCTCCCCTCACCTATATGGAAAAGGTTTTGATTTAATGAAAAAAATGGGATATATGGGAGATGGCCCTTTAGGGAAAGGAAAAGGCATCATCAAACCCCTAGTAGCACAATTCAAGTCTAACAAATCCAAAATAGGGTACAGTAAACAAGATAATGCATAGATCACTCCCGAGTCTCATTCCAAATACAATGATTCCTCCTCTTCCACCTCGGTGTGGGTGCCTAAAGAAAGGGGTGATAGTAACAAGAAAGAGGCTAACATTAAAAATGTGAATCCATCCTTCCCAAATTTACATCACATAAGAGAACCACTCATGGACACCTCTAATAACAAAGATGATGATGTTTCCACCAAGTGAGAATTCGAATCATTATCCAAAGAGTCCATTCATGACAAAGAATGTGATGTTGTTCACATTCCTACATCCAATGGTTTCATTGCACAAGGATTAGCCTCTCATCTAAACTTTACTTCACCAAGAGCCAACACACATCAAAACAACTTAGTGGCTGATACAAAATAGACATGTCTCATCACATCGTATAAGGATGATGAACCTATTAAAGGGTTTTAGTTTCAAACCCTATTTCTAGATTTCTTTCTAGCAAAAGTTGACAATGACTACTATGAGCCACTCACCAACTCTACTTTTCCTAACACTTTAGAGGAAGTGCATGTTATAGACCTAACCGATACAGCGCATGAACCATCAAATGAGGTCATGTCTTTAAACCCTACCAAATTCTATCCATACTAAAAACAACTCTCCTTAGTCCATCCTAAAGTCATTAGATGGGATACAACCAAGCCTCACCATATTCCTAATTTTGACACTGACCATGACATCATCTACCTTAACACAGTTGAACCATCTCATCTGTAAAGAATAGGAGAAATGAACATAGATGGGTCTGATATCAATCATCTCAGTCATACTAGAACAAGTTGAGCACATCAAAGCCTTAATGACCAACATCAGGTTGTAGCTGATCTTGAGAAATAAATAGAAATGATGCATCCAAAGGTGAAAACCCAACTGTGGCACACACAGATGAGATGATTAATACCTTGCCTAAAAACTTAAAGGAAAGATTGTCTATCCTAATTGGACCTACAAAAAAATTCAACATTAGAACAGAATAGGAACAAAGGATCATCCATTTGGTGTAGTCTTTAAACATAGAAGAAAGAAGCACATTCATTCATTTCTTCAAAGAGAGGCATATAAACTTTGCATGATCCTACATAGACATGCCAGGGTTAGACTCAATTTTAATCCTTCATCACTTCAAAATTTCTCCAAAGGCTAAGCTAATTAAGCAAAATCTTAGGAAAATGCATCCTCACATAGCCCTACTAGTCAAGAAAAAAATTAGAGAAATTGCTTAGCACCAACTTCATCTGGCCCTTAGTGTATGCATCATGGATATCAAATAGTGTGCCTATATCAAAGAAAGATGGTAGCATATGCATCTACATTGATTTCTAGGGCATAAACAAAGCATGTCATACAGATGATTTCCCCCTTCCTTGCATCAAAACAATTATAAATTTGACAGCAGGTCATTCCATGTTCTCACTCATGGTTGGATTTTCAAGGTACAACCAAATTAGGATAGCACCAGAGGACTAACAGAAAATAGCCTTTACTTGTACATGGGGCATGTTTTTTTGGAATGTAATGCCTTTTGGGCTAAAGAATGTAAGGGCCACCTATTAGTGGGCCATGACCACTATCTTTCATGACATGATGCACATTTTCATGGAAGATTATGTAGATGATATCCTTGCCAAATCTGATACTGGAGAAGAAGATATCTCCATCTTTGACAAGATATTTACCCACCTAGAAGCATTTAAAGTTAGGCTAAATCCAAAAAAATGCACTTTTGGCGTAAAATATGGCAAGCTTCTAGGATACATTGTCTCAGCTAAAAGGATAGAAGTTGTTCCTAAAAAGATGCAAGCTATAATCAACATGCAACCTCCAAAGAACTTGAGTTAGCTATGTTCTCTACAAGGAAGATTTCAATAAGTTAGTTGCTTCATCTCTTAGTTAGCAAAAAAGTCTATACCTTTCACGCATCTCCTCCATAAAGACATAGTTTTTAAATGGGATAATTAGTGTCAGATGGCCTTTAATGAATCCACCTATTTTGATACCTCCAGTATCACACAAACCATTGTTTCTATATATTTCCTTAATAGATAAATCAATTGGAGCCCTCTTAGCACAAGAAAATGACCCAGGAAAAGAAAGGGCCATTTATTACATCAATCGCACCCTGGTCCACTATGGGCTCAATTACACCTTTATTGAAAAGGTTTGTTTAGCCATAGTTTTTTCTTCCCAAAATATACACCATTATCTTTTGACACATAAGGTTAAGCTCATCTCCAAGATTGATCCCCTCAAGTATCTTCCTAGCAAGACAGTGTTAATGGGTAGATTGGCCAAGTGGGTAATGTTCCTAAGTGAGTTTGATACTGAGTATGTCGATAAGAAAGCAATAAAAAGATAAGAAATTTCCAATCAATTAGCCAATGTGCCCATAAAGAGCTCAAATCCTATCTTAGCTTATTTTTTGAATATGCACATTCTTCAAATAGAGCCTATCACTTGGAAGTTCTATTTTGATGGTTCTCGTACACACCATGGTTCAGGTGCTGGTAATTTGTTCATTACACCTTTGGGCATTACCATCCCTAAGTTCTAAAAACTACTTTTTCCTTGCACAAACAATGTGGTGGAATATGAAGCCTTGGTCTTAGGCCTCAAACTAGCCCTAGAATGGAAATTAACAATGCTAGAAGTTTATTGAGATTCTTAGTTGATCATCAATCAAGTCACTGATATGTATCAGACCAAGGATGAAAATTTATTTCCTTAAAAACATATGGTTGACACACTTAGAGCATGTTTTATTCACATTACTATTGAAAAAATTCCTAGAGATAAGGACAGAGTAGTGTTGATCTCAGATTGGTTTTGACAAGTGAGTGTCAACACACTTAAGTTATTTACTTAGTTCATGTTGAACTAGTAGTACGTGTGAAGTAGAACATGTATATATTAGACCATGTCGAGTCACAGAGAGTGACGAACCACTCATGTGCTGAGTCACTCAAGTGCTAAGTAGATAGTATATGCCAAGTGACACAGGAGCTAAGTAAATAGTAGATGTCAAGCAATATAGGTGTCAAGTCATAGTAGATAGATTAGTGTATGCCAATCATCAGAGACTTCAGATGCCAAGTAAAATAGTTTTGACATATTTGATTGTAAAGGCACAAACAACTATGTAAACCATTTCTAGCTGACTTAAGATTGAATTTTGACATTTTGGAGATAAGGATAAATCTCTAGTTGGATTCCCTATGCAATTACATGCAGCCAATCAGAAAATGAGAAGGATTAAGTAGAAAAGTGGATGAATCTCAACCATAGATTCATACCTAACCCTAAGTCACTAAGTCTTCTTAAGAAGGGAAAATCCTAAACTCTTTAGAGATGTGTGTGTGTGTGTGTGTGTGTGTGTGTGTGTGTGTGTAAGTAATTGAAGTAGCAAAGAGAGAATTTTGCATGCAAAAATAGAGCATTCATGGTGGCTTAGAAGCTATGAAGTAAAACTACATTGTAGAATCAATTAGAGCATAACAAAGGAAAAGGAAAAGGATATGTCAAAGAGACATTTGATCAAGAAGGATCAAGAAGACATTATTTAAAGGTGATCTATTATCAAGCAAGAAAGTGCTAACCACATGAACGAAGCTAAGACATTCTAATAGGTGATTTCATTCAAAATCTCTTAACAGAGCAATCCTAATAGGATGTATGAAATCCTCTAACAAGGTGCTTAGTTAGTTGTAAGTTAAAGTCCTTTAGCAAGGCACACTTCTAACAGGGTGTTGAAATCCTCTAACAAGGTGAGACCTAACAATCATTGTAAGCCTTTAACAAGGTAGACCTTTCACAGGATAGATCATGTTTCATGGTCAAAACATTGTAACCTTCATTAGATACAATTTATTACTGCAGTAGTGAATATTTGTGGGTGTCATCCCCACCCCAGTTTTACCTTCTCATTGGAGGATTTTTGGGTAATCATATTTGGTGTCATATGTGGATGATTTCTTATGTGTTTACATGATTTAGATGTATATGCTTTACATGTTATTTCAGTTTACTAATTGAATGTATGAGATGAATGTATGGTGAAAGTTTTATGGGTCCAAGTTTAAACTACTAATTCACCCCCCCTCCCCTCTTATAA
This sequence comes from Cupressus sempervirens, assembly GCA_028749045.1. Classification (NCBI taxonomy): domain Eukaryota; kingdom Viridiplantae; phylum Streptophyta; class Pinopsida; order Cupressales; family Cupressaceae; genus Cupressus; species Cupressus sempervirens. Next base: position 606,373,772 of record CM053787.1, read on the forward strand.
GTTTACCTTTCCTATTGTAAATTCGAACAAGTAGCAGACACCATGGCCACCTTGGCCTCCTTGATTCAATTACTAGAGCAGCACAAGCAATATGAGTTCTTAGGAGAATAAGTGGTTCAACTCGTGTTTACTCAACCTGATTCCTCATTATTTTCCATTCAGACACCCCCAATTCCCTCTATTATAACCCCATCATCACCTACCTCCGTGTTAGTGAACAAATTATCTTTTCCTACTATAACAACAATTTATTCTATGTGCAAGGCTCAAAAAATCCAATAAAGGTCATAATAGTTGGGTAAATGTTGAGTTATTTGTTTCTCTCTTCATAGGTACAACACTCTTTACAAAAGATTTATCATTAAATTAGAAGATTGAAATTAGCTAAAGACACTCTTTTGCCAAAAAGTGCATAAGGAACACTCATGTACTCTTGGGTACTGAGGCAATAACTTGCATACTCAACGATTTATGGATGAAAAGCTCATAATATTTCCATAAATAAGATTAATTAAGAGATTTAACTCTACCATGAATTTAAACTAAAAATAGGAAAAGATAAAAGAGAGAAGACAACAAAAAATAGCAATAGATGTTATACAAAATTGATCACCACAACTCACAAAGTAACTATGATTGAACCACTTTAAATGTTATGTTTTATAACACAAAAAATGTAATAGATATATATTCAAAAAAACTTCTTTATCACCAAGTCATTTAAGAAAGGATTGTCAAACATATGACTATCTGTCTATCGCTACTTCCAAATAATTAACTTAAAACAATTCTAGCTTTGTCAGAGTATATTTTTGGCTACTAGAAATATAAGCTCTCACTAGCTAAATGCTCTAGCATTTATAGTTCATTACAAATCCAACAAGGCCTCCATTAAAGCCCAGCCTTTTGGTTATAATTAGTTGCAAAAATGAGAAACAATTTTTAAAATAACTTGGAAGATAAAACAGAAAATATTTGCTCCTAACTAAACACTTTTGCCAGTATTCCCTCCATTCGCCATAGTCTACTTCACTAGTTTCTAGCTCCTAAAGGAATTTGTGAACTGCTACATTAAATGGGAGTGAGAATTCTTCAGACTAAGCAACTTTGATCTGCAAGCATCCTTTTTCTATTTTAGCTCCTCGATTCTTCAGCTTTGCCTTGACATGAGATTCTTGTTTAGATATAACATCGATTTGATGTTTTCCAAGGTAGTGAAGTCTCCAAGGGTAGGCATGTCATTTTATTTGATTTCTATCATAGCATCATTGAAATTCTTGATCAACACATCAGAGTCCATATTACCATCATCAAATTATAGGATTCTGGTAGGGTTGACAACCTACATGTCCTTTAGGATTTCTTTGTGCATCCCTATGATTTTGGCTACTACTAATCACATTTGTTAATTGGCTCCTTTATAAATTAACTCCTTTCATCCCATATTGCTCTTAAGAATAAAAAGCATGCTTGAATCCATGGTCTTCATGGGATTTTCATTTAGAAAATTCAATACCCCTTATCTCTCAACTTCATGAACCTGGAATACAATGGCTTGCTAGCAATTCTGGTTAGCTTCCCAAATTGGCATGAGGGTTTGAATTTCACCCAAAAACACTTCTCCTTTAGCAAATGTGGTAGTAAAATCTAAAATAAATTTACTACCTTTTTTCATTATGGATGTCACCCATTCCTATATAGTGTCTAAGAGCAGTTTACCCCTTTGCATCTGCTTAACTAACTGTTGGCTATTTGAGGAATTAGAGTTGAAAAACTGTGGATTTTGGACCAATGGAAGGGTGTCTAAGTTCATCAGTGAATCTATATAAGCCACCATGGTGATTACAATTGCTTTCAATTCTTTCTTTTCCTTGTTGTCCCTTTCTAATTGAGTTAGCATATGGTCAGCAAAGAATTTGAAGAAATGATTACCAGTGTCTCTGGTAATAGCCCCTAATTCCATAATGGTCACCTTAAAGCCCTTGGCATCAATTTCTCTAGATTTTTCCTTCTATTTGTATGTGGCCACTTTTTTTGTTACTCTCCTAGTTACTAGATCTTTGATCAACCACACATCACTCTTCATTTTTTACTTTTAGAACCACAAGCCACATACTTGGTGACAATATCTTTGACAGGTGTTGACACTAGTTGTAGGGTTTTCTTCTTACAAGTAGAACTAGATAGTCATGATGGTATGGTAGGAGTAGTGGTCATCCCCTAACTTCCTCTAGGAGGAGTCATGAACTTAGGCTGATCCAACCTAGGAGCTTCTACTAATTGCACGTCGCCATCTTGAGTGTTTGAAAAGCTAAGTTCTTCTCCTAAACCTTATCCCTGAGACACCATTTTCTCTTTTGGAACCTCCTGCTACATGAGTACCTTAGTTAATCTTTGACCTAGTTCTAGGGGTTGTGCTTTGCTTAGGGGATGGTGTTCTTTTCTACTTACTAGGAGTCAAAGTACCACCTGCAACATGAGAGGAAATTGATATGTCAAAGGTTAATGTCTCAGAGAAAGAAACTTTCTTTTGATATTTTCTAGTTTTTATTTGATTGGAAGCCTTCATGTTTCTTCTTCTTGACCAATTATCTATGTGAGTAAGGATAGATCTGGTTCTCAAATTTATATCATCATCTTCCTATTTGTTCCAATCTACCTCTAGTTGTTTTAGCTCGCACATTTCTTCCCATCTTGGCTCAATAATATCTGAACCATCTTCAACTACTCCTTCCAACTTTAACTTCAATTTGAGAGAACTTATTTGTAGGAGTGTTAGTCTTTAATGGTCTTTCTTTATCACTTCTTCATCATCATGAAAATCTTGCCATAAATCTTCTAGATGTGGAACTGTGGGTGATTGACCTTTAAGACCAAGTTGTTTAGTTGTGAAACCTTTGCTATCAAAATTTCTCCTTCCATTATAGGATCCAAGATTAAAACTGAACAAGTTGCCCCCAATGACTAAGGTATTAACCATGTTGCTGCAAGTCAAATGAACAAGCTTAATAGGAAAAATAGACTCTCAATTTTCCTGGGGCAGATTATCTTTAAGTATTGAAAACAATTATCTATAAATTTTAGCTATGACGAAACAGTCTAGAGCATAACAAGGCAATTTTATTGGTTCTTCTTTAAATCCCCTATTCTCAAGTATGTGAACTTAGGAAATTGGATTAAATAGCTCCCATAAATATGAATTAGCTTCTAGCCCTCTAGGGATAATCTAGACATGGGTGCCTTTTTGACGTTCAAGGGCACACTTTCTATCAGTACATCATGTGTTTTCCTAAAATCCTCCAATACTCTATCTCTTTGGCGAAAAGGGTAATATTGGTAGACAGTTACATCTTCACTCCATGTTTCATGGGGGAGAGAAGTAATATTGCTAACACAAGGAATGCAATAGGTCAGGTAGGAAGACATGTAGAAATATTCTCTAAACACCTTAACATGTTTTAGCTAATTTCTCATTGAACTAGCTATCAACTCTGCACAATCCAAGAATTGTTCTCCCTTTAGAATGATTTCTACATAATGGTACATCCACTCTTCAAAGAGAAAAACATCTAATCAAGAACCCTTAACTCTATGTAGTAAGACCATGAGGTCATGGATATGAGGTTTCATATGGTCTTTGGTGATTATTTTGGGGAGTCATGAATTGCCTTTATAATTTGTTTCTATCCACTTCCTAGCTAACATGTTATGGTATTTATTTGGGGTTTCTTGATACTCAACCAAAGACTGGGTAGGGCTAAAAGCGAAAAAAGTGCATTTAGACAAATGCAAGACTAATGAAATGGTCTCTCTAGATATGGATAACACTAGTTCTCCATTTTTATTTAAAATTCTCTTAGTCCTCACATCATAGTGGTCAATGCACAACTAGAGTAACTCAATACTTAGAAGGGCAAGGGGAAAAGTTGCAGCTTCAACCAAACCACTTGTCAAAATCTCCATACAACCATTAACTTCATCTACTTGTTGAAGGAAATTTTCTTTTAATTTCTCAACCTTGACACCCTCTAAATTAGTATCAATAATAATAGGCCTCCTACACTCCAAACTAGAAATATTCTTGAAGAAATGTAGAGCAGACTTCATTTTAAACAAAGGAAATTAAAAGCCCAACACTGCTTTGTTCTTTGAAACACATACACAAAGGAAAGAACAAGGGGTTTCTTTTATTCTCACCTACGATTTTCTAAGAGAAAACCATACCTTTTTCCTTTGATTATGGTTGCTCCTCCTTCATTCGTACTTTTTCATAATAAAGCAATGAAATAGGAAACTCATACTTTAAAAGGAAAGAAGACATACTGGTCAAAGTACCACCCCATTATGAGGCATTCATGGTGATTTCATTATGTCTTGATTTGCACGCTTGACACTGTGATAAGACACCTTCATTAAATGAGCATTTTTCATGGGTGTCCTTGCAATAATTATAAGTTTCTAACAAATAATCTAACTCCTAGGTGAAAGATTTTCCTTTTTGAATCATGATGACAACTGATCTCATGCCTCAATCAAAAATTAAATCTGACACAACACCCAATCATTACTTTTGTCACTTCAAATGTTTTCTCAGGAATCGAGTTTCCTTAAAGAATCATTAATGCTTGCCCAAAAGTCTTCAACAATTTAACCACTTTGAGCTGAGGTTTGAAGAGGTTAAAATAAACATCCTTGTTATGCTCAGTAGGTCCCACCTATAGAAAATAGTTGGTGTTTAAAACCTTTTATTGAACTTCTTTTAACTACTTTGAACCAAGGTTCAAAGAGGTTCAAGATACAAGAGTTGCGATGGACGACACAAGGTTGGTTTATGTATGCAAGGGTCGATGATATTCATAAGATATGAGACTGATAAAGGCTTATCCAATGTAAGACTTTAGGTTTCAAGGGAAACCAAAGGAAGTTTAAAATATGTCGACTCAAATTAAGGCTAACACTCTGTGATAACACCACTCCCTGTAATCTCTCATAGAATCAAAGAAGTAATTTGATTCAACAGACATTGTACTACACTTTGGTGGCTGATACACTATATAGAAAGGGTCTTGATGGTACTTTGTTTAGATTTCTTGAAAAAGACCAGTTTAGAGTCACCATACAAGAAGTCCATGTAGGAATCTATGGATCACACTCCAATGGGTTTACACTAGTAGAGAAAATTCTTAGGATGCATTGTTTTTCACCAACCATGGAAAAGGATTCCATCGACTATGTTAAAACTTGCAAAAAGTGTCAAATCCATGGTAACCTTCTTCATGTGCCAGCCCAAGAGCTCAAGCCTTTGGCCACACCATGGCCTTTTTATTAGTGGAGCATTGATTTTATTGGAGCCATCCAATCACCTTCATCCGGTGGACATAAATGGATTATCACCACAACAGAATATTTCACCAAGTGGGTTGAAGCTGAGCCACTTGCCGACTCTATAGGAAAAAAAATATCTGCCTTCATTCTAAACCATATCATTTTATAGTTTGGAATACCTCATGCCATTCTCACTGTTAGCCCCATATTTGTCTTGCCAATTGTAGATAATGATATCCAAAAAATTTGCTAAAATGAAGTTGAACTTGAACCTAGTACCCATTTATTTTAACTTCTACTTTACACTAGTATCTTTTGCACACATACTAAATCCTTCTTTCCTGTTTCCCATCAATTCAATACATCTCATACAAAGAGGGAGTTGAAGTTGAAGCAAGAAAAGGTAGTTTCAACTTCAACTTCATCTCTTTCATTTCTAACGATTACACTTGTCTTCTTCTTGCAAGGATTTAATTAAATAAACCATGTACATTTTAATTGAAGGAAGCCCCACTTCCTTGACATGTGTCAGAGATAGAAACGGCAATAAATATGCCAATTAAGTGGAATGTTTCAAAGTACTAGTTATTTTAGGGAAAGTAAAAGTAATGATTATCCGACATCATTAAAATGAGCTCACATGTTGATGTGATGGAGATGATAAATGATAAATGGTTGGAAAGTCTTGTCAAATAAATTCACACATTAATATTATAGATTTCATATACTCCATATCTATCCTTGATTTTTTGAAATCTTGTACTTTAAAATCCTTCCTTTTCTGGCTTAATTGTCTGTCTTTTTATGTCAGAACCCAAAACATCAAACTGGTAAGAACAAAACTAGAAGTGCTTGACTTAGCAAAAAACTAGTGAGGGCATGTTTTGGCTTCCTCTACATATTTTGTTCTCTTACTCCTATTTCTTTGGATTAAAGTTTTGTTTTTAAGCATTTTATGTTTTTGATTTCTTGTCAAATTGGCCATGACTCTTTTTTGACCTAAGCTCTCTAAACTTGAGAAACCCTAATTTTTTAAGCTCTATGTCTTAGATTCAAGATACTTTTCTAGTCAATATAGACCTAACCTGACTTGCAGAGAGAGTAAAGAATGCACAAGTTGGACCCATTTATGAGAAACTCATTAGTAGCAATCTGATAGAAGTCGTTACTTTCCCAACTGCCATAGGGTGTTTAGAGTTGATTTTTGAGTGTGTGAATCTTTATGATCCTCATATCAAATGTATAAAGAAGGTCACAGGTGAAATTTTGGTCAAAATTGATAGAGTTACAATAAGTTCCTCCTTAAGGATACCTCATAAATAACCCTATGAGCCATAGACTTTTGAAGAATTTGGACTCTTGTATGAAAAGAAAAAAATAATATTGTGATCCTATTATGGCACAGACCTAGCTTTTAAATCCAACACTAGGAGGCTCAAGGTTACCCAAACCACTAAATATTGAGCATTTCATTAAAGACATTTCCAACATAGTTTTTCTACTCAACAGAGTAAAAGGAAATGAGCATGCCTTTCATTGGGATGACTGGATGTGTTTGTTCATTCAAAAAATTGTTGAAGGACATAAATTGATTGATTGGGCAAATTTGATAGGTGAAGATTTGGACTTAGTTTTTGTAGGTTTGAATAACTTTGGCCCTTTCTTCATGTTGTCCTTTTTGGTTTACATCCTGGCTATATCAAAAGAATGGGAAGGGCAACCACATGAACCCTAGATAGAATACATGACCATATATCAATATTATGGTAATCTACAAGAAAAAGAACCCTATAAGGAGTTCTAGAGGATTAAGAATATATGCAAGCTATTAAGGTTTATGGTTGTTTTTATATACAATTCTCTAGATTCACCTACACCAAAGTTGGGGGTTTTGTTGGAGAACCTCTTAAGTTGCCTCACTATTGTCTTGGTGACATTGTCCTTTTTGAAGTTTGTAGGCAACTCCTACATCTCACTCATTTATCTAAAAATATTAAAAAGACTCGTGCTGCCTAGTTTCCTATAGAAAATCAGCCACTACAGATGTCCTAATGTCAAACAGGCTATTTTGATAGATTCAACAATGTCCAAATTGTGCCTCAAGCCCTACCTTGCTAGAGAGAACTTTGATTATGTAGGATTTTCTAGGGAAAATGTAAAATATACATCCTTCATTAGGTGCATCCCTCACTTAGAAGGCTACTAGGTTGATTGCTCTGATGAGTTTGAAGTGAGAAAAAGATTGTGGTCAAGATTGACCATAAGCCAAATACAAGCATTCAAAGTTCAACTTGACATGAGTGAGATAAAAGAAAATGATAATGAGGAAGTGGTTGATCCTCTGTATATTGAACAAATCAAATGTCTCCCTATCCCTAAGTTAGATTGGAACAAGAGTGAAGAAGATGATTTTCAATCCCACATGATAGTGGAGATGGTTCTTTATGGTTTGCGAAGATGGTTTTCTTCATGGTGTGTGGAGATAGTTGTATCTTGAGGACTAATGGGTTATTGGTAAAGGTGTGGTTTATGCTTTCATTTGACATGTTATCCTTGGTGAGAGCATCATTTTATTATTATGACATGGTATACTCTTGATACACATTTAGATTTTTGACATGTTATAGTATGTTCATATAGATCATGTTGTCTCTTTGAGATGGCTAGATCATGTTGTCATGTTTATGTTCCTAAGGCCATGGTTGGAACTTTGACATTGATCTTGGTTTAGTTTCTTGGTTTTGAGTACATTGATCATTTGTTGGATACCTCATGATATTGCTATGTTGCATTTGGACTTGGCATGGATTGATTGGTTGTAGGTGCTCATGGATACTTAGAGATGGTGGTGATGTTGATTTCTCTTAGATTAGAGAAGTATTTGTTGGGATAGTTGATGGTTTTAGTAGGAAGTCTGAGGGGCATTCACTTGATATGGACTTGAGAAGATATTGTTCTTGGATGAGTCTTCATTGGAGACTTGGATATCTTGATAACCATTCTTATTCCCCACTCTTGGTCTACTCGATGGTTTTCTACTTGAGAGGTATAGCCCATTGTTTCTCTTAGATCCATTATATTTATGCTTGTCTTTCATGGATATGGATTTTGAGCTATGGTACATGAGTTAGTTCTGGAGGGTCCATTTGAGAGATGGTTTAGCATTGGTTATCTCCATTTACATATGTTTTTATGATGGTTGGGTTTGGGAGATGGTTTTATATTGTGCATAGTCCTTGGATTAGGAATGGTTTATGAGTTTTCTCTTCTTGTGAGAGGCTTACATCCATGATTAGTTATATGTTATGGTTTGGGTTTTGTTGAGGTTTCTTGGTTGGGGTTTTATGGAGGAGATCATACTTGCATAGTTTACATCTAGAGTTCTGTGTAGAAGGACATGATACAAGTTATGATTTGCATGGTTTCTCTTTGGTCTTGGTTATCTTCCTAGATGTTTGGTTTTGCTTACATTGGATTTGAGATTAGTTGGACATTGTGATCACTAGTTTGTGTTCATGTATGTCATGTGAGAAATGACATGGTTATTCATTTATCTCTTTCCTCTATTGATTATGGAGAGCTTGGGAGAGTGTTGGAGATTTTTTGTGAGAGTTGTTCTTGCAGGTTATTGGATTATGTGTTGTGGATGTCCTTAAGACTACATGGATTCACTTCTTTGAGATGTTGCGAGTGGATTGTTTATAGATTTGACATTATCTTTTGCAATGAAACCTTCTTGGTATATAAGTGGTAGGTATTTCTCTTGAGGCTTGTGATTGCAAGTTACAGATTAGATATGTTGATGATGTGTGATTCACTTGGTATACCTTTGGAGGCATGGATAGTTGGATGGGTTTGGCACTTGTTGTGGGTGTTATTTCAGCTATGGATATTTTGACAACTATGGATGCATACGATTACATTTGGATTAGGTTTTTTTTCTTGGAATTTTATTTGGTATAGGATTTTATGACCCTCTAATGTGATAGGTTGGGTGGCTTTCTCTTTGGATGGCTTCTATGTATGTCTGATGGTAGTGGCATAATAGGAGGTGAGATCATTCATGTTTGAGATGCTGGATACTTTAATTTTTTTTGCAGGTAACATGATGAAGCACTTCATGTACTTTGATCCATGATGGTGGATATGCTAAGAGGGATTGTTCCCTTGTTCATTTATGTGGTTATAGATTGACCCTATGTAATGTATATAACAACTGGGATATTGTTGAGATAATGGGTGTTGTACACATTTCATAATATTTTCATATTGTATTATTTTATTTTATTATGTAACGTTGCACCTAGATAGACTTTCAACATGTAAAGATTCCCATGGGATATTCTTGATTAGTTGTATTGTAACATTGTGATAATATTTCATGTAGTTTTATTTAATATGGGGAACATAATCAAATTTCTATATTAAATGTGGGCTCAATGGGTTAGGTAGCACATGGCTTTAGCACATGGTTTATGTAATACCACTTGGTGGTTTTGTGAGACTTGGTACTATATAAGTAACCACAAGGGTAGTTGTAGAGACAAGGAAAAAGGCAGAAGGCACAAAAAGGCAAGATTCAAGCAGAACAAGGCTTGACAAGTTAGCCAAGGGAGCACTTGTTAAGGTTGGAAGCATGGCATGGCATGTGTGGATAAATGCTTGTTCACATGGATTTCTTAGTAGTGGCTATGGATTTTATGACTTCCATGGTTGTATTGCAATGGTATTTTTTCTAAATAATACATGGTGATGGATGCTTTTGGAGGCTAGGTTTTTCCATCAATGAGGATTTCCTAGGGTATATCTTATGTCACAATTTTTATTGGGTATGTTGTCTATTCTCTTTTATGTGGATTTAAATAACATATTTATTTCAGATCTATTGTGGGTTATTTGTAAATAGTAATATTCTTTTTTGTAAGTTTCCTTATAGAAGATTATGCTAGCAACAACAGATCCAGATCTGAAGAAGACAAAAAGATTGTAGAAGGTATAGCCTTGCTTGTGAGAAGAGAACCAAATGGCAAGAAAATATTTAAATGTTGGACTTATAATGAATTTGGTCATTATGCTTCTAAGTTTCCTAAAAGAGACAAAAAGTATAAGACCAATTTCAAGCCTAGAAGACCTAGAGATTGTTTGTATGAAAATGAAGATGATGAATTTCAGAAAAGAGTTCAGAGTGAAAGTAATGATGAATTAGGATTTGTAGCTATAAAAGAAGAAAGTTTTGAAATTGAAATTAGAGAATAAAAGGCCCTAGTTTCTAAAGTTGAAAAGAAATTTGATTGGATTATAGACAATGATTGTTCACATCATATGAATGGTGATATGAACAAGTTTGCTAAATTCATAAATCATGATGGAGGTATTGTTAGAGTTAGCAACAATGCGGTCTGTCACATCATAGGGATAAATCTATTACTCTTGACGGAAAAACTAACACTAATGATGTTTTCTTCATTGATAGTTTAAAGCATAATTTTTTGAGTGTTGGATAGTTGGTGGATAAAGGTGATCAATTGCAATTTACAGAGAAGACTTGTGTTATCAAAGATGGTAAGTAGATTGGAATAGGTACAAGATCCAAAGGTAATGTATTTCAATTGAATCCTACTAAGATGGCATGTTTGGTTGCAATGGTAGATTACAGTTGATTATGGAATAGAAGGTTCTATCATATAAACTTTGATAACATTGTGAAGGCAAGTAGTACATTTGCAATCAGAGATTTTCCTAGAATCATGCAACCTATTAAAGTTGTTTGCAAAGAATGTATCATGGTTAAACAAAAGAAGGTATCATTTCCTAGCAATAAGTTCACTACTAGAGATAAGTTGGAGATCGTTCATACATATTTGAGTGGCCCTACTAGAACAAGAGGATTCTATGGAGAAAGATACTTTATGATTTTTGTTGATGATTTCATTAGAATGATGTGGGTAGCATTTCTTAAGGAAAAATACGAAGCATTTGAGAAGTTAAAGACATTTAAGAATAGAGTTGAGAATGAATCTGGTGTAAAGATTAAATGTTTGAGATTAGACAGAGGTGGAGAATTCACTTCTCGAGAGTTTAACATGTTTTGTGAAGAAAATGGAATTAAGAGACAGTTATCATCACCCGAGACCCCAAGAAAAAGGGGATAGTAGAAAGGAGAAAAAAATTAGTATTAGAGGCAACAAAAGCAATGATGTTTAAGAATAATGTATCCAAGACATTTTGGAAAGAAGTAATTAATATAGCAGTATACACCATGAACAGAGTTTAGATCAAAAATGGTACAAACAAGACTCTTTATGAATTATGGTTTAGTCATACACCCTCAATGAAGTATTTCAAAAAATTTGGAAGCAAGTGTTAAATAAAGAGAGATGATGATATCGGTAAGTTTGATCCAAGAAGCGATGAAGGTATATTCCTTGGTTATTCATTAAAAAGCAAAGATTACAGATGTTTTAATCATAGAACTAAGACAATTGTTTAGTGTGCAAATGTGAAAGTGGATGAAAATTTTGGAGTTAATTAAAGGATGATAGATTATAATTTTGATGAGGAAGAAGACAATCCTAGATTTGTTAAAGAGAATGTAGAAGTTTTGTTTGGATTAATAATGACTTGCAGAATGATGTACAAATTGTTGAAAAAAGAGGAGAATAGAGAACTAAACCTAGATAAGAAATAAGAGTTGAGAAAACATATCCTACACCAAATAGGAATTTGGAAAATAATCACCCCGCAAAGAAGATTATTGGAAGCAAAGACAAAGGAGTGATGGACAAGAAACAAAGTAAATGAGGAATTATGTTTGATTTATCAAGTTGAACCTAAGAGCATAGATGAGGCATGCAAGGATAATCATTGGATTCAAGTAATTAAGGAAGAACTAGATCAGATTATGAAAAATGAGACATGGGAATTCGTTCGTAGACCTAAAGATAAGAATGTTGGTGCAGGAGCAACTAGGGGTAAGAAAGGAAACCTAATGAATTTTTTGTTTGTGAATGGTCTAACCCACCATTGATGGAATAAGTACTAAAAATAAATTCCCAAGGTGTGATTAGGAGGTATGATTAGGTAGGATTTGGAATGTGAGTCAAGTTTTGTCAATTAGGTCCTGATAGGCAAGTTTTGCTTTGAAATTGCTCAAGAGGGAAAAATATGTAAAAAGGATTAGAAATCAGTTAAATGTGTTGAAAAGTGACCTTTAGGTTTTTTAAGTTCATTTCCTCAGGTTTGGTAACATTCTAGCCAAGTTTGAAGGCCCACTGTGCAAAATTGCAAAAGTTGTCAAAAAGTTGCATTGACAACTTTACAACTTTTGCAAAATTGCTTGACAACTTTTGTGTAGTTTTGGAAGAATGAAATACTTAGGTAGTTATGGTTCAAAATAAAGGAAAAAATGGAGTATGAAGCCTATTTAAACCCTTTCCAACTCATTTCCAGGGGTTGGATATTTGGATGTATTAATAGTACCTAAAACAGAGCAATTATGTGAACTAGAATGTGGTTTTTTGAGGATTGAATAGAGGAATTGGATTGAATAACTGATTTCTTTGGATGGAATAGAGTCTTGAGATTATTTTTTGAATCTTTGCATAGTTTTTTTTATTTCAATCTTTAATTTTTTAGGGTTTAAAAAATCAAATAGTTTTAGTGTTCCTGTTATCCAATTTTGTATTGCCAACATGAAAATGGCTATGGCTTGAGTTTCCCTAGTCAAAACACCATGGCTCTTGGAAACCAAGCACTAGCCTTTGTAAATAGTGTATATATTTATTTCAAGTTTGTGCAAGTCAAGAAGCTTATTTTTCAAGCGAGCCCTAGGCAAGCAATGTAAGCTTGGCAAGGTACAATGAAGGCTTGAATTGGAGTTTTAAGTAGAACAGTGGATTGGCACGAGCTAATCTTAATTTTTTAATGAAAGAGTAGAGTATAAAGGGTTCAAAATTCAAAGGATAAGATTGGGAATGGAATTTTTAGCCAGTGGTGAAGGAATCATGTTCATTCCCTTTGAAACCCCTGAAATGAGGGTTTTGTGAAGCTATACTATATGGTCAACCAAGGGGCCTAAGACCTAAAAAACTTTCAAGGTTGGGTCATAGAGAAAAAAAATCCTAAACACACCAATGGGCCTTATTAAGTTTTTTTATGATTTATTGCGTATTCCTTGTTTCTAGGAGGGCTAATATGAGCTCTTAGGGCTATAAGGGCTAACTAGGTAATTTGCAGATGTATGAGCAAGAAACTTGAAAGAATGATGCAGAATGGTGGGAAATGGGTCAATAACCTTAGAATAAGGGTTCAACCTTGATTTTTGCCTCTTAGGTGCATGTATGAAGTTTTGGCATTCTAGGTCAAAGAATGCATAGTTGGTGAATTGGAGGTATAGTACTGAAACTTGAGTTGTTGGGAGAGTTTCTTGGTGAAAGGGGATTGGGAAGGGATCCTCTAGGTGAGAATTAGGAGTAGTAACCCCAAATGGGCTAGGAGTGTCCTAGGAAGAGCAAGAAAACTCTTAAGTGAAGAAGCTCCCCACCAAATGTAATAGGAGTTGAATGGGTATTCAAAAATAAGATGAACGAAAAAGGTGAGGTTGTGAGGAACAAATATAGATTGGTATGTAAAGGATGTTCACAACAAGAAGGTATAGATTATGAAGAAAAATTTTCCCCTCTAGCTAGAATGGAAGTAGTGAGAATGTTCTTGGCATATGCAGCAAACAAGAAGATTAAAGTGTATCAGATGGATGTCAAGTTAGGCTTTTTGAATGGAGAACTTGAAGATGAGGTTTACATTGAGTGGCCTAAAGGATCTCCTTTGATAGAAGAAAAGGATATGGTATGAAGATTGAAGAAATCATTGTATGGTCTAAAGCAAGCACCTATAACTTGGTATGCAAGATTAGATAAGTATTTAACAAAGTTTGGATCTGCAAAAGGTATGGCAGATGCTAACTTATATTTGAAAGAAATTGAGAATGGTTTGCTAATAATTGTAACATTTGTTGATGACATAATCTTTGGAGGTAATGATGAAGCAAGTGATAAGTGTATTGAAGAGATGAAGAATGAGTTTAAGATGAGTATGATTGGTGAGATGAAGTTATTCTTAGGGTTATAGATTATGCAAAGTAGTGATGGTATTTTCATTTTACAAGTTAATTATTTAAAAGACTCAATGAAAATATTTGGCTTGGAAAATTGTAAGCATGTTCGTACACCAATGGTAGTTGGTCACAAATTATCTAGCAAAGATGAGATGCCTACAGTGGAGTAAAAGAAGTATAGATTAATGATTGGAGGTTTTCAATATATGACTCACACAAGACTAGATATAGAAAATGAAATTGAGATAGTAGCAAGATTTCAAGTTGATTGTAAGGAATCTCACTATGTAGCAATAAAAAGGATATCCGGATATTTGAAGGGTACATAGTGTAGGAACACCTCTCTAAACACCTAAGTCCACCTTGGAACCGAATGGAGGTAGTGGATCTAAAGAATTCCTACAAGTAAATTGGGATATATTGAGGCCAATAATGGAAATATCTAATAAAAAATTTAATTTAAATATTATAAGTCCTAGAAGTCCTGGCAAAGGACTTAGGACCAAAATAATGTAAGGGTGTTCAGTAGTGCCAAATGGGATCTAAAGTTGTTTAGGGAAGTCAATTAGGTCCTAGAAGAAATAATAAATTAATTGGGATAGAATTTAATAGGTTTTTAATATTAATATGCAATCAAATGTAAGTTGGAAATTCAAATATTTGTATCCCAACAGTTATGAGCATTTAGGAGGAAAAATGGTGTTTTAATGTTTTTAGACTTAACTAGGCCTTCCAATCAACCTAGATTGGTTGAGGAAGTTTATAGGAGGTTTATTTAATGCTTGGAAGAGAGAATGGTATGGACTTGAGATGAAATGTACAGATTTCTTCTCAAAATAGCAATAAAACTTTGAATTTCATAATTTTCCATTCCTTGTTTTGATCTCTATTTCATTCCATTCATTTTGTTGATGCTTGGAAGATATATTAAGGTTTTATAAGACAAGTTTTGATGCTTTGAAGTATTATTGTTCCATTTCAATCAATTTGGATTGATTGTACTCACTAAACCTCTATTTTTCTTAGTAGTTTTGATAAATTCTTCAATGTGAAAGCATCAGTCCATGAATGTGATTTTTTTTTCTCATGTAATGATTCATATTTAACATTTAAAACATTTTATTAACATTATATGTTGCAGAAGAGTTGATTTCATATGGTGATCACCAAGAATAGTGAAGAAAACCTCATGAAATTGCTTGCTAGATTGTAGCAGCAAGAGATCTGACTTAAGGAGGGCATATTTTTGTTTGAAAAAGAAAAATTATATGTCCAATACATGGTGAATCTGGAAGGAGAGGTTCTAGAAGTGAGTGGAAGGGTGAAACTTAGAAGGCCCTAGTTTTGGAGCAATTTGGTGAGGGTATGATAGAAACCCCATAGGGAAATGTGCTAATGCCAAACCAATTTGATAATCCTTAGTTTTAGACCATTTCTAGACTCTTTGTAAAGTTTCATGTCAGGTTAGTAGATAGAAATGGTACTTCCTTTGTAAATGCACCCAAATTAGCCCTCTTGTAGATAGTGAACTGTCAGTTTCTGGGATCCTCCAAAGTACCAATACCAAATATTTTGATTATTTTTGTATAAGGATAATGGTTATCTGAATATGTAATTTATTCTAGAAGTTTTTTGGGAAAACTAAGAGTTATTTGGGAAAAACTCACAAGTTAAGGCTATAAGGATAGAGAGCCTGGAGTGTGGATTGATGGTAAGATCTTGGAGTAGGACTTAAAAAACCACTTGAACATTATTGGAGTCATATTTTAAGCCATATCAAATCCCTATAACAGTAAAGGAATTGGGAGAATTCAAATTGATAGGTTAGTGGCATATTGGCACTTAGGGTTACTCGGGTAAGGAACACCTTTGAGGAAACAAAGAACACTTTATTTATGAAATAACCCTAATCTAACCTACCTATTTGCATAAATACACCTAATTATGGATTATGGTATGATAGATCAAGTGATTTCACTTTGTGTGCTTATACTGGTGTGGACTAGGAAGGCAGTATGGATGACAGAAAGAGCACTAGTGGTGGAGTATTTTTCCTTGGAGAAAGATTGGTTTCTTGGCTAAGAAATAAACAAGATTGTATTTCACAGAGTATGGCTAAAGTAGTTTGTGTACCAAAAGAAAAAAATTAATCGAATCATGTGGATGAATCAAATATTGAAGGATATTTGGATAGAGTTTTTAGATACTATTATCATATATTGTGATAATAGAAGTACAATGAGTATGTCTAAGAATCTTGTATTGCATTCTAAGACTAAGCATATATATATAATCATTTTTTGAGAGAGAAAATTGCAGAGAAAGAGATCAAATTGGAGTGTGTCAATACAAAAGATCAGATTGCAGATATCTTTACAAAGCCTTTTCCTAAAGATACATTTCAGTACTTGAGAGGTATGCTTGGGGTTATGCCCCTACCTACTTCTAAGTAGATGATGTAGAGATTGCATCTATCCAGTGGTACAAAGAACTATTGTTTGACTAGATTGAATGCTGATGATTCTTGTATGGGGAAGTACCTAAGGTAAGTAGAGTCATCAAGGACTCTTATTAATTGGTTCTGAACAATGTATTTGAATACTTGAGTTGATTGAATACTTCGAGCAGATGATTGACATAATGAAGCCTTTGTCATTCATGTCAATTGGGGAGAGAATGCATGAAAAATATCTCCTATATATGAATAGAGGAGAGATTGCATGAATAAGGGAGAGATTGATATCTCCTATGTATAAGATTTCAATGGGGAGAAATTGAGAGTTTTTTAGTGTGTGAACAACTGGCACCGATCCTAAAGAAAGAAATGTAGAATAGAGCAGTGTTCCAGAGGATTTTAGATTTGATATATGAAGAGGATTTGAAAAGATAAGAATAGCAACAACAACAACAAAGATTTTTTTGGTATTCTTGGAACTTAGATGTTGTTCATCTATGTTGCCATTAATACCAAAGGGGAAAATTCTTAGCATGAATGCTAATGACATTCCTTTGGGGGAGTATGAGAAGCATTGTCAAAGCATGTGGAGATTGTTAGTATGATTGACATGTTGCATTCATGACTATGTTTGTCATTGATGTCAACATACTAATGTATTTGTGAAGATTGGAAGAGTTGCAGATAGAGAATGAGGTCATAAAACTATTGTACAAAAGATCAAATCAAGTGCATTTAAAGACATATTCTACAATATGTCCTAATGATGTGGTTAAGTGCACATGTAGAGAGTCAAAGATATGTAGAAGATATGCTTGATTTTAAGTGTAAATAATTATTATTTACACTTTACTTAAGTTTACTTAGGATAAATGCATCGTTTTATTATTTCTTAGGTTAAACACCTAGGAGTTTGTGTACTCATATGAGTTTTCTTGTTGACAACAGAGGAGTAAGCAACTCCAATTTAACACATGGTGTCTACAACACTGGAGTTTGCATAATCAACTGAGTTGTCATGTAGACAACACAATTATTTGCACTCTTAATCAAGCACATGGTGTCTACAACATAATTTTACAAGACATACCTTTGTAGGCTTATCCTCTCATCATCACACTAACTCCTGTGCTTAATGGAGGATAACCCATTCCTAGTGGACATGTGCTTAGTTTTGAGGCTTATCATATGGCTAACTCTTAGACATTCTAGATGCATCATAGAGGCCTTTATATATAGGCACCTCTAGTGTAGTATACAATCAATTGAATATCATATTGTTATTCTGATCATACTATGTTGGTCTATTTTGTGCTAGTTATTGTGCTTCTTGGTCTTGGGTGAATTTTTCCCTAAGGAAAATTCTTACATGGTATCAGAGCCATAGGAGCGTCATTTCATAGCCATTGGAGATCAATCTTGCTTCACTTCTCTCAAGACACCTTGATTCAAATCTAGAGTATCTGTAGCTATTGGGAGTGTCTAAAGCCAAAGCAGACCTCACCATTGTGTCCAAAGCATCGATTTAGTGAAAATTGACTATAAATTCGTCTATATTGGGCCATAGTCAAATTTGAGGCAAAAAAAATTTGCAAACTGGCACCCGAAGGCCCAATTTGCAAATCTGGTATGGTCATTTTCAAATCTATTTAATTTAATTTTTAGATCTACCATTTTTCAAAATATTTTTCCATCTACTTTTTTCTAACAATGTTTTGGAATATTTTTTCGGTCTATTAGGCCTGCAGAGAAAAAAAATTGCAGGAGTCGGGAGGTCAAACCCCAGCCCATGCAGAGAATATTTGGTAGAATATTCCACAAAGTATGGACAACAATGATTTTTGGACTTCACAACAATTACTGGCTAATTACCTCACCTTTTGGCATATTCATCCTGGTGGTCCAACCAACATAACCCAACGAGGACTATTCACAAATTTGGCGAGTGCATCAAATACACTTGCGGTTTCAAAGCCAATTTTATTGTTGTTAGCATTGGTTTTTAAACTATACCAATTCCCCTGCCACAGTGATGTGGGATTAAATCAATCCCTCACTAGCAATTAAAATTAGCCACGACAAAGCTTCCCCTAACGTTGTCTACTTCCTTCGTCCGGCACTGGCCACTTCATCGTTTTCGTCTACTATCCATAGCTTTTTTTATGTCTACCACAACAATGACCACAATCCCTACCACATAGCACTCGAGTGTCTATCCATGTCTACATGTCACTCATCCTCCACGTGGTGCAATGTGTTAGCAGAGACCAGTCAATGACATCCGCTAATGAGGCTGCTAGCTCTGCAGACACATTTGCAAGGTCATTCAGGTCATGTGTTACATCTTGTCAGATCTAATACACCCTCCATATTAGCTCAAACATGTTGGATCTAGGCAGCAGTCGTATGCCATGTCACAAATTTTTGTACAATATGGCCCTGCCATGTCACCCAGGGCCCCATTTTTTTACCGACATCAGTCGGTCATTGTGTTAAAATTGACAGCCATCTAACCACCATCTGCAGAACAAATAGAACTATTACAACAGCCATTTGGACATCAAATTTAACCTCGCAATTTTTTGCCCAGACCCCTCTCTAGATTTAGTTTTGATTTGACAATCTGACTTTGGGAGGCCATATCTTAGTCATTCGAGCTCCAAATCAGGTGCAATTTTTTTTATTTTGGCTATAATTTCCTAATTTTTTTAGTGGTGTAGTTATTTTCTAATTTTGGTGTATGAATTTGTCAAAAAATATAGTTTTTGGTTACTATATCCGTCCAATCCTACATTTTGCAACTTTGATTGCTTCGTACGGGCTCATCTAGACTCTAAATCAAGTTCCATTTTTTTTAAAGTGAATAATTTCCATCTACTTTCCAGATCTACAATTAGATTATAGGCTTGTGTGGACAAAAATATGACTTTTAGAATTAGGTCCTTTCTTTGCATTGTATTGCTTCAAAATTGTTGTACATTGCTTAGTTCTAGTTTTGAACTCCAAAAAGAGGTTGTAAACAGTAAAATTAGAAGACCACTAAGGCCAAATCTGGAAAATGGCTATTGTAATTGCACTAAGTATAAAGTGCCAAGATCTTTCATTTGGGGTGGTTTCTATATATAGTGAATAGGGAGGTGTCTCTTGGTTTCGTATTCCTCTTTTTCTGTTGTTATCTTTGATTTCTTGCATTATGGGAAATCTTAAGTTTCCAAAATTAACACCGCATAACTATGCTACATGGTCTATTAATGTAGTGTCAATTAATGCATAATGAAGTTTCTCAATATGTAGATGGTTCCCTTCCTAAACCAACAAGTCATCAAGTATCCAAAAGTGATATCGATGCTTTGGAATAGGTAGATAGGAAAGCCCTAAGTGATATTAGGATTAGGGTTGAAGACAAGATCCTCTATCAAACCATGAAGTATAATACATCTAAGGAAGCTTGGGATGCCCTCAAAAACCTATATGGTAAAGTGTTTGAGGAGGATGTTTACAAAATTGAAGATGAGCTTGTCTCCCTAGATCCTAAGACGTTTGATTCTATATAGGATCTTATTATTAAAGTGAATGAATTAAGAACAAACCTAGATGATTGTGGTAGTCCTATGAAAGATGATAGGTTGATCTATCTCATTCATAATAAGTTGCCTTCTAAGTACTCCACCTTTGTTTCTTCTTACAACACCACAAAAACTACATTAGGTGTTGCCTATAAGAAAATCACTTTTGATGATTATGCTCAACTATTAGAAGATGAACAATCTAAGTTGAAAACAATGGGGATTCTCAAGTCATCCAAGTCTAAGGCATTGATGGCTAATAATGAGGGTTCTCAAAATTTAGCTAGTCAAAGTTCAAAAAAAGGAGAGGGCAAAAAGAAGTGGAAGAATAAAAAACAAGAGGATGCATAAAAGACAACACCAAAATCAAATCAACAAGGAAAGTCTTCCTCAAATTGAAACAAAAAAGGGGACACTAATTTGGAGAAGAAAAAGTGTGCCTATTGTAAGAAGTTGGATCATGATGAACATCAGTGTTTGCATAAGCAGATTGATGAGTTGAAGAACATCATGAAGAAACACAATGTTCCATTGCCTAATGCTTATAAGGAGAAAGGATATTCTTCCTCAAATTCTAAGGGAAATGGGCATGCTTTATTCACAAACATTATTAGTCAGGGAGAATGGATCATTGATTCAAGTTCTACACATCATATGGGTGTGTCAAAGAAAGATTTTTCTTCCATGACACATTCAGAGGTACCACACATCTTTGTAGGTGATGATACTAAGGTGGAAGTTGAAGGTAAAGGAGAAGTTGAGATGAACAATGTAGTTTTCAAGGATGTTCTATATATTCCTAGTCTTATCTACAACCTTCTTTCAGTCTACCAAATGACTCACTATGGAGGTGGAAATAAAGTGGAATTTTTTCCAAATTCAGTGGTAGTGAAAAGCATTAAGGATGAGTCAATGATCACAATAGGTGAAGCCAATCATGATTCAAGCCTTTACACTTTATCCTCCTTTGTGCCAAAATCAAATGCATAAGCCTTGCTATTACATTAAAATGTAGAAAGTAAATTGGGCATGAGAGATTTGGACATGTCAACTAAAGATATCCTTAGCAACTTAGCAGCAAGGAAATGGTTAATGGTCTACCTCAAGTTCAATTTTTAGAAGGTTTTTGTTTATGTTTCTCACTTGGAAAACATCCAAAAAAATTGTATGAAAAGGGGAAGTCTTAAAGAGCACAATGTGTTCTTGAATTGGTTCATAGTGATGTAGCAGGACCATTTCTAGTGCCATCATTTGGCAAGTCTCGCTATGCACTCACCTTCATAGATGACTACTCTTGCTTTACTTGGTTTGAAAAATTTCTTAGCTTCAAGGCTCAAGTGGAAAAGCAGTCAAGGAAATTCATCAAATTTATTCGAATAGATAATCAGGGGGAGTATGCGAACACAAGACTAATAGACTTTTTCACTCAAGAGGGAATTGACCTTCAGCATTCACTACCATATATGCCACAGTAGAATGGTGTTGTTGAAAGGAAAAATAGAACTCTCAAAGAGATTACCACTTGCATGCTACAAAACAAGTCTCTTAATCAAGTCTTTTGGGCTAAAGCAATGAAATCTATGGTTAAGAACTTCAAAGTTTTGGTTGTCCAGCATGGGCAAGATTACCTCCACATAAATGCAAGGCATTAGAATCTCAAACCAAACCTTGCATCTTTTTTGGATATCTAGACTCACAGAAATCCTACAAGTTAATGGATCCAGAGACACATGATATATTCTATGAGAGAAGTTTACATTTTGAAGAAATTTTTCCAAGCTTTTCTTCTTCAACTCCTCCTTCTTCCTCCTTCATTGAAGAGAGTGATAGTGAAAATAGTGACTTGGAAGATGTTTGTCCCTAACCTACATAGAGGCATCAGCTAGTTGAGATTGAGGATACACCTACTACATCTTCTTCCACTAGACCTAGATGGGCTAAGCAGACATTGGATGCGGCAGGACCATTGGTAGGGAATCCTTTCGATACAAGGAGGACAAGATCACAACATAAATCACTCCCACATGCTTATATTGCAGTTGCTTTAGATCCACAATCCTTCAAAGAAGAATTAGGTATTCCAGAATGGGATAGAGCAATGGAGGAAAAATATAAATCTCTTATGAGAAATGATACATGGGACTTGGTCTCTCTTCCTAAGGGAAGAAAATTGGTTCAGTGTAAGTGGATCTATCAAACCAAATTCGTAGTGGATGGAAGTGTTGATAAAAATAAAGCTCAACTTGTTGCAAAAGGCTTCTCTCAAGTACCTGGCATTGACTACACTAAGACCTTTGCACGAGTAGCAAAGATCAATTCCATTCACTTGACAATAGCTATAGCAGCAACTCAAAGATGGGTTGTTCATTAGATGCATGTAAAGAACACATTTTTGAATGGTGATCTACATGAGGAGATATATATGGAGCAACCACAAGGGTTCATATAGGATGCTACCTTGGTTTGCAAATTGAAGAAGTCTATCTATGGACTTAAACAAGCTCCTATAGCTTGGTATGCCAAGATGGATTCCTTCCTTCTCTCCAAAGTCTTCACTAGATGTCATTTTGATCCAAATGTCTACATTCTTCAAAGGGATGATTCACATT
Organism: Cupressus sempervirens; assembly: GCA_028749045.1. Taxonomy (NCBI): domain Eukaryota; kingdom Viridiplantae; phylum Streptophyta; class Pinopsida; order Cupressales; family Cupressaceae; genus Cupressus; species Cupressus sempervirens. The sequence continues at coordinate 606,396,839 of CM053787.1, forward strand.
TTTTCCTTGTACTTTATGTGGATGACTTGATCATTATAGGAAGTACTACATCTATCATTGACAATGTTAAGGCTACTTTGTAGGATAGGTTTTTAATGACAGACTTGGGTCTATTAACACTATTTCCTTGGTATAGAGATACATCAATCCTCATTAGGGATATTACTTTCACAACCCAAGTAGGCTCTTAATCTTCTTGCTCGATTTTGAATGAGTGACTACAAAGCTACATCTACCCCATTCCTTTCAGGTGTTAAGTTAGAAATAAAGTGTTTCGCTCCACTTGTCGATGTGACTTTGTATAGATAGTTGGTTGGAAGCCTCATCTACTTGACACATACATGCCCTAACATCTCATTTGCATTTGGCATGGTTTCTTGCTTCACGCAAGAGCTACATGAACTTCATTGGAAGGTAGCCAATGTATCCTACATTACATCCAGGGTACACATACACATGGCATACACTATGCAGCTGGTACTAAACTTTAGTTAGTGGGTTATATAGTCTCTGACTATGCAGGGGACCTTGATTCTCACATGTCAACTTTAGGATATATGTTTCATCTTAGTTCCAGCCACGTTTGTTGGTAGAGTAAAAAGAAAAACACCATTGCTCTCTCATCAACTGAGGCTGAGTATTAAGGAGCTATGAATGTGAAAATAGAAGCTATTTGGCTACATTATATTTTGAAGGAGTTTCGATTTGATCTACCCCAACCCACAATAATCCATTGTAATAACCAGAGTGCTATTGAAATCTCAAAACATCTAGTGCAACATCAATGCACCAAACATATTGAGGTTTGTATGCACTACATTTGACAGTTGATTCATGAGTAGGTCATCACATTGTAGTATTGTCCTATTGAGCAGTAGGTAGCTGACATCTTCACCAATCCCTTCACAAAGGTCAAGTATATTCATTTGCAAGATCTCTTGGGGGTGAGGGATTTTTCATCGGGGGGATCACATGATCCTTCTCTTCTCTATTGTACATATCTCTCTTTTTGGAGGAGGGTTTTTCGCATGAGTTTTTCCATCTTTCTCTATTTGCAAAGAGATTTCATAGCATTTTAGCATTGCATTTATACTTGGGTACCTAACATGGCCTAGTAGCTAGGACCCATTATGCATTTCATCTTAGCTTTTGTGAGCTTAAGTGCACTCCCCTAAGTTGCACTTAAGGGGGTGTGTTAGTGTAAATAATTATTATTTATACTTGACTTAAGTTTACTTAGGATAAATGCATTATTTTATTATTTCTTAGGTTAGACAACTAGGATTTTTCATACTCATATGAGTTGTCTTGCTCACAACACAAGAGTAAGCAACTCCAATTTAGCAAATGGTGTCTACAACACTGGAGTTTGTATAATCAACTGAGTTGTCATGTAGATAACATAGTTGTTCACACTCTTAATTAAGCACATGGTGTCTACAACATTATTTTACATGACACACCTTTGCAGGCTTATCCTCTCATCATCGCACTAACTCTTGTGCTTAATGGAGGATAACCCATTCCTAGTGGACATGTGCTTAGTGGTGAGGCTTATCATTTGGCTAACTCCTAGACATTCTAGATGCATCATAGAGGCCTTTATATATAGGTACCTCTAGTGTACTATACAATCAATTGAATATCATATTGTTATTCTGATCATACTCTATTGGTCTACTTTGTGCTAGTTATTGTGCTTCTTGGTTTTATGTGAATTTTTCCCTAAGAAAAATTCTTACATGATTTACTGAAAGTAGTATGTAGAAAGAGTAACTAATAAGTAGTTTCTAATATTTGATTTGTATCTCTTTACTGAGATAGAATCATGATATGTGAAGCTAAATAGTGACATAAGAAAATCTAATGGTGACATTAGCAAGTGTGCAAGGTCTGGAGTGGCATGTGTGAGAATTTGTAAAGATCGTGAGTCGACAGTGTTGTGTAATTGTGAAATAATTAATTATCTTAATGTGGTCCTATTATAATTAATTGGGAAAGCCTCAAGGCCGAATCAAGGAATTGTTTCGAGGACATGGTATAAAGGAAGAATACTTTCCTTATTTGGTAGTGTATCAAGGAAGTGAATTGTAGAAATAAGAGAGGAATATTTGGCAAATGCAAGTAAGCAATCTAAGGTATTATTGGATGTGAAATTGGTGATCTGGTATCGAGATCAGAAGAAGAGGAAAAGTATGGTTGATAAAATAGAGCAAGAGGAAGTACAAATATAGTTCATTTCTATTATTCTACAAGGAATAATATAGAGATTAGTTGGATAGTGAGCTTAGTTATTTTTCTCCTAAATTTGTTTGGACACTAAGTCCATCTGCCTTCTACAAATCCTAACAGGGTTGGAATCTCCTAATAGGATTCAAAGTCTCCCAACAACAAGTAATATGTAATTAGTGTTTTTATTGACTCCTAACATGGTCTATCCTCTAAAAAGTATCATTTATATTAGTACATCATTTTGTGGGTTCCATCCCCGCCTAGGTTTTCCCTCTGATCAAGGGTTTCCCTAGTTAATATATCTGGTATCTAGTGTTATTATGTATGAGTATCTTGTTATGGTTGTTGATTATATTACTTATATGGCTAAGGATTAATAAGGTTGATAATTGTTATAATAGTTGGATAACTGATTCAACCCCTCCCCCCCCCCCCCCCCCCCCCCCCGCCCCCCAAGTTATATTGGTGGACTTTACTTTCTAACAGCCTAATCAAAGAAGAAGTACACTAGTACGCTAGCTATGCAAAAAATTTGGTTATAGCAAGATTTTGTAGAATGAACATCAAGAGGAATCCAAATTTTAGGAGCAATAACATAAGTGTTAGAAGGAATGATAGTAGAAATAACAGTTAGAAAGATAAGTTGAAAAGAACATGTAAAAGAATTCAAAGAGGTATTTGTCAAAGAAAAAGATTCATCAAGTTCACATGTAGTATTAGAACAATAGTATATTGATGCACCTGATGAAAGGTTGAAGTCAACTATTATATGCGATTCATCCTACTTGAATTAAGCACCTATTTATTAAGGATAAAGTATTAGAAAGAGAAATATAAGGTTAGAGATTGAATTAAGAGTTGCACAATTAATATGTGGTAGAAGATGATGTGAGGAAGCTTAGGTTAAGAGTGCATATCATTTGGAGATTGCATGAAGGTATACTAATGAAAACAAGTTGATTGGGAAATATAAACAGCTTTTTACGGATTGAACAGTTGCACAATTAATATGAAGTTTATTTTGATTAGATATAAGTCATGCGAGCAAGATTGTGTGTATCATTCAACCATGTGAAGAGTTAAGGAGCAATCAAGAGAAATTTGATAGTGAAATTGAAGGAGAATTTAAGTATTTCAAGCACAAAGTTCAAAAAAACCCTAAATTACACATAGAAGTGAGGTATTTCACTCTTACACAAGGATTAAATCTATGAATTTTGTTAATAATTCAAGTATAGAGATGGATAAGTCTTTGTTAAATAACATTGAGGATGAAGCAAGACCTAAGGTGAAGATAAACCCTATTAAATATGTGATTGATGACCCTAGCACCGTGTTGTCAAAAATGCCCAAGAATGTCATTCATTTGGAAGATGTGGGTAGTTATTTAAGAAGAAAATTTGAAAATGTAGGAGAAGAACATATCTCTAAGGAATTTAACCATATCTACAACCAAGATATGAATTATCAACAAGGATATGAATACTTGAAGGATAATGACCTAGTAAAGTTTTTGTTTTACTATGAATTTGATAATGAAGAGTGCACTAAAGTGATATTGAGTAGAATTCATGATGGAAAGTTTTGATAGGAGATTATGTGGTTGAAATTTCAACCAACCTTATTTATGAGGTCATTGGATTATGCAATGGAGGTACCATTCCAATGAATAAAACCAATGTCAAGAAGTTAGTACTTGATAATAAGAAATTTGTATACAATGGAAAAGATATAGTGATAAGTAGGATCAAGTAGGATGATGTCAAATTCCTAAGAAGGATCATAGCAGCAAGGATGTGCTATAGCTCTAGAGAAGATGACATTCTAGCTGGCTTTATCCAAGCATCTTGTAAAATTTGTGTTGACGGAGAAAAGGTAAATTTGATTTAAATCCTAAGAGTGTAGTTGATAGATAAACTAGAAAAGATAAAGAAGGTCAAGAACAGACAATTTAGATTCCAATCCTTGATAACACATACTTTTTTCCATCTAATCAAAATATTTCCATTCATGTAGCATCAACCACAATGAGCAGTGATAGGAGTACAATGGAAAATATTTCTGAAGTATATAAAAAACACCTAATTGAGAAGGTAACTAATGCAATCATAAATGAAGGCAATTTTGTTCAATTGAATAAATATTATCATTTATATACAGGGATTGATATATTATATTTAGAAAATGTTATTATTAGACATATAATATTGTCTAATAAGAAATTTGAGGATTTAAAGGATGAAATCCCAAAAGACCTATGTGAGAGGCTAACTAACAGAAGGAAAAGAGTTTCTAAAGAAGATAAGAACATTAGCCAAAACCAAATTAGACAACTATGTCAAGTGGATAATGATGAACATATAGCTAGTTATGAAGACTACACTAGAATGAATATGCAAAGTGCAACTATTCTAAGCATGAATGAGAGTGTTACAAAACCAACTATTAAGCTATGTGAGATTATTGCAAAAATGAAAGCTAAACTTGTAGACACCTAAAAACCTTTAGAAAATAAAGTATTTTTATTTTCTGAAAAAGTCCTGATGACATCATCATTTATTAATTAATTAATTAATTAATTAATTAATTAATTTTTATGCCATTAAATTCCTTTATCTTAATTAAAAATATTTAATTAAGGAATCCCTCCCAAAAATGTTTAAATCTTATTTAAACATTATTTCCTTATTTATTAATTATTTAATTAATAAATTGACCAAAAATCCTAAAATAAATAAAAAATTTATTTTTTGCCCAAAAATTGGCCAATTTCCTTATGACCAATAACCTCTTCCAAAATCTTCTAATCCTTCTTTAATTTCGATTAAAGGCTAATCTCATCATTTCCTACCCCTAACCCCAACTCAAAATATTTAATTAAAATTAAATATTAATCCTCATGTTTATTAAAAAAGTTTTAATAAATATCTCCTCAACCCAAACCCTTGAAATAAATAAAACTTTATTTATTTCCTAAAAATCTAATTTATCCTCACCTTAAGAAGTTCTAGACTCTTCTAGAAAGTCTTCATCCTCATCCTAGGAAATTCTAGACTATTCTAGAAAGTCTTTATCCTCATCCAAAATCTAGAATCTTCTAGAAGATGTCTTTAAACCTAATCCTAATCCCCTCCTAACCTTGTCACATTCCTTAAACATGGGTTAAAACTTACTAACCCAAGCCAAAGTTAACAAATATCTCTTCTTTCACCCACCCTCATTAAATGCCATCCACTTGCCTATCCTTAAGCTAATCCTAAACCATCCTAATCCATCCTCTAATCATTTGCACAAGCCTAAACAAGCTTAAAACATTTCTAATCAAGTCCAAGTCGAATTTGCTCTCATCACCCTCAAAATATCTCAACCATAAAACTTTATGAAGTCCACTAGGTCATAAATGACTCTTACAAGCCCTTTTATTGCTCTTACAAGTCATTATGAGGGTCTTTATGAAGATTTTATCTCTTGAGCCTCCTTTGTTGACTCATCCTTGCCCTTTCCTCCATCCTCTCACCATGTGACATGTGTCACTCCTTGATTGGCTATAAGGAAGCACAATCCATGTGCTCTCCTCTCATGCAATCTGAGCCTTCCATAAGCTTTTTCCCATCCTTGCATCTTAGCCCTCAATCCCTCAAGCCTCTTGCCTATAAATTGGATCCTTCCCCTTTGCAAAATAACACAATCCATGAAGTAAAGTTATAATGCTATTTTGAGAGCCAAATCCATACTAAAGCCATCTATCCACACCAAAAATCCACAATCATCCATTGAAGCCTTTGGAAGCATATTGAGCATACATCCTATCTTTTTAGACAAAGCTACTCAACAAGAGAGCTTCTAATTGAGAGAGCCCATTAATGGCTCATATTTTCAATTGAGATCTCATCTTAGTCTATCTTGAAGTTTATGAATTTTGTTTAGTTTGTAGAAGCTTTATTTAAATTTGGTTTCTATTAGCATACTAACATTGCTCATATACATTTTGGCACGCCCGGTGGGACCCCGCATGGGTCATCTTCATTAGCTTTTTTAGTCAAGTTTTGTATGTCATTTGCTGACTTTGGCTAATTTTTCTTGTTTTTGTGATTGGTAGGATTGTATAAATTGGTTTTGTAGGTCCACATGAGCATGAAGAAGACAAAGGAACTCATAATCTATCTCATAGTGTTTGCAGATTTTTCAAGCTTATAGGTGGACAAAGAACTTGAAATTCTTCTTCTTCTTCTTGTCTATATTCTTCTTATTCCATCTACTTCTTCTTCTTCTTCTTGTGGGAGATCTTGGCCATTTTTTTTTAAGAAAGCAAAATCATACACACTTCTTTTTAGTGCTTCAAATGAACCCCCAAATCATACTTAAATCCATTGAAAAACTAAAAATTTGCAAAAAAGAAAAAATCTTTTAACAAGTGAAACTAAACTAATCTAATCATTTGCATCCTTGCAACATCAAGGTTTTAGATACATTCATGCAAAATTAGGAACACTTCATTTTTGGGAATTTAAAAAGAACTTCAAGTTTCCATTTCAAAAGGTTCAAAATCAACACTAAGTGCACACTAAAGTTCTTTTAAAAAATCTCATAAAAACTAAGAGTCCTAAATGGTTGCCAAAAATTGTCCTAAAAGCTTTGTTATTTGTTCCAAACAAATGTCTTATTGCAAAATCTTGAATGTTTCTTAAGATTTTCATGCATCAAAACAATCTAGGAATATCATTTTTGGGCTTAAAATATGCAAACTAGAACACAAAATCTTGAATGAAAACCAAAGTCCAAAGAGTCATTTTCACTTTTGAGTGCATCAATATATGCTGGATCAGCCTTGAATATTTGCACCCTAAAATTCATAAAACAAGCTGGGTATACTGAGGCAGATATCATCAGTGAGGTTATCACCATCAAAGCTTATGACAACTTGGAAAGAACCACAGAAGGAACTATTTTGCTGCCAATCAAGGTTGGGCCAGTCATCCAAGAGACACTCTGCCATGTTATTGATCTAAACCTACCATTTAACATCCTCCTTGGTCGCCCATGGATTCATGCCATGAAAGCCGTTCCATCCACTTACCATCAGTGCATCAAATTTCTGCATCAAGGCACTGAGGTAACCATCCATGCCGATCCAGAACCCTTTGCTTACTGCAATGCGGTTGAAGCTTCATATACAAACCATTGCCCTGGAATTGATATTGGCACATCCATCGCCAGCTCATCCCACACTTATAATGACCCAGAAACCATCCTCGCCTCTACCCTGTCTACCGTGAAGATCAATAACAAAGGTTGTGGAGAGTATAGTCTGTCAGATGCATTTGTTGTCGGGGCACTCCCACTTGATCCACATGCCCATGGACGACCGACATATCACAAAGCTAAGGAGGTTCCACCTCCTCAATACAAACAGTTTGGCCCAACAACCTTTGTATCCTCAAAAATCCCTCTTCATGAGGAGCTCACTCCAGATATCAACAAATGGTTACATAAGGATGCACCTCAAAGAAATCAAGCACGCCTTGATCACTTCAGCCAAAAGTATCCCCAAGAACATAAGCTCATCACTGACAAATGGAACTATCAAGGTGGTGGTCTAGGACCAGAAGAAAGAGGCATGCAGTGCCCCATCGATGCACATAAGTGGGAATCGAAGTCAGGTCTTGGCTTTGGCATATCCACAACTGGGGGCACCAATGAGAACGGTCACGCTTTTTCGAACATTCACCGCAACCTTGTCGAAATCGAAGACATTCCTGAGGAAGTTGAAAAGAGAGCCTACGACGATATCCTAGACCAAATCTCCCTCGGAGACTCTGTTCTCCAAGAACTATCCATCCACCTCATTGACCTACCACTCGCCCATCCACAACTCATAGATTGGGCCCAACCAAGTGTCATACACATCGATGAGTTCACATCAGAGGAGGCACTTCTAAGATTCATGGGAGCTGAAACTCCTCACAAGAAAACAAAGCCAGATTCTACCTATATCTACAAGCTAGATCCCAAGGGGTATTTTGGAGAAAATCCCCAACCTAGTTCCGATACACCCAAAATTGGAACTAAGGTGAATCTGAGACTAGCTAAGGCAACGAAGAGAACCCCTCAGCAAGAAAATCCAGAGCCACAAGAAGAACATGAGGATTTAGCATTGCCTCCTCAAGATAATCGACCAGAGGTGTCTTCTATTCTAATTGAGGATACTCGAGAAGTCAACATTGGTTCTTCAGAGATCCCCAGACTTGTTCACATTGCTGCATCCCTATCACAAGACCAAGCTGACCTCCTCTTTGAGGTCTTAAGAGAGAATATTGGCCGATTTGCATGGTCATATCAGAACATGCCAGGACTTGATCCAAAGCTTGTAGTTCATCATCTTGCAGTTGATCCAAAGATCAAGCCCGTCAGACAAAAGCTTAGAAAAATGCACCCCAAGGTGGCATTATTGGTCAAAGCTGAATTAGAAAGAATGCTAGCTGCTAAGGTTATCCGAACTATCGACTACTCAGAGTGGATCTCCAACATGGTCCCTGTCACTAAACCTTCTGGTGACATCAGAATCTGCACTGATTTTAGAGATCTTAACAAAGCTTGTCCAAAAGATGATTTTCCCTTGCCCAACATAGATATGATTGTAGATCTTACAGCTGGACATGAAATTTTGTCCCTCATGGATGGATTTTCTGGGTATAATCAAATCAAGATTGCAGAAGAGGATCAGCATAAGACAGCATTCACTACCCCTTGGGGAACCTTTTGCTACAACATGATGCCTTTTGGCCTAAAGAATGCTGGGGCTACCTATCAAAGAGCTATGACAGCCATTTTTCATGATCTCATCCATAGCATTTTGGAGGATTATGTGGATGATATCTTGGTCAAGTCTCATACCTTCATGGATCATCTTGCTGACCTGGAGAAAGTCTTTGATAGGTTAGCTAAATATCATCTCATGCTGAATCCCAAGAAATGTGTCTTTGGGGTCACATCTGGCAAGCTTCTAGGTTTCATAGTTTCTAAACGAGGTATAGAGATTGACCCCAAGAAGGTCAAGGCTATCTTAGACATGCCTCCTCCCCAGACACTGCGACAGCTTCGCTCTCTTCAAGGAAAGCTCCAATCTGTTCGGCGCTTCATCTCCCAGCTTGCAGATAAGTGTACACCATTTTCACATTTACTGAAGAAGGATGAGAACTTCAAGTGGGATCCTTTATGTCAACGCAGCTTTGACCATCTCAAGCAATATCTCATCAATCCCCCTATCTTGGTTCCACCAGTTCCTGGTCGTCCCCTAATTTTGTACATATCAGCAACACCTACTGCTCTAGGGGCACTTCTAGCACAGCTTGATGACTACAACAGAGAAAGAGCCATCTACTACATCAGTAGAACCCTAGTTGGTTATGAACTCAATTACACTCCTATGGAAAAAGCTTGTTTGGCAGTTGTTTTCTCAACTCAAAAACTTCGCCATTACATGCTAAGTCATACCATCCAACTAGTCTCCAAGATTGACCCTCTCAAGTATATGCTCTCTAGAACAGCACTTACAGGCCGATTGGCCAAATGGGTTATGCTCCTTAGTGAATTTGACATCCAGTATGTGGATAGAAAGGCAATCAAAGGGCAAGCTATAGCAGATCACCTAGCTGATGCACCTCTAATAGATGTTTATCCGTTGATCACAGAATTTCCAGATGAGCATATCTGTCTAATTGAAGAACAACCCCCATGGAAACTTTATTTTGATGGCTCATACACATCTCATGGATCAGGGGCAGGAATATTGTTGGTCACACCTCAAGGAGATTACATTCCAAAAGCCTTCAAGCTACAATTCCCTAGCACCAACAATATAGCTGAATATGAGGCCCTCATAGCAGGATTAAAGATAGCTGTAGAATGGAACATTGTTGAGCTACAAATCTTTGGCGATTCTCAGCTCATCATCAAGCAAGCCCTAAATGAATATCAAACCAAAGATGAAAAGCTATTACCCTACAAAGAGCTAGTTGATCAGCTAACCCAACATTTTACAAAGCTTCAGTTTACACAAGTGCCTCGAATACAGAACAAAGCAGCAGATGCTATGGCTACTATAGGCTCGCTCTTGGAAATTCCCCAAGCAGCTACACAATATGAGTTTTTAGTGGAGCAGCTCCTCACACCCGCTTATGCGAATGAGGATTCAAACCGTGTTTGTATCTTGGTTGGTCCCCAATCCCCTTGGTACCATGAGATTCATGCTTACCTTAACGATGGTATCATATCCCCTCACCTCACACGTACCCAACGCCAGAACCTCATCCGAAAATCATCCCGCTATGTTATCATAGCCAATACCCTATATCGTCGGGGTTATCACGATACTCTCTCTCGATGTTTAGACCAAAATGAGGCCACGATGGTGTTAAAGGAAGTACACTCTGGACTTTGCGGTGCCCACACAAGTGGTATTGTCCTAGCGCGACAAATCCTTAGAGCAGGCTACTATTGGCCTACCATTGAAGAAGACTCTTGTGACTTTGTCAGAAAGTGTCTCCCATGTCAGCAGCATGCAAATCTTGTGCACGCTCCGGCACAGGATCTACAGCCTATTGCACCACCTTGGCCTTTCGCTTGTTGGGGCCTTGACCTAGTTGGAACTATCACACCCCTCTCATCTGATGGACATAAATGGATAATAACAGCTACAGACTATTTCACTAAATGGGTGGAAGCAGTCCCCCTAGTCTCAGCTACAGGAGTTCAGGTCTCCAAGTTCATCTTGTACCACATTGTTTGCCGCTTCGGCATCCCATCCACCATCTTCACCGACCATGGAGGTAACTTTGAAAATCTCAACATGGAAGAATTATGCACTTCCCTCCGCATCCATCACCGCTTTTCTAGCCCATATTTCCCACAAGGTAACGGCCAGGCAGAGGCAACTAACAAAACCCTCCTCAAAATTCTAAAGAAAGTTGTCAATGATTCCGGCCGTGATTGGCACCTACAAATAAATCCAGCCTTATGGGCCTATCGAACTTCCTTCCGTACATCCACAGGCACAACTCCATACTCCCTAGTCTATGGTGCCGAAGCGGTACTACCTATAGAGGTTGAACTTCCCTCCTTGCGCATATCTTTGCAAGGGCAAATATCAGATGAAGAATATAGAGTAGCTCGACTCACCCAGCTAGATCTCTTAGACGAGAAGCAACAACAAGCCTATGATCATCTCACAGTCTATCAAACTCGTCTCAAAAGAAATTTCAACAAGAAGGTGCTTCCACGACACTTTCAGCCAGGTGACATGGTCCTCAAAGAAAACATGAAAGTCCAAGTAGATCGAGAAAAGAAAGGCAAGTTTGAACCTACATGGCTTGGTCCTTATGTTGTCACTGCTTCCTTTGGCTCTGGAGCTTATCAGCTATCTACACCAGAAGGAGAACTCTTGAATGATCCTACTAACATCATTCATCTCAAGAAGTTCTATGCTTGAAGATCCTTGGTATACCTAGCTTTTGAAAAACACAAAAGAAAAAAATAGTAAAGAGAAATAAGCGTCCAATGGTGAAAACTTGGCAATTCAAGCACCTTGGATAGGTACCTTGGTGAAAACCTGGTAATTTAGGCGCCTTGTGTACTAAAGACTAATCCATTATCTATCACTATCCTATCCCTCATCCATTTACCCACCATCCCATAAGACACACTTGCTTGTTCCCTTGGTGTTCCAACCAAATATCCAAAATCTGATGAAGCTTGTAAATACCTCCTGTACAGCTTGTAAATCTTGTACCAAAGCTTGTATTATACCTTGTAAATCTTGTACCATACCTTGTCTATCCAAATCTTGTCCAACGTTTGTACCATATTCCAGCCTATAAATAATCCTGTATCCTAGCTTGTATACTATCACGTGCACACACAAAATTCCATTTTCCTTAAGCTTTTCGCAAACCATCTACCTATCCACCTATCACCTATTATAGACATCCCATCCTTCACAAACATTTCCATCTCACAAAAACCAAAACATGAACAAACTTGTACATTTGTAACATATCTTGGTCCATCAGCTTGTACATCCTCTTTAACTTAGTACCATTGTATCTATCCAGCGTTCATGTCAGTTTGTCCTTGATCAGCATCTTGCACCCATCACACATCTTGGTTAGCTATTCCAATGCATCCTTTAGCTAGATTTCCTGTCACCAAAGTGTTATCTTTCTTAGTTCAGCTTGCCAGACGCACCATTCATCCCGATCCACCAACTTAGGTGCTCTCCGATAGGTCCTTGCAGGATATAGCTTTCCTCAAGTCTAATCTTGGTCCGTTAGTACCTCGTCCTACCCATCTCGTTGGCAAACAACTCTCTTTTGGATTTTCACTTTCTTTTGATTTGGAATCTCCCCTTTTGGGTCTTGAAGTATCTTTTCCAAGCAATCTCCTTGTTCCCTCCTCAAGGTTGCCACGATCTTCCATATCATGGTATGCTGCGAATGGGGCAATTAGAGTGTAAGGTCTTGATCAGGTCTTTCGTTTGTTTTTCTTTTCTGCTTGTGGGTTCTCCAGTGTCGTTTCCACGCTGCTTCCTCTAGGATTCATGTGTGATGCTGGGGCAATCCTTGTGTGTTTGTTTTGAGTTAGTTTGTTAGTCCTTTGGACGGTTGGTGAAAAGGCCTTGATGTTCTTGGTAACCTTGGCAATTAACCAATAGTCCTATAGCAAATCTAGTGCTCAACTACATGGTGGTACTTCTTTTTGAAGTATCCCCCCGCTCAAAAAGCTTCAATGGTTTTCCTTCATCTCCATTATCCCCCACCCATATCCAGCATCTGTCTCTCCTACCCTAGCTGATGCATCAGTATCTCTTTGAATCACTCATCACTCTTAGCTTTAGGGATCCACAATCCTAGTCTTAGGGATCCACCAATCCAAATCAACCCACCAAGCCTCATCTTTCGAGATCCACAATCCTAGTCCTAGGGATCTCCGAAACCCATCTTCCACCAATCTAACTCTTTGAAATCCTGTTCCATCAGCTTTATAATCCCCTCATCCATCTCCCTATCCTGGATTCCTTTTTATAGCGCTCTGCTCCTTCATCCTCCACCTTCCCTAAGGTCTTAAGCTTGCTTCCTCTTGTGCATCTGATTCTCCTTTATCATTCTCCCATAGTGAGAGTTTGAGCTAATTCAGCCCCTTCTCTTTGCCAATCTAAGTCTCCTTGCTCATCCCATATTCTTGTACTTTTCAAGAAGCCATCGAGCCTCACTTTCTCTCCCCGCTGCCTTCTTGAGGGGGCATCTCACAGTCCATTCTCTCCTCTTCTGCTCTAGCCTTGGGCATCTTATTTTCTTATCTTTGATGTCATGCCACTTGCGGCATCACATCAAAGAGGGGCAAAATGTAGACACCTAAAAACCTTTAGAAAATAAAGTATTTTTATTTTCTGAAAAAGTCCTGATGACATCATCATTTATTAATTAATTAATTAATTAATTAATTAATTTTTATGCCATTAAATTCCTTTATCTTAATTAAAAATATTTAATTAAGGAATCCCTCCCAAAAATGTTTAAATCTTATTTAAACATTATTTCCTTATTTATTAATTATTTAATTAATAAATTGACCAAAAATCCTAAAATAAATAAAAAATTTATTTTTTGCCCAAAAATTGGCCAATTTCCTTATGACCAATAACCTCTTCCAAAATCTTCTAATCCTTCTTTAATTTCGATTAAAGGCTAATCTCATCATTTCCTACCCCTAACCCCAACTCAAAATATTTAATTAAAATTAAATATTAATCCTCATGTTTATTAAAAAAGTTTTAATAAATATCTCCTCAACCCAAACCCTTGAAATAAATAAAACTTTATTTATTTCCTAAAAATCTAATTTATCCTCACCTTAAGAAGTTCTAGACTCTTCTAGAAAGTCTTCATCCTCATCCTAGGAAATTCTAGACTATTCTAGAAAGTCTTTATCCTCATCCAAAATCTAGAATCTTCTAGAAGATGTCTTTAAACCTAATCCTAATCCCCTCCTAACCTTGTCACATTCCCTAAACATGGGTTAAAACTTACTAACCCAAGCCAAAGTTAACAAATATCTCTTCTTTCACCCACCCTCATTAAATGCCATCCACTTGCCTATCCTTAAGCTAATCCTAAACCATCCTAATCCATCCTCTAATCATTTGCACAAGCCTAAACAAGCTTAAAACATTTCTAATCAAGTCCAAGTCGAATTTGCTCTCATCACCCTCAAAATATCTCAACCATAAAACTTTATGAAGTCCACTAGGTCATAAATGACTCTTACAAGCCCTTTTATTGCTCTTACAAGTCATTATGAGGGTCTTTATGAAGATTTTATCTCTTGAGCCTCCTTTGTTGACTCATCCTTGCCCTTTCCTCCATCCTCTCACCATGTGACATGTGTCACTCCTTGATTGGCTATAAGGAAGCACAATCCATGTGCTCTCCTCTCATGCAATCTGAGCCTTCCATAAGCTTTTTCCCATCCTTGCATCTTAGCCCTCAATCCCTCAAGCCTCTTGCCTATAAATTGGATCCTTCCCCTTTGCAAAATAACACAATCCATGAAGTAAAATTATAATGCTATTTTGAGAGCCAAATCCATACTAAAGCCATCTATCCACACCAAAAATCCACAATCATCCATTGAAGCCTTTGGAAGCATATTGAGCATACATCCTATCTTTTTAGACAAAGCTACTCAACAAGAGAGCTTCTCATTGAGAGAGCCCATTAATGGCTCATATTTTCAATTGAGATCTCATCTTAGTCTATCTTGAAGTTTATGAATTTTGTTTAGTTTGTAGAAGCTTTATTTAAATTTGGTTTCTATTAGCATACTAACATTGCTCATATACAAAACTAACATGCAACTATGCTAAGAATGCCATATGATCTTATGATACTATGATGGAATGAGAGACTGTAGACAAGAAGTGAGAAGTTCTCCATAAATTTCTATCAAAATACCTATAGCATAACAATATTCGAATGAAGATGGATCCTTTGAGGGGGAAATCTCTCTCCCTTTGAAAGTCATATGGACAGTAGAGATCAAGATGAAGATGGTGGATGATCAATGGTGGAATTTGAAAAGAGGAGTGATCCATGTCCACACACAAGTCAACCAATAGAATATAAGTTGACTTGTCATATAAGACAAAAGTCACAAAGCCTTTTCTTTTAATTGCAAAATAGAAAAAGGACTTTATGTGTGCACTTTAAGTGGGTTAGAAGAATGGGGTCTTTTATTTAATTAAAAGGGGACATGTTCTTTTAATCAAATAATGAACTTAGGATAGCATAGTCAAACTATAGGTTATAATCAAATAAATTGATTATTAGCAATTTGGTCTAGGTAAATGATTAAATTAATTTAGCCAAAATGTTGAAAAGGGGGCTAATAGTCTAGATGACCATTTTTAGGTGATTACATTTGTCCCTCTTTGACTAATGTGTGATCAATCTGGGAACACATTATGTCAAAGAAAATAGAAAGTCAAGTAGGCAGCAATAGAAATAGATATCTGATTCTGAAAAATGAAATGTAGAAAGAGATAGTGAATCCTGAATGTATAGTCTGAGAGCAGTAGTACTAAACACTAGGATAGAGATGATGTCATAATTCAAGAAGAATACTAACACCTAGCAAAGCAGATAGATCAAGAGCAAGTGAAAAGATCAAACAAATGCTCCTAAGAAGTAGATAGTTGTAGCAAGTATTGATAGACTATTTCTGCCCCCTTAGGATTGAAATCAAAATGAAGTAAGGGGAATGCAAAAATGAGCTAGATATGAATAAATTGAGATATAGAAATGTTCAGGATGATAGATGAATGATTAGAACCAAAGAGTGACTATAAAAAACTAATAGAATACCCCAGTTTGACCAAAGTTGACTGCGAAAGATAAATCATAAAAATTAGGTCAAATCGAGTAGAAAGAGGATTTAGATATAAAAAGGTGAATAGAAGTAGATATGAAGCATAGAAATGATGAAGACATGAAGAAATGAAGATGCCCCAACAATGATTTGAAGATTAGACTTCAAAGGCTTAGCTAACTGCTTAAAAGAAGGTGGAATTTTAAAATGCAATTTTGACTATCAAGATAACTCGAATTTTGATTTCAATCCCAAAAATGGATCTGGGATGTCAAAATTAGCCAAGGGTGAAATTTTTGCGCAATTCCAAGATGTTTGAAAATTAAGTCAAAATGAGGTCGAAAGCTATAAAAGGGGCCCAAGTGTCATTTTCAAAACTCATTTGTCTTTTGTGTCTTGTGGAGAGCTTTTGAGTGGTTGAGAGGTGACAATGGCTTTGTTGAACATTTCTCTTCACTGACACTGTTTCGAGCGTAGCCAGTTGCACAACTTGCCAGAGTAGTATGGGGCGCCGGTAAGTAACCACTGTTTTGTCATGTGTTTGAGATTTTTTGGTGTTTTTTTGCATGTACAAAGGGTTTTTCACAAAATATCATGCGATACTTAAAAAGTATCGCACGGTTACTTTGTAAAATATCGTACGACAAAAATTTTCAAATACAGTGTCACACGACTGTTTTAGGTTCTATCGTATGGGACATACCCGTATGTCACATGAGCCACTACGAAATGTCACACAACAAAAATGTGTCGCATAAATTTAATAGAAGTATTGTATGATACTGTTTCAGCAAATTGTATCGCCCTTAGTGGAAAAAAAGATCGCACAGATGCATTTTGGCATGTTTTTATGAGTTTTGTGCATGAGGATCATGTTTTCGATATGTTACTGATGTTTGCACTTTTTTGTGTTAATAGGAGGTATTTTTGACATTACATATCAGATCCCCCAAGGTGGTGGGGTTGCGTGTAGTAGACCTTTTGAGTGATGCTGAGTAGGTGGCCATATCTACTATGGGTTTGCAATGGGTCATACAGATGCCCCATATATAGGCAAACCATTGATTGCTAACTGCGTTCGTCGAGCGGTGGCACAGTGGGCATAACACCTTTCATTTATTGACTTGAGAGGCGTCTATTACACTGGAGGACATGTATTGCATCTTGCGAGTGCCATGCCATGGCGAGTTGGTAAGTTTGTCTGATTGATCAATCATGTTTTTAGCAAGTTGATGTTGATGTTAGCGATACTAATGTCAAGTTTGGTGATATGTCACATGTGTACTATGATCAAACCTTGATAGAAGGGCAAGCATCTATGCAGTAGATGTTCCAAGACGTGACCATCCTAGACCGTCATCTGAGTTGGGAGTGAGTGATTGATGATTACGATGTTGGCTACCCTCTGCCAGGTTTTCTATGTTCATTGATTGCTCAGGCCTTGGTGATCGACAGGAGCCAGAAGGGCTTCCCACTAGGATGGGGCAGACTGGTGGTGAATTTGATTGCTCGACCACATAGGATGGCATGGGGGCCGATGATCCTATCTGATATGTATCATGAGCTCCATGAGATAGTATACCATTGTGGTGGTTCCTAGGCCTGTGGAGCAGTGCTGGCATTGATTTGGGCTTGGGAGCACATTGCGGTGATCTGACCATGAGTGCAAAGCCAGCCTTACATTTTTTGTTATAGAGGTTTTATCCCATAGAGACATAGTGGGGATGTGACCTATTATCAACGAGTATTTGATGAGCTGATGACATTCACGTGGTGGTTGTACCGGGAGTGCCAGCAGTGACCAGATTCATGGGAGCTAGACTATATGCGATATAGCAGGCCATTGGTGGGTCAAAGCACAGATATAGTAGAGTGATTCGTGATCAGCCGAGTATGGTGGCAGTTTGCAGAGTGATAGGGGATATCGGTGGAGATGACCACCTATGCTCAAATGCATGTTGATGAGGCCCTAGGATGGTTATAGATGTTGGACTATCAGACAGTGGTATAGGATACAGCAATGCTAGTGGTGACTCCCTAGGATTACTGCCCAAATGTGGTAGATGCAAGGGCAAATCTGGTATACCTTTATGAGAGGTAGAGGCACCCATTACCACAGTTTATAGAGCCTGATGCACTACCTGCAGGAGGTGGACATGGAAGGGGTGGAGACAGGAGATGGATGGAGGCTAGAGAGGGATCCTGAGTAGGGATGACAAGGATGTGGGCATAGGCCATGAGGGAGATGGAGGAGAAAGAGGAGGGGGAGGATGAGGAGGAGGTTCCACTAAGGTGACGGTGGGTGGCACAAGAAAAGGAGGTGCAAGTAGAGTAGGCACAGGTAGAGCAGGTGTGGGTAGAGTAGCCAGCACAGGGAGGTGATGACCAAGATGTGAGGATTCGTGCACTGGAGGTAGTGCTACAGACAGCTTGGGTAGCCATCCTAGTACGAGACCAGTAGTTGATAGATGAGCGAGCATAGGTGGATGAGCTCTAGAGGGAGCAAGACACTGCCAGGTGAGAGGTAGCACATCATGGTGCATACACAGCTCATTATTATGCCGCCTATAGGAGTGTGGTGCCACCAGGGTAGGGACTTCCCGATTACTTAGAGCAAGCAGGCAAATCAGAGGGTGTAGTATAGCTGCCAGATAGGAGACAGGCTCCACCACCAAGGCCACCACCTCCTCCTACTACAAATGGTGCTAGTCAGTCATAGGCTAATAGTTTTGACATTTTGAGTGTAGAGCATGTATTTTTGAGATGGATATCCAGATTTTGGATCTCATTTTGTATATGTACTATGACACATTGAGATATATATATGAGATACTAGATTTTGATTTGGCATTTTTGTGTACTTATCTCAAATGGATGTTTTAGGATTTTGGTTTTGATGTGATGTTTCAATTTCTATTTCTTGCCCATGTATGCATTGGCTTGGATAGTTATGCTCATTTATCTCTCTTATGTGTGATGTTTTTAGCTCTTACATGTATGATGTAGACTTTATGTTTCTGAAAACATGTGACACTTGGATAAATTGAATCTGATGTTTAGATTAACCCCTTATGATGACAAGATAGCAAGATAGAGATGAAATGAAAGCTCAAGAAGATGAAAGATAAAGAAAGCAAAGAAGAAAAAGTTAGCCGAAATATCCACAAAAGGATGAAGAGAGAGCTCTCCCCACATGCAAGAATGCAAGACTAGACTAAAAAATGGACCTAAAATGCAAGTTAATATGTAAAGTGGTTTACCAGCAAGAAGCACAGAACATTTAGACTTTTAATTTCATCATTGAGCATTTGTTAGGGACATCATGAGATCATACAATCATCACTAGTATAACTATGAGGATATGAATATGATTGATATCAGATAGGTATGTGGAAATCCAATCTAAGCATCAGAGACATGTAAGTCAAGATAACTATGCAATTAGATTCCCTAAGTTTAATTAAGCAAGGTTACACCTGTATCAAGGCATAAATGCCAGGATAACCCCCAAGCGCGGTCTTGTGAAATAGTCAAGGATGATACATTTAAAAGTCAAAGTGTCAAATAGGATAAGCATGAATGCTTAAAACACTATAGACAAATAAAGCATACCCACAGGCAGAAATCAAGAAAACATGCCCCATGCCCCCAGTCTTCTAGTCAATGACATCCTTGAAAGACTATTAGGGATGGAACATACAGTAAAGAAATCATCATAGACAGCACACAAAGTAGATAAACATCAGCATAGCTTAGTCATTTAAGTGTTTAAGTGCATGTGTGTAAGTCACTTGGTGATTTCTTCAAGACTTGATCTTGATAGTGAGAAATATCATGACATCGAAGACCGTAGGTAACCTATCTGAGAAGTGTTGAGAAACACTTGATGTCAAGTTGGAGGTAGTGTTGAGAAACATTGTTTTGTAAGTTGCCAAATAAACCCTAATGCACAAGGATACCTCAAAATAGGCTAAGCAACTATGCCCCCAAGACGAGGACAAGAAAACAATCCCAAGCTAGGGAATGTGTAGCAAAATGGGTGATTGAGACTAATACACATAGGTGCAAGGGTTTCAAGTAGCGCCTGTTTCTAGGTTTTCACCACTTGACAGATTTTTTTCAGGACTTTTTTCAACTTTTTTGTATTTTTGTATTTTTTATTTTTTTGGTGATACATCAAAGCACCTATTGCTAGGTTTTCACTAAGATGATCATTTTTTCAAGACATTTTCTAATTTTTAGGATTTTTTCAGCATCATATATGATTTTTTTTATTTTTTAGAAGGTTTTTAGAGATTACTAGTTTTTGAGCAAGATCACATCATTTTCTCCCAATGTCTAGCAAGGTGTAGGACATGATGGAGCAAAAAGTTGGTGGATAGACAAAGATGGATAAGAAAGGAGTATGAAGCAAGTAAAGTGATCCTCAAGGATGCACTCCTCAAGAATACCCAAGCTAGGAAAAGATAGCCATATAAAGTAGGTTTTGGATAAGCAAAGGAAGAAATGAGTAAGATAGCATGTAGGATAAGTGGTGAAGCCAACAAGTGTGATAGCATATAAGATAAGTGATGGAAGTCAATGAGTAAGATAGCATGTAGGATAAGCAGTAGAAGCCAATGAGAAACATAGCATGAAAGCGTGCAATCCAAGAGAGTAGACATGTCAAGAGGCCTATGAGAACCATGTTTCATTTATTATGATCAAGACCAATGGGTCAACTAGATAAGATAGCGATGGGATAGAGAAATAAAAATAAAGCTCAAGATGGAGGCTATGAGGGAATGAGAAAGCACAAATAGAGAATCTCATGGATAAGATAGCCAATATGAAAAGATAGCTTAACATTGTGAAGATCAAAGAGAGAAGAGGGGATAGATGGATGATGGAAGAATTATGCATGATGCCTATTTACCAGGTTTTCATCATGGTACTTATCCAAGGTACCACAAGATGTAATTTTCACCATAGGATGCATTTATTTCTCTTTACTTTTGCTACCAAGGTGCCACAAGAAGTATTTTTCACCAAGGCACATTTTCATTTATTTATTTTTGCATTATTTCTTTTTCTTTTCTTTTTTTTGGATTTTTAGAAAGAGCTCAAGCTTTTTGAATGTAGATAGTGCTCCTATAGGAAAGATAAGTCATGATAAGCCAAGACAATAGAAAGGTATGCTCAAAGATGTTGATAGGGTGATGAAAGAGAAATGATAGTAGGAGTATATGAAGGATAATGGTTCATGTCTTGAGAGAAATGAACAAGCATGGATAGCAAGCGTAAGTTTTAGAGGATTTCATGAGGCTAGCTGAAATATTGGGATAGATCAATGTTGACACACAGCTTGAAGGGCATTAGAATGATGGGGGAATCATGGATGAAATAGCTTGAGGTTTAGATGCATGAGGTGGTAGAAGAGATTTGGAAAAAAGTGGAGTGGAAGGCTTTGGAATATTTTTAGGAAGATTTTTGGAAGAAGATGGAATGGAAGCCTTTGGAAGCTTGAATGTCAACTTTCAAGTATTTTCAATATTCAAGTCTTTTAAAAGAGACTTGGGAATCCACATAGCTTTAGATTTTCCTTGTTCTTTGGGTGCTTGAGAGTGCATTTCTTCAATGATGGATTTAAGAACCCACATTTGCTTTGATTTAGCTCTCTTAATAGTGGACCTTTACGGTCTCTTTTTTGCATTTTCCTTCTTAGCATTCACATGTCGATTAGATGAGACATAGTGATCTTCATTTTTCAATGGATTCTTATATTTATTCTCACTTCCAAAGGACTTGGGATTTGTGGATGAATAAGGCTAATATGAATGGTTTAGATGGATAGATGGGTGAAAATTCATCAAGGATGAGTATCTTTGTTGATCTTGAGGTATGATGGAAGAGCTAGGAGTGGAAAGTGTAGGAGATGAAGGAACATAAGTTCCCAATATAGATGGAAGTATTGAAGGCTTTAGCTCTAATGGATGAGGACCAAGGATAGAATTAGGATATGCAAATGGATAGTGAAAAGGGATATTAACATCTTTAGAGTGAGCAACATGGTCAAAGCTATCAATAAACTCATGAGTAGCTTTGATAGGAACAACACTTTTAATAGGAGCAGTTGAAGCTTGAGCACAATTTTGAAGTGGATGTCGAGAAGTAGAACATGAGGGGATGCTTTGATCTTGACAAGTAGCTTTGGATAGCATATGAAGAGAATTTTTCTCATAATTTTCAGTAAGCTCAAGGGAGATAATGGAAGTGGTATCTTCATTATACTTAGTAGGTGGACAAGATATAGGATATGGAGGAGAAAAATCTTGAAAGAGATGAAAGGGTGCTTGATCTTGATCTTTCTTGACATTTATAGCTTTTTCTTTTTAAGAGTCCTCTTGGCATGGAGCCACTTCTAAGGAAAAGGGAGAATGAAGAGTGAATGGAGTAATGCTTGGATTAGGCATAGTAGTGCATGAAGGTTGAGGATGTTTAGGATTAGTAGCATGGAAAAGGTTTTCCACCAAGTGAAGTTTAGCTTGAGTTTCTTTTAGAGGTAGCCCTTGAGGATAAACATAGTCAATGTGGAAAGCATTAAGTTCTTTATTTGATGGATGCATGTTGGAAAGCGTTGAAGTGTTGGGAGATGCACGACTTTTGCAAGAAGTGGAGGTATCAAGGAAACCATCACTAGACATAGGTTCATTAATATTATCTTTCTCAAGAAAAGTATCCTCATCACATGAGTCATTGGAGGTATCAATAATTCCATTATCAATAAGATCTTGGATTTTATGTTTCAGATCAATGCAATCTGAAGTACTATGCTCATTATATCTATGATAAGCACAATAGATATCCAAGAATGGGTTTCCATATGAGCTAGACTTAGGTAACCTGATGAGCTTGGTGCTAAGAAGTGTTTGCAAAGTGTCATCATAAGAATCTTCCAAGGGAGAAAAAGTTCTATTAGAAGTATGTCTCGAGTCCTTTTGTTGTTTCTCAAGTGAATGGTATGCATCCATGTCTTCATCATTATCTTGGTCAAAGATAGGTCCATCATGAAATTTTAGCATAGGCTCAAAGGAGTTATCACTTGCTTGTTCTCTAAAGAGGTCTTTAGATCTAGAAGATGAAGATATTTGATGTCTTGAAGTAGAGCATGTAGACCTAGAAGAAGAGGATGACCTCAAAGAAGGTGACCCACATGCATGTAAAGACCTTAAGGAACATTCATGTAATGATGCAATCTTCTCCTCTAACCTTTCTTCAAGTTTAGACTTCATTTTTTTCATGCGCTTAGAGAGACGAAGGTAAGAAAGATCATTTGTCTCTTCTAGTTCTTTGTATTGTGCATATAGATCTTGAAACTCTTTAGCAGCATGGAGGATATCATGATCATCTAGATTTGGCCAAGGTTTGATAGCACAAGCTTTGAATGTCATAGTGGTAGATAGATAATAAAGCATGAAGGAGACTAGAGGAAGCTAACAAGGTGACATAAGATAACTTGATGTCCAAACTAGAGAGGTAGATTATTCACTTTCCAATATAGTAAAGATAGAGTAAAGTGACTTGTCAAGAAAGTATCCAAGATACTTATGATACTAGTGACTTAAGTCAAGAGCTAGGCAAGAAGCCAATAGCCAAGTAGATAGAGCAAGTGAGGTGACAAGTGAACAACTTTCCCAACCTAAGAATGCAGTCAAGAAATCAAGGTAACCATTTCAGTAAAAGGATAACTAGCAAGTGGACATAGACCATGAACACAAAAAGACCAAGAGCACTAAGACCAAAGAGCCACTTTAACCATGTCCAAGAACTAGAGACATAGAAAATAAAAATCAAATAATGAGACTCTCCTTATAAAGCAACATGAGAAAAATGTTAAGACTTGATGCTTTGACTTGGTTGACAAAGTTTGACAATAGTTGATAGCATTGCAAGTTTGATGTTCAAAAGCAATTTCTTTCTAAGAAAGATAGTGACACATGGAGTAGTCTTCAAAAAATCAATCAAGGTACAAAGCAACCTTGCATGATAAAAGCATATGTAAGGTCTCAAAAGAAATCCCTAGAACTATCGTCATGTGTATGTTCAAAAGATTTCCACAGGTATAGCACATTTGAGAACACATCAAGCAATATCTACCTAAAAGTCATGGTTCATTACTCAACAACTTGGCCCACACTTGATGCTCCTTTGTCTCACACCAAGCGGTTTCGCACAAGAGATATTGGCTTTGTCATGGAAATGCGATAAGCACAACCAAGGGAACACATATGGTGAGTGTAAATCTTGGGGTGATCCAAGTAGTCCACTAGGATCAATCGTTGCACCAAGAAGTTGAGCAAAAAAATAGGGTAGCTACTAACCTAGGGTGTTTAGAAAGGGTTTTCATTAATAGCACTCATCTTGCTCCTGATACAAGACACCTCACCTTGTGATGAGTAACCAGTCTCGCGACTACAAGAGTACCTTAAGCATTCCTCCCTAGTGATCTCCTCATGGTCATAATCCCACAAGAAATAACACTAGGTAAGATAAGGGCTATGTCTACCAAGTTTTTGTGTCCTTGATAGCCTTGAGATTATAGTGGGTTGGAATAGCCGAGTAATTTTCTTGTCCCCACTTGGGTTGTTCCTCTTAGGTTGTCCGAGAGCAAGCCCGCTAAAAGATTCTAAACTACACAAAGAATGGATCAACTTTTGGAAGTCAAGATTTATGATTCACCAAAAGGGTGAAGAGCATACTCTCATATTCTAATAATTTTCTCCCAAACATGCCAAGAAGATTGAGTTTCCCCTTACTCTTGAAACCAAATGGTAAGTCAAGATTTCTGATTCACCACAAGGGTGAAGAGCATACTCTCCTATCACCAAAAGATCCCAATTGTAAGTTTTAATGTGCTTAAAAATAGACAACTAGTATATTCCACACATGTAAAAGTAAAGAACAATAAAAATTGAGTTTTTATGCATTGGGTAGCCTTACAAACAATCATTAGTAGCCCTTGTGCATTTGAAGCTTTGACATGCGTTCTTTTTATGCAATGTTTCAATTTTTTTCACAAGGATGGCAACCTGCAATCACAACTTGTTAGCACCACAAGTTAGTGTGAAATAACATTAAAAAATGAAATAAAAAGTGGTTAGTTGCCTCAAATATCCAAGTTATCTTCCAATCAAGTATATGCAAAGAAAGTGCAAACTAATCACAATTGCTCTAATTTTTACTCTTTGCTTTTGACCTAGTCAACAAGATTGGACTTGTTTGCTATGATTTCGGACCCAAAAATAGAAATGGAAAGAAGAGACCCCTACTAAAAATTAGAGAGATTTCCAAAAATGTAAAAAATTAAAAAAATTCTCTTCATTTGTGCCCTAGGGACCCATTTTGTCAAAATACGCCAGATTTATCAAATCAAGTTTTTGATCCCTAATACGATCTCAAAAGTCACAACAAAAAGAAATTACCTCCCTTAGAATTCAAAAAGCATTCTAAAAATGTAAGTTTTTTCAAAAAAATTTCTGATTTGTGATCAAAAATGGTCTTTCATGAAAAATAAAGAAAAAATCATAACTCCAGCAAATCACGTCAAAATTCTCTAAAAATTGGACTGAAACATGTTGGACACATATCCAACTTGCAAAAAACATTTCAAAACCAAACTCCAAGTGGTTTAAAAGATATGATCAAAACTTTAAACCAACTAGATTTTTGGCCTTCAAACCAATCTACTTATGGGTTGGCCTTAAAACCAAAGTGATAATTCTACAAAAGCACTTGATTAGATCAAATATGCTGATATAAAAAGCCAGAGATGACAATAAAAGAAAATGGAGCTAGAAACTTGATTCAAGCCCCACAGTGGGCGCCAAAAATGTACACTCGAATTGTGTCACAGTCTAAACCCTTCTATCCAAATGATTCCATGAGTTTGGAATGCTTTGATGCCGGCTTAGAGCTCCCTATCTACGAAGTGTAAGAGAGCATATTTCAAGAATAAGAAGGCTCTTAGATGAGCTTTAGAGATACTCTTCTTGCTAGTAAACCATGCAATGGGAGGTTCCAAAGACAAGATGCAAGAATGCAAATGTCTCAAGGAGTTCCTCAAGGATGAAATGCAAATAAAGATTAAGGTAGAATGAATATGAAAAGTGCAGCTATTCTAAGCATGTATGAGAGTGTTACAATCCAACTATTAGACTATATGATTTAAGCTACATGTAAAAATGAAAGCTAAGCTAAGCTAGAATGCCATGGATGAGAGAATGTAGACAAGAAAGAGAAGTTCTCCACAAAGCTCTAAAGAAACCTGTTAGAAAACCTGCAGCATAACAATACTCAAAAGAAGGATCCTTTGAGGGAGAAAGCTCTCTTCCTTTTAAAGTTGTATGGATGGTAGAGATTAAGATGAAGATGGTGGATGATCAACGGTGGATTTGAAAAGAGTGATCCATGTGCACACACAAGTCAACCAATAGAATATAAGTTGACTTTTTATATAAGACAAAAGTCACAAAGCCTTTTCTTTTAATTGCAAAATAGAAAAAGGACTTTATGTGTGCACTTTAAGTGTGTTAGAAGAATGGGGTCTTTTATTTAATTAAAAGGGACATGTTATTTTAATCAAATAATGAACTTAGGATAGCATAGTCAAACTATAGGTTATAATCAAATAAATTGATTATTAGCAATTTGGTCTAGGTAAATGAGTAAATTAATTTAGCCAAAATGTTGAGAAGGGGGCTAATAGTCTAGATGACCATTTTTAGGTGATTACAGCTGCAGTTAAAACTTGAAGATAGGCTTAATGATCACTTGCCACTTGTCACATTTTGTAATTGTTTCCCCTTTTTCTATTAAAAGATGTTACAAAAGGTTTCAACAAATTGTAATGATTATCTTAATTGTTGTTATAACTTATCTTTTGTCTTTTGTAATGAATCACAATGTAACCTTTCTAAGCATGAAGCTTGTTGCAACTCAAGTGATATAAATATGAGTTCCCAAGGCTTAGAAATGGTCCAATCTGTTGTTATTTTTCAGATTAAGTATAATTTTCTTTAAGAGCAAATATTGTTTCAAATCTATGTATTTCCATTATGTTTTGTAGTTAGTAGTTCTCTGTAATGTTAATGATAATGAAAAGTGTCATATTCTGTGTTGTTATTATGGCCTTTGCACACATCTCTATTATCTCTTTTTTTATTATCGAACAATTAAATCAAGAGAAAGATACAAAAATAACATTGTGTCAACAATATGAATAGAGTAACAACTAACAAAGATCTTGAACTCAAATCAAGAGAAAGCTACAAAAATAACATTATGTCAACAATAGAGTAACAAAAATATTCAACTCAATTTTTGTAAATTGTAATTGCAATATGACTGAATATGGAAGAACTGAAGTAGAGTATACCTATAAATTCCTTAGAACTAAATGCTACATTGCTAGATCATGATTCACTTCATTGACTCAGTCTCAATGTGATGCTTTTATATCCCATATGGACTCCAGATCCTTAAACTGACTAGTACTAATAGGTTCCTCTTCATTCTAAATCGAGTATTCAAAATCTATAAAATCTTTGTCTTCATTCTGACTTTGAGACCTAAATTCATCATTTATGTTGGAGTCAGTAGTAGAAGTAGAACCACCATCTTTTAAAGTGTTGCAAAGGCCTCATCTTTCATGTGTGGAATTCCAAATGGCCAATGACCTATCATAAGGAAAATCTCTAACATTGTATTGAGTTACAAACAACCTCAAACAAGTTTCCAAATTTTTGTCTAGTTTTTTTTCTGATATTTGATTTCAAAAACCCTAATGCACTGAAAACTCTCTCATCTTCCACCAACCCTAATATCATTGTTTGACATAAATTAGCAAGTTTGAAATATTTTGATATTGAAGTACGTAATACTTCACTCTAACTTATCCTTTTCTAGAGCCTTGTTATTACACCAAGATCAATTGGATTCTCAAATTTTTCCATCTTTTGTTTCATACACAATGCAAAAAGTTTACATTGTTTTTTAATATTATTTGAATCTAAGATTCCTTGTATTAGTTGTCCATTGCAATTTGTATGCTTTGAAAACTGTGTTGTCAATTCATCAAGTTTATTATGAAACAACTTTGCATTAGTTGAATTATGTCCAAAGTGTTTCCAAAATTGAGGAAACACACAACTCATGGCTTCAAGAATCTCTTCTCGAGGGAATCTTTCATGAATCTCACTTGAAAGTTGGTAGGAAATAGACTTCACATTTTCACTAACAGATTTAATAATCTTGTCAAAATCATCCTTTCTGACTAGTAGTACTCTACCTCTCTTGGTTGTTTTAGATTGGTGCACTGGTATTTCAAATCCTTTCACAAACACACATAGCTCATTTTTCCCATTGAATCGTAAAAAATTATCAACATGATTCAAATTTGTAATTATCTCCCACCTTGAAAAAATTGGGCTATTACCTGAGAGATTTGAATACAAAGAATCCAGAGCCATGCATGTCATTTTACATAAATCAAAATACTCATGAATATACATAGTTCTGTCTTTGGCTTTCTTAACAAGTTTGTTCATTAAATCCAGCATGGGGAGAAGACTGGCTAAAGTTAATAGGTTCTCTATATCACTTAACTTATTTAACAAATCAAGAGCTCTATTTACTATAAGGCATTTCTCATATAGAACTACAATCAAGGATTGATATTCTACTAGAACTCATTCTACTAGTCCATGCAAAGATATCCATCTGGTCTCAAAATCCTTGAGAATCTTATTTCTTTTTGTTACTCCGTCGAAAAAAATCTTAAATTTTGCAAAGCATTTAGGACTTCTGCAAAAGTACAAGTGGAGCTCATGGATTAGATCTTCAACTTTTAACACTGTAGGAAAAGTACTTACAATCTTATATGCTAAATTCATTCGATGGGCCATGCAGTGTATGCCAAGCATGTAAGGTGCAATACTAGTTTGTAATCTTGCACAAAGACCAGTCCTTTGCCCTTGCATTACTACAGCTCCATCAGCTTTGACACACACTAACTTCTTTACAATTGTCAAGTGATGCATACCAGCAATTTCATTCAAAGCTTTCTTAACTTCTAAATATAAATTTTCTACAGTTGAACTGGCCCTCATTTTACAAACACAAAGCAAATTAGCTTGATGGACATGATCTTTTATAGTATATACATGCACAGACCCAAGCAGTGTTATCTACCACAGTGACTTCATCTAAGGATAATGAAATGAACTTGGATTCTTTTACTATCTCCTATACATTTTTCTTTTCCACCTCAGCAAGATAGCTTGCCATTTCCCATCCAGTGTATAGTGACCAATGTGACATAGGATAGTGAGGAACTCTCAAAAAAGAAAATAAATTACTATATTCTGAAAAGTCTCTCATAGGACACCCTCTAGATAAAATATGAAAAATAACACTCATCTGAATGGTCTTTGCTAAGTTTGCATCATTGGCTACATGTTGAAGCCCATCCTTGATTGGATTGCCACTACTGCCACTACCAATTACCGTTATTTTCTTGAAATGCTCTTCATATTCTATGGCATACTTAACATGAAGGCATTCTTCCTTTGATTTCCATCTCACTGCCACTACTTCCTTTCCATCTATGATTTTTTTTCATAAACCTTACCAATATGTTTTTCTATAGTGTTGAGCTTTACTTGCAACTTTTTCTCTCTTTTAGTTTTCCAGGTACAAATCGTACACTTGCATTCTATTGGTGGTTCATCATTGTTTGTGACTAGTTTAATAAACTAGTACTTTGCTACCCAATCAACCTAGAAAGTCCTTTTCATTTCCCACTCCCACCCCATTTTTACATTCCTTTTTCTTTTCTTCCTACCAGCCTTAATATTATCTTCTATTACAACATCTTTTGTTGTTCAAACATTGTTATCCTCATTTGATGCATTTTGATTTAATTGAATAACAACTTGGTCTTCTAATGGTGGTGAGGTATTGTGATTTCCTTCTACACTCATACTTGCACAAGTTAGTGGACCAGAAACATTGTCAATTCCAAAGAAAGCCTTTATGGTAGTATCTCTAAGTTTTTGGCATTTTGATGTAAGATTAATCCCTTCACTACCCTTGGAGGTCTTACCCTTATCACTTCCCTGAGACTAAGCAATATTAGTTACAGACTCACCCTCCCCTGACATCTCAATCCACTGACAATGCTTTTACTTCCCTGAGAATAAGCAGTATTACTTTTAGACTAGGAATTGAAACTTAAAGAAAAAAAGTTAAATTTCAAATCTGATTTTTGACAGTTGGTGAATTGACATTCAATGGCAAAGGAAATAAAGGTCATCAATATCCATGCATGCAAACTTTAAAAACCATTAACATCGCCAACAACTTTCAGCATTGCATCCACTTTTTGAAAAATTTCTAATGAAAATGAGATAAGAAAGGAAATTGTAGATAAGCTTCTAATTAAATTAAACTAGATAAGCTCAAGGAGAGTATTTTATAGCACAGTTGCACATACCAGTGTACCACCACTTGTGGAAGTTATCTCTGGGGTCTGAGTCATGCCTGCAATGTGTCCTGCGCTACCAAAAAATTAACGAAGTGCCACCAGTATTTAGTGAATTTCTCATTGCTTGGGTGAATTCATATTTATACATATTACAAATCAATACAATTACAATTTTACCATGCCAAATGAGATAACTCCTCCACGGCAAAATGAAAGTGTGTTGGCGAAACAAGTCGAATCCTCCACTTCTCATAATGTGAAACAAGCTGACTCATCCATAGTAAAATGAAACTAGGATGGTGAATTCTCCCATATTGCATGAAACAAAAACTTGAAACCCGGTGAATAATCCATGATAAGCGTTACTTGGTTGGCTACATGAAAGGTGAATACCACCAAGAAAAAACTCAAACGTAACATTTGCCTTGGCAATTATAATGCTAGGCAACCAGGTAAACCCAACAAAGCTTGGTGACCAGGAAACCATGGAAGGGCTCACAAATCACCAAAAATAACACTAGAAAAATGTCAAATTCATCAAAATACAAAAATTTGCCACTATATTATACCATGATGCCTCTTGGCAAATTAATTTGGAATGCTCAATCACCCACTGTACATGTCATAGGGTATGAAAGACTAAAAGAATATACATATGTAGAAATAAAGATACATCATCCTCCTCAAAACCATGATACAAAGTACAATAATATAAATGAAACCATCTACCATACATGATACATCCATCCATCATAAAAGATATAAACATCCATCATTAAATATAACCATCCATCATAAAACACAACTAACTAAGTGTGCAGTTCCTCCCAATAGTCAATAGCATCATTAGACCATCATGGGCCCTAGCCATCCCCCACACATAACATCCCAAGCCACCAAACATATCATTGGTACTATAGCAATGGGGACGTCACTCCTAAACACACTATAACATAAGCATAAGGAAATCTAACATACTAGAATAAAGCATAAGATGATCCTACAAAGTAGATAACATCACCTGTCACATGTTAATCATCAATATAAGGAAATATGTCAGTAAATAACATCACGTAAACATGATAAATAAGCATCCCAAGAAGCTCCAGCCACGATGACTACAGACGGATCTCAATGGTAAGAGTAAAAAGCACTACCACCCAACCATGTGGAACCTAAATGGCCCACTCCCACTGCACTAAGGAGATAGTCTCAAGTCCCAAACAAGATATTAAACCACATAACACAAATACTCTCTAAGTCCAAGAAATCCTAAAAGTATTCTTACTCAAAAGTTCTAAGAAAGATTGACATCTAATTCCCAGAGGCACACAAGACACATAGGAAACCTAAAATCTAAGTGTGCAAGTGTCATCACATGAATCACATAGGAGTTACCTTGGAAAATTTCTTAGGACTCCAGGGTCCCTAATGATCCCCATGCGGCCACTAGTATCCTCTTGTACTGACAAGGCACACTACAAAATGCAAGGTTGCAACCAAGTGTTCTCTCTACTCCCATCCTAGTCTGTACTAGAACTCAAGGCATGGGCGGGAACATACATTTATCTTTTTAGGTTCATTTTAATCCCCATTTAGTGTAATGTTTTCACTTATTAAAACAACTTACAATGGGTTACCCCCAGGACCACTTAGGGTCCTCGACCTCCATTGCAAGCCACTTCCTGACACTACAAGTAGATAACCTTGTTAGAATTATTTTAGAATAACTGAGAGGGGGGGTGAATCAGTTATTCAAGGTCTAATAATGTCCAATACAATTGTTTTAATAAAATGGGGGTGAATCAAAAGTACTAGCCTTTTTACTTTCTTGTCAAATCCTTAATGGCATATAATTGAAATTATCATGCATGCAATTAGACATTAAACAATCATGAAAAGTAAACATGCATCACCTCATAACGCAAAGGATTTTGGTGACCCAGAAACCCTCTAGGAATAAGAAGATAAAACTGGGGTGGGGATGACACCCACAAAATTACTGCGTAATTGATTTTAACCACTTTTGATGGTTTGCCCTGTTAAAGGCTTTACAGTCTATCAGATGTGACCCTATTAAAGGATTTCTACACCCTGTTAGGAGTCTGCCCTGTTAGAGGACTTAAGAACATTCAACTTAGAATGCCACCCTATTAAAAGATTTACACAAAGCTGTTAGGCCCACCCAAGTTCATGGGATTTACAGTCACCTTCTCAAAAGAATTTTTTGTCCCTCTCTAAGGATCTCCTATCCTTCTCCTGAGGATCTCTTATCCTTCTCCTGGGGATCTTCTATCCTTTTCTTGAGGCTTATCCACCTAGTTGTTAAGCTAACCTAGCAATGTAGGATTTAAATGTCTAATACAATGGTAAGAAAGTATTAGAAAGATTTTGACCTGATAAAGATTGAAACTCTAACCTTGCAGATTTCATATCACTCTTTAGTTCTTTTCTCTGCTTGGATTTTCTTCCTTACAGTGCTAACAACTTGTCCACCCTTCAAGATCTTTCTCCTTGAGTTCTTCCACTTGTTATGTCAATGCACTCTATGGTCACTTGATCAACTCAGAGTCTTGATGCTATGTTCTTACTCCTCACTATGTCCTCTTCTTGACACTTCACACTAGCCTTCTCTTGGATTCTTCACACGATCACACTTATGACCAACTCACTCCCTCATTTTTGATCTTTGACCTATAACTCCTTATAAAGATGTTATGTTCTTCATTTTCCACTCAAGTCTTCCTACTTATCAATTTGAATAGATTTTAGAAATTTTTTTCCCTCCAAACTATTTCTCATCAATATTCGCCTTCAATTGGTTTGCATGGTTTACATAAAATTCTATGACATCTACTCATCATCCTTATCATCCAATTGATTCACAAAATTCAATGTAACAAACTTATTGTTACTGATCTGGCAATTCTTTTGACTTAACAAATAATGCAGCAACTCGACATCATTGGTTTACTGATGCTCGACATTAACTGGGTTACTCGATTTCTACTGCTATTTACTGATGCTTGGCACCCTAAGATATTTTCTTGGCATCCACTACCTTTTTCTAAAGCTTGGCACCTAAAGGATTGCTTGGCATCTGAAGAAATTTTCTTGGCATCCACTACCTTTTCTGATGCTTAGCACCTGAAGGATTGCTCGGCACTCGTAGATGAACTTAGTCAGTCTTTGAAAATGGTTTAGTCAAACCTTGCATTTTGTAGTGTCCATTCCCTGTTTCTTAAAGTATGTCAATGATACATGATTTCATCATTGTCTTAGCTGATCCTTATACTTCATTACAACATCATAACTTCAACCTTTCTCTAGGTGTTCTAGTTACATCTTGTCAATCAAATAAGTGATAGTATTTGGATCACTTAAGAAATTGTCATTCCTATAGTTAGCAAGTTTGACATCAATGACAAAATAATGATTGAAAGCATTCTTTACCAATTCCATCATTCTTCATTCAAAGATCTTTTCAATCATTTCCAACAAACTTAGATGTTTTTATTAATGCCAAACAGGGAGATTCTTAGCATGAATGCTGATGGTATTCCTTTGGGGTAGTATCTTCAGGATTAGAGAATATGTACATGATTGACATGTTGCATTCATGATTGTGTTTGTCATTGATGTCAACATAGTATTATTTATGTGAAGACTAGTTGAGTAGCAAATAGAGCACGAGGTCGTATAGGTTGTCTATTGATTATCAGGTGAAGCACAGTTAAGGATGTATTCTACACTATATCTTTATGAAGTGGATAAGTGCACATTTAGAGAGTCAAAAACATGCAGAAGATATTCTTGAATTACAGAAGATAGTAAGCAAATAGAGCTCCTAATAAGTGGTTTCTAATGATTGATTTGTATCTCTTAACTGGGATAGAATCATGACAAGCACAGTTAGACTATGATAGTACATAGATTAATGATGATTTCAGCAAGTGTACAAGGTCATAAGTCACACGTGTAAGATTTTATAAAGATTGTGAGTCAAAATTCATTTAATATAATTGTGAAAAGATGTAATGTTTTGTAATATCTTAATGAGGTCCTATTATAATGAATTGGGAAAGCCTCAAGGCCGAGTCAAGGAATTATTTTGAGGACAATGCATAAATGAATTTTTTTTTCCTTGTTGTAATGTATGTATTCAAGTGTGATATGTGAAGTTTTTGGTAAATGTGAGTAAGCGTTTGAAGAGATTATTTGGATGTGAAGTTGGTGAGCTAGCATTGAGATCAGAAGAGGATAAGTCTAGTCAAGAGGATAGAGGAGCTGAAATTATTCTATTTCTATTATTCTACAAGTAATAATATAGAGATTAGTTAGACAATGAGTTCAATGATCTTACCCCTGATAGTTGTTTGGACAATGGGTCCTTTTCATTCTGCAACTCCTAATAGGGTTGGCATAACTCCTAATAGGATTGAAATCTCCTAACAGAGATTCAAAGTCTCATAACAGGAAGTGATATGTACTTAATGTATTTCATTGGCTCCTAAAAAAGTACATCCTCTTACAAGGAACTTTTATATTAGAACATCATTTTTCGAGTATCATCCCCACCATGGTTTTCGTCTAATCAAGAGTTTCCCTAGTTAACATATCTAGTTTTATTGTGTATGTATATATTCTTATGGTTGTTAATTATATTGTTTGTATGGTTAAGGATTACAAAGGTTGACAAGTGTTACTAATCCCACCCCCCCCCTTCCCCCTCTCTATTATCTTGGTGGACTTTGCTTTCTAACAAGTGTTGCACATCAGGTTCACCAAAATGAGACTAACGACAAACAATGCAAACAAGATTAGGCAAGTTAAGCACATTTACCTTGAGACATTCAATACAAGAGAGAGAGGGGCTTCCATGCAAAACTCTTTATAAGCCCTAAATTTTATTAGAAAGACCCCAAAGAGGAGTTGGGAGATTAATGCATAATCTAAAAAATCTTCAAGGAAGTATGCTAGCAAGTTCTCTTTCATGCAATGTAGGCAAATAGATATGACAAATATAAATATAAAATACACACAAATAGCCTGATAGATATCTAAAAGTAAATGTGTGCTAAGAGGGAAAATAAGAGATTAAGAACTTATCTAGAAGTGTGTAGTGGAAGATGTAATTTTGCTCTACAATTTGCAGATCTAAACTGCTTCTAAACTTCCAACCTTGGATCTCAGAATAAAATGATGAAAGGAATAGAACCCAAAAATCTCCCCAAAATCTGAGACTAAAGGACTAGGTCAATTTGGAAGGACCTCCTATAACTAGGTTGACATAGTCCACGACTTCAAAACTAACGACTCTAGAAAGCTTGCAAACTGTAGGTTCTAGATCTCTAATTCTTTTTGCTCTCACCAACAAACCCATAGCAATTTTTTGTGTGTGGGTGGCTATAAAGGGGTTTTCCTTAGTCAACCCCCTATTTTGGAAATTTCCACCTTCATTTATAGTTGTTAGAAAAAGAAAAAAAAATTATTTGTGTGTAACCCTAGATTTGTAGATCTAGAATGTAAAAAATGCTAAGAATCTACTCTGTGGGTGAAACCCTAGCATAAAAGTGTGTATGTATGTAAATGTATGAAGGTGTAAAGAATCATATCTAAAGAATGATGTAGAAATCATACCAAGCCTACAAGGCTGAATTACTCTAACCATCTTCGATATCCCTTTTCAACTCCATGATTGATATATTCACCTTGAATGCTTGAATGAAGAATAGCCTTGCTTAGAAATGAAGAATAAGAAACTAGTCTTTGTTTCCACCTTACAATTGCTCAAAGTCAGATTGGGGTGTCCATGCTTGTTTCTCCTTGCTCCTTAGATCCTTTTGTTATCATCATATGTGAAAATGAGGAATTGGATCCCTTTTTATATTGAATTTTTGGAATAATCATGAAATTATACCTTCAGGGCCAACTACACAATCGAAGTGTTAAACAACTACAAGTCCCCAATCACTAGAAGCATCAGAACCAAGTTGACCTAGGTCAACCTAGTCTCAACCAAGTTGACCTAGGTCAACCTAATCTAGACCAAGTCAACTTGGGTTGACCTAGTCTAGACTAGGTCGACTTGAGTTGACCTAGTCTATAAGGTTGACCTTTGGGGTCTCCATGTCCATATTCTAGACTAGTAGAGGTTGGTGGATGAAATTTGTGTCCTAGACTAACATCCAAAGATCTAATATAGGGTTTTGAGGTCCTATAAAGGGAGGATACTCGTAGATGAGGCCCTAATTCAGTGATTGTGTGAAGGATGAAGGGAAATCAAGGAGGGTCAGTGGTCAATCGGCTAAATACCTTAGTAATAAAGGATTGGATATCCTTCTAAATTAACTCTGTGATTAGACAAAATCATATATTATCCTAAGAATAACATACTGACTTCATTTTATTTGTCAACTCGGGAGCGTAAGCTTGAGAGGGTGGCTATAAAGTATATGCTTTGATTTCTCTTTAAGTCATTACAACTACAACAGGGAAGAAATATTGAAGGAAACTAAGCTAGGAATTGAAACAACATTTTTGTTAAAGCTTAGAGTAATGTTGTGAATAGTAAATCTACTTAAACACCTATGCTACAG
Organism: Cupressus sempervirens; assembly: GCA_028749045.1. Classification (NCBI taxonomy): domain Eukaryota; kingdom Viridiplantae; phylum Streptophyta; class Pinopsida; order Cupressales; family Cupressaceae; genus Cupressus; species Cupressus sempervirens. The sequence goes on from CM053787.1 coordinate 606,434,111, forward strand.
GAATAGTTCAATGATTTTGTTATCAATGGTTGCAGGAACAGTAGAAGTATACTTTGCAAGGAAACAAACTAAGAAAGGAAATATATTCTAACAAAGCAGTTCACTCACCAAGTCGGCCCCCTTGGATGAATGAACAGAAAACAATCAAGTCTAAAGATGGAAACTTGAACTCTGTATTTTCTATTCATTAAGAAATGGCATTTGAAAACAAGATTCTACTTTACTAAATAGAACAATCTACTATATTTCCTTCTAGCCAAACCAAAAAAAGATCAAAATCCCCTTTCAAGGTTATAGCAAAAATTATTTAAAAGAAATCTTCAACAACTTCCTACTCATACGATCACTCCATCAATGAGGATCAATTATAGATCATGAAGTTTATGACAAAAATAATTATTAACTATGTTTTAACTCCCCCAGGAATATAGCAAGTTAAGGAAGCTATCTTCATGCATCGCTATAACAAAATTCACACCATGATCTACTAACGTGGTGATTCATCAATCATCTAATCGGCTTTGACTCAGCATTGAAATGTTGTCTTCAATATGTATGAAAACACCTATAAAGCATTAAATGCAACAACTTCTACATAGATGCATTAATTTCATCATCAATGTTAGAAAACGTATAATGTTCAAATTATCACTCTTGCAAATCCTATGACTACAGGAAGGAACCTACCCAAACATAGCATGGATGAGGAAATATCAGCATTTAATATCCTTCATTAAACCATAAAAAACATAGATTCAAGAAAACATAGCATAATTGATCAATCTATAATTCAATCTTTATGTCTTAACATATAGATAGAATATTCATAAAACATAAGTTCTTTTGCTTAAACCATAGAGTCAAAAAAAATTTCTTGCAAGATAACTGTTAAAAACAAGATTAAAAGTTCTCAAAATAATGGCCTTTTATAGGCTCATTAGTCGATTAGGTCCTACCTTAGTTTTGCATAAGAGAAAGAAGAGAGAAGATGTGAAGTGTGTGCCAAAGGTGAAAATATGAAATACAAACACACTAAAGAGGAGCTAAAATTTCTTAAATCCAAGTGTGTCAAATTTAAGACATTATAGGTGTAAGCCAAGCAAGATAGAACAATAGAGACCAAGCTACACAATGATGGCTGAGCGTTTGCAAAAGTTGTAGTTTATGAATGAATTGAGTTTGAGGCCAACATAGTTGAATTTTTTGATTAGTCAAAATGTGTGGATGATAAGGATTTATTAGCTAGCATATTTAATGCATGAATTGAGTTTGTTATGCGATCAAAGGAAAGGATTTAAAGAGAGGCTCCTAGAAGGACAAAAGATGGATAGATTCAATGGATCTAACCTAACCCTAAGATGCATGGTGATTTTTAAGTGACAAAATATCAAAATCACCTATTTAAGGATGCACAAGAAATTTTTTCTAAGGTTGGTTTGTTGTCAATCGGCGATCTTAACGAGAACATGTGAAGAATAGAGTAGCAGAGGAGAAGTGATGAGATTGGTGAAGTCTAATTTCTTGAAGGGTTTCCAAGCATATTAGTGATGGATATGTTAATGAAGTCTAGTAAATGAACTAGCAAAATGAGTCAAATGGAGATTTGAATTTGCAAAGTGATTAGTATCTTACAAAACAAACCTGTTGTTACTTTCTAATCATTGTGAAAGTCAAATCCTTTAATGAAGGTTAAATTATAATGGAATGCTCCAAAGTCATCTAACAAGGCCACTCCAATAGGGTGATTAAATCCTTTAATAGGATCATACCTAATAGTGTATTTTGTAACCTTTAACAGAGTTGGCTCTAAATCAAGATTACTTCAAAAGAGTGAAAAGTGATAGCATGTTACTTGGTGGTTTTTTCCAAATTGGGTTTCCACGTTAAATCATTGTGTCATTAATGTGTGAATGTTATGTATGATTCATGTTATTTACTATTATTTATTTTCTTGTTGGTGGGCATATACTAAATAGAGAGTTAAGTAATGAAAAAATATTAAGTTGTTGATGAGTTGCTATATGGACTGAGTGATTTAATGAGATTGTTTTAAGTTGTTTGAAGTTAGTGAAAGTTGAATTGGTACATTTGGAACTAAGGATAACTTATCCCCCCCCCCCCCTCCCCCACCATTACTCTATCAAAAATAGGATATATTAGAGTAGAGCTCTCGAGTTGACTCACTTGTAACTAATAGTGGTGAAGCATTGCACATAGGTGAGAAAAGGAGGAATACTTAGTAAGGAGAATCTTATCCCTAATGTCTTTTTATAGATTGCAAATGAATATATGTTGAATATAATGATTATCATAGGATAAGACATATGAGCATACAAATTTTTAAATCTACCAATAAATTCAATAACTTTATCTTTAACATTTTTCTTACAATGCATTAAATCAGTTAAAGAAATGTGAGGACCAATATTATTCTAAAACTGTTGAATGAAAGCATTAGCAAGAGTTTGAAAAGAATTAATAGAATAAGGAGGTAGAGAGAAATACCATTTCAAGTCTCTATCCCTAAAAGAACATGGGAATAACTTAGTCATAAGTCTATAGTTGTAACCAAAATCATTACATATAGTCTGGAAAGTTTTAACATGAATTACAAGATCTACCTATTGGATACAATTGTTCAATTTTGTGTTGTATTTTATGTTACACAAATGTCATATCAGTTATTAGATAGAGTCTACTAATCTCAGTTGGTCAGAAAAGCAAATTCTAGATTCTACCAAGCGTTCGCGAAGGTTACTCTATGGAAATAGTTTCTACTGAGCTCACTCGAGCGTCGAAGGTTTCTATAGCAGAAGTCAGCTTCTACCGAGCTCACAAGGTCAATGAAGAAAATTCAGTGTTTACTGAGTTCACTCGATCTCCAAAGAATTTTGTAGAGTTCATAGTGTTCACCGAGCTTTAGTTAGTCAACACTAGAAATCATTTTTGGAGCAGTGTTTACCAATTAGGGTCAGTCGATGAAGGAGTTCATTATTTTGGGAAATAAAGTTTAATTGTTTTATGTAATGATTGTAGCTGACTGATGTAATGACTATTGGTAATTGTAACTTGTAAATAAGATGAATTGATAATTTGTATGGTATAAATAAAAGGTCAAGTTGTGAATTCTAAATTGTAATGAGCGAGCATGCAAGTGTCTTGATTATGTGAAGAGGAAAGTGTGAGCAAATTTTGAAGAAGGATCAGATATACTTGAGGAGTAGCAAAGATTTATTTGATCAGAGAGGATTTAGTGAAGTAAAATAGAGATATGTATCAGCAATTTAGTTGCATCTCATTCAAGTCAACTCATTATTACTTTCTCACAATTGTAGCAGTGATTTCTAAATCTCTTAACAGAGTTGGTTTTACAGCCATTTTGTAAATCCTCTAACAAGGTGATAGTTATATTGAATTTTTCTAAAGTCCTCTAGCAAGGCCACTCCTAGTAGGGTGATTAAATCCTTTAACAAGGTCACACCTAACAATGTGTTTTGTAACCTTTAACAGGGTTGGCTCCTAACAGGGCTCACTTCAGAAGAGTGAAAATCAGTAGCTAGTTACTTGGTGGTTTTTCCCATATTGGATTTCCATGTTAAATCTGGTGTCTCTTAAGTTCATGTTATTTCTTTTATGCATGCATGTTAATCACTATGAATTTTTAAGTTCTATTAAAGATAACATACACTAAATCTACCGAGTTACAACATTTTTCTATGGTTACCAAGTGATAGTAGTAACTAATTTTTGAGACATCTAAGGGATGTGTGGATTTGTTTTTGTGGTAACTAATTCACCCACTTATATTTCCAAAAATTGGTATAAGAGCTTTTGGTGCTTGCAAGAAGGATTTCAAGGATCTAAGCTAAAGATCAAGATGTCTTACAAGAGGGAAATTCCAAGGCTTAACAGGGATAACTTTTCAGCATTGCAAGGTCTCATGAGACTCCATCTGGCTTAAATTGGAGATACAAGTTTAAAATATCTTGATGAAGAATATGTGACTCCTTCTGGTACACTATCTATCAATGACATTGTTGAGAAGAAGACTCATAACACCATGATGATAGAAATTGCATCAGCCCTAAGCTGTGAAGAATTTGATGATATCAAGGATTGCAAAACTACCTTTGAAATGTGGAACAAGTTGAAAGATATCTATGGAGAAGATGATAATGTGAGGACAGCCAAAGCAGAAAGTCTAAGAGGACAATATGATTAGATGAGAATGAGAGAGGATGAGAACATTGCTAAATATGTTGAAAGAGTCAAAGCTAGTGTTAGTGCAATCAAGGTTTCTGGAGGAGATATCAAGGAGGAAACAGTTATAAGTAAAGTTCTTAGAACATTGCTTCCCATTTATGCAATCAAAGTTTCTGCAATTTAGGAAAGAAGATTTGAAGCAAATCATATGATAAATTTAGAGGCCATAGTAGGAAGATTGACTTCATTTGAGCTAGATAACTATGACAACTATGTTCCAGCTTCCAAGAACATTGAATCAGCATTTGAAGCCAAGCTTTCACTCAAAGAAAAGGGCAAGAAGATAAAGGAATCTCAATCAGAAAGTGAGGAAGAATCATAACAGAGTTCTAACAGTGATCTTGAGGTGGTTGAAGCTCTACTTGCAAGAAAATATTCTAGAGTCAAAGGAAAACACAAAGGTAAGGTTCCTCTAATCTATTTTTCATGTGAGGAAATTGGTCATATTGGTGCTACGTACCCAAACAAGCAAAACAAGTATGAGAAGAAAGGTCACAAGTGTAATGGCAAGAAAGACTTCAAATCATTCAAGGACAAAGGTAAGAAAACATGTTTCATGGCTAAGGATTCTAAGGATTCTGACAATAGTGAAGATGAAATTGTTTACATTGTTGTGAAAGATGAATCTGATAACGATGAGGAAGATAAAATGGCTCTTATCTCTCATGTAAGCAAAAATGATACATGGATCATAGACAGTGGTTGCTCTCATCATATGACTAGTGACAAAACTAAGTTTGAACAATTTGAAGACTATGATGGTGGTAGTGTGAGGTTTGGTAATAATGAACCTTGTTGCATAAAAGGAAGAGCAAGAATATCACTAACCAAAGAGCTTGTATGTGATAACGCCTATTGGGTTGAAAGTCTAAAACACAATCTATTGAGTATGGCACAACTAATCAATATTGGATTCAAAGTGGAATTCATGCATGGAAAAGCAAGACTACTAGATGATAAAGGAAAGTTGATTGGATCAAGCATATAGAAAAAAGGTAACTTGTTCTATCTTGAACTTGGTGACAGTTCATGTTTTATTGCTCAAGTTGAAGAAAGTTGGTTATGGTACAGAAGGTTATGTCATGTGAATTTTGATAACCTAGTGAAAATAAGCAAATTCAAAAAAGTGAGATGCATTCCCAGTATAAAGAAACCTGATGTTGGTCGATGCAAGAATTGTCAGATTGGCAAGATGGGAAAGACTAACTTTAAAAGTAAAAATTATCAGTTCACAGAAATTTTGGAAATTGTGCATACTGATTGGCATAGACCTATTGGAATTAAGAGCTATACTGGAGAAAAGTTCTTCATTCTTTTTGTTGACGATTACTCTTGAATGATGATTGTCGTGTATCTAAGAGAGAAATTAGAAGCATTTGAGAAGTTCAAATGGTATTTGGCTAGAGTAGAGAAGGAAACAGGGAAAAGACTAAAATGTTTGAGGTCAGACAAAGGTGGTGAATTCATGTCCCATAGGTTTAATAACTTTTGTATTGAAAGAGGAATCAAAAGACAGGTATTAGCTACTAAAACTCCCAAGTAGAATGGAATAGTTGAAAGGAGGAACAGATCTATCATGGACTATGCAAGAACTCTAATGATTGAAAAGAACATTCCTATCAAATACTTGAAGGAAGCTATCAGCACTGCAATTTATACCTTGAACTGAGTACAATTGAAGAAGGACTCATTCGAAACCCCCTATGAGTTATGGTATGGCTATAAACCCAATGTAAGTTACCTAAAAGTATTTGGAAGTAAATGTCACATCTTGAAATAATCTAGAAAAGGAAAATTTGATGTGAAGGGTGATGAAGGCATATTTTTGGGATATTCTTGCAAAAGTAAGGCATATAGATGTTTGAATTTGTCTACTCACAAAGTCATAGAAAGTGCACATGTGAAATTTGATGAGTTTGCAAACAAGACTAAAGAAGAAAGAAAAAAGGAATCAGAAGATTATGGAGATTTGTTTTAATTGAACCTGATACAGTGCCAAATACAGCTATCAATCAGGAAACTTCTACTCCTGAGTCTTCAGTCACCAAGATGCAAGAAGTTCAAACCAAGTTGTAGGAACTCGAGTCTCATTCAGATGCTACTGAGCCAGTGCCTATCAAGTTTGAAGGACTTGAGTAGCAGTTAGATCAACCAGAGCCAGAAACTGAAACTCAAAATGAAGACAATGGAACTCAATCAAAAGGCAAGGAACTTGTATTGGCCAAGTATGTTAGGAGACATCATGCACCAGATCATATTATTGTAGACAAATATGAAGGTACTATGACAAGAAGTAAGCTAAAAGGTACTTGTTTACTTGTTGATTTTGAACCTAGAAATGTCAAAGATGCATTAGAAAATGAAAGTTGGATTGAGGCTATGAATGAAGAGATAAAGCAAATTGAGAAGAACAAAACATAGACTCTTGTACCTAGGCCTAAAGATAAAAATGTGATTGGAACTAAGTGGGTGTTCATAAATAATTTGAATGAAGATGGTAAGGTATCAAGAAATAAAGGTAAACTGGTATGTAAAGGCTACTCTCAAGAAGAAGGAATAGACTATGGAAAGACTTTTGCTCCTATTGCAAGATTGGAAGGTGTCAGGACCTTACTTGCATATGCTGCATAAAAAAGATTTAAATTTTATTAGATGGATGTCAAATCAGCATTTCTTAATGGTATTCTAGATGAAGAAGTCTACATTGAACAACCTGAAGGTTTTGTTGATCCAGACAACAAAGACATAGTCTGCAAATTACACAAAGCATTGTATGGTCTGAAACAAGCCCCTAGAGCATGGTATGAAAGATTGCATAACTATCTTATTCAATTTGGTTTTCAAAGAACTAATGATAATAGTAGCTTGTATATCAAGGAAGGACTAGATAACAAGATTGTTTTGGTAGAAATATTTGTGGATGATACTTTGTTTACAAGGAATGATGATCTATGTAAAAAAAATTCAGAGCAAATGAACAAGGAATTTGAGATGTCAATGTTTGGTGAGATAAAATTCTTTGTTGGTCTTCAAATTCAGCAAAGCAAGAATGGTATCTACATCACTCAATCTAAATATATCAAGGAGATACTCAAGAAGTTGGTATGGAAGATTGTAAACTAGTTGGGACTCCCATGTGTACTAGACTAAAGCTTACCAAGGATGATGAGTCAAAAGAGGTAGATTAGACCTTATATAGATCAATGATTGAAAATTTATAGTATATAGTTCATACAAGGCCAGATATTGCTCTTGCAGTTGGTATTATAGCAAGATTTTCAACAAAACCAAGAGAAAATCATATGATGACAATCAAAAAGATCATGAGATACTTGAAAGGCACTGAAGATTATGGATTGTGGTACAAATTTGGAGGTAATCTGGACTTGAAAGTGTTTACTAATGCAAATTGGGCAGGAAACATTGATAACAAAAAGAGTACAAGTGGTGGAGCATTCTTTCTTGAAAGTTGGTTTCTTGGACAAGTAAAAAGTAAAATTGTACATCCTAATCTACAGCAGAAGCAGAGTATGTTGCTGCAACAGTGAACTATTCTAGTATTGTTTGGTTTAAACAGTTATTGGAAGGCATGGAGGTTGAGATCAAGGAACCAATTGTTATTTTTTGTGACAATACAAGTGCAATCAACATATCTAAAAATTGAATGATGCATTCAAAAACCAAGCACATTGCAATAAAGTATCACTTTGTCAGAGAATTGGTATAGGATAAGGAGATCATATTGGAATATGTCCATACAAAGAAAAATTACTGAGATATTCACCAAGCCATTACCTAAGGGTGCATTTTTGTATCTAAGAGGTAAGCTAGGGGTCATTCCCCTATCTGAAGCTCACTAAAATGAAGTTTTAGTGATGCATCAATAGGAAACAAATTGAAGATCTTTCAATTGATGTAGCATAGTCATGGAAACATTGCATATGAATTAGTACTCAAGGTACATTATTACTTATTTGGTGTGTGTTGTCTTTAGCATCTGTTGTTAAAGAGGGAGAGTGTACTGTCATATCTTTCTAAAATTTGAATATTCTTTGTGGAGAGTTTGTTGTTTAAAAAGAAGCTATGTAATTCCTTCATAGAGGGAGATTACTGCATTAGAGAAGATTGTATCTAAGAGGGAGAAATGTTCTATCAGAAAAAAGACTTGTTCTCAAATTTCATATGCTATGACATGTTGTGTTGCCATCAATGCCAAAGAGGAAGATTGTTGGATACAATTGTTCAATTGTGTGTTGTCTTTGATGTTACACAAATTTCATATCAGTTATCAGACAGAGTCTACCGAGCTCAGTTGGTCAACAAAGCAAATTTTAGAGTCTATCGAGCATTTTTGAAGGTTACTCTGTAGAAACAGTTTCTACTGAGCTCACTCGAGCGTCAAAGGTTTCTGTGGCAGAAGTCAGTTTCTATTGAGCTCACAAGGTCAATGAAGAAAAGTTAGTGTTTATCGAGTTCACTCAGTCTCCAAAGGATTTTGCAGAGTTCGCAGTGTTCATTGAGCTTCAGTTGGTCAACAATGGAAATCATTTTTGCAGTAGTGTTTACCAAGCAGGATCAGCCAATGAAGGATTTCATTGTTTTGGAAAATAATGTTTAATTATTTTATGTAATTATTGTAGCCAACTAATGTAATGATTATTGGTAATTGTAACTTGTAAATGAGTTGACTTGACAATTTGTATGGTATAAATAAAAGGTCAAGTTGTGAATTCTAAATTGTAATGAGTGAGCATGCAAGTGTGTTAATTGTGTGAAGAGGAAAGTGTGAAAAATTTTTGAAGAAGGATCAGATATCCTTGAGGAGTAGCAAAGATTTATTCGATCAAAGAGAATCTAGTGAAGCAAAATAGAGATCTATATCAACAATTCAGTTGCATCTCATTCAGATCAACTTATTGTTACTTTCTCACAATTGTAGCAGTGATTTCTAAATCTCTTAATATAGTTAGTTTTACAGCCATTTTGTAAATCCTCTAACAAAGTGACAGTTCTATTGAATTTTTCTAAAGTCCTCTAGCAAGGCCACTCCTAGTAGGGTGATTAAATCCTTTAACAAAGTCACACCTAACAGTGTGTTTTGTAACCTTTAACAAGGTTGGCTCCTAACAGGGCTCACTTTAGAAGAGTGAAAATCAATAGCTAGTTACTTGGTGGTTTTTCCCATATTAGATTTCCACGTTAAATCTGGTGTCTCTTGTGTTCATGTTATTTCTTTTATGCATACATGTTAATCACTATGAATGTTTAAGTTCTATTAAAGATAGCATGCATTACATCTACCAAGTTACAACATTTTTCTATGGTTACCGAGTGACAACACTAACTAGTTTTTGAGACATCGAAGGGATTTGTGGATTTTTTTTTGTGGTAACTAATTCAACCCCCCTCTTAGTTACTCCATCTATATTTCCAACACTACCTTACCATGATAAGTCTCAGGACAAGGTACCTCAACATGTTGCAAAATAATAAAAATGAAGTAAATGCAAGGAAAGGGGATTAGCAACATCACATGTAGGAATATTATACTCAAATTGAGTTAAGTGAGCAAGTTATTGTTGTAAAGCAATGATGGTTTGAACCAATGTACTAATGGTAGGATCAGAGAAAATGGTAGTAGGAATAGGTATATTGGATGGATTAGGAAAGTTATAAGAACCAGAAGGAATATGTAAAGATGTTGGTGGAGGATTAGAAGGAATGGGTGAAGGGTTTGAATAAGTAAAAGGAACTGCATTATACGAAGGCAATGAAGAAGGACTAGAAGTAGGAGGAACAATCACATGAAGTAAAAGGCTAGGAAGACCAACAATTAAAAGAGTGGACACATGGGTAGAAGTGTTGGTATGTTTAACATTGCGCCAAAAGCTTGAGCTATCAACAAATGTCACAAACACCAAACTTACCCAGATCCACAAGAGGGGGTTAAGCCATGTCATGAACCCCAAAGGAGGTGTTGACCACCAAGTCAACAATATCCCCCTTAGCACCAACTAAGTGTTTTGCATCAACAAAATGAAGAAGACCTCTCGAGATTTGAACCTGTGACCCAAGGCTCTGATACCAATTGTTGGTATGTTTACCATTGCACCAAAAGCTTGAGCTATCAACAAACTTCACAAACACCAGACTTACCCAAATGCATGAGAGGAGGTTAAGCCATGTCACGAACCCTAAAGGAGGTGTTGACCACCAAGTCAACAAGAAGTAGTCATAAGAGGTAGAACATATGTAGGTATGTTGGAAAGAGTGGTAGAAATCAAGATAGAAGGTTCAATGGTTGAGAAAGATGGAGGATATCCCATCTCTTGAGCACATTCCATCAAAGACTTTAATGACTATTAATAAGGTGAGATATGTTGAGATAATGGGCATTGCACACATTTCATAATATTGTTATATTGTATTATTTTATTTTATTATGTAATGTTGCAACTAGATGAACGTGAAACATGTAAAGATTCCCATGGGATATGCTTGATGAGTTGTATTGTAAGATTGTGATAATATTTCATGTAATTATTTAATATTGGGGAAAAGATTTAAATTTTCAATATTAAATGTGGGGTCAATGGATTAGGTAGCACATGGTTTATGTAATACCACTTGGTGGTTTTGTGGGACTTGCTATTATAAGCAGCCACAAGGGTTGTTGTAGAGATAAGACAAAAGGAAAAACAGGGAAAGAGTTGAGTGAGACAATGCTTGACGGGTTAGCCAAGGGAGCATTTGTGAAGGTTGGAAGCATGGCATGGGATGTGTGGATTGTAGTGTCTACCCCTAGTTTACTTTTTAGTTTTTATTACTGAAATCTTTTAGGCCAGCTTTATGTTTATGCTTGATGATTAGTGGTATTTGTTTTCCAAATTGTTGGATATTGTTTCATACTCAGTTGATTATATGATGAGAATGCTTTGGTACTAGTTATTTCATGTATGCATGATTATGCTTCGTTGATGATTGTATATAGTGATTCCTATTATTTCATGATGATAGTTAGATGGATTATTGATATGTGTTTTCTATGGATACTTACCCCATACTTGCATGTGTATAGTGTACCTATATGTTTTATTTTATATATGATGTTTTTAATATGGTTGAGAGAGGGATTCATAGTCACCTGCTAGTCAAGATCTACAGTCACCTGCTAGTCAAGATCTACACGATGCACCACTTCCCACAATTGCCTATTTAGTTTAGAATATATGTGTATGTACATGCGTGGATTTTATGTAGATTGTAGATATCGAGTATCGACTTCTCTAAATTGCTAGGATGAGTATACCTTATCGCAATATCTTAATGGTAAGAGAGGGGAGATATGTGTTGAGTCCAAATCCTATCTTTAAGCCAATTGTTGTAAAAAGTAGGACAAGTACCTAAGTCTTTTAACCTTCCAAATTCATCAAGTGACGTAAATTCATGATTATAACCCTTGAGTTTGATCTAGTATTTTGTACTTTATTATGGGTTTTCATTTCAGTCTTGTGGGTTTGTGATTATTTTCTATTATAATTAAATCAAATTAAAAGAATAATTAATCATTTAATTTAATGAAAATTTTATAAGAAAAATTTGATATTTAATTATATTTAATTAATTAAGAAATTAATTAAATAAAAGAATAAAATTTAAAGATTTAATTAAAGTCTAATTTGGGCGTAATAATATTTATTTATTTAATAATAATATATTGAGGAGTTCTATTACTTAAATTAATAAATATTTTTATCAAAAATGTCTCAAGAATTAATTAAAGAGGGAATGAAAACTAATTAATAAAAATATTTTAATTAAATGCCAAAAAGGTTGTGCATGAATATTAAAATATAATTAAATAATAAAAGATAAAGATCAATGAGTCCTCTCGCATGATTGCACAATCGAAGCCCTAAATTTAGAGGAGAACTCTTTATCAGAGATCTAGAGCTCATTTTGCAATAACTGGGTTTTGGAGGAGCAATTTCAGAGAAGGAGATTTTCAGAAAGAAAGGGAGATACTTGTGTGCTCTATGCGTTGTCAAATTAGCATTAGATTCAGGAAGAATCTTGTGGTTAATTTGCACAGTAGATTTTGATTCTTAAATTTCCAATCTTCTTCATGTCTAGATAAATCCCTTCTCAAAATTTTAGATTTGTTTGATATCATTGTGTTGTAATTTACTGGTTTTTGTTCTTGATTTCATCTGTGTGCGAATTAATTAAATTGAAACCATTGTCATATATTTTCATTTTTTTTCATTTCAAAATTATTTGTATTTTAGAAATTGAGAATTGGAACCCTCATTCTATGAATTTAATAGATGGGTATTTTAATCGGGTAGGGTTTTGGGATGAAATCAAATTATAGAATGCAAAATTTGATTGCTTATTTAGGTTTTCCCTATCAGATCTAAACTTGTTATTTATATTTTTTTAAAATTGATTGAAGGGGGTCGTAATTGTTTGTTTTTAATAAACAAAAAAGAAAATCATATATATATTGGAGGGAAGTGAGCCACCACATCCCACCTCCCCTTTCATTTTCTACCCCCCCCCCCCACCCCCCCACCCCTCACAACGTACATTAACGCTGCTACACAACAAGTATTACTATTGCGACAGCAGATGTGTTGCAAGTTGGCAGGCCTTTAAACACGCCATTTTTTATATTTGTTTTATATATATATATATATATATATATATATATATATATATATATATATATATATATATATATATTTATTTATTTATTTATTTATTTATTTATTTATTTATTTATTTATTTATTTATTTATTTATTAATAATAATAAAAAGTTATTAATAGTTTTATTTATTTATTTAAAAAATTATAATTATTAAAATATTTAATTAATATTTTTTTAATTGTTTAAAATTAAAATAATTAATATTATTATTAATTAATTAATTGATTTTTGTATGTTAATTGGGAATTTTTTAAATAAATTTGTTTTATTATTATTAAATGAATATGGTTATTAGTTAACTATTATTTTATTAATAACTTGTTGATTATTATTTACTAATTATTATTTAATTATTTAATAATTATTATTCAATTTGTTTTATAATCCTAATAGAGATGTAGAATTTATGAGTTAGTGGTAGATGTGTGTTTGATTTTAAAAGTGAAATGGGTTAAGTTGTAAGGGGGAATTTTATAAACTTTATTAAAGCCAAAAAACTTAATATGCAATGCGAACTTGAACCTTACTATTAACTCAAACTATGTGTTTTCTAAACTATGAAACTACACTGTCAGTTGTATGTTTTCTTGTGTGTTGGGTTTGGGGTTGACTTAGTTCTTTGACCAAATCAAGATGTTTACCAGAGGCTTGGGGGTTTGTTCTATGATGTCATGATGATGTTTTGTATACGATTTTTTATAGCCAACCTTGGTGATATGTCATGTGTTTCTATGATGAGTTGATCTATTGATTGATATTGCTTTCTAGTGTTCTTGTGTGGAACTGAGGTGAATGGTGTGAGTTTTCTAATATAACCTTTGAGTCTTTGATCAGTTATCTTTGGATTGCTTCCTAGTTGCTTGTATAGGACTAAGGTGATTATGAGTTATTATTTTTAAGTGATGTCATGGATTTAGTTTATGTGTACTTGATTTTAGATCAGTTTTGTTAGGATAATCATATTGGTGAAACCTGTGATTTTGATCAATGATGTTTTTAGTACTTCTCAACTGCTTATTTAATAACAAATGTGTGATTTATAGTTGTATGAGACCTATTACTTTTATTTAGCTTAAGGTAGGTTATATCTATGTCATGTTGGGAAGTGGCTTGCAATGGAAGTCGAGGCCCTAAAGAGGTTGTCAAGTAACCCATTGCAAGTTGTTTTAATAATTGATAACACTACATTAAATGAGAGTAAAATGAATTAATAAGTCATTTTTTATCCTCGTCCATGCCTCGAGTGCTAGTACAGGCTAGGATGGGAGAGAGAGAGAATGTTTGTTATGGCCTTGCTTCATTAGTATGCCTTGTCAGTATGAAAGGATACTAGTGTCACATAAAGTCACTAGGGGGTCAAAGTCCAGTCAAGCTACCAAGGTAACCTTAGGGTTGGCTCATGTAATGACACTTGGCCACTTACATACTAGATTCCCTACATGTCATTGTTGCTTCTAGGTTTAGATGTCACTTGTATCTTTGTACCTTGAGTTAGATTGCTTTCAGGTTTTCCTTGACCTAGATGTTGATTTTGACTTTTGGGACTGTTATCCCATTTGGAACTTGAGACCATCTCCTTAGTGTAGTGGGAGTGGACCCTTTTCAGGTTACCACAAGGTCGAGTGGTAGTGCTTTTTACATTTACCATTGAGATCTAACAGTTCAATGTCATGGTTGGAGTTTCCTATTTTGTATTTCCTTTCATTTTGTTCTTGTGTACTATGATAGATGGTTATACCTATTGTATTATATTTTATTTCATGGATCTGAAGAGATGATGTAATCTATTTTATTATGTATATTCTTTCAGCCTTTTATACCCTATGACATGAACAATGGATAATGATCCTATGCTAAACGAGTGGAGAATACTTTAAACAATGGCTATGGAAGTAGCCATGTTTGAGAGAATTCAAAAGATATGGAGATGGATGCAAGAAAGAAACTAATCTAACAATGCAAAATAAAATGAAATCTATCAACTACCAAGAGTTAGTAACAATGCAACTATGAAAATCACTAAGAGCTCTAGAAACAAACTAACATAATAACAATGCATATGAGGGAGATGAAAATGCTTGAGACAATGGCTCTATTTATAGGCTTGAGAGAGGCCTTGGTGAGGTGGAATCTATGTGGCATCCATATAGGTGCCACATGAGAAACAAGTAGGCAAGTCATGCAAGTGGTCAACATTCAAAGTTTGCTCACACATGTGTGAGCAAACTTGAAGAAAGGAGTGGGGCACAAAGTTGTAAGAGGTGTGGAAGGCATGAGGGGTGTGGAAAGTGTGAGTGTTCCTCACACATTTGTGAGTACACAATTAGGATTAAAAGGGGGTTTAGCAAGGTGTTTAGGGTAATTAGGTGGGATTAAGTCATGGGTAGGCTTAGAAGGATGAAAGGGATGGTTGTAGACTAGTTCTTAAGCTAGGTTTAAGATTAAATTAAATATGATTTAAGTTAATCACAGGTTTAGAGAAATTAATGGAATGGAGGTATTTAAATAAATAGAATTTATTTTAAAAAGGGATTTAATACATTAGGGATGGAAGTGTTTAAATTAAATTTAAATACATAAGAAAAGTGAACTTATTTAATTAAATAAATTTATTTAAATAAGTACAAGAATATGAAAAATATAATTAATTAATAAATAATTAGTTATAATGTCAAGGGCAATATTAAATAAATTAATATAGTGTTTGGGATAGTTTTTAGCGTCTACATTTTGCCCCTCTTTGATATGATGTCAGAACAACATTATATCAAAAAAAAGAAAATATAGGTTGCCCCGAAAAGGATAGGAGTCCTAGGGCTGGTGTCAAAGCGATGACAGAGGAGGAGGGTTGCCCCCTCATAAAAATTGCACAAAAAATAAATTTTGGGCAATTTTTGGGAAAAGGTCTTTGGAAGAAAAGAAATGAAAAGAAAATATGTTAATGAAGACATTGCATGACTTGCAGGTAAAAACAAGGGACTGATGCGGCTTTGAAAAGACACAGGCTCAAAAAGGATTCCTTGGAAGGCCTATATAAGCCTCTAAGGGGCTCAAGGAAGGGTCATTTGCACACCTAGAGAGCAAAGAAGTAGAGTGAGCAGAGAAAAAGATAGACCCTATCAATCAATTATAGCTTGGTGAGCACATCCAAGAGCACCAAAGACTGGCAAAGATGGGCCCACCAATGAGTTGGCTAACCAATCTTATTGATTTTGCATTATGATAGCTTAGGTTGCATTTATTACATCCTAAATAGGGTACAAAAGTGATCGAGGTGAAGATGACAGTCTCTGCCCTATCATCTACATAGTTGACAAAATGATGACCACGACATCTGCGGAGATGACAGGATCTATCATATCATTTGTGCAAATGATAAAAGGAGGAAAAGGGGTCTGCAGAGATGATAGGATACATCCTATCATTTACACAAACAACAAAGGGGTGACAATGGCAAGCAGAGATGATGGTTGACAAGTCGTCATCTCCACAAATGACAAATGCCAACTACCAACAGGAAAACTGTCATCTACACAACTGCCAGAGATGCCAAAATGGCATCTCTGAGAACTATCATCTATGTTGATCAATGTCTACACTGATCGGCATCTACACAAATTGGCATCTGTGCTGATTAGTGTCTACACAAACTGGCGTCTATGTAGATTAGCATCTATGCCGATTGGGACAAATCGACGAAGGGTAGGAGAGGATGCCCCAGATAGGGGGCGGTCATAAGATAGAGGAAACTAACCATCTGAATGTCTATGATGTAGGAGGAGACCGTGGTGTTTCAATCAATGGAGCACTATCCTTCGACCATGGTGTTGGAGGAGAGGTTGAAAGAGGTAGAGTGGGGACATGTCTGACTCTGTGGACTGGAGCATGTGCACAAGTGACCCGACCTGCAAGCACATTCAGTGCATGTAATAGGCACCCCTGGATGTCCCAAAAAACTAAACCAAATTGCTGAAAGGAATTATGTCAAACAGTTTGCATTCAACCTCTTATTTCTCCGTTTAATGTTTTAAACCCCTTATAATTCCGGAAATCAAACATTTATTGTTTGTTGTGTTTCGTGCATGGAATTGGTATCATACAACATAAACAAGAAAGCAACTACAATGATATGCAAAGTGGAAATGAACTGCTGCTAACAAAATGTTATTTTCAGAATTCATAAAATCAAATACATAGCAGATTTATCAACTCACTAATTACTTCAGCAATATTGTCATAATACTCCAGCCCATGCTTACGAACTTGCTGCTACAATACTTTGTCCTCCAATCAGTCCACTACCTTCATAATACCATTCCCTCCAAGCGGCTAAGCGTTGGACAAGTAGTGAAGAAGATATGAGCAAAATATCAAATCTGCCTGTAGCCGAAAATGCAACTAAACTGCCTGATAATGAAGCCAATAAGAAAGAATTCCAAAGTCCAAACCCCAAGGGAATGACGTCTAGAATGTTACAAGAGAGGATAGACGTCCTCAAATGCCAAAAACAAAGCTGCAACTCACACACCAATTTCTTCTCATATTCAACCTGTCTAATGAAGCCACAAATGCTTCCTTTTATTCTATTCCCACGGGTCCCCTCAACTCTTATGGGCAATGTGGGATAAAAGATGTGTAATATAAAACATATATTAAAATACCCCTTATGTCTCCCTTGGGTACACATCACCATAAAATAAATATTAAAGTAACACTTTAATATTTTACAATTAAATTAGACATTACTTTAATAAAACTTTAGGCATTAAAATGTATTAGCAATCGGACTCCGAATAATGCGAGTGATAGCTCATCGGAAAGCTCTCACCGAGGAGTATCGAATCCAATCACCAAAATTGACTTGCATTGTGTCCTGCCGACTTACTAAAAATAGTAAGTATGCCTGAAACTAAGTAAATCAACTTCGTTTTGGCCCAAACTGGAAATGACTAGGCCAAAACACTCCAAGGTCCCATTAAACCCTTCGTTAGCCCTCGGGACCATGTAGAACAAGGCTAACGCGCACACACTTGGTCAACTGCTAAAATGGGGACATTACAGTCCGCCCCCCTTGAAATTGCTTGTCCTCAAGCAATCTCAGTCCAGCCTGCTGAATAACCTACTCACTCTCCCATGTAGAATCTTCCTCCGGCAGGTCTTTCCATTTGACCAAATACTCCTTCACTATCCTGTTTCTAAGCTTCCTCTCTCTGGTATCCACAATAGCCTCAGGTACTAACACAAGCTTCCCCTCCTCATCCAAAGGGGGTAAATCTGCAGAAGGCACTACACTCTGACCAATGGCTTTCTTAAGCCTAGACACATGAAACACATTGTGCACTCGATTGCCCTCTGGAAGCTCAAGCTCATAGGCGACTTTGCCCACTTTGCGAATCACCCTGTAGGGACCATAAAATCTAGGTTTTAACTTTTCAGCTCTGCTCTTCTTGAGCGATGACTATCTATATGGTTGTAGCCTCAAGTAAACCATATCCCCTACCTCGAAGCTACGCTCTATTCGGTGCTGATCAGCATACAATTTATGTTGATTCTGGGCCTGTTGTATATTCTCTTTGAGCACTTTCAGAATGTCCTGACTATCCTGCAATAAGTTTTTGGCTTTGGGCACTCTACTGTCCCCCAAAACTAAATCCATGAAGCTAGGTGCTTCATAACCATAGAGTGCCATGAAAGGAGTCATCTTGATGGACATATGATAAGTGGTGTTATAACAATACTCTCCCATATGCAACCATCTGATCCAAGCCTTTTGTTGTGTAGTTACATAGTTCCTCAAGTATCCTTCCGCCCATTTATTCACAATCTCTGTTTGCCCATCTGTTTGCGGATGATAACTAGTGCTAGGTGTAAGATCTGTACCACACAACCTAAACAACTCTTGCCAAAAAACACTCATAAACTTACTATCCCGGTCGCTGACAATGAATCTGGGCAGCCCATGTAACCTGAATATCTCTTTAAAGAAAAGATCTGCCACCTGTGCTGCTGTGTAAGTGGACGGAATAGCAAAGAAGTGAGCAAACTTCATCAAGCGGTCCACCACCACATAGATGCAATCCCTTCCCTGCACTCGTGGTAAACCAGTGATGAAGTCCATCGAAATACTTTCCCATTTCCTATCAGGAATGGGCAAGGGATGTAATAAACCTGTAGGAAATGTGTGTTCTCCCTTATTCTGTTGACAAACCATACACTCCCTGACATACCTCTGAACATCATCCTTGAGCCCTTTCCATGAAAATCGCTCTCGGATCTGCCTGTAGGTCTTGAAGACCCCCGGATGTCTTGCTGTGGGTGCATCATGAAATGCCTTCAATATCGCCTCTCTCAAATGTGATGACGGAATCAAATAAACCCTGTCCTGAACTCTGATCAATCCATCTATCACCTCATAGCGATCATCCTGTATGGTACCTGAAATCAATCCAGAAGCCCAAGCATCTCTGACATACTCTGCTATAATCCGATCTCTCCAATCTCCTGAAATCTCTGCCAGAGCACATAAGTGAGGTCTCCAAGATAAGGCATCAGCCACCACATTTTTTTTACCTTTGACAAACTCTATGTCAAAGTCATAAGCCTGCAATTTAGTCACCCATTTTTGTTGTCGGTCATTAAGATCACGCTGGCTCATGAAGTATTTAATACTGTTGTGATCAGTCTTGATCACAAAACGTCCACCTACCAAATATGATCGAAATTTGGCCAATGCATGCATTATGGCCAACATCTCCCGGTCATAGACAGAATAACTTTTCTCAACTCCTCGGAGCTTCCTACTCTCGAATGCAATGGGATGCTTCTCCTGCATCAATACTACTCCAATCCCATCACCTAATGCATCACAATGAAGCTCAAAAGGCTTTGTGAAATCCGGTAGAGCTAGAACTGGACATGAAGACATTACCTGCTTGAAATGCTCAAAACACCTCTGTGTTGCCCCTGTCCACACAAAGGCTCCTTTCCTGGTAAGATCTGTCAAGGGTGTAGCAATCTGTGAGAATCCCTTAACAAACCTTCTATAAAAACCACATAAACCAAAGAATCCCTTAAGCTGTATAAGGTTTGTGGGAGTAGGCCACTCTACAATAGCTCTAATCTTTTCGGGATCAACCCGAACGCCATCTGCACTAATGATATGCCCCAGGTAAAGGAGCTCAGTCATGCCAAACTCACATTTAGATTCCTTGGCATACAATGACTCTCTCTCCAGAATAGATAACACCTCCTCCAGATGATGTAAGTGCTCCTCCCAGGTCTTAGTGAAGACCAAGATGTCATCAAAGAAGATCAAGACAAATCTCCTCAGCTGCTTCCTGAATACCTGGTTCATACAACTTTGAAATGTAGCAGGTGCATTGGTTAGACCAAATGGCATAACCATGAACTCAAAGTGGCCATAGTGACATCGGAAGGCTGTTTTCTCAATGTCCTTTGCTCTCATCCTGATCTGATGGTATCCAGATCGCAAATCAATTTTGGTGAAGAAGCATGCCCCATGCAACTCATCAATCAGCTCATCAATCCTAGGAATGGGATACTTGTTTTTAATTGTTTTCTTATTCAGTGCCCTGTAATCGATGCACATGCGCATTGTCCCATCCTTCTTCTTTACCAATACTACTGCTGAAGCAAAAGGGCTCTTACTGGGCCTGATATGCCCCATCTCCAACAAATCTTTAATCGCCTTCTCTATCTCATCCTTGTGTTTCTTAGGATGACGATAGGGAGTAATCATAACTGGTTTGGCTCCCTCCTCGAGCTCAATAACATGTTCCATCCCTCTGTCAGGAGGAACCCCATGAGGAATATCGCTAAATACTTTAGAGTGTCTATCAAGTATCTTCTGGACATCTAGTGGATGACTCTTTTCTTGTGGCTCTGGTGAAGTTGGCATAATGTGGCACTCTGCCGCCCACTCTATGTCATCATGACGAAAAAGTCTCTACATTCTCCTCAAGGACACTATTCTGCAACCTCCATCTGAAAGCCCTCTAAGTACCACAGTTCTCCCCTCATGCTGGAATCTCATCTCCAATTTTGCTAGATTGAGTGTGAACTCAACTAGTGAAGCCATCCATGTCATGCTGAGGATGACATCATAATCTCCCATGTCCACAACATAGAACTCATCTTCCAACTTGTAGCCATCTCCAAACCTGATGCGAAGCTTAGATATCTTTCGAGTGCATAATAACTTATCACCGTTAGCCACCATGACTCTAAACCCATCATGCTCCTCTGTCTGTAACCCTCTCCTGGCTACCAACTGTGCATCTATGAAGTTATGTGTAGCCCTAGTGTCAATAAGAGATATCACTTTCTGCCCCTGGATAGTACCCCTGACCTTAAATGTGATTGCCTTTTGGGCCCCTGTCAAGCGTGCCAACGATCTATCATCCTTAGGAATGTTGCTCTCCTCTATAGTGTTACCCTCATCTGAATCGGAGTGCTGATCCTCCTCTTCTGACTCTGACTCTTCTGCTAAAAAATACTCCATATGATTTGCCTTAGCCTTGAGAGAACATTTATGAGATAAGTCCCAAGGCTCTCTACAATGGAAGCACGGCTTCTTCTTTCGAAGTTCATTCAAGGTTTCATTGTCTAGTCCTTTTGATCCTTCTTTGGGTTTGCTATACTCTTTTTGAAATTATTTTTTGTCTTTGTCCTTGCGGTAGGAAGAATCTATTGAATGGTTTTTTCCTTTGTATACCGAAGGGGCTAAATCTCGTGCCTTTTTAGTTGCTTCAGCTAACGTGAGTGGATCATGTCCCTTCACCCAACCTCGTAATGGATCAGCAAGACCATCACAAAATAACACCACCAATCTCCTAGGAGAGATATCAGTAACAAGTACAGACAAGCGCTGAAACTCGGCAATGTAAGCATCCACAGAACCTGACTGTTTTAACTGTGCTAGCTCCTTGAAATGTAACTCGGGATCCTTAGTGTCAAATCTCCCAATCAATGTTTCGGTGAATTCCTCATAGGATGTAATCTGATTATGCCCCAAAGTCACCATGCCATGATGCCACCATTCATGTGCAATGCCATCCAAGTGCATAGCCGCATACTTGATAGCCTCCTCCTCAGGCATAGGATTAAGCTGCAAGTATGTATCTACCTTCTGCACCCAAGCTCGTGCAGTCATCTTCCCTGAAGCATCATAATAATGTAAAGAAAGTTTTCCAACTTTCTTCCTCAGCTCAAAGTTTTGATTCCTCCCTCCTGCTTTAGGCATGTGTCTCATCCTCAAGTCCATATAATCTCTAAGAGAAATATTCGCCTGAAACTCTGGTCCACTAGCCTCCCAGTCCCTCCTGAACTGATCCTGTAACTCGGTAATCTGTGGTTCGTTTACTGGATGAACCGGATCTCTGGGTGGAAAAGTGGGTAGAAGAGGTCTCGAGCTCACAGTCCGTGCTGGGCGTGCAACGTGTCTAAAGTTATCAGCCTCATTCCCATTGTTGTCGTGTCCATTATTACCATTAATGTTATTCTCAGGACCATTGTTGTTGCCTTGGCCTTCATGGTTATTGTTTCCCCCGTTGTTATTGTTTCCTCATTGTTATTGTTTCTGTTGTTGGCATCACCTGGATTAATATTGACACCCATCTGTCTAGCCATGAGCTGCAACATCATGTCCATTCGCCTATTCTGCTCCTACTGCATACGTTGCCCCTGCTCTAATATATCCAGTAACTGTCGGAACAGTACCTCCCCTTGATCTGGACCAGCATTTCTGCCTTCGCCTAATCCTGTATTCCTGTCATCTCGATCACCCATATTATTGTCCTGATCACAGAATATCTCCTCTGTGTCTGTATAGTTGAATTCAATGTCCCCCTGCACGGATGTACTAGACTGTTTGCTTTGCAAGTCTGAAATTCGATTTTGTCTTGCTCTGGTATCGCGGAAATTATAAGACCCCTGTCGCATGCTCAAACATAAATGCTTAGCCTGTGTTTTGTTTTACTTACTTTTCCCTCTATCCGGCTGTTCCAAACAGGATGGCAGGACTTATAGCTCTGATACCACTGTAATGGGCACCCCTGGATGTCCCAAAAAACTAAACCAAATTGCTGAAAGGAATTATGTCAAACAGTTTGCATTCAACTTCTTATTTCTCCGTTTAATGTTTTAAACCCCTTATAATTCCGAAAATCAAACATTTATTGTTTGTTGTGTTTCGTGCATGGAATTGGTATCATACAACATAAACAAGAAAGCAACTACAATGATATGCAAAGTGGAAATGAACTGCTGCTAACAAAATGTTATTTTTAGAATTCATAAAATCAAATACATAGCAGATTTATCAACTCACTAATTACTTCAGCAATATTGTCATAATACTCCAGCCCATGCTTACGAACTTGCTGCTACAATACTTTGTCCTCCAATCAGTCCACTACCTTCATAATACCATTCCCTCCAAGCGGCATAAGCGTCGGACAAGTAGTGAAGAAGATATGAGCAAAATATCAAATCTGCCTGTAGCCGGAAATGCAACTAAACTGCCTAATAATGAAGCCAATAAGAAAGAATTCCAAAGGCCAAACCCCAAGGGAATGACGTCTAGAATGTTACAAGAGAGGATAGACATCCTCAAATGCCAAAAACAAAGCTGCAACTCACACACCAATTTCTTCTCATATTCAACCTATCTAATGAAGCCACAAATGCTTCCTTTTATTCTATTCCCACGGGTCCCCTCAACTCTTATGGGCAATGTGGGATAAAAGATGTGTAATATAAAACATATATTAAAATACCCCTTATGTCTCCCTTGGGTACACATCACCATAAAATAAATATTAAAGTAACACTTTAATATTTTACAATTAAATTAGACGTTACTTTAATAAAACTTTAGGCATTAAAATGTATTAGCAATCAGACTCTGAATAATGCGAGTGATAGCTCATCAGAAAGCTCTCACCGAGGAGTATCGAATCCAATCACCAAAATTGACTTGCACTGTGTCCTGCCGACTTACTAAAAATAGTAAGTATGCCTGAAACTAAGTAAATCAACTTCGTTTTGGCCCAAACTGGAAATGACTAGGCCAAAACACTCCAAGGTCCCATTAAACCCTTCGTTAGCCCTCGGGACCATGTAGAACAAGGCTAACGCGCACACACTTGGTCAACTGCTAAAATGGGGACATTACAGGGGCCAAAACACTCCAAGGTCCCATTAAACCCTTCGTTAGCCCTCGGGACCATGTAGAACAAGGCTAACGTGCACACACTTGGTCAACTGCTAAAATGGGGACATTACAGTGCAGCTGTCAGCGCTAATAGAGTGATGGCACACACCGATGTCTAGCTTCTATTTGCCAATCGAGGAGGCTACAGTTACACTATTGGACATTTGGAGGATACTACAAGTGCCTATTTGGGGGATGTATCCTGAGTACGTACTAGAGGGTGTAGATCCCTTTCTAGGGAGTGCTTTAGGCGACATTGATAGAGACTCCCCATTCAAAGATCCTAGCCCACTTGGAGTTAGGCATTGGAGCAAAGAGTGACCCGATTAGCCATATACCTAGCATCACTCATCTAGAGGATGGTGTCAAACCATGTTGGGCATGGTTTTTCGATCGAATGGACATGGGTGCTCAACACCCTACTACAAGATGACAGAGCAATTTATTACTGGGGGCAAAAGATTTTGGCAAAACTGTATCATAACCTGCACATGTGTGCATACAGGGTACAGAGTACCATGGGGTCAGGACTGACACTACTAATGGTATGGTCCTAGGAGCATATTAGTGTCACATGGCCAACCACTAGATGGGAGACACAGCAGCTTGAGGAGCCATTCACATGCAGATATAGGCCACCCATCCAGTAAAAAGCCATAAATTTAGTGGGATTGTGGCATCGGTGCCTGGATGAGATTATTATGTTCAAGTAGACCCCATATGACGGTGTAGAGTGATGGGGCAACATGTTGGCAGCTGGGGGAGAAGATGACTCAGAGGACTAGAGGTACCTCCCATATACGCAGATAGACTATTGGGTCATCATATGCTCGATGCATGTGATCATGAGATATATGCCCTCTAGGGTGCGAAGGCAATTTGGCAAGATTCAGGATGTAGTACCTGACAGGTTTCTATACCCTGTGGTGTCTCATGAGTATGGTAGGTTATGGGGTCATGGGACTAACCTGCACTTAACAAAAATTTCCTAGCAATCGATGCAGCTAATGCCTTGGGTTCATAGGAAAGATCAGGGAGATGCAGGGATGACACTATCATATGCACAGTGGTGGACAGCTCATCAACTTGTTAGATTGACAGTGCATGGGGCACCATCATTGGTAAAGTAGGCTTGGGGAGATGGTGATGGTGCTAGGGATTGGGGGCAGGTAGTGATGATGTCATTCCCAACATAGGGAGCATAGGAGGGGCCACAGAGGCACAGAGCCTAAATGAGGAGGGTACTAACACAAGGGCCACCACAGGGGCCATAGGTGCAGATGCTGCCAAGGCCATAGGTACAGGGGCCACCAGGGATGTAGGTATAAGGGACACGAGGGTGAAAGGATGTAGATATGGTGAGGGTGGAGTGGGATAGTCTCCATATGGAGGTTACTAGACTCCAAGGTCAGATATAGGTTGAGCAAGCACAGGCTGACAGTGGACAATAGGCACTAGCAGCACTACAGGTAGAGATGCAAGCAGAGAGGGCTAGAGCAGATAGTGCACAAGAGGCCTTGGTGGCCCTATAGGCATGGATGAATGTGGGGGAGTTTTCTAATGTTCAAATGAGGGAGGATGTGGAGGACCATACAAAGATAAAGGCCCTCCAACATGAGGTAGCGACACTATAGATAGAGAGGGACACCCATCAGGCACAATTAGATGAGTACCTCCAGTAGCAAGACATAGCCAGGCAAGTAGTACAATCGAGAGCAGAAATGGCGATCATCTAGGAGGCGATGGTGGCTCACCAGGTAGAGACACAAACAGTCTGAGAGGCGGCCTATTATAGGTTGTTCTATCATGATGTTGTGTCGGCCGACCAGTGGCAGTCTGATTTTTAGGCAGCCTCGAGCTTGTGGACCACAGGGGGTAGGGATAGATCAAAATAATCCATGGGACAGCACCGACTTCCCCGAGGCATGGGTACAGGGGGGCTGGACCCTCATAGCTTAGCTTCTAGATTTTGTATAGTGAGTAGTTTTGACAGAGATGCAGATGCAGTGGGTTTTTGATGATGCATTTGTTCACAATGGTTCTATATGATTCTTTTTGTATATGGACTACATAGACATTGATTCTTCGATATATATATATGACATGATTCGATGGGCCTATGTGTACATGGATGATTATGATTATGCAGATGATATCTATGATGTGGATACTAATATTTGTGATGTAGGATGTGTGTGATGTGATATTGCATGTATATGATGCCTAACATGTGTATGATGTAGGTTTGCTAGTGACTATGAGATGTATGCATTGTGTTATTTTTACATGTATGGATGCACTATATGTATTATGAGATGATTTTATGATGTATATGCCACTGTTTATAATGGATGCATGTAATGAAATAATGTAATCAATGAATGATGCAATATAATAATGAATAAAAATGCCTAATGAATAATGAATGTATCCTAAAATGTCAATAACTAATAATGCAAAGTGAAATGAACCTAATGAATGGACATGTGTCAAAATTCCTCACTTGTAAGAACCAGGTAGCGTAGCATAGGAGGGGGGGGGGGGAGGGAATAAACAGGACCCTTGTCTCAAGCATGACTTAATGAAACCCTGTACTACATGAACCCTAACTACATGATACCAAAAGATTCAATTGTGTTTATATAAAAGAGCACACCTTACTTTGATTTTGCAAATGAGTTTATGCATTATATGCTATAGAAGCATAAATGACATGACTCTTTTGTGTAGACTAGAGACATTAGAACAATAGGTGTAGTTTCCATAGTCATGATGGAACAAATGTCATATACACCTTGGAGAGGTATAAGTACACCCAAAGTCTTTTTAGGGATCTCTGGTGGAACATGTACTAACCCATTGCCCCCATTGCGCAATGCATAAACACAACCTGCAACTGACACACATGTTTTAAAGCCTCAAACTAAATCATACCACAAACAACACATGTAGTCAATGAGAGTGATTCAGGTACAACCAAAATATGGAAGATCAAGGTGCACCATAAAAGGCTTTCACTAACACACAAAATGAAATCAACCAAAAAGAGACCTCATGACCAAATAGTCATTTAGTCCACAATTCCTACCAAGAACCTTAAAGCCTAAAGGTGAATGTCGTAATGTCACATATAGGAAGGATTCATCCTATACAAGTTTGTTAGTTATCACAATTTGTTTGGTGGCAAGGGTTGTGAAAAGAACAAGTTTCTCGAATCATTAAGTCTTAAAGGTGATTTTGTTTAAGTCCTTTTATAGTCACTGTTGTGGGAAAAGCTCAATGTAATCGGATTTGAACAAGCACTTGATGGGAAAATGCCTAGTGGACGAGAGGTCTTTGGAAAAAAGGGAGTGAAATGAAGCCTCCCAGACAAGAAGTATTTTTTATTAGATGTATGAAAAGCGTGAGCTAGATGAGACATTGCACAAATAGAAAGATGAAATGGTGGAATGGGGTGAAGTGAAACGAGCCTTATAGATAATGGATCAAAATGCTTTTTTTAGGAACTTTTTCTTCTTTGTAATCTTTTTTCAAGAACATTTTATGATTTTTATTTTATTTTTTTGATTTTTCTGATTTTTTTTGTATTTTTCTGGGGTTATAACAACACTATACAAGAACTGCAAAACTCAAGCATAGAACTACTTAAGATGTTGGATATTTATAGGCTTAGGGAGTGGATCTCCCTCTAGAGTGGCAATCTGATATGCCTAGAACCATATTTGGTTGTAATGATAGATGTACCAATCCAATTAGCTTCAAATTTTCCTTTCTTTTCATGGTTCTAGAAATTCTTCATGTTATGCTGCAAAACTAAGTCACCCACCTCAAATTCCCATGGCTTGATTTTTTTGTGATACTGAAGCTGAAGATGATTTTGATACACATAGAGGTGGTTTAGGGCATTGAAGCATCTCTCATCGAGGAGTTGTAGCTCTTGCAATTGAGCAACTCTATATTCTTCTTTAGACATTAGATTCTTGAGAGAGATTCTGAGGGAAGGGAGCTCAATTTCGATGGGCAAGACAACTTTAGAACCATAAACAAGGGAAAATGGAGTGGCTCCTATAGGGGTATGGATGGAGGTACGGTAGGCCCAAAGGGCGGGAGCAAGATGGAGGTGTCAGTCATGACTAGCTGTATCAATGGTTTTCTTTAGGATTTTCAAAATGGTGTTATTAGTAGCTTCGACTTGGCCATTGCCTTGGGGGTAGTATTGGGTGGAAAAATGCTAGGTGATTCTAAATTTCCTACACAATGTGGCCACTTCCTAATTTTTGGAAGGCATTCCATTATCAGTCATGATGTCTTGAGGTATACCAAAATGATAGATAATGTAGTTCAAGATGAACTTCGAAATCTATTTTTCAAAGATTTAGGTTAATGGGATAGCCTTGACCCTCTTTGTGAAGTACTCAGTGGTGAAAATGATGTATTTGTGGCCATTTGCAGAATTTGGGTATACTTGACCAACAAGATCAAATCCCCAATGGTAAAAGGGCCATGGGGTAATGGTGGGTTGGAGGTCTTGGGCAGGGGTGTGTATCAAATTGCCATGTTGCTGACAAGGAACACATCTCTTCACAAAATGATAGGCATCTACTTCCATAGTAGTCCAATAGTAACCCATTCTAAGAAGCTTTTTTGCTAACATAAGGCCACTAGAATGGGCATGACATATCCCTTGGTGGACCTCTTCTAGCATCATTCTAGCTTCATCTAAATTGAGACATTAGAGGAGGGTTCCATCAAAATATTTTCAAAAAAGTGTATCACCCAGGATAGTATAGCGGGTAGTGCGATGGATGAAGGTTTTACTTTGATTTGGGGTGAGGGCTATGGGAATGGTTTTTCAACATAGATAGGCAAAAATTTCAGCATACCATGGAGACTCAAGACCAACAATCTCATACACCAACTGTGAATCATTTTTCTCATATGCAGGAATAAAAAGATTCTCAACAAGAAACTCACATTTAGCACTATACTCAGGCATGGTAATCATGAAGGCAATGGTAGCCATAGCATCTACTACTTTTTTATTAGCCCTTGGTATCTACTAAAAGACTATCTTTGAGAAGTGTTGTTTAAGATCCTCAACTATTTTGCAAAATGGCAACAACTTTTCATCCTTTGTGGGGTATTCATCTGTAACTTGTTTAATGACCAGTTGCGAGTCTCCAAAGATAAGAAGGTTTTTTATATTCCATCTAATAGCCTGACACAACCCAACTAATCCTTCATACTTAGCTATATTTTTTGTGCAAAGGAATGATATCCTATAAGACTTAGGAATGAGATCTCCTTGTGGTGTAACAAACAAAATTCCTACCCCTGATCCCTTTTGTGTGAAGGAACCATCAAAAAATAACTTCCAGTGTGTACTAGGGGTAACAGTCATAATTGTGTCATCTAGAAAATCTACTACTATGGGATGGTCTCCTGGAAGAGGAGCTTTAGCAAGCTGATCTACAATTACTTGTCCCTTAATGGCCTTATGCTCCTATAAACAATGTCGAATTCACTCAAAATCAAGATCCATTTGTAGCTTGACCAGTGAGGGAGGCTTTTGATAGAAAATATTTGAGTGGATCTATTTTGGCAATGAGATGTGTGGTATGATTAAGCATATAATGGCATAGTTTCTACGTACAAAAGACTACGACCAAACAAGCTCTCTCAATAGCAGTGTAATTCAACTCATAGCCAACTAATGTTCGACTAAGATAGTATATAGCTTGCTTATTACCATTGTCATCTAGTTGTGCCAAAAGGGCACTTAAGGCAACTAAAGTGGCTGAAATGTATAGGATCAATGGTCATCTTGCAATTGGACGGACTAGAATTGGAGGATTAGCCAAGTAAGCCCTAATTTGTTCAAATACTTTCTAACATAGGAAATCCAATTGAAATTTAGTTTCTTTATGAAGTAAATGTTGAAGTGGATGAACCTTGTCTGCTAACCTAGCCACAAAGTGTCTGATGGACTATAACTTTCCCTAAAAAATTGAGGAGTTGTTTCAATGTGGTAGGTGGAGGCATTTCCATGAAAGGCTTTTACTTTGGTGGGATCTACCTCAATACCACTTCTTGACACAATGTAGCCTAACAACTTGCCTGATTTGACCCCAAAAACACATTTCTTAGGATTTAGGTGCACTTTATATTTTTCCAACCTTTCAAAAATGGTGGTGACTAAATCAATGTGGGAATCACGTGTCTTTGATTTTCTTGGGATGTCATCAACATAGTCCTCCATTATGACATGTAAAAGATCATGGAATACTATACTCATTGAGCATTAATAAGTGGTGCTGACATTCTTCAAGCCAAAAGGCATGACTTGATAACAAAAGGTTCCCCACGGGGTGGTAAATGTCATTTTGTGTTGATCTTCTTCTACAATTTTGATTTGGTTCTAACTGGAGAAACCATCCATCAGAGACAACATCTCATGTCCAGCAGTCAAATCCACTATGATGTCTATGTTAGGAAGTGGAAAATCATCCTTAGGACATGCAAGATTTAAATCTCAAAAATCTAAACAAACCTAGATGCCCCTAGATGCTTTCCCTATAGGAAAAATGTTGGAGACCCACTCAAGATAATTAATAGGATGGATAAACTTTGCCTCTAACATTTTTTGCAATTCTGCTTTCACTAAAAGTGCTACCTTAGGATGCATTTTGCGCAACTTTTGCTTCACTAGTTTAATCTTGGGATCAACTGTCAAGTGATGCACAACCAAATATGTTTCTAAACCAAGCATGTCTCTATATGTCCATGAAAAATTGATTTTACCTTTTTTTAAGAATTTAGTCATTGCCTTTTATTCTTTAGGACTTAAAGTAGCTACAATGTAGGTGATTTGTGGATTATCCTCTGTACCCAAATTGACTGGAATTGTGTCCTTATTCAAAATAGATGACTTTTATGGTGGTAAAGATCTAAATGGAAAGTCAATATCTCCCTCTTCTAGTGCCTCTAAGAGGTTTTCACCAGAAGATGTGTTCTTTATAATATCTTTTTCTTCAACCAAGAGTGCCCTAAAAGAGTTTTTACTAGAGTATGTTTCTTTTATTTTTCCATTTTTATTTTCTTTTTCACTTTTGTGACTAAGAGAGTTGACTTGGCTACCAAAGTAGGCTTCCTCATTGTATTGGATCTCATGTTCATAATCTTGGAGATTCTTAAGGCCAAAGAGTGCACTGTGCCATCACTGCTTCATTAGAGTTACAGATATCAAGAGTTGGTGGTGTGTCTTGAAGATCCTAGTCTATAATGTCAGGGTTGGTGAGGGGTAGGTCAGTGGATGAAAGGTCATCTATGGTAATGGCATGGATATGGTTATCTAGGTCATCCTCAATGTATTGGAAGGCTACTTCGAAGAATTCCTCCTCTTCAGTCTCAGAATCATATTCAACCGTACAATAGTTGTCAGCAAAGGACACCTTGGGTTTAATGGAGCCCAAACTACATCCTTTAGGATAGCTATTAGCTTCAAGGGGTTGTCTAATTCCATCTTCTTTAGGTCCAAGGTTGGTACCATGATATCTTATATTTTTGATAATGGGAGGGGCCTTAACATACTTATTCTTGGGGAACCCCACAAGTTCATCTTTTCCATCAAAATATAGCCAATCTAGGATATTATATTCCATATGTTCATCACTAAGTGATCCCCAATATTTGAATGGTGTCTTGTTAACATGCATAACATCCTTGTTGGCAGGAGGTGGTAATTGTGAAGGTTTTCCAAAGGATCGAGGGGAGAGTGGTAGTTGTCCAACACACAAGGCATTTTCAAACTTATACTCTCCCATTCCCAAATTAGTAAAAGTAACCTTCTTCCCTATAGTATTGACCTTAGCATCTTCCACATTTTCTTTTCCTTTGTGGGAATTGGAATCACTATTGGATAACTCTAGCACTGTAGTGTAAGGTGATTATGTTATTATGAGAGGCTTAGGTATAACCTTAACAAACTCATTGATTGGACAAAAGTTTGCTGGTGCACCTTCCAATCTTTTACAAAAGGCAAAAGGTGTGGGATCACTTGGAATTGTGACCTCTCTTCCTTGGTGAGGAGATTTCAAGCATTGATGGTAAGTAGATGGTACCACCTTTAGTGTATGTATCCAAGGTCAACCAAGCAAAATGTTATATGGAAATTCCAAGTCTAGGACATGGCACTCAGTATTTATGACGGCTAGTCCAACCTTTAGTGGTAACATGATAACTCTTTTTTATTCTCTTTCTCTTTCATCATACGCTTTGATTATTATCCTTTTATTAACATCTAAGAGGTCTTCTGGAAGTCCCAAGAAATGAATCATCTTCAATGTACATAGGTTCAAACCAGATCCATTATCTATAAGGACTCTTTTAATCTTATGTCACTATATGAGGACTTCAATGTGGAGCAACAAATTATGGTGGGGATCAGGATCTTGGAAATCTTTGTCTGTGAAGATAAGGTGTTGTTGTGTGACAAGGTTTCCAATCATGGTGGTGAATTGGGAGGCATTAATTTTTTCAAGAACACAAGACTCTAAAAGAGCCTTCTCCAAAATTTCTTTGTGGATGGGTGATGTGGTTAGGAGCTCTAAAATGGATATTTGTGCAAGAGTCTTACCTAACTGGGACAACACATCATAGCAAAAAGTGGGCCTTTGTGAAGTGGATGGCAGAGCAGGCATATGTGGAACTAATGGATTAGTGGGGTTGGTAGTGGCAACTTGCAAAGTAAGTCTTGCTCGTTGAATAGTTGCATCACAATCAGCTACTTGTAGGACAAGGGTATTCACGTGAGTGTCTACCTCTTCAATGCAGCCACACATGGAGTCAAAACCACATATATCATTGGTTTCTATTTTACCACACAAGGAGTCAAACCCCAATATGTGGTTAGTAGAATAGTCATAGGGTAATGCATTTAATGTGGAAGCTTGATTTTGATTGTTTGTATTGTTGTTTCCATTATTGTTATTGTCATTGTTGTGATTAGGAAATGGCTTTTGGAATATCTTCAACTTAGCATTTTTAGAGGATGGTCCTCCTTCTACCTCAATTTCTCCATCATCGACAAGATTTTGAATAAAGACTTTGAGTTTTATACACTTGTTTGTGTCATGTCCTTTGATGCGATGGTATTTTCAATATTCATTTTCCCTATACCATTTCGATTTGGGTTGATTTTCATTAAAGGGTCGTGTGTTGGGAAATACCATCAAATTTTGATCCACTAGTTTTTGGAATATGGTTTCCTAAATTTCATGAAAGTTAGTGAACTTCCTATTTCAATCATAATCATGGTTGTAATTATGGTTGTTGCAAAAGAACAATTGTGTTTGATTGCGAGATTGACGATTATTTTAATTATGATTGTCATGGTTTGAATTGTTGTTGTTTTAGTTATGATAGTTGTTGTCGTTGTTGTTTCCTCCTTGAAGTTTTTGTACACTTTTAACATCAGTGACACCACCATGTGTGACACCTTTGTTTTTGGACCAAAACTTGGGTTTGCTATTGTTGTTTATGTCATTGTTTGAGGACGATGAGCTATAGTGTTTAATGACACCTTTGTCTAAAAGCCCATTTTCAATACTTTTGCCTCTCTTGACTAATGTAGTGAAGTCTTCAGGGCTAGCCATCTTCATGTGAAAAGACATCTCTGGTATCAGGTTTTTGATAAATATATCCACAAGGTCAGAATCCTCAAATTTTTAGGGCATGCAGTTAGCAAGATGTCTCCATCATTGTAGAAAATTGGCAAATGTTTTACCGTTTTGTTGTTTTGTGTTGCACAAATCACTTAATGTGGCATGGTGTTCAATGTTGTAAGAGTATTGTGCTACAAAATTCCTCATTAAATCATTGAAAGAGGTAATGAAACCCTTGGGTAAGTTCATTAATCACTCTAGTGCGGGGCCTCCAAGACTTTGTGTGAAGAGCCTCTTAAGATAATCTTCATTATAGGCTACTTCTTGACACAAAATCAAGAATTCCTTGAGATGTGTGATAGGACATGTTTCTTTCGTGTATTTTTTGAATTTAGGAATCTTAAAGTTTAGTGGGAATGGTATCATGCTAATGGATCTATCGAATGGAAAGGGACAAACTTCCTCAAAAGTGAATTCCTTCACCCCTTTGTTGGTCATGGAATGTACCAAGTTTCGAAGTTCATGCAATTGTTAGGCTAAATATTGGTTTGGTTGTACTTGTGACTGTTGAGAATTTTTAAATCCACCTCTCAAGCTATAAGGAGTTCCAAACGTATTGTGAGGTGGTGGGAGTGCTCCACTTTAGCCAATGTATTGATATGCAGTCATTGGAATTGGCACAGATTTTTCCACCACACTTGTTGGAATTTGCAAATAAGCAGAATACATTGGTTATGTTGGAATTGCCATCTATTGAGTAGACACCTATCCAATGTTTAAGCATCCTATAGTTGGACCTGTTAAGGTGGACTGTGGAATACTAGCATGCATAGTAGTGTTAGGTATGGCACTAATGATTTGTTGGATATGTTTCACACTTAATTGGAATGTTGGTTTTGTGGTGCCACTTGATGTCGATGCAGCACTAATTGTCACTATGGGTCCTTGGCTAGATGCTTGGGTTGTGTTTGGGAATATGGGAGCACCACCCTTCGTAATTTGGCTAAACAAGGTGGTCTCATCAAAGCTTGTAGGGACATTAACACCATCTTTAACCAAGTTCAGGAAGATCTTAGTCTTGTTTGCCTTAATAAATTTTTCCATCATTTTGACATTGTATGGATCTACAAGGAGCGTTTGGACACCATTAAGGATATTGTTGTTCTCCATAGGGTCTTCTTTGTGGTATAATTCTTCATCATTAGTTCTCAAAGTTGTGTTATAGAAAGGATCTTCTGGTTCTTATGTGGATGTTAAGCTAGGCATACCAAAATTTAAACTAGAGGGAAATCCTCCCCCCAAAGATGTTGTTTGTGGATGAAAAGGATTCTCCATCTCTTTTTTTCTTAATAATTCCAATAAGCGAGACATGGGATTAAATGTGAATCTATCGGATCGTGTAGGTATCATACAATAAAGACCAAACCAATGGGTGGAAGACTATAGAAGAAAGATAGGAATGTGAGAGAGAACTGTTGAACCTTATGCAATGAAAGGGGCCAATAACCTAAATGTAAATAAAAGACCTTGATTTAGCAAACAAAGTGTGATTATAGGCTAAAAGTATATTTCTCCTACCAAAGATGGTCAAGTGATCTTTAAGCAAGATAAGCCACCAAATTGACTATCCACTATTTAGAGATGGACTTGTGATCCCAAATGAGTGATAGGTGTTTGCTTGTGGATAAAATGTCTAGTGTTATGATCTCGAAATGGGTTCTTATGTCAAAGTTTTAGGTTCAAAATTCTCTAGAGGAAGTTTGCAAATGGAAGACTCGAAATTTGGAAAATGGGGTTGATGTGGGAAATGAAGATGTGGTGGTCACTTACACTCAATCCTCACTTACAGGGAACAAAAACCTTGGGTTTACTCTAGGGAAGGTAGACCAATTTCAAAGTTTTTCATTGTACTCAATTCTATCATAACAGTCTTGTCTAGCCTCTTCTTTTTGGATGTCTTTGATAGCATATCAAAATTGTTTATCACCGTGTGCTAGGTTCTTCCTTTCTTTATAGACAAATGGTTTGGACAATTTTACCTTCTTATGTTTGACTTTGTTGGTCATGGCAGAAACAAAATAAAACTTAGTTTCAAGCACAAACTGCAACTAGACTCAACCAATTTCAAATGCTAGACCAATATAGAACTCTTGAAAATAACTATGAGTCAAGAGGACCCACTTACCACTATTTCACTCACTGAAGTTTAGCTCACAATTTCACTCATCACTTGTTTGATGTTTGGTGTTGGTTTTGAATGTTTAAACAATCAAGCACGTAGAACATGTCGACAATCCTAATAAGGCTGCAACTAGGATGTACAAGGATTATCTAAAGGGTGTCCTCGATATACACAAGGTATGTGAGGCCCAAGTTTGTAGATGAAA
This sequence comes from Cupressus sempervirens, assembly GCA_028749045.1. Taxonomy (NCBI): domain Eukaryota; kingdom Viridiplantae; phylum Streptophyta; class Pinopsida; order Cupressales; family Cupressaceae; genus Cupressus; species Cupressus sempervirens. Next base: position 606,470,368 of record CM053787.1, read on the forward strand.
GAAAATAATGCCACACAGCTGGGAGAAGACGGTAACTCAAATATCCACCTTCACTTCACAAAGATATACAGTTCTTTGGGGCTTAGCCAAGAGTGACAAGATTTTACTTTCAAGAGAGGTGGCTTTTGATTCACCTCTTAATTCTTATACTCTGCTAGAACACTGGAGTTGAGGTCATCCCAAGGGGTGATAAAATCTCCAAGTAGGCCTCCTTAAAAAAAAAAAAAAAAAAAAACAAGACCACTTATTTCTTGTGCACTCAAGATCACCCGAAGGCACGAGAGGAGAGAATATGTAAGTGGCCTCGGGGTTTCAAAAATACTTGTTCTTTCCCAATGAAGCTTTAAGTTTTGTAATCTATTCTTGAAGACACACTTGTTTAAGCATACATTGTTCTTTCCAACTTGAAATTGTTGTCAACATAAATAAAAAGTACAGATTCATCAACAATAAAGTAAATCACTCATGAACATAAACAAATTTTTGAAAATGAAACCAATTCCCTTAAGTCATTCAAGATTGTGTGAGTTCATTTTAAGCACCAAGTCCAAATGTTTGCTACCCCAAGCATTCATGTCAATTTCCTTAAGGCATTCAAGAGTGTATGAATTCCTTTTAAGTACCAAATCCAAATGTTTGTTTTCCTAAGCATGCATTCCAATGAAAAGATTATTCATTCTTTTAATAGCATTCAAGAGTGTGTTAGCTACCTATACATCCATTCCAATGAAATATGAATAAATTTTTCTTAAGCTATTCAAGATTGGATGTAATTTTTTCCCTTAAAGCATTTAAGAGTGTGTTTGGATTTTACTTTTTAATTTGCAACATACATTCAAGGACAAATGGTTATTCATACAAGTTCATTAACCTTTTAATCCTAAAGTGATAAAAATCACTATGAGTTTATTTTTAATCCTTCCAAGGTCTGTTTCCTGCAATGTAAATTTGTTAGAAATCCCTGCAAATAATCAATCAGTGAATAATGTGTTTAAAATTCAACAAATTTGTCAAAAATTAGAGACGACAGAATACAAGCACAGATGACAGAACTGCGTAGATGATAGAACAGGCAAACAATGAAGTATAGGTTGTATGTTTCACAAACACATGACAACTTTGTCAAGCACAGACAACAGTTCAGGTTTGGAGATGCTAAAACTTGAGATGACAAAAGTTAAGCAGCACATAATGTAGATGACAAACCAAGGATCGCAGATGAAAAAACTAGAGTTACAAATGACAGAATTATGGGTCACAGACGATAAAGTACACTACCTACATGACGGTTTGGTTTTTTAGCAACTTCAGGTCTACCCACAATGCAGATGACAATGTAAACCACACAAACGACAGTTTGGATTTTTAGCAATTCAAATCTTCCCACCACAAAGATGACAGATTAAGTTGCACAGATCATAGAACTAGACTTCAATGCAAAATATGTGGGTTTAATACAGTGGTGCGGAGACACCAATCTGCGCAGATGTTGATCTGCACAGACGCTAGTCTGCAAAGACGACAAAATGCAAATGACACTACATGTTGCACAGATGATAATGCACTAATTTTGGTGAAAAATAACAGTTTCTTGATAGATTTTTGAAAGGAAAACAAGGACGTGTGTCCCACCAGAAGTGCCAAAATCTATGTAAGAAAGCCAGCCTATTGGAAGCAAGAGAAAATAAGCAAACATTAGCCAATATGCATATATCAAATGTTCAACAATAAAATGAAAACTAACACACACTTGCTTGAGTTTTGCAACTCAAAGCAACCAAAAGAACAAGTCTTCAAGCAACCTCAAACAGCTCAACAAAGGCACCCATGAGAGGCCTTGTTGGTGTGTTTAGATTGGAGGGATGTTGGTGTGCTCTCCCAAAACACAACTATGGTGAATCTCTTGATAGAAAAATGCAAGTATGATAATGATCCTATGCTAAATGAGTGGAGAATACTTCAGACAATGGCTATGGAAGCAGCCATGTTTGAGAGCATTCAAAGGATATGGAGATAGATGTAAGAAAGAAACTAATCTAACAATGCAAAATGAAATGAAATCTATCAACTACTAAGAGTTAGTAACAATTCAACTATGAAAATCACTGAGAGCTCTAGCAACAAACTAGCATGATAACAATGCATATGAGAGAGATGAAAATGCTTGAGACAAGGGCTCTATTTATAGGCTTGAGAGAAGCCCTGGTGAGGTGGAATCTATGTGGCATTCACATAGGTGCCACATGAGAAACAAGTAGGAAAGTCATGCAAGTGGTCAGCATTCAAAGTTTGCTCACACGTGTGAGCAAACTTGAAGAAAGGAGTCGGGGACAAAGTTGTAAGAGGTGTGGAAGGCATGAGGGGTGTAGAAAGTGTGAGTGTTCCTCACACATGTGTGAGCACACACTTAGGATTAAAAGGGGGTTTAGCAAGGTGTTTAGGGTAATTAGGTGGGATTAAGTGATGGGTAGACTTAGAAGGATGAAAGAGATGGTTGTAGACTAGGTCTTAGACTAGATTTAAGACTAAATTAAATATGATTTCATTTAATCACAGGTTTAAAGAAATTAATAGAATTGAGGGATTTAAATAAATAGAATTTATTTTAAAAGGGGATTTATGGAGGATCATGTATCAAATAAATTTAATACATTAGGGATGGAAGTATTTAAATTAAATTTAAATACATAAGAAAAGTGAAATTTAATTAAATAAATTTAATTAAATAAGTAGAAGAATATGAAAAATATAATTAATTAATAAATAATTAGTTATAATGTCAAGGCCAATACTAAATAAATTAATATAGTGTTTGGGATGATTTTAAGTATCTACAACAGTACATGAGTTAGTTCTAGAGGGTTCATTTGAGAGATGGTTTAGCATTGGTTATCTCCTTGTGCATATGTTGTTATGTTGGTTAAGTTTGGGAGATGGTTTTATATTGGGCATATTCCTTAGTTTAGAAATTGTTATTCCTTGAGTTAGGAATGGTTTATGAGTTTGATCTTCTTGTGAGAGGCTTACATTCATGATTAGTTATATGGTATGGTTTGGGTGTTGTTATAGCTTCTTTTTGGGGTTTTATCGAGATCTTGCTTGTACAATTTACATCTAGAGGTGTGTGTAGAAGGACATGATACAGGTTATGATTTGCATGATTTCTATTTAGTCTTGATTATCTTCTTGGATGTTCAATTTTCTTATATTGGATTTGAGATTTGTTAGAGATTGTGATCACTTTTTTGTGCTCATGTATGTCATGTGAGAGCTGACATGGTTATTCCTTTATATCTTTCCTCTGTTGGTTGTGGAGAGCTTGGAAAACTATTGGAGATTTTTTATAAGAGTTTTTCTTATAGGTTATTAGATTATGTGTTGTGGATGTCCTTAATGTTAGAAATGCTTTAGAATAATTGAGAGGGGGAGTGAATCAGTTATTCAAGGTCCAAATGTCTAATTAAAACTTTTTCATCAAGTTAAGTGAGCCTATTAAATTGTTCATACATTCAAGCTTAAACTTTTCCTACTTAGCAAGTTATTGTAAATCAACATGCAAGCATAACACATAAAGAATCAACACATAACATAGTGATTTATGTGGAAACTCAATTTGGAAAAAACCACTAGTAACATGCTACTCAATTCTCACTCTTTTGAAGTGATGCCTTGCGAAAGGCTTGCCCTATTAAAGGCTACAACACACTATTAAATGTGACCTGGTTAAAGGATTTAACCACCCTGTTAGAAGTGGGCCTAGTTAGAGGACTTTAGAATGTTCACTTGGAATGTCACCCTGTTAAAGGATTTACAAATGGTTGTTAAACCACCCTAAGTCTATGGGATTTTACCCTATCTTGCACAATTGTTAGAGAGTAACAATAAGGGGTTTTGACTTGATTTCAATTCACAACTTATCTTGTAGATTTTAGATCTCTATTCAGCTCTTCACAATTTGCTTGGTTTTCAGTCTCTGTAGCTCTAACAGCTTTTCCTCTTTTCAGTCTCCATGCTCAATGTACCAGTGCAATCTTCTTTCTAACCACTTATCAAAGTAGAGTCTTTGTGCTTTGTTCTTTCTTCTCCTCTTGATGTCTTCTCCTTGACACCTTTCAACCACTTCACAATTTAGCACCCTAGTAGGTCTAGTTTCTTGGCCTGTGACTCCTTAAATAGAAGTTTGTAATTATTTTTTCCGCTTGATTCTTCCCTCCTTAAATCTCTATTCGAATGGATTAGGTAGGATTCATTAAATCTAACCCACATCTTGTTTCTTCTAGAAACATCATGAAGAATCCTCTTGAATTCCCTCAAAAATAGTTTACATAAAATTTTGTACCACCAGCTCATCATCCTTATCCTCCATCTGGTTCACAAATTCAAGGTAACAACTTTGTCAGCTCAGTTTGACAAATCTTTGACTTTTCCAATAATGTAGCAACTTGGCACTATTGAAATTTTGGTGCTTGGCACATACTGAATTACTCGACATCAACTACATTTTACTGATGCTTAGCACCTACTATGAATTCACTTAGCATCCACTACTTTTTACTGATGCTTATCACCTACTATGGATTCACTCGGCATCTACTACGTTTTACTAATGCTCGGCACCTGTTACTTTGCTCAGCTCCTTGTATATCACTCAACACACTAGATTTTGCTTTTGCTAGGCACTAACTAAAAATCTACTTGGCTTGAACTAGCTTGCTTGTCACTCACTAATGAACTTAGTTAACCTTTGCAGACATCCTTGTTGCATCTTATTCTTTCAATGTTTCTAAGTATGGCCAACCTCTATATCTTCAAGTATATTATCAATACATATTTTACCATTGTCTTAACTAATCCTTGCACTTCATTACAAAACCATAACTCAACCTTTCCCTTAGGTGCTTTTGTTACATCTTGTTGATTAAATCCTCTTTATCAATCAACTAAGTGATAGTACTTGGATCTTATATGAAATTGTCATTCTAGAAAATAGCAGGTTTGACATCAATGACAAAACAATGATTGAAAATATTCTTTAACAATAGTCTCCCTCTTTGCAATCACTCTTTTTCATTCTTCAACAATGATCTTTTCAATCAGATTTCTAACAATCTCCCTCTTTAGCATTGATGGAAAACCAAACTGATCAGCCAAGTTATCAAAATGTTAACTAAGTTAAAACAATAAATCAAATGCCAAAAGGAAAATGTGTTACCATTAGTTTTCAAAACTCCCTCTCTAATATGTTATCCTAATTTCTTTGCTTCTATTTCTCCCTCTTTTCTATGGCTTACCACTGTTCACTTTGATCTTGTACTGCTCCTCACTCCTTACATTATTTCTCCCTTTTTATGCATTGATCATATTCTAATATTCTAGTATCAACTACTTCTCCCTCTATCCATTTGATCTTGCTACTTCTTCCTCTATCCAATATAATGTTGTTGATCAAATGTTGTTGATTAGTTTCTTGCTACTTCTCCCTCTTTGACAACAACGCCAAAGACACATTATCTTAGCATCTTGACATACAAGTATAGCATTTGTAGGTACTCCAATTTCTCCCTCTGTCACCTAACTTGTGACTGATTTGAAACTTCAATACTTTGATTACTTTAGGCATGATCCTAAAGTAAATATCCTCTGCATCAATTTGTAATATGTCAATAATCAACTCATTTGATGCAGGGCAGTCTTACTTTTTCTCAAGTAGCCTTGGCTAGGGGTATCACTCCTAATTTACCTCTAAGATACAGAAAAGTATCTTTAGGTAGTGCTTTTGTGAAGATGTCAGCAATCTGTTCCTTTGAGCTGACATATTTCATCCTTGTTTGTCTTCCACCAATTCTCTTATATAGTGATACTTAATTGCAATATGTTGTATTTTAGCATGCATCACAGGATTCTTTGATATGTTGATGGCACTTGTGTTATCACAATAGAGTATCACAAGTTTAGTTACCTCTCCCTTCATACCTTGCAACAGATGTTTGATCCATACAATATCAATGCAGTTGATAGCAATAGCAACATACTCATCTTATGTTGTGGATTGTGAATTACAACTTTTCTTTTTTCTGGTCCAAGTAATCAATATTTTAACTAAGAAAAGTGCTCCTCCATTGGTGCTTTTTATGTCATCAATATTACCTCCCAAATCTTCATTAGTGTAGGCTTTCAACTCAAACCTTTCACTTCTCTTGTAGTATAAACCAAAGTCATTAGTTCCTTTTAAGTACCTCGGTATTCTTTTTACTGCCATCAGATGATTTTCTCTTGGATTAGCAAAAAAAATTTGCCACTATTCCAATAGCTAAGGCAATGTCTGGTCTACTATGCACAACATACTACAACTTTCCAATCATTGATCTATACATTATCTGATTTACTTCAGTTGACTCATCATTCTTGGATAACTTATGTCCTATTACCATTGGTGTACTAACTAGTTTTGAGTCTTCTAATCCAAATTTCTTGAGTATTTCCTTGATGTATTTTGATTGGGTCACAAATATACCATGCTTTAGTTGATGTACTTGCAATCCAACAAAGAATTTGATTTCTCCAAATATTGACATCTCAAACTCATGTTTCATTTGGTCAGCAAAATCTTTGCATAGAACATCTTTTTCTCCAAATATTATATCATCAACAAAGATCTTAGATATCAAAATGTCTTTGCCTTTTTCTACCTTAATGTACAAGTTGTTGTTGTCGTATGTTTTCTCAAATCCTATCTTCACAAGATATTTGTGTAGTCTCTCATACCATGCTCTAGGTGCTTGCTTCAAACCATAGAGTACTTTATGCAGTTTGCAAACCATATCTTTGTTGTTGTCATCAACAAATCCCTCTAGTTGTTCTATGTAGACTTCCTCTTCTAATATACCATTCAGAAAAGCAGACTTCACATCCATTTGGTAAACTTTGAAACCTTTATAAGTAGCATATGCAAGTAGTGTTCTAACTCCTTCCCTTCTTGCAACAGGGGCAAATGTTTCCCCATAGTTCAATCCTTCTTCTTGTGCATAACCTTTGCAGACTAGTATGGCCTTGTTTCTTTTTATCTCACCATTCTTATCAAGTTTGTTCCTAAAGACCCATTTTGTACCAATTACATTTTTATCAACTTCTCTTGGAACTAGGTTCTAGGTTTTGTTCTTCTCAATCTGATCTATCTCTTCTTCCATAGCTTTAAGCCAATTATCATCTTGCAGTACATCTTTCACTATTTTGGGCTCAATCTTGTTGGATAGACATGATTCATTCCTTAGTCTATTCCTTGTCATTGGCCTTGCATCCTTTTCTCCAATAATTTTTTCTGTAGGGTGATGTCTTCTCCATACCTAGCTAGTCTTGGTTTTGTCCTTCTTTCCATGTTTGATCCTTTAGCTTCAGAGTCACTTTGCACATCACCATCTAGTATTACATTGTCTCTTTCATGTATACTATTTTCAAAGTTAGAATGTGCATTTTCTTCATTCTACAACTTGGCTTCTAAATGTAGCTTGGCATTCACTAACTGTGACTCAGCTAATACTAAAATTTGTTGTTGATTCCCAACTTGTTTGGCACCTTCATCTTCAATTGTCATTCCTTCATAGGAGTATACAAAAGATCTATAATCTTCTGGTTTCTTGGATTCATCAACTTGGACTTTTGCATGCTCATCAAAATTTACATTTGCACTCTCCACAATCTTGTTAATGTTAGTATTCAAATACTTATATGCCTTGCTTCTAGTGGAGTATCCAAGGAATATGCCTTCATCACTCTTTACATCAAACTTGTCATTTGTAGTATCTTTAAGAATATAGCATTTACAACTAAATACTTTGAAATGTTTTACATTAGGTGAGTGACCATACCATAGTTCAAAAGGTGTTGTATTTGTACCTTTCTTGACTTGTACTCGATTCAGGGTGTAAATAGCAATACTTACAGCTTCTCTCCAGTACTTTAGAGCAACATTTTTCTCCATCATTAATGTTCTAGCACAATCTATCACTGATCTATTCCTTATCTCAGCAATGTCATTTTGTGGGGGAGTTTTTGGTGTTGATGTTTGTCTCTTGATTCCCTTGTCATTGCAAAATATCACAAATTCTTTTGATGCAAATTCCCCTCCTCTATCTAATCTCAGGCACTTCAAACTTTTTCCTGTTTCTTTCTCAACTCTAGCCAAATACCACTTAAACATTTGAAATGCTTCAAATTTTTGCTTTAAGAACATGGTAGTCATCATCCTGGAGTAGTCATCTACAAATAGCATTATGTATCTATCTCCTTGGTAGATTTGAACTTCTATTGAACCACATAAGTATGTATGCACTAATTCTAGTACTTCTTTAGAAGTGTAGCTTTTGCTTTTAAAATTTGACTTACTCATCTTCCCTAGTTGATATTGTTTGCACATTGTATTTCCAGACTTCTTCAGCTTAGGCAAACCTCTGACTTTCTTCTTTTTGCTAATGCTAATCAGATTATCAAAGTTGACATGACATAACCTTTTGTGCCATAACCACACATCATCAAGTCTAACAATAAGACAGGTTGCATTTTCCATATCTAGGTAAAACAAGTTACTTCTAGTTTGTTCTCCTTTTCCTATTAGATTTCCATTAGTATCATAGATTTTGGCAGTTTTTTTTATAAATTCTACTTTGCAACCTACATTGCCTAATTGTGATACACTCAACGAATTGTAGTTCAATCCTTCAACATAGTATACATTATCACATAAAATTTTCTTTGTAAGTTTAATAGAACCTTTTCCTTTGATTTGGCAAGGAGCATCATTTCCAAATCTAACACCATTTCTATCATACTAGGTACAGGTTATAAACTTACTTTTGTCTCATGTCATGTGATGTGAGCATCCACTATCTATGATCCATTTGTCATTCTTGTTCACACAGGTTGCCAGTGTTGTTGCCTCATCTTCATATGATTCATCCTTCATGGCTACATAGACTACCTCATCATCATTCTTATCAGAATCCTCTTCAACAATGTAGCATCTTTTTCCTTTATCCTTGTAATCTCTTCTATCATCTTCTCTTTTGTTCTTGTACTTGTTTCCTTCTTTGTAGTTCTTCTTCTATGTACACCTTGTAGCAATATGACCTACTTCATTGCAATTATAAAAAATGATAGGCAGCTTACCTTTGAATTTACCTTTGCCTTTATGAAATCTTCTGGCCAATAATGCTTCCAATTGTTCCACGTCTTCCTCATTTGTTCTATTGTCACTGGATGCATGTTTTCCTTTTCTACTCTTCTTCTTTGATTTCACCTCCTCAGTATCTTTCAATGATAACTTAGCCTTGAAAGTAAATTCAAGATTCTTAGGTCTGTAGTTATCAAAGTTGGACAACTCAAAAGCAGTAAGTCTCCCTACTATTCCTTCAAAAGTTAGCTGATTTCCTGTGACACACCTCAGCTCTTGGATGGCTAAAACTCTAATAGTATAGATAGAAAGTAAGGTTTTTAAGTATTTAGTATTGACAGTATCATCATCCAAATGACCACCTAGAGTTCTTATTGCACTTACCACTTCTTTCATTCTAGAGGCATATTGAGCAACATTCTCACCTTCCTCCATTTTCATGTCATCAAACTTTTCTAAGGCTTTCTCTTTTTTCTCTTTAAATATTTTGATCTCCTCCATAGATATTTGATAAGGCTTTCCACATCTTGAATGTAGAATCACATCCTTTGATGTCATCAAACTCAGCATATTTGAGTGCAGAGGCAATCTCCAACATTGCCTAATTATGCTCCTTCCTTTTGTTCAAATCATCTGCAGTAAGGGGTCCAGTTGGATCTATATGTTCCACTCCAATTGAGGTTTTTGCATAATCACCTATTAATCCAAGGTGTAGTTTTATTAGGCTTTTCCATGCAATGAAGTTATCTTTGTTGAGCTTGGGAACTTCTCTCTTGGATATCTTGATCTTTTTGTTTCTAGTACCTTTAAACTAAATCAACAAATGGCTCTGGTACTAATTGTTAGAAATTATTTAGAATAACTGGGGGGGGTGAATCATTTATTCAAGGTCCAAATGTCCAATTAAAATTTTTTCATCAAGTTAAGTGAGCTTATTAAAATGTTCATATATCCAAGCTTAAACTTTTCCTACTTAGCAAGTTACTGTAAATCAACATGCAAGCATAACACATGAAGAATCAACATATAACACAGTGATTTACGTAGAAAGCCAATTTTGGAAAAACCACCAGTAACATGCTACTCAGTTCTCACTCTTCTGAAATGATGCCCTATGAAAGGTTTGGCATGTTAAAGGCTACAACACACTGTTAAATGTGACCAGGATAAAGGATTTAACCACCCTATTAGAAGTGGGTCTAGTTAGAGGACTTTATAACATTCACTTGGAATGTCACCCTGTTAAAGAATTTACAAATGGTTGTTAAACCAACCTAAGTCCATAGGATTTGACCCTAGCTTGCACAATTGTTAGAGAGTGACAATAAGGAGTTTTGACCTGATTACAATTCACAACTTATCTTGCAGATTTTAGATCTATGTTCAACTCTTCACAATTTGTCTGGCTTTCAATCTCTGCAGCTCTGACAGCTTGTCCTCCTTTCGAGATTTTTCTCCTTGAGTCTCCATGCTTGATGTACCAGTGTAATCTTCTTTCTAACCACTTATTGATGCAAAGTTTCTATGCTCTATTCTTCCTTCTCCTCTTGATGTCTTCTCCTTGACACCTTTCAACCACTTCGCAATTTGGTACCCTAGCAACTCTAGCTTTTTGGCATGTGACTCTTTAAATAGAAGTCTTTAATTGCTTTTCCTGCTCAATTCTTCCCTCCTTTAATTTTTGTTTGAATGGATTAGGTAGGATTCATTGAATCTAACCCACATCTTGTTTCTTCTAGAAACATCATGAAGAAATTCACTTGAAAATGGTTTACATAAAATTATGTACCACCAGCTCATCATCCTTATCCTTCATCTAGTTCACAAAGTTTAAGGTAACAACTTTGTCGGCTCATAGTTGGCGAATCTTTGACTTTTCCAATAATGTAGTAGCTCAGCACTATTGAAATTCTAGTGCTCGACACATACTGAGTTACTCAGCATCAACTATGTTTTACTAATGCTTGACACCTACTATGAATTCACTCGGCATCCACTATGTTTTACTGATGCTCAGCACCTACTGTGGATTCACTCGGCATCCACTACATTTTACTAATGCTTGGCACCTGTTACTTTGCTCGGATCCTTATGTATCACTCGGCACACACTAGATTTTTCTTTTGCTTGGCACTAACTAAAAATATGCTCGGCTTGAACTAGCTTGCTTGGCACTTACTAATGAACTTAATTAAGCTTTGCAAACATCCTTGTTGCATCCTATTCTTCCAATGTTTCTAAGTATGGCCAACCTCTATATCTTCAAGTATATTATCAATACATCATTTTACCATTGTCTTAACTGATCCTTGCACTTCATTACAAAACCATAACTCAACCTTTCCCTTAGGTGCTTCTGTTACATCTTGTTGATTAAATCCTCTTCATCAATCAACTAAGTGATAGTACTTGGATCTTATAAGAAATTGTCATTCCAGCAAATAGCAGGTTTGACATCAATGACAAAACAATTATTGAAAACATTCTTTAACAATAATCTCCCTCTTTGCAATCAATCTACTTCATTCTTCAACAATGATCTTTTCAATCAGATTTCCAACACTTGAGACTACATGGATTCACTTCTTTGAGATGTTGTGAGTGGATTGGTTATATATTTGACATTATATTTTGCAGTGGGAGCTTCTTGGTATAAATGTGGCATGTATTGCTCTTGAGGCTTGTGATTGCAGGCTATAGATTAGATATGTTGATGATGTAAGATTCATTTGGTATACCTTTGGAGGCATGGATAATTGGATGGGTTGGCATTTGTTGTGGGTGCTATTTCAGCTATGGATATTTGACAACTATGAATACATAAGATTACCTTTGGATTAGGTTTTTGTGCTTGGCATTTCAGTTGGTATAGAATTTTATGATCTTCTAATGCAACAAGTTGGGTGGCTTTCTCTTTGGATGCCTTCTATGTATGTTTGATGCCAGTAGCATAATAGGAGGTGAGATCATTCATGTTTGAGATGTTGGATAATTTGATTTTGTTGCAGGTACCAAGATGGAGCACTTCATGTACTTTGATCCATGATGGTGGATGTGTTGGGAGGGATTGTTCCCTTGTTCATTTATGTGGGTGCAGATTGACCCTATGCAATGTATACAAGTGGGAGATTGTTGAGATAATAGGTGTTGCACACATTGTATAATATTGTTATATTATTAGTATTTTTACTATGTAATATCACACTTAGGTGGGTGTGCAACATGTAAAGATTCCCATAGGATACACTTGATGAGTTGTATTGTAACATTGTGATAATATTTCATGTAATAATTTAAAATTGGGGAAAAGAATTAAATTTCCAATATTAAATGTGGAGTCAATGGGTCAAGTAGCACATGATTTATATAATACCACTTGGTATTTTTGTTCGGCTTGCTACTATATAAACAGCCACAAGGGTAGTTGTAGAGACAAGATAGAAGGCAAAAAGGAAAAGAATCGAGCAAGACAACGCTTGAAAGGTTAGCCAAGCGAGCATTTGTGAAGGTTGGAAGCATGACATGGGATGTGTGGACTCATGCTTGTTCACATGGATTGCTTGGTTGTGGCTATGGAATTGAAGGCTTTCATGGTTGTATTGCAATGATGTTTTTCCTAAATAATACATGGTGACAGATGCTTTTGGAGGCTAACTTTTTTCCCTCAATGAGGGTTTCCTAGGGTATATCTTGTGTCACAATTTTTGTGGGTATGTTGTCTATTCTCTTGCATGTGGATTTAGATTACATGTTTATTTCAAATCTATTATGGGTTATGTGGAAATAATTATATTCTTTATTGCAAGTTTCCTTACAAGATATACCATGCAAGATAGAAATATTGTTGTCATCATTATTAATAAGCTTCTAAAGAAATTCAATGACAATAATGCTATCAAGATTCTAATTTTCTTGAGCAAGCCAAGTTTCTAATTTATTAAATTCACTAGAAAGCTTATCAACTTATGAAGGAGGAACTCTTAAAGTTTATCATGGGATGAGTGAAAATAGTTATGCTCATTATAGGATCAAGATCATGATTCAAGTTGTGGGTGTCATCATGAGTTTTAGGAAGAAATAAGGAATCATGATCAAAAGAACCCATGAGTCTACAACTCACCTAATGAGAATGTTGTATGGTGGACTTTGTGTGATTAAGCTCATAAAAGAGGAGATCACAAAAGGAAACCCTAATGAAATCTAACCATGCAAATGTAATAAAGAGCATAAAAGAGAGACCTAACCACAAGATAGACAAATCTAACTCTAAATAAATGATCTAACTCCAAAAAGAAAGGGGCACAAGTCAAGTTCACCAAAAGAATGTAAACACCTAGAATAACCAATCAAACTCCAAAAAGAAAGGGGCACAAGTCAGATTCACCAAAAGAAGCCAAACATCTAGAATAACCAATCTAACTCCAAAAAGAAAGGGGCACAAGCTAGGTTCACCAAAATGTTTAGTGGTAAAATGGAAGCACTTTAATAAGATCTAGGTTTCCACTTTATGTGCTGACTAAGCCATTCAAATATGTGTGAGGGAAAGAGGGGAATTTCCAAATATGATTCCACTTATGATCCAAATTAGATTAGCTAGTGCCTAAAGGAAGAAGGGAGCTAGTACTAAATCCAAATTATAAAGAGGAATACAATACAAGGAAATGTACTCTCTTTGGCCCTTAATAGGATAATGTGAATGTGAAATTGAACTAATTTCTTAAATAATGTAAATGTAGATGTTATGTAAACATAATTAGCCCAATTAAGATATAAATCTAGGGTAAATATATGAAAGGAAATAAAATATAAAAGACTCACTTCAAAATGTATAGAGGAAGATGTATTTTTTCTCTAATACTCATAGATCTTAATTGCATCTAAATATCTATCCATGGATCTCAAAATAAAATGACAAAAGGAACAAAACTCATAAATTTCCCTAGAATCTGAGACTAAAGGACTAGGTTGACTTGGGAAGACATCCTACCACCAAGTTGACATAGTCCAATGATCTACAACTAATGACTCCAGAAAGCTTGCAACCAGTAGGTTCTAGATATGTAATCATTTTCACTCCCAACCTACAAATCAACACATCAAAGAAAGGTAATCCCTAGGTTAAGGAATTAATCATAATTCAAAAATATGAATATAAATTACTGAAAGACAAGATAAATTTTAGGATTTACCTTGTTCATATGTATGTAAATGTAGTGTAGATCTTGAATTAGGAATGTAGGGTATCTCCACTCTTTGCAACAGATCTACCATAATCCCATCATGGTACCATGGATATAAAAGTGCATCAATAAAGAAGATGATGAATGCTTCAATGTAGATCTCCTCCCTTAACGGCCAACAATAAGCTAGGTCTTGAAGAGGAAATCCTCATAAAGGATCCTTCAATGTTAGATAGAAATATCCTTGCTTAAATGCTTGAAAAACTTGTATACTTGAACTTTTTGAATGCAAAAGAAAAAAATATTCACTTGAGAGCAAGAGCTTGCAATCTTAGAATTGAATTGTGAGATCTTATGTGTTGTGAAGAACATTAAATTGTAGGTATCCATGTTTTTCCTCATCCTATCTCAAATGATTTAAATGAGGTCATTAAATTCTCAGGAAATAATTCTATAACTAGTGAAGAACATCTCAAAAAATTCACTGATATGTTAATTGACTATGAAGTGGAACATGAGAATATAGTTATGAAGTTGTTTGTGCACTCACTCACAAAGGATGTAAGGGATTTGGTTTAGAAGGTTATCTGATGACAATATTGGTTCTTGGGATGATCTAGAGAAGTTATTTAAAGAGAAATATGGTGACAATACTAATGTAAGTTTTATGTTGAATGAGTTCAATAACATAAAGAAAAATATGAATGAGTCAACATTTTATTTTAATGTAAGATTCCAGAAGGGAATGTATAAATTATTTCAAGTTATGAAACAAGGATATAATCTGTGTCTTACCACTTATTTCAATGCATTTGATAGTAAGATGGCTTATATCTTGAGAGATAAAGATCCTAGGACTTTAAGGGATTCTTTTAAGATTGTTTTCAATATTTTAAAAAAAAGGAGAGAATATGGTAAACTAGGAAGAAGAGATGATCCAAAATTGTTCAATCCTAGGGGTAACAGAAATGAAGGTGATAAACCTATTACAACTAAGAAGCCTAAGGATGATAAGATGGACCAAGTTTTGAATTTGCTTAAGAATTTGAACCCACCAGTTAACCATGCAAATAAGCCCAATTCTGGTGAGAAGCCTCAATTCAATAACACCTATAATAAACAAACCAGATTGTAGAACTATCCCTATAACACACAATGGAAGGATGACAAACCCATTCCTAACTCTACCCAAGACACAAAGGATAAAGGTACATCAGATCCACTATAGAGAAATTTTGTAAATATGATGGAGGACATGTGTTGGTGTATCATTTTCCAATCTACTAATTCTCCTAATTATTGTGTTGTTGCTCAAACATTTTCTACAAATCAGCAAACCTAGATTGAGGAAGGGAAGGAAGAGAAGAGCCATGAAGATGTGGCATGTAATATGATTAATTTATGTGACAATGGTGAGGAATCTAATCTAGAAGAGTCTAAGATTGATGTTAGTAATCAAAGAAATATGTATCAACTACATCATCAAAAAGTATTTTTAGATGATGAAGATCAAAATGATGATAGGATGTGCAACATGATAACAGATGTTGAGCATATGAATCTAAGGAAGTCATCTGATAAAGAAATTGAGAGAATGACTTTTGAGATGGTCACCCAAGTTCACAACACCTATAATCTCAAAAATAGAATAGTAAACAATGTTGTTGGGAAAGCATCTAGTATTTTCATCAAAGATATAACTCATAAAATGGAGGATGGGAATAAGGAAGATAATCCAATGATAATCAGAATCAAAGATAGTAAGAATAAGAAATGGGAATTGTTGACAAAAAAGTTTGCACCCTTGCTTGAGGAACTACTTCTTAGGTGACCTTGTGTAACATGGAAATAGTCTCCAAGTGTGGAACTTTTACTCTAAGACTAAATCTCCGAAGAAGGTCGGCTTCATTACTATCAGGATGCACCTAAACTACAACTGGGAAGGAAAAGGGAGAAGGAGAACTAAAAGAAAATGCAAAAAGGAAAAGGGGGTGATGCACCAAGATAGAAATATGGTTACAACTCTGTCCATGTATGCACTACACATCAATGAAAGTGCCAAAATACACAAATCTTAACTCTTTTGTACCTTCAAAGAAACCACATGTAGGTTTAGAACTAGTTGAAGTGCTAAAAGGAAAGGAATTTCACTACACAACAATTGCTAACAGACTTGACACAACATAATTATGAGAAAATGGAAAAGGAACATTCAAAACAAGGAAATAAACATGCACAAATTAAGGAATGGCCAGAATAGGTAAGAACAAGGTTTTTTCATTAATGGAAGGCAAAAATTACAGAGCATAATGCAGCTGCAAAATACAAATAGAGAAGAACCTAGAAAAAATTATTTACAACTTGCCTTTATAGATCAAGCATAACTCAGATCTAAACTTGAAGTTCAAACCCTAAACAAAGTAAACTTGAGTTATAGAGAGTAGTAATAAAAGAATATCATAACTAAATCTGATCATGAAATACAATCTATTGTAATGAAGTGATAGGAAGGGCAAAAAAAATGCACCTAGTTGTAAGAAATCAAATCCCTTGAGATTTGATCATTACAATCATTAATGAGGCATGGAGATGCAAAGGTGTCATGAAAACAAGGCCAAAGAATGTCATTTAGCATTAAAAAAAAATCCTTGTAACATGTCATGGCCACAACAAATAAATCTGTACCACTGTCAAAAAATGTGAGATGGGATAACACGCAAGTTAACCCGCTGCAAAAAATTTAGAGTTGACCTATGTGGAATAAATTTGATTTTCCCCAATAAGATGAGTCGTTGATGTAGATTTCTTTTAAATATGGATGCCCAAGATGCTACAAAAAATCTCCCCAATAGATGAATAAAACACAACCATAGATCCAAGATCTTCTTCAAAAGAATGGGTGGCCCAAATGCATCTAGAAAATATCCAAAGATCTACAGCCTAGCACAAGAAAGATCTCCCACGTGGCATGAAACTATTGGTAGACACATTTTCCAAATGCATGGTTGAACAGATAGTAAAGATTTCATGATTTCATGAAAGCAAAAAGGTAAGCCTTCCAAAATATCAAATTTTGCTATTTTGGAAAGAGTAGCAGAGTCATTCTCCAAAATGGAAAAAATGGTTAACATAGAATGTTAACCCTGACAGAAAATGCATGTTAACCCACAACTCGGCACATGAAGGAAAATAAACCAACTTGATCAATGAAAAAACTAAACTAGCTCAGCCAATGAAGGAATCAAACCAATCAGCTCATGAAAAGAATGAGTTAACATGACATGTTAACCCAACCAAAAGTGTGTTAACCCACATCAAAGAATCTAGCCCATTAAAGATCTCTCATATCAGTTATCAATTATGGGTTGAATCGAAGGGAAAAATGGCCAACATTCTTGGTGACTCAGAGGTGATGCTTTCCTTCTAAGCATAGACCAATGGCCTTAAGAAATCCATTGGGCATGGAATCACTACCAAGAATTGACGTGTTATCCCACCTGCAACTTCACAAAATTCTACAACTAGCAAAAAAAAAACTCCAAAGAACTTTGGAAAGCTCATAACAGCTCTAAAAAAGGGAGCAAATGTGCTCGTGTACTTCTTAGAAAGCTTGAAACACCTACTCTACTATGTACAAGTATTCAGGATGCAAAAATATCAAATAAAGCAATTGATTGGCTTCTTGAAGTAGTTTCCCTTCCTTACAAGTTGATTTCTTTTTCCATGCATGTGGGCAATTGAAAATATTAGCAAGCATAATAAACATGTTGCTATATGGAAAACCTCCTTCCCAATGCTGAAAATGATGAAGCTCTCTAGAATTGGGGCATTGCCTTGTGGAGCAAAAAATACTTGCACTTCTTTGTGATCTTCTTCCTCATGCTCAAGTGTAAGCATGACTAGGGCCAACTTGCTAGTTTTTTGTAGAGCTAGATGCCTTATGGGGCATCCTCTTGATGGCTTTGAGTCTAGAAAATCAACCTCTACCATGTTGTGCTCTACAATGGTATCATCTAACTAATTTGGAGGTGGCTCCTCTTCTTGTGAAGAAAAAATCTCCACCTTGTCTTCATTGTGTTCATGAGCCATCTCCTTGGGAGCTACTAGTATGGTCTAATTCTCCTCATGTTGTTGCTGAAGAACATGTTCTTCATATATAGGAGATGATGACTCAACATCTATGGAAGAGAAAATAGCATCAAACTCATCCAAGATATCATCCTCATTATTGATCTCCTCCATTATAGTTGTAATAACATGCAAAGGTTGAGGGGCAACCTCATGCATGTTAGCATGTTCCTCCTCAAGGATAGAGCTATTCTTGGGATTCTCTTCTCCATCCACCATATCATGGAGGAAACTCTGTTGCAACAATTGATCTTCTTCCTTCTCTAGCAATAGATCCTCATTTCTTGTAAAGGCTCAAAAGCTATGATTTGTTCCTCAAGAGAAGGAAAAACCTTTTCTTTTTCTTCTTCCTCAAAAAAGGAGGGAAGCTCTTCAGATAAAAGGATTGAATCCTCTTCCTTCTTCTCAACCACTACCTCCTTTTCCTCCTTAGTAGGATGTAACTCCTCCAATAGAAGCTTTGTGAGCTTGTTCTCACTCTCCCAAAACTCTTTATTTTGGCCATCAAGAGTCCATACAACCAGCCCACCCTCAAAGAGTGAAATGGTAATAGGTGTGGAAGGTGTTAGTGATTTTTCTTGCTGGGTCATAATACACAAGCCGTAGATGCTTAAATGGAACTCTATGATTCCTAAATTCCTAATTCAAACACAAAAAAAACTATTTAACAAGGATAAACTCCTTCTTCACTATGAGCTCTTGGCTACAGGCAGATGTACCTATTCAAATCTACTTCTTCAAAGTATTACAACATTAGTTAGTATCCTTGATACAAACCTAATCTTCTCAGTTCTACAACATACATGAAAGTAAATAGTCATTTATTTTTTTGTGATGATGAAATCCTATAAATTGAGGATAGACCAGTGCCTTATCCTAGGACAAAGAGTCAAAAAAAACATACATAACCCAAATAAGGCACTAGTCTTATCTAAGTAAAACACAAACAGAACCCAAATGAAATGCCTTACAATTCATCTCTCTTAAACACATCCAATCATCATATTCTTGCAAAAGTCCTAAGCTCTCAAAGATTAACTTTAAGATTTTACCCTTTCCTTGAAAGGAACTAGAGATTAAAATCACAAATACCTTGTAAATGGTACACTAAAACTGCCTTACAAATTTAGTACACAAAAGATACAAAATTCAAACAAGAAGACAATCGAAAAACATGCAAGGGAATTCTATTGTATTCAAGTAGAATTTTACTATGTCTTTACATTTCAGATTTGACAAACATTCCCAAGAAGTTCAAAAATAGAGTTTAAGCCTCTCCTTACTATAGAATTTTCATCATCTTTAGAATGGAGAGAAAAACTAAAGATATAGGAAAAGAAAATCAATTACACGGAACTGATAGTTGTCCACTTAGCTGCAAAATATCTCCAATCTTCCTCTGCACATCTGATCTCCAAATTTCTAGCTCATATTGCTCTATCCCACTTCTTTGAAAATGAAAATAATGATTATCATCATATTCCTTATTCTCTGCCATTTCTGAAAAATATAAAATATGACTATAGTTGGTTAAAAATTAAGCTTCCAAGCAGTAATTCTATGAGCAGGGTGATCATTTAAATTTTGGGCTTTTATTTAAAAAGTGAAAACTATGTCATATTATAAATCTGGCCTCTTCTATTATTTCTACATTTTCACCTTTCAAAAATTTGCATTAGTGCCCAACTGGCACGCAAATCCAAGTAGGCCCACAAGGCTAAGAGGCAACATAAGCCTCTTGTTCACTTAATTTACATTCTATGTGAGTGCCTATGTATTTAATTTTACTTGATAACCTCACATAGTGAATGTGGGATATTGTCCCATTGCATAGTCTCACTGTTCAACCACCAAACTCTTATTTCTTTTGCATTCCACCTCATGGCCTATGTACATTATGCACGTCTAGAAGCCTCTTTCTTCATCCTCTTGGATGTCACTTGTTTTACCCTGCTCCAACATGTGCCCAACAATGGTTTCCCTTTTACATTTTATAGGATGTTGCATCTAATTCATTTTTAGTTGCAGGCATACAAAAATAGCATACGCACCCTTGCAGATAAATATACACAACCATTAATTGGCATGTATTATCATACCCTTCCCATGTATCATTTGCTACTTGCTAATTGGAAGTCACTGTGAACTATTTTGCACTACCTCCAAACTTGTTTACTAGTTGCCCTTTTAAACTCATCAATTGCCAATAGCTCTATGTAGTCGGCAAAGTTTTAATTTTAAAAAAATGAAGCAGGTTCAACCCCAAACAGGTCCAGTTTTTTAAAAAAATTGAATTCAAATGCCTGGAGTTCAAAAATATTACCAAGATGACTAGAATTTGCAACTGGATCCAATTGTAATGGTCACCCAAGAATGCCCAAAAGCTGAACCAAGGCTGAAATTATATTAATTCTAAAAATGCTGCAATCAAGTACAAAGAGATGTATTCCAAAGGCCAAACCCTAAGGGAATGACGTCTAGAATGTTACAAGAGAAGATGAACGTCCTCTAATGCCAAGAAAGATATGTGATTCACACATCCAAACTCTTATCAAATGCAATACACAATCATCCGATACAATAATCCCATGCTAAACAATGAGACTCTCACTCCTATTTATCCTATTCCTTCACCCTTCTAGAAAGAATTAAAACATTAATTAATTGCAAGTGCTAGAAGCTTCCCCCTTCCAATAATTAATGCACTCTCTAGAAACTCCTCTCTTGCAATAATTAATTGTGCTTCTAGAGGCTTCCACCTTTCCAATAATTAATACACACTCTAGACGCATCTCCTTTGTAATACAATAATTAATTTAATTAATTAAATATAAAGCCACCTTTTAATTTTAATTTATTTAATGACTTTATAAGAAATTAATTTAATTTTTTCTTATCCTCCACTTAGACTTTGGAGAACGTGAAGGCCAAAAGATGGGATCATTACAAATCCGCCCTCCTTGAAATTGCTTGTCCTCAAGCAATCTGGCAATACAATGAACTCCAACCTCCACCCGGATCCCAATTGAAGTAGTATGTGATATCCATATGGACATTAAACCAACTACAAATCAGCATCATCAGGACCAACCACATGTCGTGCAACCTAGCACCCAATACTTGTGCTGATGGTGAAGAAGTCAGAATGTCACCAAAAGGTAACTCCATATAAGATCTATGAAATCTCTTCTTCCCAACTGCTGCAACAAAAAACTGTATCTTTGTAGATGGTGAAAACTCATAATCATCAACTTGTGTGGCTTCATTAGAAAATACATCAACCACTGCATTTATACCATTAAACTCCTCATTGGATGCTTCAACTGACATAGAAGTGGCTGCTGATATGATAGTATCTTCGCATTCTCCTAATCCCATTATTGTTGCATCGCCATCCGCTAACAAAGCTTCATATGTGGACTCCTGACTATCACCAATAGCATAGCCTGGTGGTGTATCGATCCCATCTGAAGAATCAACTACCTTCTGCTTTGGAGCAACATACAAATCATCAATGTTGATGCCCATCTTTCTAGCCATAAGTTGCAACATCATATCCATTCGCCTATTCTGCTCCTGTTGCATACGTTGCCTTTTCTCTAATGTACCCAATAACTGGTTGAACATCACATCTTGATCTGGACTAATATACATCTTTATCCGGCTATCAATATGATCTCCACAGGATGGCAGGACTTATAGCTCTGATACCACTGTAATGGTCACCCAGGAATGCCCAAAAGCTGAACCAAGGCTGAAATTATATTAATTCTAAAAATGCTGCAATCAAGTACAAAGAGATGTATTCCAAAGGCCAAACCCTAAGGGAATGACGTCTAGAATGTTACAAGAGAAGATGAACGTCCTCTAATGCCAAGAAAGATATGTGATTCACACATCCAAACTCTTATCAAATGCAATACACAATCATCCGATACAATAATCCCATGCTAAACAATGAGACTCTCACTCCTATTTATCCTATTCCTTCACCCTTCTAGAAAGAATTAAAACATTAATTAATTGCAAGTGCTAGAAGCTTCCCCCTTCCAATAATTAATGCACTCTCTAGAAACTCCTCTCTTGCAATAATTAATTGTGCTTCTAGAGGCTTCCACCTTTCCAATAATTAATACACACTCTAGACGCATCTCCTTTGTAATACAATAATTAATTTAATTAATTAAATATAAAGCCACCTTTTAATTTTAATTTATTTAATGACTTTATAAGAAATTAATTTAATTTTTTCTTATCCTCCACTTAGACTTTGGAGAACGTGAAGGCCAAAAGATGGGATCATTACACCAATCTAGATAACTGAAAACTTTTTAAAAACTTCAATTTTTAATACTTCACCAGTCGGCAAACTTGAATAAATTGCCTCCAATCGTCCCTTTCAAAAAATGCTCAAAACTAATCACTAAAAGCTTAAAGTTGGCAAGTATGAAATTTGTAGTACAAATAATCACCCTAGTAGATGGATTCATCTAGAAATGAATAAGGAAAGATATTTTAAAATTTAAAATCACCTGTTCAAAATTGTTGACAAACACAAACTAAAGTCACTGCAAACTGCTCCAAAAGGAGACAGATTAAAAATATGAAAAGATCAGCTGAGGGAAAGCCACTGAATCTGAAAGAAGACTTAGATACAAGGAATGTGACAAAATAACTCTCAATTGGAGACAATCATCTTCCAAAAAGCTATGAATTTCAAAAAATGATTACTTTGAAAAGTTGTTCTAGCCATAATTTTCATCATTATTGAACACCTTTTGTCTGATCTTGCAATCCGCTCAAATGAAACCCTCATGGTTTGAAACTCTAGATGAATGATCTCTCTCATTCATAGAAAACAAGTTTGCAATCAGATTCAATGAATGATCAACTGACTATCAAGAATTTAACTCCAAAGTCATGCCTCCAGAACATCCTAAAACGAAAGATAGTGAAACATTAGAAGTTGCATTTGGAAATGACTGATCAAAGTGATTAATTAGATTGGTCAAGGTCTGAAACTTATCAAGGGGAAAATTTCCATGTCTATAGTATGGAACATTTCTCAATTATGCATGACCTTGAACCAGGTGCGAACTAGGAAACCCCAAAGTAGGCCATTCATAAAATTGGATAAGGCACACTCAGATATTTTTAACAACCTACAAACAGAATGACACTAGCAAACAGGTCAAATGGGAACATGGGGCTGAAAATTGGCATGAACACTCTCTCCCTCTCTCATGCATAAAACATGATGCAACAACCTGCATAGTATGACAACCAACTGGGCAAGAGATGCACTTCCTCTAACTGGTTCATTTAGTGAAAATTAGGAAACACATTTAATGTAGATTTTGGGAACACCCTTACATGACCACTTCAAGAATATATTAGTATTGACAACTGGGACCTAAAACCTATTATATATGTCAATCTGCTTGGCTTTGAGAGATCTTGGTTGTTTTGCTTCAACTCGTTCAACTTTTGGAATAGGCAGTGACTACGCTAAGTATGCCCTAAGCTAGGATTGACCAAGTTTGGCAAACATTCATTCAACAAATAAAAGATCAAGCAATAGATAGAAACAACCAGATAGAAGTTTTTGATTCTCAGAAAGTGATACTTGCGCCAAGGAGTGTGTATGTTCTACAAATGTTTCAATCAGTCACCTCAAACACATTAACATCCTAGATGGTTGTCTACAAGGCTGACAGTTGGTTTAGCTAAGGAGTCCTCGATATACCCAAGGTACATGAGGCCCAAATCCGTAGATGAGACCAAAAAGATGTCACATAGCCGAGAGGAGCGGTAACCCACTTCTCCTCTTTCACTTCTCAAGGGTATAAAGTTCCTTGAGGCTTAGCCTGAGTGAAAAAATCTTGATCCCAAGAGGGGTGTCTTTCGATTCACCTCCTGATTCTTATACTCCGCCAGAACGTTGGAGTTGAGGTCGTCCAAGGGGTGATGAAATCCCCAAGCAGGCCTCCTAAAAAGAAACAAGGTTTTGGATCCTAATCTTATGCACCCAAGATGGCCTCGAAAGACGACAAGGGGAGAGAAGACTTGGATGACCTTGGGCTAAAAAACATGCTTGTTCTTTTACCAACTGACTCTTATGTGTGCTAATCTAGACTTTGCAAGCACTCATGTTTAAGAGACAATGTTCAATTCCAACTTGAAGCGCCAACAAAAGTAAATCGATCGAAGAATGCAAACAATAAGAAGAGTTAGGGTCAACAAAAGCAAACTCACGTGCCCAGAGGCCCTCCACGTCAAGTATCAATTAATTTTCTTTAAGGCATTCAAGATTGAGTGTGAGTTTGTTTTAAGCCCAAAACAAAAGTGTGTGAGATTCGATTTCAAGCGCGCGCCCGGAGGCTCTCCACGTCAGTTGTTGTTCAATTTTAGTGCCCAAACTTGAAGTGTGATCGATTTAATCTAGAGTTTTGATCATTTAAGAATTTTGATAAAGTTAAAGCAAACATTCAAAGACCAAGTGAGTGAGTTAGATTGTGGAACATTTAACACCTTTTTCAAGTAGACCCATCCCCATAAATGGCGCTGAGATTGCAACCAATGGTTAATATTTGATGGGTGATTAGAAAAGAGGTGAGTCCAAAGAACTACTCAAATTGATTTTTGCAAATTTGTATTTTAACTTAACAAGGTTTCTTAAATGTCCAAAAATCAAACTTTACCTAGATTGCATGTGGAAAAGAGATTTGTTTTGTTCAATTTTTAGAAGCTCCAAATGAAGTGTTTGATATTGCAATGGTTAATTGATCCTTAGAATTCAAGTTTGGATTTGTTTTTTTAATCATGCATTCAAGAAAAATTTGATTTTAATCCATGACATTCAAGAGTGATTTTAGCAACATGCATTCAAAGACAAGTGGTTAAACATTCAAGTGTTTTCTTTTGAGCATTCAAGATTGAGATTTTGTGTGTTGTTTTAAGAACTTTGAAGTGCTTTGTTTTAACCTTAGATCATTCAAGATTGTTTTGGACTCAAAAGTGAAAATGACTCTTTGGACTTTGGTTTTCATTCAAGATTTTGTGTTCTAGTTTGCATATTTTAAGCCCAAAAATGATATTCCTAGATTGTTTTGATGCATGAAAAACCTAAGAAACATTCAAGATTTTGCAATAAGACATTTGTTTGGAACAAATAACAAAGCTTTTAGAAAAATTTTTGGCAACCATTTAGGACTCTTAGTTTTCATGAGATTTTTTAAAAGAACTTTAGTGTGCACTTAGTGTTGATTTTGAACCTTTTGAAATGGAAACTTGAAGTTCTTTTTAAATTCCCAAAAATGAAGTGTTCCTAATTTTGCATGAATGCATCTAAAACCTTGATGTTGCAAGGATGCAAATGATTAGATTGGTTTAGTTTCACTTGTTAAAAGATTTTTTTTTTTTTGCAAATTTTTAATTTTTCAATGGATTTAAGTATGATTTGGGGGTTCATTTTAAGCACTAAAAAGAAGTGTGTATGATTTTGCTTCCTTAAAAAAAAAATGGCCAAGATCTCCCACAAGAAGAAGAAGAATAAGTAGATGGAATAAGAAGAATATAGACAAGAAGAGGAAGAAGAATTTCAAGTTCTTTGTCCACCTATAAGCTTGAAAAATCTGCAAACACTATGAGATAGATTATGAGTTCCTTTGTCTTCTTCATGCTCATGTGGACCTACAAAACCAATTTATACAATCCTACCAATCACAAAAGCAAGTAAAATTAGCCAAAATCAGCAAATGACATACAAAACTTGACTAAAAAAGCTAATGAAGATGACCCATGCGGGGTCCCACCGGGCGTGCCAAAATGTATATGAGCAATGTTAGTATGCTAATAGAAACCAAATTTAAATAAAGCTTCTACAAACTAAACAAAATTCATAAACTTCAAGATAGACTAAGATGAGCTCTCAATTGAAAATATGAGCCATTAACGGGCTCTCTCAATGAGAAGCTCTCTTGTTGAGTGGCTTTATCTAAATGGATAGGATGTATGCTCAATATGCTTCCAAAGGCTTCAATGGATGATTGTGGATTTTTGGTGTGGATAGATGGCTTTAGTATGGATTTGGCTCTCAAAATAGCATTATAACTTTACTTCATGGATTGTGTTATTTTGCAAAGGGGAAGGATCCAATTTATAGGCAAGAGGCTTGAGGGATTGAGGGCTAAGATGCAAGGATGGGAAAAAGCTCATGGAGGGCTCAGATTGCATGAGAAGAGAGCACATGGATTGTGCTTCCTTATAGCCAATCAAGGAGTGACACATGTCACATGGTGACAGGATGGAGGAAAGGGGAAGGATGAGTCAACAAAGGAGGCTCAAGGGATAAAATCTTCATAAAGACCCTCATAATGACTTGTAAGAGCAATAAAAGGGCTTGTAAGAGTCATTTATGACCTAGTGGACTTCATAAAGTTTTATGTTTGAGATATTTTGAGGGTGATGAGAGAAATTTCGACTTGAACTTGATTAGGAAGGTTTTAAGCTTGTTTAGGCTTGTGCAAATGATTAGAGGATGGATTAGGATGGTTTAGGATTAGCTTAGGGATAGGCAAGTGGATGGCATTTAATGAGGGTGGGTGAAGGAGGAGATATTTTTTAACTTTGGCTTGGGTTAGTAATTCTTGACCCATGTTTAGGGAATGTGACAAGGTTAGGAGGGGATTAGGATTAGGTTTAAAGACACATTCTAGAAGAGTCTAGACTTTGGATGAGGATAAAGACTTTCTAGAATAGTCTAGAATTTCCTAAGATGAGGATGAAGACTTTCTAGAAGAGTCTAGAACTTCTTAGGATGAGGATAAATTAGATTTTTAGAAAATAAATAAAGTTTTATTTATTTCAACGGTTTGGGTTGTGGAGATATTTATTAAAACTTTTTTAATAAACATGAGGATTAATATTTAATCTTAATTAAATATTTTGAGTTGGGATTAGGGGTAGGAAATGATGGGATTGGCTTTTAATCGAAATTAAAGAAGGATTAGAAGATTTTGGAAGAGGTTATTGGTCTTAAGGAAATTGGCCAAGTTTTGGGCAAAAAATAAATTTTTTATTTATTTTGGATTTTTTGGTCAATTTATTAATTAAATAATTAATAAATAAGGAAATAATGTTTAAATAAGATTTAAACATTTTTGGGAGGGATTCCTTAATTAAATATTTTTAATTAAGATAAAGGGATTTAATGGCATAAAAATTAATTAATTAATGATGATGTCATCAGGAATTTTTCAAAAAATAAAAATACTTTATTTTCTAAAGGATTTTTAGGTGTCTACAGTCTACACCACAGATTTGCATGATATACCATTGTAGGCTTATCCTCAATTCATCGCACTTAATTTCATGCTTAATGGAGGATAACCCATATCTGGTGGACATGTGCCTGGTTGTATGACTTATCACGATGTTGACTTCTATGCATTCTAGTAGCTCTCCTAAGGCCTTTATATACAGACACTCCTAGTGTACTCTCAAGCTGGCATATTGAATGAATATCATCATTTTGATCATACTCTTTATTCTGGTCTACTATGTGCTTGTGTTTGAGTTCCTTGGTCTTGGGTGAATTCTAGCCTAAGCCAAATTCTTACATGATATCAGAGCTGAGGGAGATTCTCTACACATATCCGTTTGAGACCGTTCATGCTTCAGCACCTCAACTTGAATGTAGAGCATCTGCAAAAATTGGGAGCGTCTAGAGCCAGATCTGACCTCGCCATTATGTTTGGAGCATTGATTCAGTGAAGATCGATTATAAATTTGCCTATGTTGGGTGAAAGTTGATTGTGGGGCAAAATTTTTTTGCAAATTGGAACTTGAAGGCCCCGATTTGTAGTTCGAGCATGGTCGTTTTATTGATCTGATTAATTGGTTTTTAGATCTAAACATTATTTCCTCTCTGCAATTTATTTTCCTATCTGGATATTTTTTGAATTTTATTTTTGCATTCAATAGGAGGCAAAGAAAAAAAAATTGCCAAACCAGGCAATGACACCCCGGCTCGGCTCTGTATTTTCAGGATGAATTTCATATTGTGCAGGGAATTAATTATTATTTTTGTGGGCTCTTATATCCTTTATCGACCTCTAAAAACTCGGGCCATACTGCAACAACACCGACTATATCATACAAATCCGACTACGGCCTTGCACAGAACAATCTGGGGAGAGAATCCCTATCAGACCCACTTGTTGAGCACTTAATCGATACCCAACACCAAACAAATCCTTAGCCCTGACCGGCAGACAAGCTTTTGTTTTATTGCTCGTGATAGCCAACTTTTATAAAGTTTTAAAAACTGCATTCCCACAAACGTGGGACTAAAGAATCAAGGTTTCGGCAAAGTGGAATCATTCCTTTGGTGGCCTAAATTCCATCACTCCGGTGTGACTGGACATTTTTGGCAACCTATGAGTTAAGATTTCGGGGGGCATTTTATTATCCTTGCAACACGTAGCTCAATCCACACTTGCCATGTAGCTCACATCAACCAAGCAGTCAAGAAATGTGGCACCCAATAAACTGCCACGTGGCATCATTTTCTTCGTCGCGGGATAGTACAACAATTCTATCAAGGCTTATGCGGCTCCACATCAGACATCTCGTACCACTAATCAAATAGCCACATTAGATCCTAGTCACCCTGCCACGTTTTCATTTTTTGTACAATTACGTATAGTATGGAACTACCACACAGTCTGTTGATGTCATCACAGCCATTGGAGATGCTAATGTCAGCAGTTACACAAGCCTAAATTTGATGGCCATCTAACTGTCATTCTAGGGCCAAATTGAACTACTATGATGGTCATATGACCGTCAAATTTAACCCTATCTTTTGCTAGTGCAACCCCTCTCCAAATTGATTTTAGTTTTTGCAGTTCGACTTCGGGAGGCCATAACTCAGACATCTGGACTCCAAATCAAGTACAATTTTTTTTGAAATTGGGTAAAATTTCCTAGAAGTTTTAGTGGTCTAGCTCTTTTCTAGTTTTGGTGCATGGATTGTTTAGAAATTTCATTTTTTGGCGATTATACCTACATAATCCTACATTTTGCAACTTCAAAACGCTCCATACGGGCACATCTGGAGTCAAAAACAAGTTGCATTTTTTTTGAAAGTGCACTATTTTTTGTCTACTTTCCAGATCTACTATCAAATTGTAGGGTTATGTGGACAAAAGTGTCACTTTCATCAATAGGGCCTTTCTTTGCTTTGTATTGCTTCAGAATTGTAGCACATTGTAAAGCTCCAGATTTGTAATCTATTAAGAAGTCATAACAAGAAAAATTAGAAGTCCACGTAGGCCAAAATTGGCAAGTGGCCCATTGTAATCGCACTACTTATAAAGTACCCAAAGCATCTATTTTGGGGGGGTTTCTTGATTTAGTGAAAAGAGGGGGTGTTCTTGGTGTTGTGTTCTCTCTTTTCTGCACTTTTCTTTCATTTTCTACATTATGGGCAACTTTAAGTTTCCTAAATTAACTCCTCATAACTATGTTATGTGGTCAATCAAAATGTGGTATCACTTAATGCATAATGGAGTTTCACAATATGTAGATGGTACACTTCCTAAACTAGCAGGTGATAAAGTTTCAGATAGTGATATTTCAGCTTGGGTAGCAATGGATAGGAAAGCCCTAGATGATATATGTTTGGGGGTAGATGATAAGATCATGTATCAAATCAAGAAGTGTTCTACATCCAAGGAAGCTTGGGATACCCTCAAAAACCTTTATGGTAAAGTGTCTAAAGAGGATGTGTTCAAAATTGAAGATGAGCTTGTCTCCTTAGATCCTAAGTCATATGATTGAATACAGGATTTCATCATCAAGGTGAATGAACTAAAGACAAAGCTTACTGATTGTGGGAGTTCTATCAAAGTTGACAAACTGATCTATCTCATTCATAACAAGTTGCCATCAGAGTATTCCACATTTGTATCTTCTTTTAACACCTCTAAGACTACCTTAGGGTATGCCTACAAGAAATTCACTTTTGATTAATATACTAAACTATTGGATGATGAAGAAAAGAAGTTGAAATCAATGGGGATTTTCAAATCACCTCAGTCTAAAACATTGGTGGCCAATGAGGGTTCTCAACATTCAACTAGACAATCTTCAAGTAAAGGAAAGGGTAAGAAGAAATGGAAGAACAAATCTGAGGATGAAAAAAAGACAACACCATAATCCAATCGACAAGGCAAGTCCTCGAATTCCAACAAGAAGGGCGACAACAATAAGGAGAAGAAAAAGTGTGGTTATTGCAAGAAATCGGGTCATGAAGAGCATGAGTGTTATCTCAAAAAGATTGATGAGTTGACCAACATCATGAAGAAACATAATGTTCCATTGCCTAATGCTTATAAGGATAAAGATTCTTCTTTAGATTCCAAGGGCAAAGGGCAAGCATTCATGGAAAATGCAAACTCTTCAAAATAATGGATATTTGACTTAGGTGCCTCTTATCACATGGGTTCTTCAAACGAGGATTTTTCTTCAATGAAGCAATCAAAGGTACTGCACATATTCATGGGGAATGATAGCCAAATGGAAGTTGAAGGAAAAGGAAACATGGAGATGGATAATGGAGAGTTTTAAGATGTTCTCTATGTGCCAAACCTAAGTTCAAATCTCCTATCAATCTACCAAATCACTCACCTCGGAGATGGACATAGAGTAGAGTTCCTTCCAAACTTAGTAAAGGTGCACAGTCTTAAAGACAATTCCTTGGTTGCAGTGGGGAAAGTGAATCATAACAAGAGGTTGTACTCTTTCTCGCATTTTGTACCCAAGTCTCCTTCAAAGGCCTTTTTATCACAATCCAATTCTCAAATGCAATTATGGAATCAACGGTATGGTCATCTTGACTTCCACTATCTTTAGCAACTTTGCACATATAGAATGGTCAAAGGTCTACCTCATATCATATTTTCTAAAGGTGAATGTTCAACAGATTCAGTGGATATGCATCTAGAGGGGAAGTTACAAAGAGGGAAGTCTTCAAGAGCAACAAGTGTTCTTTAGATGGTTCACATGGTATTAGTAGGTTCTTTTGCGGTCAGACAGGGTCGCAACATACTTACCTTCATTGATGATTTTTCAAGGTTCACTTGGGTCTACTTTCTTCATAACAAGAATGAAGTATTGGACAAGATTTTAGACTTCAAGACTCATGTAGAATAGAAATCAAGGAAAGCCATCAAAGTTCTCAGAATGGACAATGGAACCATGTATGTGAACAAAAGACTTATGGACTTTTGCAAACTCGAGGGAATTGATCTTCAGACTCCACCAGCATTCAGTTCGCATAAGACAGATGTTGCAGTAATGAGGATCCACACTCTCAAGTCTATGGCAAGTTGCATGATCCATGCCAAATCTCTAGATCCATTATTAGAAGTCGAAGCAATCTCTAGTGCCACTCACATTCTTAATCATTCTCCTCATCCAACCTTAGATGGCAAAACCCCTTTTGAGGCATGGTGTAGTAGAAAACCTATTATGACACATTTTAGAGTCTTTGATTCTCCTACATGGGCAAATATATCTTCTAGGGGATGCAAGGCACAGTCACCTCGACCTTGTACCTTCATTGGTTATGAAGACAGTGTGAAGGCATACAGACTTCTAGATCTAGAGACACATCAGATTTTTGTGGAGAAGGATGTACACTTTGAAGAAAGTTCACCAAGCTTGTCCTCTACTCCTCTTTGCACATCATAGAATGTGGAAACTGATAGTGACACTAGCGATAGTGCTTTAACAGATTCATGGGGTTCTATCAATAGTTACAGTGAGAGGTCACTACATCAGTTCAGTCTACATGCATACATCACCATAGTGATAGGTCCAGAATAGTGGGGTACATCAAGTCTTCAAGGTATAGGTTCAATGACAAATTTGGAGGACAGTATTAATGATCTGCCTCTTCTTCTTGATGCAAAAACACCTTCTTCAGTTGTCACAAGGGCTCCATCTGACTCTCTTGTTCATTCTCTACATAATTGATCCTCACAAGTTGAAGTGATTGTGGACACTTATGATCAGCAGTTATAGCAAGGTTCTTCATCAGTTGTAAAGATAGACAGTTCTTTGGGATAGGTTCTTCAGTCAGTTGAGCAGGTTTTAGAGACATCACTTATTTATGGGATTCTTTCCACACACAGTGGAAGCATCTCATTTGTACCTTTGGCATTGTTTCTTCCTAAGGGGAGGAACACCATTATGTAGTCTTGGATCAGCTTCTTCATCGAAATAGTCATTGTTCAGCATTATTATTTGGGTGGGGGAGCCTATTGTCTCTCTTCCTCTTCTCATCATTCTCTTATGTATATACTGGATGCATGTCGTAATGGGGGGGTCTTGATTACTTCATCCATCCATTCATCCCTATTCATCTCTCTCTTTGGGGGAGGGTTTTTCCCATGAAGTTTTCCCTCTTTCTCCACTTTATGAGAGATTGCATCTTCATTATGTACATGGGTACCTAACATGGCCTAGTAGTCGAGACCCATTATGCATTTCATCCTAGTTTTTGTAAGCTTAAGGGCATTCCCCTAAGTTGCACTTAAGGGGGGGTGTTGGTGTAAATAAGTATTTACTTATTACACTTACTTAAGTTTACTTAGGTTAATGCATTATTTAACTATTTTGCATTATTTTATTATTTATTTAGGTAAGACACTTAGGAGTTTGTGTACTCTCATGAGTTATGCAACTCTAATTATGCACATGGTGTCTACAACATATGAGTTTGCATCATTTACTAAGTTTTCGTGTTGACAACACAGTTATTCTCACTCCTTATTTAGCACATATTGTCTACACCACAGATTTGTGTGCTACACCATTGTAGGCTTATCCTCACATCATCACACTTAATTTTGTGATTAATGGAGGATAACCCATATCTAGTGGAGATGTGTCTAGTTGTATGAATTATCATGATGTTGACTTCTATCCATTCTAGAAGCTCTCCTAAGGCCTTTATATATAGACACTCCTAATGTACTCTTAAGCTGGCATATTGAATGAATATTGTCATTTTGATCATACTCTCTATTTTGGTCTATTGTGTGCTTGTGTTTGAGTTCCTTGGTCTTGGGTGAATTATGGCCTAAGCCAAATTCTTATAGTAATTAACTTTCTCTTATCAAGTTTAACTAATCTGACATACTTCTCACTTATAACTTAACTCAAAATTAAATCTAGAACTATGTAATTCCATATCATATGTCCTTTCTTTTAATGACAAAATCACTTGATAAGGATCTTGTAAATACATAAAATACTAAATGGAGAGTACTTGGAATGTCTTTGTTGAATGTTGTTGTTCACTTCATATCTGACTAAAATCTCAAACAAGGATTCACATCTCAAGTTCGTTCTAGCATAGAGTTGCCACCTCCTTCCAAAGGACACAAATTTACTCATTAATCTTCCTTGAAACATCAACAAATTATGGGAATTCCTCACAGAAAAGCCACATACATTTTCAAAAATCTTGACAACAACAAATTCCAAGTAATATACTTTCAGATCTAAAAACAATTTTCAGATTATGACATTTATAAGACTCGTCCCCAAACTAAATATAGCAAGACTCTAGGATTCTCCCCAATAGAGTCACCATTTTTTTAGTGATTTTTCTTGTTGGATCCTAACATACAAGCCCTGGATGCTCAAATGGAACTCTATGATTCTTAAATTCTTGATTCGAACAAGGAAAAGACTAATTAACAAGGATAAACTCCTTCTTCACTTTAAGCTCTTGGCTACAAGTGGGTGTACCTATTCAGATCTACTTCTTCAAAGTATTACAACATTAGTTAGTATCCTTGATATAAACCTAATCTTCTTAGTTCTACAACATATATGAAAGTAAATAGACATTTAATTTTTTGTGATGATGAAATCCTGTAAATTGAGGATAGGCCAGTGCCTTATCCTAGGGTAGAGAGTTAGAAAGAGAAACATACATCTATAGAAAACTTCTAAGTAAAACACAAATAGAACCTAGATGAAATGCCTTACAATTCATACTCTCTTAAACACATCCAATCATCATATTCTTGAAAAAGTCTTGAGCTCTCAGAGATTAACCTTAAGATT
This sequence comes from Cupressus sempervirens, assembly GCA_028749045.1. Taxonomy (NCBI): domain Eukaryota; kingdom Viridiplantae; phylum Streptophyta; class Pinopsida; order Cupressales; family Cupressaceae; genus Cupressus; species Cupressus sempervirens. The sequence goes on from CM053787.1 coordinate 606,504,988, forward strand.
TTGCCCTTTCCTTGAAAGGAACTAGAGATTAAAATCACAGATAACTTGTAAATGGTACACTAAAACTACCTTATAGATTTAGTACACAAAATCTACAAAATTCAAACAAGAAGACAACCAAAAAACATGTAAGGGAATTCTATTGTATTCAATTATAATTTTACTATGTCTTTACATTTTAGATTTGACTAACATTCACAAGAAGTTCAACAATAGAGTCCAAGCCTCTCCTTACTATAAAATTTTCATCATCTTTACAATGGAGAGAAAAACAAAGATATAGGAAAAGAAAATCAGTTACACAAAACTAACAGCTATCTAATTAGCCCCAAAATATCTCCATTCTTCCTCTACACATCTAATCTCGAAATTGCCAGCTCATACTACTCTCTCCCACTTGTTTGAAAATGAAAATAATGATTGTCATCATATTCCTTATCCTTTGTCATTTCTGAAAACATATAATATGTCTATATTTGGTTTAAAATTAAGCTTCCAGACATTAATTCTGCGAGCGAGGTGATCATTTAAATTTTGGGCTTTTATTTCAAAGTGCAAACTATGTCATATTTTCAAAGTACAAACTATGTCATATTTTAAATCTTTTAAATCTGGCCTCTTCTATTATTTCTACATTTTTGCCTTTCAAAAACTTGCATTAGTGCCCAATTGGCACACAAGTCCAAGTAGGCCCACAAAGCTAAGAGGCAACATAAGCCTCTTGTTCACTTACTTTATATTCTATGTGAGTGCCTGTGTTTTTAAATATTACTTGATAGCCTTGCATAACGAATTTAGGATATTGTCCCATTACATAGTCTCAACATTCAACTGCCCAACTCTTGTTTCTTTTGCATTCCACCTCATGGCCTTTGTACATTATGCATGTCTGGAAGCCACTTCCTTCATCCTCTTGGATACTACTTGTTTTACCCTGCTCCAACACGTGCCCAGCAATGGTTTCCCTTTTACATTTTATGGGATGTTTCATCCAATTCATTTTTAGTTGTAGGCATACAAAAATAGCATACACACCCTTGCAGATAAATATACACAACCATTAATTGGCATGTATTACCATACCCTTCCCATGTATCATCTGCTACTTGCTAATTAGGAGTCACTGTGAACTATTTTGCACTACCTCAAAACTTGTTTACTAGCTACCCTTTTAAACTCATCAATTGCCAGCCGCTCTATGTAGCCGACAAATTTTTAATTAAAAAAATGAAGCAAGATGGACCCCAAATGGGTCCAACTTTTTAAAAAAATTGAATTCAAATGCCTAGAGTTCAAAAATATTACCAAGATGACTAGCATTTGCAACCAGATCCAATCCAAATAAATAGAAACTTTTTTAAAACTTCAATTTTTAATACTTCACCAGTCAGCAAACTTCAATAAATTGCCTCCAATAGCCCCTTTAAAAAATTACTCAAAACTAATCACTAAAAGTTGAAAGTTAGCGAGTATGAACTTTTTAGTATAGATAATCACCCTATCAGATGGATTCATCTATAAATGAATAGGGAAAGATATTTTAAAATTTGAAATCACCTATTCAGAATTGCCGACAAACACAAACTGAAATCACTGCAAGGTGCCCCGAAAGGAGACGAATTAAAAATATGAAAACATAAGTTGAGGGTGAGCCATTGAATCTAATAGAAGACTTAGATGCAAAGAATGCAACAAAATAACCCTCAATTGGAGACAATTATTTTCCAAAAAGCTACAAATTTCAGAAAATGGTTACTTTGAAAAGTTGTTCTAGCCATACTTTTCATCATTATTGAACACATTTCATCTGATCTTGCAATCCGCTCAAATGAAACCCTCATGGTTTAAAACCCTAGATGAATGATCTCTCTATTGTATAGAAAACAAGCTTGCAATCAAATTCAATGAATGATCAACTGACTATCAAGAATTTAACTCCAAAGTCATGCCTCTAGAACATCCTGAAATGAAAGATAGTGAAACTGTAGAAGTTGCCTTTGGAAATGATTGATCAAAGTGATTAATCAGATTGGTCAAGGTCTAGAACTTATCAAGGGGAAAAAAATCAATTTTTATAGTGTGGAACATCTCTCAATTATGCATGACCTTGAACCGGGTGCAAACTAGGAAACCCCAAAGTAGGCCATTCAGAAAAACTGGATAAGGCACACTTAGAGATTTTTGACAATCTACAAACAGAATGACACTAGCAAATAGGTCAAATAGGAACATGGGGGGCTGAAAATTAGCATGAACGTTGTCTCTCATGCCTAAAACATGATGCAACAACCTGTATATTATGACAACCAACTGGCCAAGAGATGCACTTCCTCAAAGTGGGCTATTTAGTGAAAATTAAGAAACACATAATGCAGATTTTGGGAACACCCTTAAATGACCACTTCAAGAATATGTCAGAACTGACAACTGGGACCTGATAACTATTTTATATGTCAAATGATAGGTGATGAATACCCTATACAAGTGACACATCATGAAACTCAATAGGCCTTTTTTTTGTGCACCCGAACTGAGTACCTTACAATGATTTTCAAATCACAAATATCATACTTAGCGAAAATTTAAGAAATATTGACTCAAGATATACTCGGATCTTTTTGGATCCAACAAAAGGCTCGTGACCCAACCAATTTTCTCGCATAGTGAGTGGAAAAGTTACAACAGTAGGCTCTTGTAGTGGAGGGGGCTTCTTGAAGCTTGGAATGACAAATTTTGGAGAAGGGGCTTCTTCTTATTCCTTTAACTAAAAATGAGCCAGTTGTAGCCTCATTTCCTCCTCTCTTGCTACAGAAACTTGCCTTGCAAGATTCTCCTCAATATGTCTCTGTCTCTCCCTCTCTTCTTATTGTTGTTAGAGATAGGCCTGGTATGCCATCTCCTCCTGTTGTCTCTCTATCTATTGCCACCTTGCAATCCCATCAAGCTGCTTACCACAGGCCAACAACTACTCATCTAGTTCATGAAACCTCCAGTCCATCTTCCTTTAGAACTCCAACATCACATCTTCAAGTTTTTTATATGGGGATGTTGGGACTAGTGGAGTAGGGGTAGGAGGGTAGTAATAGTTTTGAGCTAATTGGTTATAAACAACTTCAGGCTGAGATTGAAAATGGTAATATAGAGCTTCATAAAAGCTACAATTTCATAGAAAGCTTTGGAAGTCACAAAGAAGATCAAGAATGATCTTTACATACCATCATTGTTTCAATTTGAAACCAGTAGATGTGCACTAGAGCCACCATGGTGTTTGATGAAATGTATCCAAAGGTCAATTTCACTAAGAATATCACCCAAATTCTCAATGCATAAGATTGGATTGGCTTCCAATGGACTTGTGTAGCTGAAAATGATTGTCCCACTGGGTGTGCCAAAAACTATTAACACAAAAGTATGCACCCTTTCCTGAGGAACTACTTCTCAGGTGACCTTATGTAACATGCAAACAACCTCCAAGTATGGGACTTGTACTCTAAGGCTGAATCTCTGGAGAAGGTTGGATTCCTTACTATCAAGATGCACCAAAACAACAACTGGGAAGGAAAAGGGAGAAGGAGAACTAAAAGAAAATGCAGAAAGGAAAAGGGGATGATGCACCAAGATAGAAATATGGTTATGACTATGTTCATGTATGCACTAAACATCAATGAAAGTGCCAGAATACACAAATCTTAACTCTTTTCTACCTTCAAAGAAACTATATGTAGGTTTAGAACTAGTTGAAGTGCTAAAAGGAAAGGAATTTCACTATACAGCAACTGCGAACAAACTTGACACAACATACAGATATGAGAAAATGGAAAAGAAACATTCAAAACAAGGAAATAAACATGCATAAATTAAGGAATGGCCAGAATAGGTAAGAACAAGGTTTTTTCATTAATGGAAGGCAAAAATTATAAAGCACAATGCTGTTGCAAAATACAAACAGAGAATAACCCAAAAAAAGTATTTACAACTTGCCTTTATAGATCAGGCATAACTCAGATCTAAACTTGAAGTTCAAACCCCAACCAAAGTGGAGTTGAGTTGCAGAGAACAACAATAAATGAATATATGTTGTAATGTAGTGACAAGAAGGGCAAAATAAATGCACCTAGCCGTAAGAAATCAAATTCCATTAGATTTAATCATTCCAATTATTAATGAGGTGTGGAGATGTAAAGGTGTCATTCAAACAAGGCCAAAGAATATCATTTAGCATTAAAGTAAAATCCTTGTAACATCTCATGGTCGCAACAAATAAAATCCACACCACTGTCAAAAAATATGGGATGGGATAACACACAAGTTAACCTACCACAAAAAAATTAGAGTTGACCTATGTGGAATAAATCTGATTTGCCCCAATAAGATGAGTCATTGATGTACATCTTATTTTAAATATGAACGACCAAGATGCTACAAAAAATCTCCCCAACCGATGAATAAAACACAACCGTAGATCCAAGATCTTCTTCAAAAGAATGTTTGGCACAAATGCATCTAGAAAATATACCAAGATATGTAGCCCAACACAAGAAATATCTACCACGTGGCATCAAAATGTTGGTCGACACATTTCAAAAATACATGGTTGAAGAGATAGCAGTGATTTCACAATTTCATGGAAGCAAAAAGGTAAGCCTTACAAAATAGCAAATTTCACTATTTTGGAAAGAGCAGCAAAGTCATTCTTCGAAATGGTTGACACAGAATGTCAACCCCGGCAAAAAATGCATGTTAACCCCCAACTTGGCACATGAAGGAAAATAAGCCAACTCGGTCAATGAACAAACTGAACTAGCTCAGCCAATGAAGGAATCGAGCCAACTCAACTCATGAAGAGACTGAGTTAACATGAAATGTTAACCCAACCAAAAGGGTGTTAACCCACATCAAAGAATCTAGTCCATTGAAGATCTCTCAAATTGATTATCAATTATGGGATGAATGAGGGGGGGGGGGGGGGGGGAATGGCCAATAGGAACCTAAGAAGAAAGTGAAATTCCAAGGTATAGAGGTAGTCTAGGTGAATATAGAAGAAAAGAAATGAAATATTGATGTCATCAGACAAGTGGAGGAGCCCACTCTTCAAGTACAAGAAGCCAATGGTAATCGATTCAAACCTCTTGTATATGATCTTGTTGACATGATTTCTATGTTATCACAAATTACTATTAAAGTCCCTCTATCTAAAATATTTAAGATAGAAGAACATAAGAGTAAAGCCCTCTCTTGGTTAAGAGGAACTGGGAATGGTAATCTTGTTGAAAGGGAGTCACCAATAGGGTAGGAAATATCATTTGTAGTAAAAGAAAAGGAAGACAAAGGAGTCATGTCCCAAATACCTCATATGTATTTGCATAGTTCATTTGCTACTTATATAGAAAACATTGACCCTTTCTTCCTTAGCTAATCATAAATGGAAAGACCTTAAAAAATTGCATGATGATTCAAGAGCCTCTAACACTGTAATGCCATTTAAAATCGTGGAAGGTCTTGGTTTGAAGGTAGATACAAGGAAAGGTAGATGTAGGGTTGTGGATGCTAGATAAGTCCTTGTCATAGGTACAATTAATGCCTTGCTAATCAAACTAGTTACTTATCCTGATGTTGACCTAACTATGACTATTCTAGTAGTTGATATTCCTCCAAAGTATGGAATGTTGCTTTCAAAAAAATGGAGCATTGTAATGGGAGGTATCCTATAGTGTGATTTTTCTTTTGCCACTTTTCATATGGGAGATAAAGACATCAAGGTTGACAAAGAGGAAAGGGTCACCCATATGCTTGAAGATAACATTGATACATATTCCACTTTCTTTTTAGACATAGAGGTAAATTCTTTTAGGGCAAAAATCACCATTCAAGAAGTTGAAAAGCTAGTCCCATTAATCTCACAGGAAGCAACAAAATGCTTGGATTCTTAGAAGATTTGGACTATATATTTTGATGGAGCTAGTTCTAAAGAGGGGTCAGGGGTTGGAGTAGTTTTCATATCTCCAGAAAAGAATGCTTTTAGATACTCGGTCACCCCAAATTTAACTTGTACCAATAACATAGCAAAGCATGAGGCACTTTTACTTGGGTTAAAGGTGGAAAAAAATCATGGTATCAAAAAATTGCATGTTATTGGTGACTCAGAATTGGTTGTGTCTCAGATTAAGGAGACATATGCATCCAAGAACAAGAGGTTGAAATAGTACAATAATGTTGTTTGGGATTAGATTGAAGCATTTTATGCTTTTGGTATTTCTTGGATGGATAGGAGTAAAAATAAGATGGTTGATATGTTGGCTAATGTAGTCATTAATCCCAATGACATATCATTTGCTGGTGTTTCCAAGATTAAGATGCGGAACAAGCCATCCATTCCTAACAACATAGAAAAATAGCAGTTATTTGAGAATGATAAAAATATTTTAAATTTTCTTCTAAATTAAGATAAATACCATGGCCAAGAACTAGATTGTAGCACTTTTTTTGAGAATATAGATGGGAAAGAGACCATTTTTAGCCAAGAAATTCTATAACTAAAAACAAACAAAGTTCCCAAAGGACTAGTGGTTTTGGAGAGTGTTTTTGACAATCAAGGTGGGGTGCGATTAAATGCCAATGACAATAAACCACAAGAGCTAGAAGAAATAGATTTAAGGACATTAAGTCTCCAAAGAAAGTATATATAGGAAAAAATCTTTCTCCTTCAATAGGAAAGTCACTAATTGACCTGTTAAGGAAATTTGGGCATGTCTTTGCATTGTCATATGATGACCTTAAGGCTTTTATAGGGAAGATTTATTTCAACAAAAGCAAAGACCTGGTAACCCCACATTAGCCCCCAAGATGCAAGATCTTATGAAGTTGAGGGATGGGGGAATCATTAAGCCCATCAAACATTCTTCACAGGTGTCTAATCTAGTGCCAATAAGAAAGAAAAATGGTGACATTAGGTTGTGTGTGGACTTCAGGAATATGAATATTGCTTCCCTAAAAGATAATTATAGATTACCAAACATGGAAGCCATGCTACAATAGGTAATTGGTTTTGAATTGATGTCCATGATGGATGGTTTCTTTGGATATAACCAAGTGTTGGTTGATGAGAAGGAGCAATTCAAGATAGCCTTTACAACTCCTCGGAGAACATATGTTTATGTTCAGATGTCTTTTGGCCTCATCAATGCAGGAGCTACATTCCAGAGAGCCATGGATGTTGCATTTAAGGAATACATTAATAAGTTCATGGTTGTCTATCAGGATGATTTGACAACTTATTCAAAGAAGTCTATAGACCACTATAGACATCTAGAGAAGATTTTTGTAAAAGCTTTGGAGTACAGAGTTTCACTGAACCCAAAGAAGTGAAATTTTGGAGTAATAGAAGGAAAATTGCTTGGCCACATAGTATCCAAAGATGGAGTTAATATTGATCTGGAAAGGGTGGCAGCAATAAATAAGGTCCCTAAGCCTAAAAATATCAAAGGTATACAATCTTTCTTTGGTCAAGTAAACTTTTTGAGAAGGTTTGTAACAAATTTTGCTAAAATTAGTAGACCTGTTTCCAAAATGCTCAAGAGAGGGGTAGCAATTAATTGGGAAGTTAAACCGTCTATTTCTTGCCAAGAGATAAAAGATGCCATAAAAAATGCACCAGTACTGATGATGCTGGATTATGCAAAACCCATGCATATTTTTTCATTTGCATCCTTTCATACTATTGCAGCAGTCCTCCTACAAAATAATGAAGAGGGGTATGAACAACCCATTACACTTTTTAGCAAGTCACTACAATCTACAGAGTTAAAGTATGATACTAATGAGAAACATGCATATGCTCTTGTCAAAGTTGTGAAAGCTTTTAGGTGTTATGTAGTGGGTGTCATTGTTATTGCATTTGTGCCTAGTGCATTAGTCAAAGACATATTTCCCCAACAAGAGATTATGGCAGAAGGTGCAGATGGATTAACAAAATCCATAAATTCAACATTGATATTCAAATTACAAAACTGGTAAGAGGCCAGCAGTTAGCAAAATTAATGGCTCGGTCAAATTTGGATGCTAACTAGACAAATATTATGGAGGAAGACCATAGAATAGACATATGTGATATGGATGATTGTGAGTGGTACAAAAATGTTATATATTACTTGCAACATATGGAGGTTCCCTCTCATTTGACTAATAATAAAAAAGGTCTATGAAGTTGCATGCTATTAGATATGTTATTGTCAATAGGAGACTGTGGTGGACAAATTTTGAAGGAATATTGTTGAAGTGCATTGATCATAAGAAGTCAAAAAGGGTACTCACTGAAATACATTTAGGAGTATGTGGATGTCATTACATGGCAAAGACCATTTCCTGTAAGGTATTGAGAGTTGGCTTCTAGTGGCCAAGCTTATTTTAAAGATGCACATGCTCTAGTTAGAAAATGTGATTCATGCCAGAGATTTGTTGGAAAGTTAAAATTCTCTGGAAATACCCCTTTGAAGTTAGTATAAGTGCAAGCACCTTTCGAGCAATGGGGAATGGATTCTTAGGTGAAATATCAACTAAGTTTAGTACTAGTTATTCATGGCTATTAGTATCAACAAATTATTTCACAAAATGGGTAGAGGCTATTCCTACCAGATTTGGGTGTCCTAAAAGGATTGTGACTAACAATGATATGTATTTTAGATCAGAGGAATTCATAAGATTGTGTGACAAGTATAGCATTACAAGGTTAACATCATCTCCCTATCATACACAAGGGAACGGACAAGTTGAATCAACTAATAAGAGCTTGTTGAAGAATATCAAGAGGACATTATATGATAATAAGAAGGGATGAGATTCCAAGCTTCATCTGGCAATTTGGGCTGACAAAGTGACAGTTAAGAAATCAATAGGTGTTTCCCTTTTGATTTGGTGTACGGAATCCAAGCAAGAATGCCCCAAAATAACCTGATAGGCCTCTACAATTATATCTAGATGTATGATGATGATATCATAGATGACATATAGGAAAGAATAGATGAATTGGTGGGATTGACTTAAATCAGGAAGGAAGCCTCTGCCAAAAATGCAAAGTTGCAGTTGCAAGCAAAACACCTATATGATAAGAAGGTAGTAGCTATAAATTTTGAACTTGAAGATCTGATCTTCATGTGGAATGCAAGGATTGAAGACAAAGGCAAGCATGATAAGTTTGACCCAATATGGCTTGATAGAATTCACATGAGGTGAATATTCATATGTTTTGGAAGAATTATTAGGTGATATTCCTGAATCGCTAGTTCATGGACAATTCTTGAAGAAGTAATTCTGTTGAAGGTACTTTTCTCTACATGAATAGTAGTCTAGATCTTTGTACAAATCATAAATTCTATATATATGTTTGCTTCTCTAAATATATTTGTTGTATTTTTATGTGTGTGCATTGCTCTCCAAAAAGTTTTCATTTGCCAAATGTGTGGTCTGCTCAAACCAAAAATTATGAATCCTTGTATGGATGCTAGCAATCCATCATCCCCAGACAGAGCCACTGTTGGCCTCTATTTTCACCTAGTTTAATCCTAGAATTTTGTTGTGAAAATCTAGTTCTTATCCTAAGAAGTTAAGGTTTGCAAATTTTATGAGCAAAATTACCCTAATAAAACCCTAGTTCATAATGCATGCCCTTGTTTCCATGAAAAACTCTCCTCTTATTTTAAATTGTTTTTGTGCTTTCAAAAAGAACATTTGAAAATTCTTAAGGTGCAACCGTGTGACCAAAGTAATCACATGGTCATAGCATGTTTTCAGCTCTTAGCATTTTATGGTGTGACTGTGCGAAATAACAAGAATCCCTTTGATCACTTGGTCGTAGTGGTTAGTTGAATGAGGGAATTTTATACAATGAATGGGCTAAGTGATTAAGGAAACAACAGTCACACAGTTAAAAGAAATGAGAGAAGTTTAAGTAGTGATCACACAAAAAGAGGTTATCACTTAGTCGTAACCCTCTTGCAATTTAAACAGCTTACCCCGTGGAGGCATCTGAGAAGATTTACAAGTTATAACAATGAAGTTATGGTGTGACTGTATGACCAAGGTTAAAAGGTGTTAGTCGTTGTTTAAAGATCAAGAGGTTAAAGTAATGAAACAACTCAACAACCAACTATAAATGCATGGTTAGAGCCTAAAAAGTACAACATTCGAAGGTGACTACGAAAGGGTGAAATTGCCAATGCAAGTGGTTGAAATCTTTGATTGCGCAATCTCGAGGCTTAAAAGATTAAAAAGGAAATAAATAGTGACTGGGCAAAAAGGTAAAGAGCTTGTTAAATATTACTCAATCACGTGGTCACGAGGCTAAAGTGGTAACAAGAAATATAAGCTGCAACTAAATTATGCAGTTATAAGAAGTGAAGTGCTTGTTCGCACAGTCACACAATTAGAAAGAATATGAAGAACTTAAGTTGTGACCTCGTGAAGCAATTAAGGAGAACATAAAAAGTACTCAATCACACAATCACACATTTAAGAGGAAAAGGTGAAGTAAAGCCTGTGACCATGCGAATCCTTTGATTGTGCGGTAGCAACATTAAAAGAGGCAGTCAAAACTTAAGCATAAGAAATGCTTAAATTTCTCAGTCACATAGTTAAACTTCACAAAAAAAATGAAGTCATGACTCGCGAAGTAATTAAGAGCTTGTTAAAACTTCAATGATCACATGGTCACACTTATAAAGAAATAGAAAAATTAGAAGGCAGTGACTAAGCAAGCAATTAGATATAAACGGTTTTGCATGGTCACGAGCAAGAAATGCTAAAGTTAAAATTAAAGCATGACCATGCGACGCAATTTAGAAGGTGCCCAAGTTTATGAAGGTGCTTAGTCTCACAATTAAGTGTTTGAAGTATGAAATAAGCTACAAAGAAGTGATAGGGTTTAGAAGCAGTGATCATTGGGTCATAGGCTTAAGAGGTTAAGCTAAAAATAGATCACAAAGCAATGACCAAGGGCATTTGCATGATCACAGGCCAAGGATTCAAATGATAAAAGAACCTTGTGAAGTTGCATTAGCCAAGTAGCTTGTAGTGGTTTCAAGGTCGCAACATAGGCTATTAATATAAAAAAGAAAGTTGAGAGCTCATGACGATTAAAAGGTAAGTACTATCTGAAAAAGTGCAAGGAAAGATTTTGAAAGGCTGGTAGTACAAGCAGATTTTGATGCTTTTGGTGATTTTGAGAAAACTCATGCATGTTGACTTAAAGACCCCATAAATATTGTTATATTACTCAAATTACTATTAAAGAGCTAATGTAATGGATTTATAATTACAACATTGACAGAATTCAGCACTAAGAAGATTGAGCTCAAAGAGTTTTCAGAGCTTGTAGTTGCAGAGATTGTTTGAGAAGTTGATTTCAGAACAATGGTGCAAGAAGAGGGAAAGATAATTTCTCAAGTTGATGTAGAAGAAACTTCACAAAGTGCTAAGCAATCTAAACCTAAATTGGCCAGCTTGTATGTTAAGGAATGGGTGTATTTTCTCCCAGGGCCATCTCATGCATAGAAAATGAACTCTCATATCTTCAAGGACACCTATAGCTTTTGTAGGGATTCCACAGTGCCTGAAACAAATGGGAATGAGCTCTTTTTGTACTTCTACAATAATAGATTTGAGAAGCCACCAATCTATAACCCTTGGATTAGAAACTTGGCAATACTAATTATGCCAAAGGTCATAGTGGATGTAAACCTGGTAAAACCTTTAATCAAGTCCTATAATACCACTACTTACGAGTTCCATATAAAATACATGAGTATCCTATGCAAGTTGGATAGGGAAGCCTTCATTAAAGTCTTCGACCTAGGAGGACCAATGACAAGACCTGTTGAATGGGAAAAGATGAATGAAACCTTCAAAAATTAGAAGAGTTTCTTCAGTGGGAGAGTCATGAGAAGACACATTCCCAAGGCCAACAAGGAAAGGGGTGAGCTACCAAAGATGGTAGGAGAATTCATGCCCCTAGAATTTTTTAGTGAGTACTTCTAGTACACTACATATTCAGAATTAATAAGGTAATTGGATTAGATGGCACCATGAATGCTCCTGGATATATCTACATCGTGGCCCTTGATATCCAAGATTCACATCACAATGTTGGATATGACTTTGTGACACACATAATTAATGTGATGCACAATGAGATTGTTGTTTCCCAGAAGGAGATATTGGGAACTTCAAATTCTACCACTATTCATTGTTGATGCACATTATCCTTTACAAAAATATAGGGCATATCAATCCAAACTTCATTGAAGTGGCTGAGGAGAATGGAGAGAACTTTCTTGTGCAGTTATGGACTTGACTCTAGTAAAGGTTTTACCCTTACTCTAATGTCATTTCCTTTTATAATGATTTTGTTTTTCCCAATACTAATATGTTAGCTAATGTAACTAAAGGGATCTCAAGGGGGTAAAAATGTTGATAAGACCTTCTGCCTGCCCAAATGGAGATAGAAGACTTAGCCATGATTGGGCTAGTCTTTTTCTTTTTGATAATTTTTTAATAATAAGGGTTTATGGATGTCCCCAACCCCCTCATGTCTTACCTAGGTATATCCCAGAAAGGATGGGTCAATTAGAATTCTTTTGACAATTAATCATGATGAATGGGGAATACTTAGGTCCCACAATAAAGAAGGGCTCTTTTGTTGCTAGGAATGTGAAAATAGGGGATTTTGTTATAGGGAAAGATGCAACAAAGGATTTAGATGCATATATAAGTGAGTTCATGTTGCCCTCAGCCCCTACTAGGACATATGACCCAAATGATTTGGTAAGACATGCCCTCAAGCAAAGGAGGAAGTACACTCTCCCAAATAGAAAACCTTACTGGGAAGAGGATGTAATAATGAATAGTCTTGAGATAGAGGACTATAGGATTACAACCATAAGGTGGAGAGAAATAATGAGGGTAGAGGAGGCAATGAATGTAGCAGATCCATCTTTCAAGGGTTTTTCTCATGAAGAAATGTATTTAGATAGGTACAATAGGTGCTTGGAAAAAAATTGATAAAATAATGTCTCAAGTGCCTACAAAGATAAGGAATAGACTAGAGCCCCAATCCCCTTAGCAGGAGGATGTAATTGAGATAGAGGTTGATGATGATCAAATTGAAAGTTCCTCATGGGCTCAAGGAGGAAGAAAAAAGTATAAATTGATAGAGATCCCTGATAAGGCCAAAGAGAAGGATTTGTAGATTTTTCCAAGGGGCTCAACATATTTTGACAACATTGGGCACAATTTTCCAATCAAGCAGGCAAGCCAAACTGAAAGAGTCCTTAATAAAACTGAATTGCAAATACAAATGTTGGATGAAAGAATAATTCAAGCTTAGGAGTTTATGAAGGATGATGACTTCATAGATTTAGGGGAATTAAAGTCAATTATGTTTAAAATCAAACATAATGAACTTATATTGTAGCTGCAAGTAGGAGATTCACCTGAGGAAACTACTAAAGTGGTGTAGAAACTGTAGGAGTATGACCCAAATAGTGAAACTCTCATTGTGAATGAGGCTCGAGAGCTGGTTCAAAGAAGAAAAATGCTACTCTTTCTAGGATGGGAGCTCAACTCATCATTCATGTTGGATCAAATAAGAAGGTAGGATAAATCAGTCTCATTTGAGGAGGCCAACATTGTTGGAGAGCTTCAAGGGTCAGGTTTTAATGTAGACAATAGTACAATGGTAGTGAGGAGCATGGCTCCTGAATCTGGTAAGCCAACTCTTATGGAGGTAAGGGACTCACCCAAGGTAATGTGATATTCTAGAATGTCACTACTGTCTCAAGTGACTAGATACACAACCTAATGAATACAACATCATTGATGGGGAAGATAAAAATGGATATGCTTGAAGAGTAGTTATACTAGACATACAACATATCCATTGATGCTAGAAAAAAGTATGAAGAAGAGCTCAAAAGGACATATGTACTGGAGAAAAGAGTGGCTACACTCAAAGATGAGGTAAGAAATCTAAGGAATGTATCAAGACCTATCACAGAGGTCAAAGATTAGGAGACCCAAACTCAAGTTAATGCAGCAGATGAGGGTATGGATCAACAAATGGAAGTAGATGAGTTGGATGTTGGAAAGGAAATAGAAGTGGGGACAATGGAGAGCATGCTCTCACACAAGATAAGTGTTTTAAAACTGGCTTCTCAAGGTATTTATAGCAATTACATTGCATTGCTAGGAGCATAATACCAATGTATAGAGGCTCTATTCATTCTTTCCCCCTTATTTACTAAATGGGATCCTTACATACCATTTTTTGATAAGCTTGTTGATCTCATTTTGGTTTTGACAATATAGTGACAAAACACTTAGTCATACTCTAGCAGAAATTTAGTGCAAGCCGAGTGAGTAGCACATGTCAAGTGATCAGAGCATGCCTAGTGATCAAAGCATGTTGAGCATAAGTTGCTAGACAATACATGCCAAGCAATATGACTAGTTAGTGCTCAGCATATAGTATGTGCCAATTCACTCTAGTACCAAGCAGTCCCTACATGCTGAGTGATTTAGGTGTCAAGTAAATAGTGAGTGCCAAGCTATTCAAAAGCTAAGTTACAAGATTGAGAGCATGGGCATCAGAGTCTTTGGATGTCAAGTAACCATTCAAAGACATAGTTGTTTGTAATGGCACAAACTACTATGTAAACTATTTTAGGGCTGACATAAACATTATTTTTTTATTGTATAAGATAAGGATCAAGTAATATTGTGAATCCCTATGTAGTACATGCAACCAATCAGATTATTGGATGAATTAGGTAGAAATATCGATCAACCACAGCCATTGATTCTAACCTACCCCATTCTACCTATGTTTATTTAAGAAGGCAAGCCCTAAAGAGTTTTTATAAGTGGAACAGATGAATACTAAGTGCAGAGAGAGAATTCATGGTGGTTATGAAGGCTATGGGAGAGTTAAGTAATGCAGAATCAGTCTAGGAGGACCAGAGACAAGCAGTGAAAGGTTGAGGAAAGATGGATCTAATCAGAAGGATCAAGATATAAACAACAAAGAGAAGATCTGACACTAAGCAGTAGAGTGCTAACTAAAGGATCATGGTGTTGAATCATTCTAATAGGTGATGCAAAGTAAATCTCCTAACAAAATAGTCCTAACAAGCTTTTGTAAATCTCTTAACCAAGTGCTTACTTAATTGTGAGTTAAAATCCTCTAGCAAGGCAAGAACTAAGAGTCTTTGTAAGCCTTTGATAGGGTATACCTCTCATAGGGTAGATCATAGTTTATGATCAAATGCTTTGTAACCATAATTGGTCACATTTTACAATATGATAGTGAAGATTTGTGGGTGTCATCCCAACCCCAATTTTACCTTCTCATTGGAGGGTTTCTGGGTAACCAATTTATTGTGTAATGTGTTACTTACTTCATGCTATGAATGTGATGCATGGTTAAGTTATTTCAGTTTTATATGTTAAGCTATGAGATGGATGTTGGTGATATGTTTTAGAGGCAAAAGTTTTAAGTGTTGATTCAACCCCTCATCCCCCTCTCAAAACTTACTTTCCCATTGTTATTTCCTTTTGCCTCAAAAGAAGGAATTACCCAAGGAAATCATTGTTTCCACTACAAAAATGGTGAGCAAGGTAAAATAATTAAGTGGATTCTTTTCTAGAAAATTATAATTGATAAATAATAAAATGAAGACTATTACCAATTATACACCTAGTTTTATCCAAAAGATAATTGATGATGAAAGTAAGATAAGGGATTGGTAGGAATCGTCTGATTCTTTTAATTTATTTTAAGGCTTTTTTGCTTATAGCAATGGATAAATAGATATTGCAACAATATTTGATATTGTTGATCTTTTGTATAAGCTAGAAGCATATATAAAAAAAAATAGTTGTAGAGGTGAGAGCTATACCCGATGCAAAATGGAATAAAAGCCTCAGTGAACTAAATGCAATTAGGGGAGCCACCCGGCTAGATGAAGAATCTAACATTACTATATGGGAGATGATTGCTAACACAAAGGCTATTCCATCTAGGGATAGTGACTAAGCATGTTGAAAGAGTCAAGCAACTTCAAGAGGGAGGACAACTACTTGATAGAGACACTTTATCTTTGTGGGTTACCTATTGGGGGTGTGCTCTCATTGCAAATTACAGAGTTGATCTTGAACATCAAGACTAATAGCTACTCAAAGTTTGGTAATCCCCAACATTCCTTTTGTAACGATTTTGTCTTATATGGAAAATTTGTTGTAACTTGATTTTTGACATGTGTCCTCCCATTTGAAGCTTGTTGTAATCTTTTTTTCTATAAAAGGATTTCCAAGATGTGGAATGAGGGTCTGAATTCTTTTATCTTTTAGTGATAGAGCTATTTTGCAGTTGATCCAATTTTTATGCTAATTTTATGTTGTATCAAGTTTGCATTTCAAGAACAATTTGAATGAATTAAATACTTATTAGATCATGAGTTATATTTTGAGTCTTGTAACAGATACATGTATCATTCTCAAGAAGATTAATACAAAATAGGAATTATCGAATATCCATGTCCTCATTTTTTGTCTCCTTTTTCATATACTTGTCATTTTGGGATTAAATGAGAAAAGTTCATTTCATTTAATGCAACTTGGATAGGTTGTATATTAATTCATTGTTTCTTTTAATTCAAGAAATTAAGTAAATATTTTCATGAATTGATAGGGTTTCCAAGTATATGAGGAGGATATCATAAGAATGGGATTTAGGGTTCACAGCTCATATGTTTAGTTGAAAGTCAATTAAATAGATCAAAAAAATTGTTCATATGACTTTGTGTAACAATGGATAAGGCACTGATCATCAGTTAGGATGTGAATTAAAGCAACAATTTAGTAGCACAAATCATTTTAAGTCAAATCAAAATTTTTTAAGTTTATAATAGATAATTACATGTTGGTCATACACTTATTGTATTAGCTTTTGAATATGTAGTTAGCTAATATAATTCAATAATTAATTTCAATTCCAAGAAGATTAAGAGACCAACTCTGCTTAAAGGGATGTGTAGTGTGAAAATACGTTGAAATGTTGAAATCCCTAGGTAAACTCGTATTTTTTTAGCAAAGCCTAAAGTGTAGGAAGTTGTAACACCCCGCCAAGGGATCCAAAAGAACTAACCTAAAGTTTTATTAAGTTTTTCAAACATTTTTTTAAGAGAATAACATGTACAATAATTATAAAGTAGTAGAAGCCATAACATAAAATCATACATAAACAAACATAACAGATGACATTCCTTAAGGATCCCAAGATGTTGAATCACATTTAAATTTAAATAATACAAAGTCCAATAAATAACACATCCACATAAAAGAATAAGTACAAGTCTAGTCCATTTAAATCATACACATTTGTTCCAAATGTTGTTTGGCAATAAAATTCAGAATGCACAATCATCCACTATACATGTCACAGGGTATGAAAGGCTGAAAGAATATACATTTATAAAATAGATTACATCATCCCTTTAAAATCCATGAAACAAAGTATAATACAATAAGTAAAATCATTCATCATAAAGATATAACCATCCATCATAATACACAAAGATAGAATGAAAGGAAATGCAGAACAAGGAACTCCACCATGGCATCTATCGACGGATCCCAATGTTAAAAGTAAAAAGCACTACCACTCAACCTTGTGGTAACCCAAAAAGGTCCACTCCCGCCACGTTGAGGAGATAGTCTCAAGTCCCAAATAGGATATCAATCCCAAAATCAAAAGTAATATCTATGTCAAGGAAATCTCTAAAAGTAATCTAACTCAAAGGTTCCAAGATAATACGACATCTAGACCCAGGGGCAAACAAAGACACGTAGGGAATCTACTATGCAAGTGGGCAAGTGTTGTCACATGAATCAATGCTAGAGTTACCCTGGCAGTCTAACTTGACCTTGGCCCCCTAGTGACTCTATGTGACACTAGTATCCTTTCGTACTGACAAGGCATACTAAGCGTCCTCTCTACTCCCATCCTAGTTTGTACTAACACTTGAGGCATGGGCGAGGAAAGACAAAGACTCTTATTAGGTTCATTTTACTCTTATTTAGTGTAGTGTTTTCACTTATTAAATAAGCTACACTAGGTTACTCTGGTAGCCATTTTAGGCTCCGGCCTCCATTGCAAGCCATTTCCTGACATTACATATAGATAGCCTACCTTAAGCTCATAAAAGTACAAATCAAAGAATCATAGTTTTGACCTCAGCCCTACACAAGTGACTAGAAAGCATCAAAAGAAAACTCACAATAACACCTTAGTTCTTCACAAGCAATTGGAAAGCATCCCAAAAATAATTGATCAATGACTCAAGGTTAAGTCAAATATGTCATAACATTCATCTTGTTATCACATAAGAACACTGAAAGCAATAACGAACAATATAACCAAACTCATCATAAAGCATACCAAACACATTACCATGGTTGAGTTTAAAAGATAAATATCAAATCATCATAATATCACAAAAATAAAACTCTCGAGCCTCTGGTAGATGTCCTAAGACTAGTCATACTCTAGTCAACCCAAACCCAAAACATAAGACAACATACAGATAATAGTGTAGTTTCATAGTTTGGTTTGATTTTGTAAACAAATAGTTTAAGTTAATAGTAAGGTTTAGGTTTTCATTTCAATGTAAGTTTTTGAGTATATAAGATTTAGATTTCAACCCTTACAACTTAACCCATTCTCGTATTTGAACAAAATACATAGTTACCCTTATCTTATGAGATTACAAAGATTATAATTAAATATCATAAGATGGTTTCAAAAATAATTATCAACAATAAATTATTAACATAATAATTACTGATCATTAAATAAAACTATTGTGATTTTATAAATAATCAAGATTATTAGATAATAATATCAACAAATATTTCAAATGTAACTAATTAATATTTTATTATTAATTAAAACAAAACTTAATTTAAACTAAATTTATTAAATTAATTTAATAGTTGTTCAAAACAACCTATACTAAAAATTCAATAATTATTAAATTAATTAATAATTAATAAAAAACTATTAATAAAATTATTAATAAATAATAATTACATTTAATAAAAATTATAATTAATAAATTAATTTTTAAAAATGCTTTAGGCCCATCATCCAACCTTTATAGGCTGTTGTCGTGCGGCTGTTAAAGGCTGCTGATCACAGTGGGCCTGCAGTTGTAAACGAACTGCTGTCGTAGGCAGTAGTAATAATTATTGTTGCTATGTGCAATAGTACGTCTGCACACACAGACGTCTAACCACGATCGCAGGGGGGGATAAAGGGAGAGATGGGGGTTTGGTGGCCCTGCCTCCTCCAAATTATATATATATATATATATATATATATATATATATATATATATATATATATATATATATATATATATTTTTTTTTTTTTTTTTTTTTTAATTTTGTTATATTTCAAAAACAAACCCTCCTTTATATATATATATATCCATTTCTTTCAAAACCCTTCATGGTTTAATTAACCACTTTTAAATCTCCAAAACGAGGGTTTCACCAATTTTCAATCCTCACATATATAGAAGAAATTCATATGAATACTAGTAAATTCAAATGAAAGATTGAAAGGTTCATCACAGCAAAATTTGGAAAACAATTCAACAATCACGATGAAGACAACAATATTAAATTACATAATTCACTGGGTGAACAAAACACAAGGCTCTACCTGGTTCTGATGCTAATACGCAATCACCCGAAGATTGTGAGGGAATTCTCTTCTCTCAAAACTTTCTCTCTGAAAAATCCCTTCTCCAAAAATCCTCATCCCTATATCAATCTCTGATATGGACTTCTTCCCTAAAATTGGGCACTGGTTGTGCAATCATGCAAGGGAACTCGTTGATCACAATCTTTTAATTCTTTATTAACTTTTTTGAATATTCATGCATACTTTATGCAATTTAAAATATCTTTTATAAATTAATTTCTCTTTCACTCTTTAATTAATTTTCGAAGCGTTTTTTAATAAAATAGTTATTAAGTAATAATAATATTTAGCATTTATTTAAAAATGATCTCCTAAATATATTTACGCTCTAAAATTATACTATAAATTTCTCTTTAAATTTAATTATTTTTATTTAATCAATTTAATATTGATATTATCTTAATAATTTTCCATTAAATTAAATCAATAATTATCCTTTTAATTTGACCTAATCAATAGAAAAAATACCAAAGACTTTCAAGACGAAATATGGAAACCCATCATAAAATACCACATAGAAGATCAAACTCAAGGGTTATAATCATGAATTTACATCCTACAACGAATTTGGAAGGGTAATCATTTCAGATACTTATCCTAATTTTCTAGGATAATTGGTTTAAAGTTTAGGATTTGGACTCAAGAATTTATCTCCCCTCTCTTACCATTGAGATATTGCGATAGGGTACACTCATCCTAGAAATTCAAGGAAATTGATACCCTGTACCTACAATCTGTATAAAATCCACACATATATTCTAAATTAAATAGGCAATGGCAGGAAGTGGTGCATCATGTAGATCTCGACTAGCAGGTGACTACGACTCCCTTCCTTAACCACATCAAAAATTTCATACATAAAGAAAATATACATGCACACCATACACATGTAGTATGGGGTATCCATAGGAAAACACACATAAATAATCCATCTAACTAACATCATCAAATAACTGAAATCACTATAAATAATCATCATCGGAGTATAATCATGCATACATGTAGTAACTAGTACAAAGTAGTCTCATCATATAATCAAATGAGTATGAAAACAATATCCAATAATTTGGAAACACTTCTACTAATCATCAAGCATAAACATATACTGGCCTAAAAGAGTTTGGAAATAATAACTGAATGTAAACTAGGGGTAGGCACTACATCCACCCCCCCCCCCTAGACTTAGACTTACTCCTAGAAACCTATAAAAAAGGAGGGATATAAATCCCATAAACCAGATGCATCCTCCCATGTAGCTGATGAATCATTAGTAGGGTCCCATTAGACCATTACTTGCTCTATGGTTTGACCCTTGAGGCTCAACTTTTGTTGCTACAAAATGTGAACTGGCTCCAAAGCCAGTTGCTCATCCTCTACCTATAACGCATTCTAATCAAGAACATGTATCACATCAGGAATATACTATCTAAGTACAGAAACATGGAAAACATCATGAATACAAGCTAGGTTGGGCGATAATGCAAGATGGTAGGCAACTGGTCCTATCCTCTTGAGTATCTCAAATGGTCCCACAAAGTGAGGTGCTACCTTCAAACCCTTTCCATAATGGATTGGACTCTTCCATGGATGCACTCTCAAGAAAACTTGCTCACCCACTGCAAACTGCTTATCTTTCCTATGAGCATCGACATACTTCTTCTATCTATCCTATGTTGTAGACACATGCTCATGGATGCACACTACCTATTGCTCCATATCTCGAAGCATCTGAGGACCCAATAGGATGCAATCCTCAAGACTATCCCAACTCAAGGGTGTACAACAAGGATGACCATACAAAGCCTGAAAAGGTGTCATGCCAATAGAACTGTGATATCTATTGTTATAAGCAAAATCCACTACATAAAGATAGTCCTCCCAAAGAGTTTGTCTATCCATCACATACATCCTCAACATATCCTCTAGAACCTGATTCACTCTCTCGGTTTGACCATCTATCTTTGGGTGATAAGTTGAGCTAAAGTTCAATTGCACTCCAAGACCATGCTATAGTGATGTCCAAAATGTGAAAGTGAATACAGGACCCCTATTTGAAATGATCTTTCAAGGAATACCATGTAATCTCATGATATCATGCATGAAGACATTAACTACAAAAGCTACAATGTAGGATGACCTCGTTGGTGAAAATGTGCCACCATAGTCAATTGATCAATGGTGACCATGATAGCATCATGTCGATGAGTAGTCATAGGCAATCCTATGATGAAATCCATAGAGATGATATCCCACTTCCACAAAGGAATGAGATTAGGTTGTAAGATCCTTGTTAGATGCTAGTGCTTTGCTTTGACTCTCTAACACTCAAGACACCTAGCCACAAAATCAACGATATCACGCTTCATCCCTATCCAATACTATAGATGTCATGAGTCTGCATGCATCTTCTTGACACCTGGATGTGTCGAATAAGGTGCATAATGAGACTCTGATAGGATTAATGTATGAAGCTCATCTAGTAGTGGTACATAAATCCTTCTTGAATGTCACAAAAGGCCATTTGACTCCAAAACATAACTCGAGAACCTACCTCCCTGAATCTATCTCTCTGCTCACCTCCTGATACCAAATATCTATAGCGAGTGCCTAAAGTATATGGCTCCTCAAATCCACACTAAGAGTCAAAGATAGTGTCACATGTCTCCTATGACTCAAAGCATTAGCTACCACATTCTCCTTTCCCTAAATATACTTCACCTTGAAGTCATACTCACAAAGAAACTCCATCCAACGCCTTTGCCTAGGATTTAGATTAGGTTGCATGAATATGTACTGTAGACTACGATGATCACTATGAAGTTCAAATATGTGTCCCAGTAAGAAATGTCTCCATCTCACTAGGGCATGAACTACAGCTAACTCAAGATCATGCGTAGGATAATTCAGCTTGTGATCCTTGAGTTTGCATGATCCATATGCAATCACCCATTCATCCTACATCAATACTGCTCCAATCCCCTTGAGGGATGCATCTATAGGCACCATGAATTCACTTGCTAGATTAGGTACTGATAAGATAGGTGCACTAGTCAAAAGCTCCTTGAGCTTCCAAAATGCTTCCTCACATTTCTTCGTCCATAAAAACTTTTTTCCTTTCCTTTGAAGGGAAGTGATAGGATGTGCTATTCTGGAGAAGTTTTGGACAAACTTGCGATAATAAACAGCTAGAACCATGAAACTACAAATTTCTGACATGGTAGTGGGTGTGGGCTAATCGACCATTTCCTGAATCTTCACAGGGTCTACAGAGATACCTTCACCTGATATGATATGCCCTAAATATTGTATCTCTGATTGAAAGAAATCACATTTTGCTGAGTTGGCATAAAGATGATTATCTCTCAAGCACTGCAAAACCAAATGTAGATGTACCTCATGCTCCTTATGGGATCTAGACTATATCAATATCTCATCTAGGAACACATGTACAAATTTGTCAAGATAGGAACAGAACACTCCATTCATCAGACACATGAAAACTAATGGAGCATTTGTTAGCTTAAAAGGAACTATTGTGAACTCGTAGTGCCCATAGCAAGTTTGGAAGGTAGTTTTATGAATATCATCATCCCAAATGCAAAGCTTATGGTATCCTAACTTAAGATTAATTTTGGAGAACACTATAGTTCCCTTAATCTGATCAAATAAATTATCAATCATTGGTAAAGGATACATGTTCTTTATTTTTGCCTTGTTCAGCTATCTATAATCAATACAAAGGCACAATGAACCATTTTTCTCTTTCACAAAGAGCACTAGAGCTCCCCATGGTGATACACTCAGTTGGATACTACCCTTGGCCAGAAGGTCGTCAAGTTGTAGGCGCAACTCACTCAATTCCTGAATGTCATACGATAAGGAGCTCTAGAAATAGGCTCCGCTCCTAGAATGAGATCAATGCTGAAATCAATATCTCTCTTCGGAGGCATGCCCAAAATCTCACTAGGAAAGAAATATGCATATTCCTTTAGAATAGGGTGGTCTATAGTCTTTCCTATAGGGTCTTCTTCTTCCAGCTCACTTATCATAATAGCAAATGCCTAACATCCCTCATGAAAGCTCTGCTTCAATTGCATAACAAATATCATCCATAGAGGATATAGGTCTTTGTATATCCACAATCTTTGCATCCCTCCCTTGATCATCTTGACACATAATGGTCTTCTTTCTACAGTCTATACTAGCTCTATGAGAGCCAAGCCTATCCATACCTAAGACCACATCGTAAGAGCCAAGAGGAATGATCCAAAGGTCAACTGATGTCTTGAACCTTCCTAAGCTTAGTTCACACTTATGTATTACGAAATCTATGGAAACCCTAGCACCTGAGGCTAGTTCCACTTGCCAACCCAAATCTTGCTTAATTGCTTCCACCTTACATTTAGCAACTAATGATGGTGAAATGAAAGAGTCTGTGGCACTTGAATCAAACAATATAGAGAGAGGTGTACCTTGGATAGCTCCCGTAGCCTCAACCATGGTCCCCTAATGGTCTTCCTAACGATGATCCACCACCGCAGATACCCTATGAGCTCTATCTGCATCTCCAACTATGGGCTCAGATGTTGTTGGCCTAAAACCTGAATATTGAGACGCATGTTGTGGATAGTGGGCTACAATGTGTCCAAACTACCCACAAGAATAACATCATGTGCCTCTTCCAAATCCCCTCCCTACTGGAGGTGCACTCAACTGCTAGTGGCTATCCCTACTAACAAAATACTCATTGCTCTACATAGGCTGAGTATTCTAATTTCACCTATTTCATTGTGCGTTGTGATAGTTTTTAGAGTTAGAACCACCACCACTACTCTGCGCCTAAGGGTATGATCCCTTCTATTGTTGTTATTGCTGAGGTTGTTATTGGTTTGATTCGCCTTAGGAAAAGGAGGTTTCTTGTTCCCACATGAGTTGTGGTTACCCTTAGATCCTAATATTGTAGGTGCTCCCACAAAATGTCCATGTCCTAGGTTAATACTCTACTCTACAAGAATATCTCGATGTACCACATCTTTGAGGGTTTTAGGTTCAAATACCTTAACACCGCCAACAAGACAATTGTTCAAGCCTTTGATGAAATGTTGTGCCAACTCTGTTGGGTTATCACTAATTCCTACATAGGGGATGACCTCATAGAATTTTCTCTTGTACTCTGCTATGGTCATTGTGAACTGTCTTAGGTTGTGGAATTCATCTGCTCTCTACTAGTTCCATTCCTTTGGTACGAATCACTCACAAAAAATTTCTAGGAATAACTCCCATCTGATATTGTTCATGTTTATACCCAATTTCTTCTCTTTGATAGTCCATCATGTGGCTCCAAAGAGTTCTAGGTTGGTAATAGCAAACCTTATTTTGATATTAGTGTCAAAGTCTTGAATAGCAAAAACCCTATCAAGAGCAATAAGCCATTGCTTGGCTACATAACATGAACTCATCCCATTAAAGGGTTTGACCTTGGACCTCTAAAGGTCCTTCATCCGAGTAGCTATAACTGATCTCTATTGGTCCTTTTGAGGAATCCTAGACCTAGGTCTATGCTCGTATCCTTCCTGGTGTGCCCCATCTTGACCAACACCTTGAAGAGGATGTAGGTGATCCATGATGGTCTTCATCATTTGCCTTTGGTCAACCTCCTCCGAGTCAGCCTGCTACTCTCTATGGTTCTCTTCTTGATGCTCACTGATATGCTCTCCCTTATCCTCTTCCTGATTAGGGCCTTCGAGGACAGACTCATGTACATTAATATTTTTGACTCATCCACGACCTCTACCATAGCCAAGGCTATGACCTCTAATAGAAGATCTTTTCCTAGATACCATCCTACAATAATATCTAAGATAGAAGATGCTATAATAACCATAAAACATACTATTGTAAAGCATACATTAAAGGCACATGTTTTGAAAATAGTATAAGTTCAATTTTTAGTTTTTCCTAATTTTAGGTTTAAGTATATTTCAGTTTGAAGTTTAAGTGTTCAAGTTTAAGAATGTACAACTAATAGTTTAAGTTTTTTTTAATTCAACTAGTTCAAGTTTTCAATTTGAAATAGATATACATAATAGTTTAAATTTGTTTTAGTTCAACTAGTTAATAACTAGTGGTGTTCCAATATGCCCAGAGCTCCCAATGTAGAACTCGGGCTCTGATACCAAATGTAATGCCCCGCCAAGGGATCCAAACGAACTAACCTAAAGTTTTACTAAGTTTGTCAAACATTTTTTTTAAGAGAATAACGTGTACAACAATCATAAAGTAGTGAAAGCAATAACATGCAATCATACATAATCAAACATAACAGATTACATTCCTTAAGAATCCCAAGATGTTGAATCACATTTAAATTTAAATAATACTAAGTCCAATAAATAACACATCCACGTAAAATAATAAGTACAAGTTCATTCCATTTAAATAATATACATTTGTTCCGAATGCCACTTGGCAATAAAATTCAGAATGCACAATCATCCATTGTACATGTCACAAGGTATAAAAGGCTGAAACAATATACATTTATAAAATAGATTACATCATCCCTTTCGGATCCATGAAATAAAGTACAATACAATATGTAAAATCATTCATCATAAAGATATAACCATCCATCATAATACACAAAGATAGAATGAAAGGAAATGCAGAATAAGGAACTACAGCCACAACATCTACGGACATATCTTAGTGGAAAAGTAAAAAGCACTACCACCCAACCTCATGGTAACCCAAAAAGGTCCACTCCCATTGTGCTGAGGAGATAGTCTCAAGTCCCAAACAGGATATCAATCCCAAAATCAAAAGTAATATTTATGTCTAGGAAATCCTTAAAAGTAGTATAACTCAAAGGTTCCAAGATGATACGACATCTAGACCTAGAGGCAAACAAAGGCACATAGGGAATCTACTATGCAAGTGGGCAAGTGTCATCGCACGAATCAATGCCAAAGTTACCCTAGCAGTCTAACTTGACCCTCACCCCCTGGTGACTCTTTGCAGAACTCGTATCCTTTCATACTGACAAGGCATACTAATGATGCATGGTCACAACCAAGCATCCTCTCTACTCCCATCCTAGTTTGTACTAGTACTCGAGGCATGAGTGAGGAAAGACAAAGACTCTTATTAGGTTCATTTTACTCTCATTTAGTGCAGTGTTTTCACTTATTAAATAACCTACAATGGGTTACCCTAGCAGGCACTTTGGGCTCTAGCCTCCATTGCAAGCCACTTCCTAACATTACATTTAGATAACCAACCCGAAGCTCATAAAAGTATAAATCAAAGAATCACAGTTTTCATCTCAGTCCTACACAAGTGACTAGAAAGCATCATAAGTCAACTCACAATAACACCTCAGTTCTTTACAAGCAACTGGAAAGCATCCCAAAAATAACTGATTAATGACTCAAGGTTAAGTCAAATATTTCATAACATTCATCTCGTTATCACACAAGAACACTAAAAGCAATAATGGACAATATAATCAAACTTATCATAAACTATACCAGACACATTACCATGGTTGAGTTTAAAAGATCAAAGATCAAATCATCATAATATCATTGAAACAAAGCTCTTGAGCCTCTGGTAGACATCTTAAGACTAGTCAACTCTCTAGTCAACCCAAACCCAAAACATAAGACAACATATACATAATAGTTTGGTTTGATTTTGTAAACACATAGTTTAAGTTAATAGTAAGGTTTAGGTTTTCATTTTAATTTAAGTTTTTGAGTATATAAGATTTACATTTCAACCCTTACAACTTAACCCATTCTCGTATTTGAGCAAAATACGCAGTTACCTTTATCTTATGAGATTACAAAGATTATAATTAAATATCATAAGATGGTTTCAAAAATAATTATCTCCAATAAATTATTAACATAATAATTACTTATTATTAAACAAAATTACTGCAATTTTATAAATAATCAAGATTATTAGATAATAATATCAACAAATATTTTAAATGTAACTGATTAATATTTTATTATTAATTAAAACAAAACTTTATTTTAACTAAATTTATTAAATTAATTTAATATTTGTTTAAAACAACCTATATTAAAAATTTGTTAATTATTAAATAAATTAATAATTAATTTAAAAACTATTAATAAATAATAATTACATTTAATAAAAATTATAATTAATAAATTAATTTTTTTAAAATGCATATATAAAAATGCTTTAGGCCCGCCAGCTGACCTTCACAAGCTGCTCTCGTGTGGCCATTAAAGGTCGTCGGCCACAAACGGACTACTATTGTTGCATGCAGTACTACATTTGCGCACGCAAATGTCTAACCACGGTCACGAGGGGATAAAGGGGGAGGTGGGGGGTTTGGTGGCCTAGCCTCCTCCAAATTTTATATATATATATATATATATATATATATGTGTGTGTGTGTGTGTGTGTGTAAACATTCTATCAATACTTTGATAGAAAAATATGACCAACTAGCCAAATTTATATTCTAAAATTTTCATTTCTTTCAAAACCCTTCACGGTTTAATTAACCACTTTTAAATCTACAGAACAAGGGTTTTACCAATCTTCAATCCTCATATATACAAAAAAATTTGATATGAATACTAGTAAATTCAAATGAAAGATTGAGGTTCATCACAATGAAATCTGGAAAATAATTCAACAATTATGATGAAGACAGGAATATTAAATTACATAATTCACTGGGTGAACAAAACATAAGGCTCTACCTGGTTCTAATGCTAATACACAATCACCCGAAGATTGTGAGACAATTATCCTCTCTCAAAACCTTCTCTCTAAAAAATTCCTTCTCCAAAAATCAACGTCACTGGGAAAAGAACTCTCAATCTTTCATATGGAGTTCTTCCCTAAAATTAGGGCACTAATTGTGCGATCACGCGAGGGAACTCATTGATCACAATCTTTTAACTTTTTTGAATATTCATGCATACTTTATGCAATTTAAACTATCTTTTATAAATTAATTTCTCTTTCACTCTTTAATTAAATTTCAAAGCGTTTTTTGATAAAATATTTATTAACTTAAGTAATAATAATATTTAGCATTTATTTAAAAATGATCTCCTAAATATATTATTATTAAATTAAATAAATATTATTACGCTCTAAAATTATACTATAAAATTCTCTTTAAATTTTTTTTTTTAATTTAATCAATTTCCCAATTAATTTAATATTGAGATTATCTAAAGAATTTTCCATTAAATTGAATCATTAATTATCCTTTTAATTTAACTTGATTAATAGAAAAATCACCAAAGACTTACAAGACGAAATATGGAAACCCATCATCAAATACCACATACAAGATCAAACTCAAGGGTTATAATGACGAATTTACATCATACAACAAATTCAGAAGGGTAATCATTTCAGATACTTGTCCTAATTTTTTAGGACAATTGGTTTAAAGGTTAGGATTTGGACTCGAGAATTTATCTCCCCTCTCTTACCATTGAGATATTGAAATAGGGTACGCTCATCCTGGCAATTCAGGGAAGTTGATACCCGATACCTGCAATCTACATAAAATCCACGCATGTACAAACACA
Source organism: Cupressus sempervirens (assembly GCA_028749045.1). Classification (NCBI taxonomy): domain Eukaryota; kingdom Viridiplantae; phylum Streptophyta; class Pinopsida; order Cupressales; family Cupressaceae; genus Cupressus; species Cupressus sempervirens. The sequence goes on from CM053787.1 coordinate 606,534,395, forward strand.
TATAGTCTAAACTAAACAGGCAATGGTAGGAAGTGGTGCATTGTGTAGATCCCAACTAGCAGGTGACTACAACTCCCTTCCCTAACCACATCAGAAATGTCATACATAAAGAAAATATACACGCACACCATACACATGCAGTATGGGGTAAGTATCCATAGGAAAACACGTATAAATAATCTATCTAACATCATCAAATAACTAAAATCACTATAAATAATCATCATCAAGGTATAATCATGCATACATGAAGTAACTAGTACCAAGTAGTCTCGTCATATAATCAACTAAGTATGAAAACAATATCCAATAATCTGGAAACACTGCTACTAATCATCAAGCATAAATATAAATTGGCTTAAAAGAGTTTTGCAATAATAATCGAATGTAAACTAGGGGCAGGCAATACAGAAGCATTGTTGCTTTGTTTAGTTGGTCCAGATCTAGGTAGGTTTTACTGCAGATGGGAAGTAGTTAATCCTTAGGTATCTCCTTATGTGGTATTTTGGTATTGTTTTAAACTAGTAGTTTTAAAACACCAACGGGAGATATGAAGAGGAGTCTTTTGGGCCAATAACATGGAGACCAAAAAGAATCAGTGCTACCATATCATAAGAAACCAAGAAGACTACACAAGACCACTGTTATGAACAATAGCACAAGAATGACATAAGACGTAACAGAATATAGAAGAAAAGAGGGATAAATAGAGGAATGTATATGACAGGGAGATTACTTTATCCTCTTGAGCTTAACAAAGCAACAAGGATCGTCCAAAGCAATCAAAAGATAAAACAAAAAACAAAAAACACAATAAAGGGAAAACACATCATGAAAACAAAAAGACTACTATGATGAATAAAGTCCACATCAAGTGTTCTACGTGCCCCCCACCCCCATCTTGGTCTAAAATATTAGGGGAAGGATGATGACTCACGGGAGGAACAATATCAATCATAGTAGGAATCTCAGCAAGTTCTAAGCACGGACATTAAGAGTCACTATGCTCATTACAAAGAGTGATTGTAAGTTGTGTAGAAAGAATGTTAGGAAAATCACTATCCATATCAATTAAATCTTCATCACTACTATCACCTAAAGTATCTTCCATATCTAGATTAATATAATCTAATATACGGACAAAATCATCATGTTTATCCAAATGCATAATGTTACATTGTTTAACTTCCTCCAAAGACTGAAACATAATTTTATCAAAGGAAGGTAAAGGTTGAGAAGACAATGAAGGTTGAGAAGCAAGAGAATGATTTCTAGCCTTAGCTTTAGCTTGACGGTTCTTGCGAACTGATGAGCATGTTGATTATGAATACTCTTATGAGACATAGTAGAAGGATTATGATCAACTACCACAGATTTCGAAGGAGGAACACCAACGAGTTCAATAGATGTAGAGGGAAAAACATGTTCAAAAGTAGAAGGAGAGGTAGGAAAGATAGGTGTAGGTGAACAACCCTTAGGAAGACTCAACTCCATGATCATAGCTACTTTATCTCTTTGATAGTTTCTATAGAGATTATCAGGATGAGTAGGTGATTTTTCAAGACAAGATGGTCAATAAAAATCAATCTTAGCACAATATTGGGGACCCAATGGTTTATAAAGAGAATGATTAATAGCAATAATGTTTTCATTATGTGGAAATTTAAGACATTTATGAATAGGAGAAGCTATGACTTGCATGGAAGAAAGCCATGGAATACCAAGCTTAACTTGAAATTGATCAAAAGTAGGAATAACAACAAAGTTACTAAAAATAGATTTCCCTAATAAAGTAAGAGTCAAAGTAATAGAAACTTAAGGACGATGAAGGAAAGCATTAAAAGTTTGAATCCATATAGGAGTAGAATCATAAATATCTCTATGTAATCGTTTGTTAAAAAGGTGTTCTTCGGTGATAACATTCACAACAAGGGAAGGATCAACCAAGTACCACAAAAAGGAATATGAGCAATTATGCCAATGATATAAAGAGGACCATTAGGTGCCTTAAACATATCAGACTAACTAAAGGTAATAATAGGTGTTCGTCTAGGTTTAGGTGGAGAAGAAATTGAAGGTTGAGATGCCAACTCAACTTGATTAACCACATGATTTGCTTCTTATATCTTCTCATCATAATCAATATGGTGATTAGAAGAAGAACATTGATTAATAATATTCACCGAGTGAGAAGGAAAATTATTATTGAAAATCTACAAATTTTGATTAGGTTCTGCAATGGATTTATTTGTGTTATTAACTTGAGCATCAACAAATATAGCCTTAGAATCAATAAGGCCCTTAATAGCATTCTTCAAACCATAACACTTTTGAGTATCATGACCTATTTGACAGTGATATTGACATAAAGTTGTTGAATCAAAAGACTTAGGCAATGATTTACGAGTGTCAATAGGACAAATAGGAGGAAAACTAAGAACACGAGCACGAATCAACTTAGTCATCACCTCAGACAAAAGGTTCAAATAAAGGAGTATACTAACAATTAAGACAAAACATAGAGGAAAAAGTAGTCATACCTCGAGATGTAATAGCCACTTGATCATCAATTGTATTTGTATACTTAATTTTGATGAAAATGTTTGTGAGGGTCAAGAAACATTTGTTAGTGGTTGGGAAGAGCTGACCGACGATGGTTATAATAACCTGTGAAATAGTTGAGTGGTTTTTCTAATAATTGTCGCTCTTTGCAAAGCACATTACAAAAATAAAACATGCAAAGTGCATTTTTGGTATCTTTTCTTGGGACTGTATGCCAAGGGTTGTATGACCCTAGTAGGCAAAAAAAATTTCCTTGAAATTGCCCACACTCCAAAATAGGCATGTTTTATATGTAAACAAGGGTTTTGACATGCTTTGATTCCAACCGTAATGTCCATTTAGACTCAAAGTGCTCCAAATTTTGGATACCCCCTATTTCCACAAAAAAAAAAAAAAAAAAAAAAAAAAAAAAAAAAAAAAAAAAAAAAAAACCAAAAAATGCTATATATGTTCTGTGAAACCCTCGTTCCTCTTTTCCTTCAAACATGAACAATCTACAACAAATATGGCTCTAATACCATGAAGAATTTGATAAGAATAAATCCACATATCTATTAGAACACCTGAATGCAAGAACTTGTCATAGAGAAGAAAAAAGACAAGAGAAAGTAAGGGTTTGGCTCTGAAAATATGCAAGAATATATTATCAGACAAAAAGAATAAGATAAATATATGACAGATCAATCCTCATAGAAGGAGATCGTAAAACCTAAAAAGGGAAACCCTAAGAGGTAAATGACAATTAATAATAAATATTTAATTATTAAATAGAAATGCATGCTCATAAAGTGAAATCTTATGTAGGGAGTAAAAATAATTTAACAAATGAAATAAAACGAATCTTTTACTCTAACAAAATTGTTAGGTTTAGAGAACTTGTTTGAATTTCTGACCACATCACTCTTATCACTAGAAATTGTTGGAAACTATAATTGGAACAATTTTTATGTTGTCAATGATTTCAAACCTACTGGAGAGACATTTACTAATAGTGTAGAGTGTCATATATGTTGATTAATGAAGAAGATTTAAAAAAGAGATAACTAGATGAACTAGTGAAGTTATTGAGTGAAGAAGAGCAAGTATGGGTACTTAACCAGTTAATCTTTGACAATATAATGTATTATTCGATCATCTTATAAAGTATATAAGTTTTGAGTTAAACACAAGAAAATCCTAGTAAAATTTGGTCAACCAATAAAGGAACTGAAATAGAAGATTAAGGAACTTAAGGGTTAGTTAAGAGAACAAAATTAGCCAAGTGATAGTTCTAGAAGGCTCACAAATAGTAGGTTCCAGATCTATAATCCTTTATGCTCCCAACTTTCAAGTCAACACAGAAAAGAAAGGTTTGGGAGTTGGGGTTTAACAAGGGCTTTCCTTAGTCAAGCCCTAGGTTAAGGAATTAACCATAGTTGGAAAATGTGAATCTAAATGACTGAAAGACAAGATAAATGTTAGGATTCACCTTGTTTGTATGTATGTAAATGTAGTATAGATCTTGAATTGGGAATGTAGGGTATCTCCACTCTTTGCAAAAAATCTACTATAATCCTATCATGGTGTCATGAATATAAAAGTGCATCAATGAAGAAGATGATGAATGATTCAATGTAGATCTCCTCCATTGATGACAAAAAAAAGCTATATCTTGAAGAAAATGCTCACAAAGGATCCTTCAATCCTAGATAGAAATTTCCTTGCTTAAATGCTGGAAAATTTTGAATACTTAAACTCTTTGAATGTAAAAGGCAGAAATCCTCACTTGAGAGCAAGATATTTACATCTTAGAATTGAATTGTGAATGATATCTTGTGTGTTATGAAAATGAAGCCTCCAAGTCTCATTTTATATGAGTTTTTGGGTGGGAAAACAATACAAGTCGACTGGGTAATGGTAATTAATTTTTTAAACCCCTGAGGCTTTTTGGGCCTGAGCTCCAGAACTATCAGGGGCTACGTTGACTTGGTCTAGGACTAGGTTGACCTAGGAGGATTGGGTCAACCTAGTCCAGAGTAGATTGACATGAGTTGACCTGGTCATGGAGGTCAAGTCCTAGGTGCCATAGAAAGAAGAGGAAGCTGCCAGAAAGATAAGGGTGGAAAGAGGAAGAAGATAGGAGAAAAAGGAGATTGAACACAAACATATCCATGGTCCAAAGATGGAATTATGAAGAGGGAGCTAAAAGGTCTAAAAAGTAGAGTATGTCCATTTTAAGATGGTACACTAGATAACTCTAGTTCTTGGAAAGTGTTCAACAATGGTGCACACATAAATACATTCTTGTAAGGGATTGAGGAGTTTGGAGCCCTATTCTTCGAAGGTTCAAACTTAGAGTGTTGGGAGTTATGCCCTGAGTCCATGAATAAATTTGATGATGAAGTCATCCAATTAAAAATTAATCACATCTCGAAAGGGATGGTGGCATTGGAAACACTTTTTGATACAAGAGATCACTTTGTAGGGAAAGCTACAATGCAAAAGGGAAAACAATCTGATGAATATGACAAAGAGAGCATAAGCACATAAGATAATCCCAAATTGGTCAATCTAGGCACATGTTGCAGAAAAATAGAGAAGATGAGGTTTACCAAGTTATTAAGAGAATTAAAAGATGTGTTCGCAAGGTTTTGTGAAGACCTAAAGGATTTTAAACAAGGATTTTCAGCATCAAAATCCATTAGAACCTGGAGCAACTTTGTTAAGTCAAAAGCTAAGAAATTATAATCCAAAGGTGGCAGATGCATTTTTCAAGGAGGTGGATAAAATGTTAAAGGCTTGTGTAATATACTCTATACATCACTCAACATGGGTTGCTAACATAGCGCCAGTTCTTAAAAAAAGTGAAGAAATCAAAATCTACATAGACGTCAATAACTTGAACTAGGTGAGTTTGAAGGATAGCTTTGTGCTACCAAATATGGATTATGTCTTATAGACCATCATTGGCTCTAAAATGGTGTCCATTCTTGACAAGTTCTTTGGATACAATCATATCAGTGTGGCTCCAGAGGATCAACACAAGATGACCTTCACCACTCCCTAGACACCTTCACCTACAACCATATGCCTTTTGGGCTTATTAATGTAAGCCCTACCTTTCGAAGAGCTATGAACTCATCCATTGTACATATATTAGATGAGGTAATTATCATCTATTTAGATGATATGACTATATCCTCTAGTAGGAGAAAGAAACACCTTCACAACTTGAGATTAGTTCTTTAAAGTTGTATAGAACACAATATATCGTTGAACCCAAAGAAGTCAAACTGCTAGAACATTTAGTGTTGAAGGATGGCATCAAGATTGACCCTGAATGGGTCTGGGAAATTAAAAAATTATGCTTACCATTGAATCTCAATGGAGTATGCTCTTTCTTTGGACAAATTAACTTTCTAAGGAGATTTGTACCTAATTTTGTAGAAACCACTAGGCCTGTTGTGAAATTGTTGAGTGAGAAGCTGAACTTCAAGAGGAATGATGAAGCCATGAAAGCCTTTAAAGAAGTTAAGAGTGTTATTGCACGGGCCCTAATCCTCACTTATCTTGATTATAGAAAGGATTTAATGATCTATTGTTATGCTAGTGAGCACACCATGTCAACAATTTTGCTACAAAAGAATGATGAGAGAGAAGAAGTTCCTATCTCTTTTATGAGTGTGTCATTGAAGAACCATGAACTGAGGTATTCTCTCATAGAAAATAACCATTCTTAGTAGTAAAGGTGATGATTTAGTTCCACTATTATATCCTACTCTCACATTCCATAGTGTTTGTCCCCAATATCAGGGTTAAGAGAAATCTTACCCGCTAAGAGGTAGTGTTGAATAACAAAGCAACTTGGGTGGCATGGGTGCAAGAATTTGACCTGGAGATTAATCCAACCAAACTTGTAAGGGGACAATATCTATGCAGGTTAATGACACATAATCAAGAAGTTATTGAAGAAAGTGTACAACTCATACTACTAGTTGGGTTAAAAGACATTTGGTTATCGTATATTGCATATTACTTCACCTATGGCGAGTATCGTGATCATCTTACTAGTAAGGAGAAGAGAACCTTAAGGCTAAAGTCTAAAAAAATTGTAATTATTGATGATTTATTGTATAAAAAGGGGTTGGATGGAATGTTTTTTCGATAAGTTGATAGTAATCAACAAAAAATATTGTTACATGTTTTTCACAATGAAGTGTGTGAAGGTCATCATTCATTCATAGTCATAGCTTTTAAAATCCTCATGAATGGGTTTTACTAGCTCAAAATGTTCAAAGATGAATATAAATGGGTAGGTCAACATGATAAATGCAAGATGTTTACAGGCAAGCCTCAGTTAACAGCATTACCTTTGAGACTTGAAGTCATTGAAGAGCCTTTTAAGGATTGGGGTATGGATTTCATAGGACCTCGTAATCCCCCTTTAAGTGCAAGACATACTCATATTCTAACAATGATGGACTATTTCACAAAATGGGTCGATGTTGTCCCAGTTAAGAAGACCACCTCTGAGGTAATGTGCAATTTCTTTAAGGAAAATATCCTAGTCATGTTTGGAGTTCCAACCAAACTAATAGTTGATAATGCTCCAAATTTATCCTCCTATGAACTCCAAGTATTTTTCTATGACAATGGCATGCAACATTCACACTCGTCATACTACTTTTGCAAGGGAATGGTCAAGAAGCGTCTATCAACAAAAACCTCATTTCTATCATGAAAAATATGGTTAGTGAGAATGCTAGAGATTGGCATAAGAAATTGTTTGAAGCACTATGGGATGATAGAACATCTCCCAAATGGGTCATAAGAATGACTCTTTTTGAGTTAGTGTATGGAGTGGAAGCTCAATTATCCTTGCCCCTTGATTTGGTTGCACCTAGACTTCAAAAGGTGATAGAAGATGAAACATTTCAATTGCCCTAGAGAGGAAGACCTATTGCCTTGCAAAGATTGAGGAAGAGAAAGAAATTATAGTAGATTGCATCACTAGCCACTAAGTGCGGGTTAATAAAATTTTTGATCATAGGGCTAGGCCTAGGAGATTCATGGAGAATGACAAAGTACTTCTTTGGGATAAGCAAAAAGAGCTTTGAGGTCTCATGAAAAAGTTGAATCACTTTAGAAGGGTCCTTTTGAAATTAGCCAAGTTCTTGGTCCCAATTCCTTCAAGTCCAGGTATTAAGATGGAACAAAGATGCCCCTATCTTATAATGGGCAGGACCTCAACCTATATCAATTGTGATAATTTCTCTTTGCTCATGTATATAATGTATATATTGTTTTGAAATGTCAAAGTTTTGTTTACTTATTTCATTGTTTCTTAGTTCGGCTCTTTGTTAGTTTAGTTAGTTGTAAAACCAAAGATTTTGAGTCCCTTTTAGTCCTTTATAGTCTCATCCCCAGTCAGAGCCAAATGTTACCGACATTTTCAACTTGGTCAACTTAATTTTTTATGGTCTTCAAAAAAGAGTCTTAAACAGGAGTTTTGAACCTTGAATTTGAACCAATTGGTTCAAAGGTTCAAAGGTTTAGAGTCGTCCATTCTCAAGTTGGAAAATTTTCTTAAATTTTACTTTTATTGAACCCGAACCTTGAATTTGAACTCATAAACTAATTGGTTCAAAGGTTCAAAGTTTAGAGGTTCATCTTTTGTACTTGTACACCTAACATGAGGTAATATGTCTCGTAGTGGACCCTAGTGCTCTTACTTGAAGTTGAACTTTGAACCCTTTGTAGTTAGTTCAAGTTCACAATTCAATGTAATAAAAATCTTCTTAAGTCATTTTGGGTTTGTTTTCAATGAGCACTTCATCCCAATATATTCTTGGTAGACTGAACTTGAATCTTGAACCAATCATTTTATGGTTCGAGAATTCAAAGTTTGTGAGCTTAAAAGCTTGTTGTCTATAGACACGTAGCAGTACATAGATACTTAATCTTTCTGGGGAAATATGAAAAGACATGCATTCAATAATAATTGGTTATGGTGACTGCAGAATGAAACTCAATATGTACAGAAGTGGAGGCACTCATTAATGAGTAAGAAGCCTTGACATACTAGTACTTTCCCTGATCATTTAGTGTGCTTGTCCTCTAGGTATGTACTACCATAAAAACTCCCTTTTTTATGGTAAATGTTGTGGTTTTCTGAAAGAAGCAAGTCTGATATGTCTTCTTGAAGTCAAGAGTGAATAAAAAGTAGGGTTTATGTCAAAGGAATTTTGTGAGTCCAAACATGGTGAGTCTGTACTACTTACCTAAATCCTTTGCTTTTGTTTTCTTTCAATATTTTAAGTTTTTTTTGGTTTTCTATCCATTTCTTGTTTAGTTTTACAAGTCAAAACTTGCACATTTCCATGGCCATCTTGCACTTGAAGCCACCAAAAGAAAAGAAACTGATGAAAGAGCATCCTTGGTTGCCTTGTTATCCTGCTCATTTTTGTTCATTCTGCATGTTGATGCCAAGTTGCAGTAGCTCTAATGGATGTTGAGTTACTGTAGCTCTAGTGGATGCTGAGTTACTGTAGCTCTAATAGATGTCAAGTTACTGTAGCTCTAGTGGATGCCGAGTTACTGTAGCAATCTAGTGTTGACCAAATGTTCCTTCATGAGCCAAGTTACCTAGTGTATGTCCAGTGACTCTTCATGTACCGATTTTTCTTGTTTATGTGGAGTGTCAACATTTGGCCGTGATTTCTGCGAGCCAACTTGCGAGATTTATTTTGATCATGAAATTTATGTTAAGATCTTTTCTTGGGATGTGTCCAAACTGTTGTTGGGTTGGCCTTCCTCTTATGTAATGTTCTAGAATGATTTGTAAGCCATTTTGGCAAGTATATATAGAGTATTTAGGCTTAGAGTTAGGCTAGTTTTTAGGGATTCTAGAGCATAATGCGAAAGTTTGGGAAAGTTTGTTGCATATGTATCTAGAGCTATGAATTTGATGTTGGATCTTTGATCTGGAATATATTTTGTATCTGGTTGTAACCCAGAAGGCCTTATAGCTAGGCATGTATGATGATTATTTGATGAATCGATAAGTGTTTTCTCTTCTTCCTCCTTTGGTTGTTGTTCTATGTGTTGGGTTTCCACTATGTTAACTCTTGCAAGGTGGTTTGGATAGTTGGGTGTGACTTTTGGCCCTAGTTATTCATTCCCTCCTTGTGTCAGGTGGTATCAAAGCTTGAGGTTCATCCTTGTGGTGATTGGATCATGTAGAACCTTGAGTGAATTAGGTTGTAGGGTTGTAGATTTGTGGATTTGACCTATAAGTTGCAGAGGGTTACGATCTTGTAAGAACCTGATTTTTAAAGATGGTTTGAGGTAGAGGAAATGTTGATAATGCAATATTAGACACATTGAGACAAATTGTAGAAAAGTTAGATGCTGTGGAGACAACCCAGAGGAGAGGAGTACATCTAGATGATGAAGTAGTAGCACCAAACCCTAATCTAGAACCTAAAGAAGACCAAGATGAAGTAAGGTTGTTGAGAGTGTTGTCTAGGAAAAATTCAAAGCCTGTTGTGGAAGTTGTTCCTTATGATGGAGAATTGGATAACAATACTGTGTTGGATTGGATCTCTGATATGGAGAAGTTCTTTGAGTATGAAAACACTCCTGAAAATAGGAAGGTGAAGATTGTAGTTACTAGGCTAAAAAGTCATGCTTCACTGTCATGGGAGCATTTGCAAACTGATAGACAAAGGAGAGGAAAGGAGAAGATCAGAACTTGGCTGAAGATGGCGAACATGGTAAAGAACAAATTCCTTCTTGCTAATTACCAAGTTAGCTTGTTGAGAAAGATGCAAAATTTGAGGCAAAGAGACATGAGTGTGAAGGAGTATACAGAGGAATTCTATAGATTGGACATCAGATCTGGACATGTGGATGATGATGTCGAGAAAATTGCAAGATACATAAATGGATTGAGATCTAGAATACAAGATGAAATAAGTTTTGTGAAGTTGGGAAGTGTGGAAGAAGCATATCAATATGCCTTGAAAGCTAAGGAGATCTTAACAAAGAAGCATGAACAAAGACAAAGAGGTAGAGGTGTTAGATTCCAGAGAGGCAGATGTAGATCTTATGGTGAAGGTGGCATATCTGACAATTTTTTACAGGATAAAGGCAAATCTAAGTGGAAGAAAGATGACAAAGGTAAGACCAAATGGAAAAGTGGTAATTCTTACCGAGGAAGAGGTAATTCTTATTCTAGAGGTGGATTTCATGGTAATTGTTTCAAATGTAGTAAAAAGGGACATAGATATTTTGAATGTAGATCCTCTGAAAGTGGGCAAGGTAACAGAAATGTTGTGATTCAAAGAGATGGTAAGGGTTCACCAAGTGGACATGAGGCTGGAGAAAATATAATGGTAAGTGATGAGGAACTTGTTTTAAGGAGAAGTCTTTTCAAGATAAGATGTAAGATGGCTGGAAAATGCTACAAAGTGATCATTGACAGTGGAAGTTCTACAAATTTGGCATTAGAAGAGTTGGTTACAAAGTTATAGTTGCAAAAGTTGAAACATCCTAAACCCTATCATGTTTCATGGATCAAAGATGAGCATAAGATATTGGTAAGTGAGCAATGCCTTATGAAGTTCAAGATTGGACATTACTTTGATGAAGTTTTGTGTGATATTATGCCTATGGATTGTTGTCATATTTTGTTGGGTAGACCTTGGCAATATGATAGATATGCTATGCATGACAGAAGATTGAATCAATATACTCTTTGGGTGAATGGGAAGAAACAAATATTGCTGCCTTTAATTGAAAGTCCAGATGAGGTTAATTGTACTACTGTAAAAATTTGCATGGTTTATGGGAAACAATTTGAAAAGGAAATGAAAAAGAATCAAGTTTTTTTTTGCTATAATTCAAAAGAAACCAAGTTGTGCAAATAGTAACCAAGCACCAGAAAATAGTGTTAACCGAGTGCTAATCAATGGTCACTGAGTGACAACTGGTAGTATTGACCGAGTACCAAAAGAATTTGTAGAATTACTGAATGAGTATAAAGAGATTGTTGTAGAGGATATACCTGATGGTTTACCTCCAATGAGAAGTATAAGCCATTGTATGGATGTAATTCCTGGAGCTAGTTTTCCGAACAAAGCACCATATAAATTGACACCTACAGAGAATGAAGAACTTAATAGACAAGTGCATGAGTTGTTGTAGAAAGGTTTGATCAGAGAAAGCTTGAGTCCATGTGATGTACCTATTGTACCTGCACCCAAAAAGAATGGAGAATGGAGAATGTGTACTGATTCTAGAGCTATTAACAAGATCAAAGTGAAATATAGGTTTCCTATGCAAAGGATGGATGACATAATGGATTGTTTGAGTGGAGCAAAGTATTTTACAAAGATTGATTTGAAGAGTGTCTATCATCATATGAAAATTAGAGAAGGTGATGAATGAAAGACTGCTTTCAAGACAAAAGATGGTTTGCATGAGTGGTTGGTTATGCCTTTTGGTTTGACTAATGCACCTAGTACTCTCATGAGGTTGATGAATGAAGTTCTGAAAATATTTTTGGGTAAGTTTGTGATTGTTTATTTGGATGACATTTTGATATTTAGTAAGACTAAGGAAGAAAATCTTGAGCATATCAGACAAGTATTACAGAGGTTGAAAGAGGAAAAGTTATTAATTAATCTAAAAAAGTGTTCTTTTATGCAAGAAGAGATTGTGCATTTGGGATTTGTGATTTCAATTGATGGATTGAAGATGGATCCTAAGAAGGTAAAAGCAATTTTGGAATGGCCTACACCTGAGAATGTGGGTGAGGTAAGATCATTTCAAAGTTTGGCTAGTTTTTACAGAAAGTTTATAAAGAATTTTAGTGTTGTTTGTAATGCTATGACTAAGACAATGAGGGGAGATAAAAAAGGAATTCAAGTGGACACATGGAGATGATACGAGTTTTGAGACTTTGAAACAAAAGGTTGTTGAATTACCTATATTGTCTTTGTCTGGTTTTAACAAAGTATTTCAAGTTGAATGTGATGCAAGTGGTAATGCAATAGGAGTTGTATTAAGTCAAGAAGGTAAACCTGTTGCTTTCTTTTGTGAGAAGTTGAATGATGCTAAAAGGAAATATGTTATGTATGATCAAGAGTTTTATGCTATTGTTCAAGCCTTGAAGAAGTGGAGACATTATTTGATTCCTAAGAAGTTTGTGTTGTATACTAATCATAAAGCTTTACAAGACTTGGGAAGTCAACATAAATTGAATCAGAGACATATGAAGTGGGTTGAGTATTTTTAGAATTTTACATTTTTAATTAAGCATAAGAGTGGAGTTACTAACAGAGTTGTTGATGCATTGAGTAGAAGACGATCTTTGTTGATTGAGATTAAGGTTGAAGTTCTTGGTTTTGATGAAATGAAAGAGTTGTATGATGTTGATCCTGATTTTTTTGAGGCATGGAGAGAGTGCAAAGCACCAAATCTAATAGATCACATAAGTAAGTATGATGAATATTTCATTCAAGAAGGTATGTTGTTCAAAGACATTCAATTGTGTATCCCTAGAAGTTCTATGAGGTTGAATCTGATTAAAGAAAAGCATAGTGGTGGATTTGCTGGACATTTTGGAATTGATAAGACATTGAGTTTTATGAAAGAGAAGTATTATTGGCCAGAAATGTATAAGGATGTTTAGAAATTTGTAAAGAGTTATGGGGTTTTTCAAGTTGCAAAAGGAGTAAGTCAAAATACTAGTTTGTATACATCTATTACTGTTCCTGAGAAACCTTGGAGTGACATCATTATGGATTTTGTTCTTGGATTACCTAAGACAATGAAGGGGTGTGATTCTATATTTGTTGTGGTGGATAGATTTTCTAAGATGGCTCATTTCATACCATCTAAGAAGACATCAGATTTTGAGCATGTTGCTGAACTTTTCTTTAAAGAGATTGTGAGATTGCATGGATTACCAAGAAGTATTATTTCTGACAAAGATAGTAAGTGTAGCAACTAAATTTGTCCAAATCCCGTGTCCTGACCAATTAAATAAATATTTATTATTTATTTAATTATCCCTACCTTTAATTAAATAAATTTATATTTATTTAATTATATTTGCCTTTGCTTGATTTAAATAAACTAAGGTTTATTTAAATCCTAACCTATTCCACTTGCATTTTAACCCATGCACTTTAATTAAGTACTTTGTTTACTTAATTAATCACCTACTAATCCTACTTGGAATTAAATATTACATTTAATTCTATTTGAGCACATGGCTTCTAACTTTAACCCTCACCTATTCTTGCTTTGCTAACCTAACCCATCATGCTAAACCTACCCACTTCCTAATCCCGCTTACTTTTCCTAATCATCTTGCTAATCCACTTTTAATCCTAAGTGTGTGCTCACATATGTGTGAGGCATGTTCACACTTCCCACACCCCTCATGCCTTTCATGCCTCTTTCATGTTTGTCCCCTTCACATGAGAGTCAAGTTGACTCACACATGTGTGAGAAGCCATGCTTCTCACACCTCTTGCTCATGTCACCATCAAAGGTTGCTCACACATGTGTGAGCATCTTCCCTCCTTTGAATTGGTCAAAAATCCTAATCCATGTGGAGTCTACTTGGTCTCCACCTCCCTGACACCTCATTGATCTTGAGAGATCTTAGCCCTTCATCTTACATTCAATCTCAACCGTCCATTGCATGTCATTTCCTATAAAAGGAGAGCCCTCTCCTCATTTTCATAATCTACTATCTACCTCATTATTATGCTGCTAGATTTGAGAGCAACCACATCCCATAATTTGAAATCATCAATCACTTGGTGATTTTTTGAGGTTTGCATTAGTAGTTTGAGTCATTGTGAGTTCATGTTATCTTTATTTTACATGTTGTTCTCTTGCATTATTTTGAGGTTTGCATGATCATGTAGGAATATGCATTAGTTGCTTGATGTTTATTCTCATTATTACATTTTTATGCAATACATTTTAGCACACCCGGTGGGACCCACTTCACGGGTTCGAACTAACGATCTAATGTGTCTTTGAGTATTATGTGAGCTTTGCAGGTTGAAGGCTTGCATTTGAAGATCAAATTTCATGAGGAGCCTCTAATCGAGTCATAAAGCCTATCAACGTGCTTAGAGCGCATAAGGGAAGTTTTTTGACATATAACACCCTATATTTTTTAGTTTCTCTTTTTCTAAGTTGTATGAGTGTATATACATTACGTATGCTTCATTAATTAGAGAAGATAGAAAAGGGAAAAAAAAACTCCTTCCTTGTTAATAAATAACTAGGTTTAAAAAGCAAAAAAAAGGGGGTTTGCTTTATTTGATTAATACTTTGCTCTCTCTCTCTCTCTCTCTCTCTCTCTCTCTCTCTCTCTCTCTCTCTCTCTCTCTCTCTCTCTCTATATATATATATATATATATATATAGATTTTATTTTATTTTAAAGAAAAAAAAATGAGGTTAGTTTAAATTTAAAATCAAAAAAGAAAAAAATAATAATAATAATAAATAACAAAAAAAAATTTGGGGGGGATAAATATATAAGAAGTTGTTTGACTTTATCATTTCTATACATATAAGTCTAATTGAAATTTTTTTTAAATACAAAAAAAAAAAAAAAAAATTTTTTTAAAAAAAACTCTTTTTTAACTTTGTTTTTGTTTCTTGCAGGGTACCGCCGCGGTGGCACTCGCGCGGCCCGACACTCTACAACCCCCGGTTGCTTTGTCGCGACCGAGGTCTCCTCTGCAACTGCACCACCCTACACTCCTGCTCCTCCCACGGCTATCCCCTCTACCTGCTCAAACCCTGCCACCCTACATCCACCAAAACGTCACTTCTACCAACGTCATCTCCACTACAAACAACTCCTGCACTTCTTGCCACTTCGAACCCCCTCCTCCCATCTGTCACGACTCCCCTTTGTTGTTCTGCCACTCATCCGTTGCGGCTCCCCTTTGCTTTTCTACAACTCCTCTCACCACTCCGCCCAGTCGCAGTGCTGATCTTAGCGGCTCCCTGCTCCACTACTTCTCTTCCTCCTACCGCCAACAGCTAATCCGACACTCCGCCGCGCCTCTGCATTGCAATCCGCAACCACCTACCTAGCGCCTCCCTCTAACTCCCCACTTCCCTCCTCACTACACTTCATCCACTGTCGCGGCCCCCTTTCCTCCCACAACCTAACACTAAATCCCCTGCCACCTCCTCCAATTGTCGCCTATACGCAAACCACTGCTGCAACACCTCCCCGTTCACCACTCCCAAAAGCTCCACTCATGATCTCCCCCCGCCATGGCCGAGCGACCCCCGCTCCTCCACTCCTCCGTCACCTGCATCGAATCCCTCAGCCACACCCTGCTAAACCCTCCACCATGCACTGCACCACCGATCCCTCTGCTCAACCAAAACCCAATCCCCACCTGCGGCCCATTTTTAAAAAAAAAAAAACTTTTGTTTTCACCTTTATTTTATTTTATTTTTAATATTTAGATTGACAATGTAAATATTACTTATCTTTTAAACTTTTTTTGATAATAAAATAACTTTTATCTTTTTAAATCAACTATGAAGATTTCTTTTTCTTTTTTTTCTTTTTTTTTCAAAAATGTCAAAAAAACCAAAAAACAAAAAATTTGCTTGACGTGCTTCTAACCATCAAATTTTTGCTCGCAAGTCGCTAATGTCAGCACTGCATCAGCAGTCCACATGCCCTTTTAGACCATAAGGAACAACCTTTGGTTTTTTGCTCATAACTTGAGCATACGGACTCCGTTTTTGAAAAATGAAATATCATTGAAAAGCTAATTCCAAGCCTATCATAATGATGTTGGTTCCATAAGATTTTAATGTTGTTTATATCTCTATTTTCTCTGTCAAAGATGAAACTTTGTGCTAACACTTTCATTGCAGGGTTCTCGATGCACTAACTTGTGTTTTTGCAGGGATATTTTCTCACTAACCATATTGCTTGCAAATTTTTGCTTTAAACTTATTTTGGAATGAATTTGCATGATTAAACACTCATCTTTGAATGCATGATTAACGCTAAAACTCAATCTTGAATGCATGGTTAATTGAACATTTTTGTTTTGGAATGAATGATTACATAATCTTGCATGTCTAAGGATCAATGAACATTGCACTCACATTTCAATTTGGTGCTTAAAAAGAACAATCACTTAATCTTGAATGCATAACGAAATTTGATTCTTTTCTTATTGAATTTGCTTATGTGGATGACACTCACTTTACTTATGTTTGGCAAACTCTCGATTTTTATGACGTTGTCAAATTAGAAATAACATTATATGTTTTAATCACACGTGTGTCTTCAAGTAGATTACATAACTTAAAGTTTCATTGGGAAAGAACGCGTATCTTTTAAACCCCAAGGCCACTTACGTATTCTCTCCCCTTGCGCCTTCGGGTGATCTTGGGTACACGAGAAATAAATGGTCTTGTTTTTCTTTTCTTTTAGGAGGCTTGCTTGGGGATTTCATCACCCCTTGGGACAACCTCAACTCCAGTGCTCTGGCGGAGTATAAATATCGGGAGGTGAATCAAAAGACACCTCTCTTGGAAGCAAAATATTTTCACTCTTGGCTAAGCCCTAAAGAACTTTATACCTTTGGGAAGTGAAGGAGGATATTTGGGTTATCGTCTCCCCCCAGTTGTGTGGCAGTATTTTCTTTCATCTACAAATTTGGGCCTCATGTACCTTGCGTATATCGAGGATGCCCTCTAGTTGATCCTTGTACATCCTAGTTGAAACTTTATAGGATTGTTGGTGTGTTTGACGTTCTTGAGTGTTTGAAACACACTTGTCTTGTACATATTTCCTTGTTTAATTTTTCACCTAAAATTTGAAAATAAAATCCAAAAACATCATAATACATAAAAATCCAAAAAAATTGTAAAAGTTCAAAAATCCAAAAAAATCTAAAAAATTTCAAAAACAACAAAAACACATCTTGGTCTAGGTCCTCTTAGTCAAGTTGTCCACATCATTCCATGTCACATCTTCTTTCCATCCAAGTCATCACCCTCTTACATCTCTTGTCTTCGTCATTCAAACTATTCCTCATCTCCATTCGTCCAAATCATTTCCTCGCCATTCAATCTCATTCCATAATCTTTATCCTAGTCATGATTCATCATCATCCCAATTCAATTTCCTTAGCCAATCCCATCATTCATCCTTAATTTAATCCTTCACATCATCATTCTTCTAATCCAATCTCTTGTCAAATTCATTCTTTTCTAATCAATTCTTGATTCAATCCATTTACATCTTCATCATCAATCTTTCTAATTTCATTCACATCTTCTTCTAATTCAACTTTGCATCACATCTTCTACTTTGGACATAGGAGCATTGTCATCAACATTGGACTTTAATTCAAATCTCACATTCACTTGTTTGCAATATCATAGGGTTTTTATCAAATCAAATCAAACCTTTATCCAATCAATATCAATATCTAATCAAATCAAATCAAATCAAATTCAATTCAATCAATATCAAGTCCAAACCATTTCAAATCAAATTAATACAAAATCCAAAATTGCTCCTAGTCCTAAGTTCATTTTCCATCCATCATCACTCTTCATCTAACATCCATGGATCCATATTTGCTTAATCAAATTGTTGACAATCTTCAACGACAATATGGAGTTCTACCTCCCATTCAACCTACATATCAAATCCATCCTCAACACTTCGTATTCAATTCTAATCCATCTCATGTTCATTATTCCTCTACCTTTGACAAGGGAAACCCACCTCATTATCCTTCAACTACATACAATTTCATTTATTGCCCACACAATTCCTCAAACACAAATGACCTTGCCAAGGAAATGGAGCAACTAAAGAATTATCTTTTACCAATTGAACAGAAAGAGGCCACCTTTCATGCCATGTGTCCTCTTCCTCCATGTTTCGAAGATCCTAGTCCTCATGTCCCATCCAACCGCAACCCTCCATGTAATTCCCTTCACACTCCTCCTCCAAAAGCATCATCCCCACCTCATAATGGGTTTTTCTCACGCAAATTCTTGGCTAAGTGTACAATTCAAAATGAAATAAGCCAATCACCCAAAGTCATACCCCCAATTCCATCTCAAGACCTTCCTCCAAAGCATGACATTATAGATTCCCCTTCTCCTCTAGATCCGAGCATTTCTCCATCCCCTAGTTCCCCTATCCCTCGAGATCCATTTATCCCTCCTAGTCCATCTCATGATTCCCTCAGTAATCAGGATCGAGACATTCCATGTACTGCACACATTATCGATTCCACTCCATCTCAAGCGTTAGCCTCCACAAATCCTCCACTTCATGCAAAAGTTCTTGCCACTCCATCCACTAATACTCCTCCATGTCAAGATCAAATCCCACCATCTCATGATCCTATTCCATCTCATGATCCACTCATTCTGCTACATGATCCTCTTTTAAGTCAAGAACAAAGCTCCCATTCATCCACCTTTCATTATCCCACTCCATCTCAAGATCCTATTATCCCTCATAATCCCTCTCATGATCCTAATTCTCCACATGATCCTATCATACCTATCCAATCCACTCATGAACCCCATACACTTGGACTCGCATCTTGTGTTGAAAATGATAAGTATCCCCTTAACGAAATAACATCTCAAGATGTTGGTACACCTTCCACTTCTTCCAAATCCAAAATTTCTCCATCCAAATCCAAACATTCCCATTATCCATCTTCCAAGTCCATTTGAGGACCTTATATCCACATTCCCATTCCTTCCTCGCTTCCATCCATTTTAGGTCTTTATGTTCCACTGCCAAACCCTTCATCCCTTCCTTCCATTTTGGGTCCTTACATACATCCATCCACCATATCCATGTTTTCCACGTTATCCCCTCATGCTCCACATAAAGATCAACAAAGGCACACATCCTTGAAATCCTTCCAACGTTCACCATCCATACGCTCTCCACCCCATTTACCTTCATGCACCCATACCATGGCCAATGGAAGCACATTGGATGCTAAAGAAAAAAAGCATAAAGCTAAAAATCCACAAAAATCCAAGGATCAACATGTCCCCTCTAAACGACATGTCCAAGAAAAGATAAATATGATCCAAAACAGAACTCAAAGGCCACAAAGGCTAAAAATCAAAAGTGCAAAAATTTTGTGGATACCAAAGCTACTTAATGTAGCAATGAATCTCAAAGAAAGATTCCAAATGACATCCAATTTTGCTAATCCAAAGGCTTCCCTCATTCATAAATCACCCACGCTTTCACTTTCTAAATCCCTTCTGGTCTAAATCCCTTTTGGGTCCTTATATACCCAAATCCACCATCCTAAATCCATCATCTCCTTCATCCATTTTGGGTCCCTATATCCCAAAATCCAAACCTTCACTTACATATCCTCCACAATTCCATCCTTTCCATCACCCTTCAAGGTGTGTGCCATTGACGATTTTTTTGCTTCCTTCATCCACTCACTCACAAGTCTTCCAACCTAGCGTCCACCAACCATGTCTTTCTCCCACTCACTCCACCCCCTTAATCCCAACCTTTTCATAAGTCATTTGCCCTCCATTCACTAGCCTACCAGCATCTTTGAGAAAATAGTAAAAATTCCTTGAAAATAACAAAGAACAAAGAGAATAAATATCAAGGGATACCATCCATGCAAATAGATTCTTGAGTCCTCCCTTCATTTTCTTATCACATATCCATTGCCTTTGAATTCCACTTATCCCTCCATTTGCTTTTCCTCTTCAGCTTGCACTCTACACTGGGGGCGAGCTCCATCCATACCACTCTTTGACCTTCACTTTCACTTTCCTTTCATCCATCCATATGCACTTTCCATGTCCCTTTCTCATTATCCATACATCTTCCTACATACATCTATAATTCTTCCATATATTTGATCTTGACATGCCATCCATATCTTGCATTTCATAGTCCTTGTCACATTTGTCCCTTTTCCATCCATACTCCTATATACTTCTATCACCCTTTCATATGTCCTTGATCTTGGTTATCCCATCCATCCCATTCACTTTATATCACACATTTCCTCCATACCCTTCATATCGTTATCCCTTTTTCATACCCTCCCTCCCATATCCCTTCTTCATTCCACTTTCATACCCATGCTTGTGATCACTACTAGAGGCACAATACCAAAATGTTCATACATGCTTTGGAAGAGCACATGCCTTATCTTCCTCCATACGCTAGCCTTCATACCATCTTTCCATTTTCATGCATCCTTTCCCACCATCTTTTCTTCCACTTTCCTATCCTTTGAATGGTGCAGTTGGGACTCCTTCGAAACATGGTCCTTGGCTCTACTTTTTTCGAAACTATATCATTTGGCCCACATATCCTTTCACCATTCCTTTCATCCACCAACTCACGTTTCTTTTCCTCCATTTACCATGCCTTGGTTTTCCCTTGTCATTGGTTCCAGTTCATTCTATCCCACATTTTTCATATCACATTCGATCTAATTCTTCCAACTCACTTCAATCAAATTCATCTATCCTCCATTTCAATCAATTTTCCATTCTTCTAATCCTTTCACATCAAATTGACTCTACTCTCATCATTCTTCATCCTATCAACACCATTCTTCCAATCTCATCCACGTCCATTCTTCTACTTTCATTTCATTTTCAATCTCTTCATCCACCTCTCCATAAAATCAAAAAATCAAAAAAAAGTCTCACTATGCAATCAATACTAATTTAATCAATCTAATCTTGCAATCTTGTACATCAATCCTTAATCAATTGATCAAGTTGACCCAATCAGCTGATAATCTGTTAACCATATTCAAACATCACTATCATGGGATGAATCCTTCCCAATCCTTGGATGTGCATTATGCTTATCGTTAGCTTTGCCATCCTTAATCAATCATCGTCAATCAATCCATTCATTGGTTTTCAGCTTGATTAGGGGCAAAATGTTGGTTTTCTTTTGGTCTTTTGTGCATGATTTCTTATTACTTGTATGCATTAGTATTTTTTACATTTATCATGGTCATTGCATCCTATTGTCCCCAGGAATCATGGTCTTCCATATCATGGTTTCATAAATCATATGGTTGTATTAGACCCCTGTTTTCACGTACTTGACACATTGTCATCTTGGTTCCTCATACCTTGGTGCACAGTGTTGAGTACAATATCAAACTTAGGTTGTTCACACCATTGCAACATAACTTTATCAATCCTCTCATTTTCCACTCCCTTGCATACTCCCTTATGTGTCATTTCGAGAGAACATTCGTGTTCTCCTAACTCGCATGTCCTCTCGAGGGGGCATACCCTTTCGTCCTCATCATCCTTCCTCATCCTTCCATGACTGGGGCATCATGCTACTAGTCTTATCCTCTTAGCCACTATATTTTATTCTTCTTTGATATAACATTACTAATGCTATATCAAAGAGGGGCAAAATGTAGACACCTAAATTTGTCCAAATCCCATGTCCTAACCAATTAAATAAATATTTATTATTTATTTAATTATCCCTACCTTTAATTAAATAAATTTACATTTATTTAATTATATTTGCCTTTCCTTGATTTAAATAAACTAAGGTTTATTTAAATCCTAACCTATTCCACTTGCATTTTAACCCATGCACTTTAATTAAGTACTTCATTTACTTAATTAATCCCCTCCTAATCCTACTTGGAATTAAATATTACTTTTAATTCTATTTGAGCACATGGCTCCTAACTTTAACCCTCACCTAACCTTGCTTTGCTAACCTAACCCATCATGCTAAACCTACCCACTTCCTAATCCTGCTTACTTTTCCTAATCATCTTGCTAATCCACTTTTAATCCTAAGTGTGTGCTCACATGTGTGAGGCATGTTCACACTTCCCACACCCCTCATGCCTTTCATGCCTCTTTCATGTTTGTCCCCTTCACATGAGAGTCAAGTTGACTCACATGTGTGAGAAGCCATGCTTCTCACACCTCTTGCTCATGTCACCATCAAAGGTTGCTCACACATGTGTGAGCATCTTCCCTCCTTTGAATTGGTCAAAAACCCTAATCCATGTGAAGTCTACTTGGCCTCCACCTCATTAACACCTCATTGATCCTGAGAGATCTAGCCCTTCATCTTACATTCAATCTCAGCCGTCCGTTGCATGTCATTTCCTATAAAAGGAGAGCCCTCTCCTCATTTTCATAATCTACTATCTACCTCATTGTTATGCTACTGGATTTGTGAGCAACCACATTCCATAATGTGAAATCATCAATCACTTTGTGATTTCATGAGGTTTGCATTAGTAGTTTGAGTCATTGTGAGTTCATGTTATCTTTATTTTACATGTTGTTCTCTTGCATTATTTTGAGGTTTGCATGATCATGTAGGAATATGCATTAGTTGCTTAATGTTTATTCTCATTATTACATTTTTATGCAATACAGTAAGTTTGTTGGTTATTTTTGGAAGACTTTGTGGAAGAAGATGGGTACTGAGTTGAAGTTTAGTTCTACATTCTATCCACAGATAGATGGATAGAAAGAGGTTGTGAATAGAAGCTTAGGTAATTTGTTGAGATGTTTAGTTGGAGATGAGCCAAGTAATTGGGAAGTAGTGTTGACACAAGTTGAGTTTTCATATAACAATTTTGTGAGTAGGAGTATAGGAAAAACACCTTTTGAGATTGTTACAGGAATGTAGCCTAGAGGTTTATTAGATTTGAGAGAAGTTGCTAGTGAAGAAAAGAGAAACACTACAGGAGAAGAATTTGTTGATTTTATGGAGTCTTTGCATAAGGAAGTGAAGTTGAGGTTGAAACAAAGTAATCAAAAGTATAAGGAGAATGCTGATAAATCTAGAAGACATCATGATTTTGAAGTTGATGATGAGGTGATGGTTCAATTAAAGAAAGGAAGATTTCCTGTTGGAACATACAATAAGCTGAAGATGAAGAAATTTGGACCTTGTAAGATCTTGAAGAAGTTTGAAAGTGGTAATGCTTATGAAGTTGAGTTACCTAATGACATGAATATATCTCCTATATTCAATATTACTAGTTTGTATAAGTATCATGAATTAGATGATGAAGCTGTTGTATCAGAAGATTATCCTAAGAAGCAGATTGAAGAAGTTGAATAGATATTGGATCAGAGGGTTGGCAAGAGCACAAGAGGAAAAGATTACTATGAATATTTAGTGAAGTGGAAGAACAGGTCTATTGATGATGCTTCATGGATTTCTCAATCTGAGTTGGATTCAACTCAGATTGTGACATCTCAATGATTCAGGAGAATCATTTCTTTCAACCACGGTTGTCTGATGTAGGAGCATCTTGGGTTGCCTTGTTATCCTACTCATTTTTGTTCATTTTGCATGTTGATGCCAAGTTACTCTAGTTCTAATGGATGCCGAGTTACTATAGCTCTAGTGGATGTCAAGT
Source organism: Cupressus sempervirens (assembly GCA_028749045.1). Lineage (NCBI taxonomy): Eukaryota > Viridiplantae > Streptophyta > Pinopsida > Cupressales > Cupressaceae > Cupressus > Cupressus sempervirens. The sequence goes on from CM053787.1 coordinate 606,558,423, forward strand.
TATTGTAGCTCTGGTGGATGTCGAGTTACTATAGTAATCTAGTGTTGACCAAGTGTTCCTTCATGTGTCGAGTTACCCAGTGTATGCTGAGTGACTCTTTATGTGCCGAGTTTTCTTGTTTATGCCAGTGTCAGCATTTGGACATGAATTCTGCGAGCCAACTTGCGAGATTTATTTCGATCATGACATTTATGTTAAGATCTTTTCTTGGGATGTGTCTAAACCATTGTTGGGTTGGCCTTCCTCTTATGTAATGTTCTAAAATGATCTGTAAGCCATTTTGGCAAGTATATATAGAGTGTTTAGGCTTAGAGTTAGGGCAGTTTTTAGGGATTCTGGAGTAGAATGCAAAAGTTTGGGAAATTTTGTTGCATATGTATCTAGAGCTGTGAATTTGATGTTGGATCTTTGATCTGAAATATATTTTGTATCTAGTCGAAACTTAGAAGGCCTTACAGCTGGGCATGTATGCTAATTATTTGATGAATCAATAAGTTTTTTCTCTTCTTCCTCCTTTGGTTGCTGTTCTATGTGTTGGGTTTTTGTTGTGTTAACTCTTGCAAGGTGGTTTGGATAGTTGGATGTGCCTTTTGGCCCTAGTTATTCATTCCCTCCTTGCATTAGAAACCTATACATAAATTAGGAGACACGACCCTTATGGATGAGGAGATTGAAAAGGTCATGTCTAGTTTCAAGAATGTCTACCCTATGTCCATAGATGAAAGAGTGTTTGAAAGTGGTCTAGTGCAAGACATTGGTTTTCTTGAAGCCATTCCTTTCCTTGAGGTGGTGCTATAGTATAGGGATAAGTATGATGTTGTTGAAAGATGTATCCAGAACCACATTGGTGAAGTCTTGGTGTAAAATTGTATCGCTATCATGGGAGCCCTGCAGATTCCACCCAAAGAACAATACAGCAATTGGACTACCAATTTATCATAATCCCAATTTACAACTAACTCTAAAGACTTCAACAATGCTATTACCAAGAATTGGTTACTGAAGCCAGAGAAAGGTGGCTCTTGCTCGTTGAGACCCCTAATCAGGGAACATATGATACCAGAAGTCCAGGATGTGATTATTTTCTTAAATAGGGTAACCGGGAACCAACATGCCTTCTTGTAGGAGAACTAGAAGTATTTCCTCATCTAAGTTGTGCTTGATGAAATAATTTCATTGATTAGGTTGAAATCATTATGGATGGGCTTGATGAAGAGCTTTCTTAGGTATCAGGAACTGCATGTTTTTATATGCCATCCTATCTATTCTACTTTCTAGCTTGTTGCAAATAATGGGAGGGCTTGCCTCAAAAAATATGGGTAGATAATATGGCTATGTATGATTATTACCCATTGTTGCAAAAGAAGAGGAATCCTAAGGATTTCTAAAGGGTTTAAGACACCTTTTTGGCTAAGTTAATATTTGAGCTGCAGGGAAAATAAATTAAAAGGTTGTTTGAAGAAGTTATGCAATTGATCACAAGTTATGGTAGCTACTAGAATTTCCTAGATTCCCTTACCTAAGGGTTGGGGGGTTTTAGGGGAAACCTTTGAGGCTACCAAGATATTATATGGACATATATTCTTTAATTTACGTATGCCACCAAATTGTTGAGGTAGATAAGAATTGTAAAACTAGGAAAGGTTCAGGGTATGTTTTTCCTATTGAACTGGGTCATTGCTGTTGCAAAAACATCTAGGATGCTTTCAATTTGAAAGAAGAATAAAAAACCATGAATCTAAAACCCCACTTTGCCAAACCTAAGTTTGACAGTAAGAATTTTGTTAGGTCTCAATTTGAACTCAACCCTACATTTACCCATGAACCTCATGTAGAAGACTATTGGGCGGATTGTGAGGATGATTTTGAGATGAGAAAAGGTTGTCATCTTGGTTTAATTTAAGGAAAACAATCAAATTCAGGCTTCTAATGAAAGCTTCCAAAATTATAAAGAAGTTGAGAATGAAGAGGTTCTAGACCTGATGTATATAGAACAAATTGAACCCATTCCTATATCCAAATTGGATTGGGACCAACCAGAAGGGGATGATCTTCATGGATAAACTGTCTCTATATTTGACATAACTAAAAAATGAATTTAGAAGAAAAGACAATTGAAGTCAAAAGGAATAGAGCATCCTTCACAAATGACTTCAACTAGTTCTAGCTCAGCTTTGACCTCTCCTAATACTAATAATGTTGCCCCATGTTCCTCTACAGGTGATCAAGGCTCTAAACGGGAAGTGAAACCCTCTGCCAAAGAACCAATTTAAGTTCAAACCCAATCAACGATTCATATTACCTGTTCTTAGAGCCAAAAAGGAAAGAAACAGAAGGAAGTTGTGGTTATTCTAGATAAAGAAAGTATTGGGAAAACTAATAAAAGAATCTACCGCATAAAATCTTACAAAAGTTATGGATCAAATGGATCAAAACAAACTAGTGACTAACAAAACTAATAGTATGAGTGCAGATGCATTGGTTGTTAGAAATCTAGTAGGATCTCAAACTCCTCAAACCCAAGGTAACCCCTCTACTCTAATCTGGTTTGACCTCTCTGTCAGTAACAAGAGAAGTATTACTTATAACCCTCCTGGTACATGATATGGTTAGTGAATACCTTGGTAGAACACTAAAAATCAAGAAGCCAAAGGTAGAAGCCATGTTGAAGTTGGATGACAAAACAAGGCGCTGGGTGACATACATTTTCAAGCCTATCAGTGATAAGAATCAAGACAGGGACTTGCAACAGGATTTTATAGTGGAAAGAATTGACCTTGGAATGACACTAGAGCAACAAAGAAGAAAATATTTAAGACTAGTAATAAGAAAATTGATCATAGAATATGGAAAGACTGGAAGGACAAAATAGACATGAAGCATACCATACAATTGATGGCTAAATATATTCACGCCCTCCGGAATCCTGATGCACTAGCTATACTAGGTAATGCTTCTATAGTAGATGTCTCATCCCTTGCCAACCAAAAGTTTCTTGATCAGATTAAAAGGGATAGGTTAGTGGTCAAAGCTTTTAATGATCAGGTAGATATAGTGATGGCTAGTGGGGTAAATTATATTACTGAGTTTAGTGAAGTCAAGACATGGGAAAGCAAAGTAATGGTTGAATTAGAATTTGAACTAAATGCATGGGAGACAAAAAAAGGTGAAGTGGGATGAGTAGATCATCCAAATTACTAAAGTTCAAACCTATGGCATTGTTATGTTCTTAGCAGATATACCCAATGTAACCATTGATGTTGATTTCTTCTTTGTTACAAGGTCTAACTTGGAATAGAGGAACATAGTTATGAAACAAGGGCTAGATGAAACTTCTAAGCTCTTAAGGGAGATGGAATTCCTTAACCAAATTCTAGACAATGACATTAAACATATTGATGTCACAATTATGGAAAATGAGGACAAGCCCGACAGAGGAACACAAGAAGTGTTGACATCCTTCCAAGACAAGATGAAGATGATGAAAGAGATTAGGGAAATTACAGTCAATGAATTCACCACCATTGCTCGAGCGAAGTCCACGATGATCATATGTAGAGACCACCTAGAAGCTCACGAGAAGAAGATGGACCATGTTCATAGAATTAAGAACATGTCGAAACTACGGCTAGAGCACATCAAAGCACCACGAAAAAAGGACAATTGATTTTGTGACCATGAACAAGAGGTGGAAGGAAGCAAGTGGTGAACTTCCATAAAAATTGAATCAACAAGTTGATCCTGCTACCACAATTGGAAGCTAAATAGGATACGGGGCTAATAACCAATTGTTTGTTTCTTGTTTTAATCAATTGTTTCAAGAACTTTGTTAATTTTGTTAGTTTCTCAACTTCGTTGGGAGTTAGTTTTAAAAATTGAATTAGGAAGCCCTATGTGGCTATATAATGTTTTTATGATTATGAGAGGGTCAACTCTCTAGATACTAGAAACTTTTATTTTGACTATCATATTTTGGATTTGTGATATTTTTATATATAAGACATAATAGATATATGATGTTTTAAGGTTTTATACATATGAATTTTGGCTAGTAAATCTTGTGGTTTATTGAAGCATATTGTTTATTATCTCGCGTGAATGGATGTTATGTGAAGCCGGTTCATATTTTGCATTTATGTATTGTTACTATGTCTAAAATGACATAGTAGCCTTCATTTATATTTCCAAGTTTTAAACTCTTTCATCTAAATAATCAACTAGTGACTAATTATTATTGTGAAACTCAAAGTAATCTTCAACTTGCACATTCTTTTCATCACTATGAATTGAATTTCGTGCCTTATAATTTCAGGTTTAAAGTAGTTTTAGTAATCATTCTTTTATAATAAGGATTTATATTGTGAAACCTTTCAAGTCAGGAAGTTGCACATGTTGAATGCAGATAGTTTTCTATCAGAGAAACTAATTTGTTAGTGTTTATAGTTTTTCCTCAAAATTGGGAATAGAGTCAAGAATAGACTTTAAAATCTTCAAAGGGAAAAACTATTCACTAACAAGTACCATACACTTTACAATACTATTTAACCATTTAACCATAAACTAAAAATTACTTTTACTGATATCTACTGTTTCACCAATAACTTTACCAATATGTAATAACTCATTATATATTATTAAAATGTAGAGTAACAAACTTTTAATTTAACATTCACACATAACACAATATTTTGGTCTTGCAAAAAACCCTTGGTTAGAGGGAAAAATTGTCACGAGGATGGTACCCACAACTCATCACCATAGTAATGAGGTGCTTGGTTAAGAGCTTACACTAATGTCATCTTCTAAATGACTTCACCCTGTTATGAGCAACAAATACCCTCTTAGAAGTATCTAAAGTCCTATTAGAGACTACTCTGTTGAGAGATTTTATCCCACTTATGTAGTGTTCACCCTATTAAAGGATTTACAATAAGTTCCAAAAAGAACCAAGCTATTAAAGACTACTCGATTAAAGGATGTCACAATCTTGTTGCTAAATTATTAGGAATAAATCATCAAGGTTTTGATTTGTGATTGATTTCTCTTAAAGCTTGTCAAATCCTTTCTACTCCTCTTGTGTCCCACAAATCCTCTATTCTTTGCTACTTCTTTTCGATAATGCACGATAACTCATTACATCTTGATCTTGATCACTTTTTTATCCTTCCTTATTTCCTTAACACTTACCTAAACCTAATTAGGGTCCTATAAGACTTCTTCTTGAATCTTCCATAAACCATTTTGACCTTTGATATTGTTCACAAACCTTGCGCTCTCATCATGATAAAACTTTATTCTTATTCGCTAAGCTTTCTTGGAATTTAAAACTAAAATATTTTCACTTATTTCTATAAATCATTTTGAATGATTCCTTGACATGTTCCATTCACTTCTTCTTTAGTCTAGATTCAATTGATCTATTGTTGTGATGATCATACCTTTGATTTATCAAACTTGTTTGTTCATTAACTTGTTCGCCCTATTTGCAGTTCACCGGTCATGTCTCTTTTTTCTAATAGTGTTTGGTAGATCCTTTGTACCAATAGTGTTGTAGTCTTCCAATAACTCTTCTTCCTTCTGATAGTGTCTTTTGTTCTTCAATAATACTTCTCTTGTTTAGCTATTTAATCTCCTTTATGCTTTGTCTAATTTATATGTTTTGCTAGCAATGACAACCATATCCAAATCTTCATTAGTAATATGTAGAGGATTTTGTCAAGTAAAAGGGTTCATTAATTGTTTAAATAGCATTGAGACTATTTGGATCCCATGATAAGGTAGAGATTATTAAATATATAATTAATATTTATTTAATTGGATAGGATAAGGCTAGTTGTGTTCTAAGTGGATAGTTTTTGGTGTATATAATTTGTTTAGTGGAGAGATTGGATTGAATATATTTAATGTGTTGAGAATTAGATGTTGTGTAGTTACAAATGGTTGAAGGGATGTCTATAGTCTATCTATGCCAATTTATAGAGACTAAAGTTATGATTCAAGCGAGTTACAATTTGTTGATTAGAGACTAACTTTCTAGGTATTCTGGAGATGGTAGTGTTACATTTTTTGGATTAGTGTAGATAAGTTATACAATATTTTTCATTGCTAACTAGATGGTCAGTTTAGGACATGGATGTGTGTCCTTAGCTGGAATGGTTCATAATTTGGCTGCTGGCTAGCTATTTTTCTTTAGTGATAGAATTTGTTATTTGATGTTCATGGTGATCAATGTAGAGATACTAGTGGATTCTAAGATAGAGTTATTTATGTTGTCGATGTGGTATTTCACATTAATTATTGATGTTTCTTGATCACGTGTTGTTCTTATTGCTAGTTTCCATTTGGTTATGTGCTCATTAGAAGATTTGTTGAGGCAAGTTGATATTTTTCTTTGTTCTTAGCCAGTTTGGTGAGATAATGTATTGTGATGGATCATGGTGCAATTTGTGGATCATGACGTGTTTGGGATTGATTGTTTGAGTCCTAGTTATGTCTTAGCTAATATCTATTGAATTACTTTGATAATTGTAAAATAATTAATATAATTGAGGTTAGGGTTAAGGTTAAGGTTGATCTTGTTTATGTTTACAAGGTTGATGTGAGGCATAAAGAGATGAAATAATTTGTGTAAATATGTGAGAAAGAGTGCAAGAGTGTATGAAAGAGCAAATGCACAAACATATTGTAATAGAGATTAAGTGAAGAGGCATGAGTACAATCTGTTATTAAGACATATAACTGTTGCACTTTTTTGGAGCTCTATATTGACATATTAGAGATGATATCAGCCAGTTCATTATTCAATGGATTGTTGTCCACAAGTGGATTGTAGTCCATTTTGGGTTGTTTCCCTTGTTATAATCTCAATGTTGTTGCCCTCTTGTATTTTGAGCAGTGAGCTCAGGGAATTGTGTCTCAACACATGCATTTCCTTTGTACCTTTAACATGGTATTTGTGCCAGTAAATCATCTAGTGGATTTGATCTCCATCTTCGTTTTCCCTTTAATCAGGTTTCCATGCAAATTTTTTTGGCATAATGTGTTGTGATGTGGTTTACTTATGTACTCCATTGTTTATTTATCTTTTAGATACGATTTCTAATGATAAACTTTTAGATGCTAAAACAATAATCTATAAGTTGTATTGACATCATGACATCAATATATATGTTTTGAGGTACCGGTATGATGTAAGATGCTTTTAGTTTTACAGTGCCTATATGGTTTTGGCATGATTGTACCTATATGATTTATACATTTAATGTAGTAACACTTGAAAGCATCATCTGTTTGGGATCTTGTTGAAAGCATCTTTGACGATTGCTCACCACTTTGGAGTCGAGAGTCTCCAATTTAGTAAGGGACACCATCCTTTTTTTAAATATTTAATGATATAAAAAATGGTTCTAAATTAAAGACATTTAAATTGTAGTTGAATTGTTTAGTATTAATGTTTTCCCCTTCTATTTACTACTATTCTACTCGTGAGATACTATTCTATGATGGATCACAAATAATGATTCAAATGTATTCAATCACTCTACATTGAAAGTTACAATAAAATAATATAAAATTGAAATGATGATGTAATTCATCACAAATAAATAAATAAACATCCATAAAGCTGATTAGCATTATATTACTAGAAGCTTAAATGAAAGTCCACCATATTAGTACTCAAAACTTCCAATTTTTTTTTCAAATTCTTAGCACCCAATCTTCCAACAATCGATTTCTGTATAGATTAAAAAACCACCCCAACAACAATAATTTATAGTTAATAAACATTATCATAAGAACGGATAAGGCCTCTAGGGGTGGTGACCCCACAGATGGCTAATGCCCTAGGAGCCGTTCCCTCACCCACAGGTGTCCCCCCACACAAGCACGATATTCACGTTCCTTACCAAATACCAACTACTTCACAACCGGACAAGGATACATCAAACATGTCCACTGCAACCGCTAAACCAACACGTGTCAGTAGAGCAGGACGCCACAGCTTCCCCAAACAGCTTTGGATAAGATATTTCTCATCGATGAAACGGATAACAGGTACCCGACGGCAAACATACAAAAATACGGGATAAGACAGATATTTTCTTTTCTGTCAAATTTAACCGGCCGGTAAAGTGAAGTATAAAGTACGGCAAATTCATTTGCCGAATTTGCCGGCTTCCTAACCCAAGGGTTTGGATTTATAACTCTGGGTTAAGAAGGAGGAGTTAACACCTGCCGCCAAATAACTCCTCCACTCTTTGCAATAATAGTTGCGTGCGACAACTCACGTAGAAAAGCGTGCCATGGGTTTGGATAGAGAGTAAACCCTAACCCTAACCCCACGACTTGGCGCGCTCTCCACGTTTTAAGCATTAACGGCCCGGTCTGTCACGGGCTCCAGTCCCGCGTCGACACGTGTTTATTTCGGTACCCCTGAGGTCTACAAATTAGCTGCCCTGGTTTTTCTTTTCTCAGTCGTTTGTTCGCTGTTCAAGTGAGTTTTGAGGAAAAGACGAAGATTGTGTGAGTTGAAATTTGGAGTGGGTGGAAAATGGCCCAGGAAGAGAATGGAAAGCAAAATGGTGGTGAAGTGGTGGCTGCAAAGGCTGCTCCTGTGTTTTCTGCGTTGAGGCCTCATTTAATGGTGGAGGCTCCCAAAGCGGCGGACGCTATTCAGTTTTACAAACGGGCTTTTGGAGCTGAAGAGGTTGCCAAGTCTTTGCATCCTAAGCGTAAGGCAGAGCAGGAGCTCCCTCTTATCCTTCATGCCCATTTGAAGTTCGGTGCTGCCGAGGTTATCGTCTGTGATGAGACGGAGGAAGCCGGTGAAGAGTAAGTTCTTTATACGAGGATGTTCTCAGGAAATGTTCATATTTTCGTGTTTTACTATAAGGCATTATGAATGTTAGAAACTCTGTTAATGGTTTCGAAATAGTTCAAATCCTGAGGATACTGTGTAAGTTTTCCCGCAGGTCATTTGCAGTGTCGTTCTGAAACTGGATTCGTGTTTTGTAAGCTATTGTGCCTAATGCGTCATGTCTTTGGAGCCGCTAGGGTTGTAGCATTTGTATTTGAGAGGTTGGGCAGGGAATCTTATGTACTCGAAACCTAAAATAGACTCTACTCTGTTTTGGGTGAGTGTTATTTGTTATGCTGTGTGGCATTTTGCAGAGTGCAGCGGTGTTTGATAAGATAGTTTAAATGACCTTTTGTGTAATTGTTGTTTTAGTTGGTCCCCTAACCTCCTTAGCTAATGTCTATTTGCCGTACTTTTGTGTATGCGCGCTTTAGATTACAGCAATAAGTCTTCAGGTGAAAGATTTTATCTCGTTTTGTTGCTAGTCACTGTGACGATGTTTCCGTCTTATGGCGACTTTGGCTTTTATTCTAACATTTTTCAATTTCTTTAATATGCTGTTGTTTGTCTCGTTTTATGTTCCCCTATCATAACGTCTTTGTTTTTAATCTTACTCGGTTTGTTTTTACTTACGAGTATTTTTCAACGTTTTGTGTTAATTTTGTTGAGATAAATTGTAAAGCATGCTTCCGTAGCATGTCAGATTTCGCGCGCTTTCATATTTATGCCAGTTTTAGTAAAACCTTCAAAGTCGAAGTGGGGACCTATTGACTTTTTTCCTTTGTATGATTATTTTGTGGGTTATTACAACGTGCAATGCATTCCTATTTATTCTTTCATACCTAGGTTTTAAAATTTCGGATTGCGCCGTTTCCAGTTGAGTGAAAAATGTGTACAATTTTTTAGGGTATCTGGTATAAATTATGGTTCTTATTCTTTCTGATGTTGGCCATAGAAACATCTATTTAGCGGACTGCAAATTATGGTATTGCGCTTGCCTTTAATGAAACAGGGTTCTGGTTAATTTTCGGAGTAAATTTGCTACATCAGATGCAAGTTAGTTTTAGTAAGATTTAAATATTTCGTTAAGCACGGGTTTCAAATTTCTTACAAATGAGTTTGTTGACTTTTTAGTCTAATCGGAAATTCTACATCCTTTTTACCTAAATCTCCGAGGTGGTTTGTTGAGACGGTCCATTTTTTATCCGTGCATTTTCAACCCTCCATCTTTTTTCAGGTTTGTTGTGATAAACTGTAAAGCATGTTTTCGGAGTGTAACATGCGGGTACTGTGGCTCGTCTGCAGTGTAAATTTTATGTTGCAGTTTCGTTCGTGGTATATGCGAGTCTTTAAGCGCTTTCAGTTTTTGTAAAAATCAGCTGTCAATGTGGGGACCCATATCGTTTCCCTTTCATTAGTGGTTGTTTTCTGTGCCGTTACTGTGTGGTATGCATTTCTGTTATCCATTCTATTCTGTCATACGTATGTTTTAAAACCTGAGATAAAGCAGTTTTCAAGGGGGGAAATGTTTTTTGATAATGTTCTGGGTAGCTCGACTCCTATATTATCTTTAATGAAATAGGTTTGGTTATCCGAGACTATTCGGCATGCTCGGTTAAATGCACGAATCAATGAAATGATTCTGGATCTATATTTTTTCTGACACTAGCCACAAACATCTATTTTGCTCACTGCTAATTTTGAGTTTTTTTCTTATTTTTTTGATTATTTAGCCACCGACGAGCAATTATCGGCCTACTCATTTTCTTAAATTAAACACTGGTTCTAATTCGTTCTGAGTAATTTTGAGACGTCCGATTCTATTTAGTCTCATTGAGTAGCAAGGTTTTCAAATTTCTCGCAAATGAATTTTCGTTTCTTCTCGAGTCCGACATCATTTGAACGGAAAGTCGCTTATATTATGTCTTAACTATCATTATTCTGTCTGCGCGTGGTATTAGAAGCAGCAGGTTGTGCCTAATAAAACGAAAGTCGGTGAGATTGTCTTGTAGTCGCTCATATTGCGTCTTAATTATCAATATTCTGTCAGCTCCTGGTATTAGAAGCAGCAGGTTGTCTTATAAAAAGAAGTCGTCTGTGAGATTGTCTTGTTAGCAATGTGCTCTGTACGTGGTACATGAATTTGCAGGTAAATATAATTTTCAATAGCAGTAAGGAAGTGATTAAAACGTGTATAAAGTTATGCACGGGCCTCTTATTGATAGGCCTTTTAGGATTATTAAAACATCAGTCCAGTACGGAAGCGACAGACAGATATGCGCTTTTACTCTATAGTGTCGTATCCTTCGGATTTCTGTTTATTTATATTGTAGCTTTCATTGTTTTCTGTTTGTAGCTTTGATCGCTTGGCGATTTTATTTTGTCTAGAATTGAAGTTATATCCCTTATATCCCTTAGTCTCGTTTTATACAGTCGCTTGCATCGTATTGATTTAGATTCAAGCCAAGCGTCATTTCTGATTACGTTTTGTAAATTTGATTCTGAGAATATGAACACTTGCCACAAATTTATGTGATTGCAGGGTGAAGTCGCCGCCTAAACTGAAAGGAACTTCCGCAATATTACACCTGGAGACTGATGATGTGGAGGGAGCATTTGAGAAGGCAGTGGAGGCAGGAGCATCGGTGACGGAGCCGATATCAGAGAAGCCATGGGGACAAGTCTATGGAAAGATCAAAGATCCCTTTGGTTTCGTATGGAGCATCGCCACTCCTGTTAAGCACGAATCAGTGGCTTAAATATGACATACGCTTTTGCATCACCGTTGAGAGATTCGCAATTTGTTTTTTTCACTGAATAGGGTCACCCGGGGCTCATTTAACACAGAGCCCTCTTGCTGGTGTTAGTTTTCCGATGGTATTGTTATATTTCAACGATATCGGACTTGTCTGATCGTTTTAACCAATGAAATACTCTTTTAACAACTCTTTGGTAACTGTTTACAAATACGGTTTATGTTGAATCGTTTTAACAAATGATAATCTGGTAACTCTAGTAACAGCTGTTTTGGATTGCTGTTTTCTAATAGCGGTTTTTTCATCCACAGTTGCATATTTTAATGTGGCAGGTATCTGTAGCTCTGTTCAATATGATCTGGGCCTTTTGAGGCGATGGAAAATTTTGTGTACTTTTGTTATTTTAATGTGTTAATGGCTTTAATTGTCTCTGCGGATTTGCCAGTACTTAGTTTTACTTGTGTCTTTAATGGTCTATGAAGAATTTACTACAGTAAAAGTATGATTTACTATTTAGGACATCAATGTTTCAGATGAGTCATACTCTTTGCCCAGTTTGTTTGGAGATCATGTATCTCGCGCGATTATATGTTTTGTCGGGCGGCTTTTGAAATATTCGTCGGACTTGGTTTTAAACACTGAAAATTTAAGCTAGAAAGGGCTAAAAGCGCTTTTTGTTCGTCTAAATTTTAAATAGTTTCAAATCTCTCTGGGGAAAAGAGCTTCGAACCCTATCTTAGACAATGTCTCCGATAATATAGGGGTCCTAGAGAAAAAAACACTTGCAACGAAAGGATAGGATAAATGTAGAAACAACACACGAAACAGAAATTCCGAGATGATAAAAGAGGTCAGGCTGTGAATATTTAAACAAGGTTTTTAGATATATCAAAGAAAGTTGCTGGGTTTTAAGATTTTAAAAAAATTGTCGGATGAATTTTGGTGTTTCAACTTTATCTTTTTTTCCTTGTAGAATAGAATTTTATTTGAGGAAAAAAAATTGAAAAAATTTGAAATATTCAGTAAGAATATCAGAAACATTGAACAAGTTGAGTCTGCAATAAACACTATTATATTGCTGGGTTTTAAGATTTTAAAAAAATTGTCGGATGAATTTTGGTGTTTCAACTTTATCTTTTTTCCTTGTAGAACAGAATTTTATTTGAGGAAAAAAAATTGAAAAAATTTGAAATATTCAGTAAGAATATCAGAAACATTGAACAAGTTGAGTCTGCAATAAACACTATTATATTGAAAACATCAGAAACATTGAACAAGTGGAGTGTGCAATAAACACTATTATATTGAAAACATAGTGTGCAATAAACACTATTACATTGAAAACAGAGTGTGCAATAAACACTATTACATTGAAAACATAGTGTGCAATAAACACTATTACATTGAAAACATAGTGTACAATGTTTTTTGAGGAAGAGAGTTTAAAAAAATTTTGGAATATTGAGTAAGGATATCAAAAACATTGAACAAGTACATAGTAGTGTTAGGGAAAAAATAAAATGCTGATACATATAATTTTTATTTTGATTATTACACTTAATTTTTAAATAATTTTATGATAGTTGCAATAAACAGGACCATATTAGAATAGAGTACATATGATACAACAAACACCTTTTAGGGAAAAAATAAAATGTTGACATATATATAATTTTTATTTTGATTATTATATTTAATTTCTTATTTAGAATGTATCATTTGGAAAAAATAAAATGCTGATACATATAATTTTTATTTTGATTATTACACTTAATTTTTAAATAATTTTATGATAGTTGCAATAAACAGGATTATATTAGAATAGAATACATCATGATACAACAAACACCTTTTAGGGAAAAAATAAAATGTTAAGACATATATATAATTTTTATTTTGATTATTATATTTAATTTCTTATTTAGAATGTATCATTTAAAAAGGGAAACAAATAGAATGTTGATATATATATATTTATTTTGATTATTACATTTAATATCGAATTTAGTTTTTAAAATTTTTAAATTAAGAAGCTTTCAATCATAAGAGGTATTATATTTTATATTAATTTTTTACATATTTTGTATCATAAATAGAGTTTAAAGCATCCTTTATTTTATAGCCTTCAATAGGAGGCTTTAAATAGAAGGTGAAGGCAATGAAGAAAGAAAATTGATCGGGAGATAACCAACATAACATGGAAGACAAAATTAGACATTCACTCTCATTTTGAGTTTACACAACAGGTTCATCATTGAACAAAAATTAGAGATGTGGATTTTTCTTATTTTATATTTTAAAATTTATACATGGTTTGTGTTGATGGGTTTATGACACCTTACTTTTTCTCTTTTTTTGTTTTGAAAAGAGACTCTACATTCGTTTTGAAAAAAGACTCTACATTGTCGAACTCTTAACTTCAAGATTGTTTTTTTGTACATGACCATTTTTGTCTTACCCAAGGGTGAGTAATGTCAATACACAATTTTTTTTGAAATTCAAAGTAAAAAACACAAGAAAAACATTTAAATTTTTTTTTATTTCAATTTCTTCCAACATACTCAACACACAAACATACATAAACAATAAAATTGAAACATGAAGCACAACAAGTATTTTTAATTTCAAAAATTAGTGTATGACAAATGAATAATTTTGAGATGAGTTTGCTTTTTTTTTTTTTTTTTTTTTAAGTTTTGAATTCCTCTCTAAAATTAGAAGTTGGGTGAACATTCAAAACTTTTTCAAAAGTGCTTCTAATAAAAATTTTAAACTCAACTATTTTTAAAAGCAATAACTCTCCCACTTGTTTAAAAATTATAGAAGTTTTTAACTCCATTAGACTTAAGGCTAACTTAAAATTATTCAACTCATGAGGAAATCAATCAATTTTTGAAGTAAAAATGAAGTTTTTAAGTGATCATAAAAGTCAACAAAAAAACGTTGAGGGGTGGAAAATGCCTCTAATTTATACCCATATCTTATTGGGTATTTAGAGTCTATGATTTTAGGCCTTAAGGATTAATTAGAGACTTATCAAAAGTTAGGAAAGTTTTAGGACTTCTTACCAACTTTCAACATGCAGAGTATTCACTAATCTTGAGTCATTTATTAACTGGTTAGGAAAAATGTCACTAATCTAGTGTGATTTAGATCTTTAGGTTACTCGGTTAACTTTAACTATCATGTTGGAATGCATATGCAATTCACAAGTGTTGGGAGACATTATAAAATCACTATTACTAAACATTAGCTTTTAAATATTACAAATAATATATTTATTCAAACCACAATACAAATAAAATACAAACGACGAGGTTTGCATCTTTTATTAGAGTTTACTTTGGTTTTCACAAATAGTACATAAGGTTCAGTTCTGTTTCTCTGTTAAATTTTTCGGCTAATATATTTTGCACACTCATTGCACACATCAGTAGCTTAAGAAAATCACATGCATATATGTAACATGCATATATGTATAACTTATCAAGGAAATCACATGAGTTAAAACATCAATTTTTTAAATAATCTTTTTTCATTTCTACACACACTAATCATCA
The DNA here is from genome assembly GCA_028749045.1 of Cupressus sempervirens. Lineage (NCBI taxonomy): Eukaryota > Viridiplantae > Streptophyta > Pinopsida > Cupressales > Cupressaceae > Cupressus > Cupressus sempervirens. Next base: position 606,573,596 of record CM053787.1, read on the forward strand.
GTAATTATATAAACATTTAACATATAACTTATTCATTAATTCAGATTAAGTACTAGAATAATCATCGTTAGACATGCATATACGTAAACATGATAACATCACCAATAGGGCATACTGAACCATTTGAATACATATAACTTAATTATTATGATGCCAAAAATCAACATCCTCGTTATCAGGTGAAAACACCTCGTATCATTGTTAGTGAAATTTTAATATTTAAACACTTGAGATACTGTAGTAGTTTTTGAATCACTTGAGTATTAAAATATAGATGTATGAACTACTCTAAATTTTCATTAGGACATTCACAACATAAAACATTACTTCACATCTGTTTAAATCTCTTATAATAGTTTTAATAGAGAATTCGTATTTGATAAGTACATACGAGGAGTGACCTTACATATTACATGTTTCTATTAGATTAAATTTCTTATATAAAATGTTTGTAAAAAGATATTATCATTTTCAAACTTATTTACAAATTCTAATAAAAAGTTATTTTATTTTATATATGTTTTTATTTTGATTATTATATATTAATTTTTTTATATAGAATGTAAAACGATTACATCATTTTAAAGCTTATTTATAAACTCTAATTAAAAAAAATAGAATATTGACTAAGGATATTTGAGACCCAATAAAGATTGTTATTTTAAGGGAAAAACAAACACTGATTAAGTTATTTTATATTACATTTGTTTCTATTTTGATTATAATAGATTAAATTTCTTACAATACACTATAACAAACTCTAGCCCAACTTATAATTGGGTAAAATATCTAATCTTACAACAAACTAGAGACCAACTTATCATTGGGTCAAAAATCTTGTGCACTTAAAATTACTTTTTGAAAAATAGTAAAAGCCAGAGTATTGTAGGGAGATTTTAGATGCAATGACACATATGATTGTATGTAGAAAATCACTTTAATGGCCTCTACCACAAAGACAAATAATGATGAAAACAAATGAAGATTGAAAAACACACAACAAAGGTTCAAAGGAATAATGAAATAATAGATGATTGTAGAATAGGATTTCATAATTCATTTGAATGATAGAGATAAAATCAAGTTAGAAATGATGGATGGATGTTAGAAAGATTGAAAACAAAGATTAGTGATAATAATAAATTGTAGAATATGATTCATAATTTAATTATAGATGGAAATGTAATTAAATTAGTAATGATTCTTAAAAGAAATGAGAGGTTAAGAGGAAACAAAATATTAAAATTAAAAAAGATGACTAGTGTTTTGAGATTATATTGCACTTTCTAAATTATATAATAAATTGTTTTTTATTTTGAGTAAAAGGGAAAAATTGAAATTATATTTCGGAAGATGAGAAGTGTGTATCAACAAAATTAGTGATTTTCATTTAAAACCATGATTATGTGTACAAACAAAAAGTTGCTTTTGTGGGCATAATGAGGATTAGGGAGTGCATTAGTCACTATTTAAAGGAAAAAACAAAACACAAGGTTTTGTAGGATTTTTAGACCCAACAATACTTAAGATTAAATGTATAGTCACACACATAATTGGGTAAAAAATCTCTTGCACTTGGAATTACTTCTTCAAAAAGGGTAAGCTTAGATATTTTAGGAGATTTTAGGTGTGATTGTGCATTAGATTGTATGGAATGAATCACTTTAATGTAAAAACCCTCTTTTGGGAATGATATGAATGAAATTTGCTTTTGTGGTCTATACAAGGATTATGGAGTGCATTACAAGTAAAGTTAAGGGGACTCCAACTAGCAACAATTTATGTAGTTACAACAAAAACTTTCCAACAACACTTAGGATTGCATGTGTAGTTGCATATGTGGTTCAACTCTTACAATAAGATAAAAAAAATTGACTGCACTTAGAATTTGCTTCTTCAAAAAAGGTGCACTTGGGTATTGTAAGAGAGTTTAGATGCATTATGATTGCATTACAAATCATGCAATTGATGTAAAACCTTTACTTTTGAGAATGATATAAGTGGAAGTTTTGGACATGATTACATGGTTGACTACATGTAACTAGACATGCACTGGTGTAAACATATTTGATTTGGATGATCTTAGCAAGGAGATTTTTTAAGAAGTTGCACTTTGATTACATGTAACAATACATGTAATGGGTCTTCAAAAATTCATGTTTAGGCAATATTGCATCCACACACTCATGCCATTCCCCATAAAATTGAATTGACTTCCTTCATCTTGCCTCTATTTACAAAATTTTGCACTTACACAAAATTGGGCTTTTCATCTTCATCTTCACACACAAAAAACTCCAACTTCCTTTTGTAAAAAACCATTTAGATTTCATTTAAAAACCACACTTAAGAAAAAGGGCCAAACTTAGCATCTCATTTACAGAAGGACCTACAAAATCTTGGATGAACAAGTGGAAACCTTGGCCTAGTTCTTCCTCCCATCTTCTAATAAGCCTTAATTACCAACTTTAGAGTCCCCCATTCTTGCTTTATCTTCTCTATGCAAATCCCTTTCAAATTGTATTTGGTTAACCCTTGTAGGTCATCTAAATAATGGCTCAAAGCCCATAATAGCCCCCTTCTCTAAGTCTTCATAGCGAACCTAGGTAGGCCCATTCTAGTATTGAATCTAATCCCACAATCAGGTTTGTAAAACAAGGAATTAATAAACCATTTTTATCTTTTTGTCCTCCTCCCAACTTTTGCACCCCATGCTAAAATTTGTGTTGCTATGTCTACATTTAGCTTCCATCTATGTGTGGCTCCTTGAGATAAGCCTCCTATGGTAGCTTTTACATCTCGAACAACATCCTTTGAGAAGCACTTCACAATAATTTTAATCGATGGCCTCCATAAGGCCAAACAACCCTTTCTGTTGCTTCGTAGTTCTAAAGGTAAAGGGTTGCCTCCATTTCCTAGTGTGTATATCTTCTTACCTATAGCCTCTACCAAATCCTAGAGCTTTTGATAATTAAAATTTACTTTGCAAGTTTCCTAAATGCCCAACTCTACTCTTAGAAAGTGTGTCATTCCTTGTCATAATAAATCACATTTTTGGTTATGTATGTATTCTCGATAATTTTAATCGAAAACTTCAAATTATTACCTATCCACCTTCTGAATAAATTATCATTTGCTTATGTTACCTCAACTTTCTTATAATTAAGAATATCTACCCCTACACTTCTAATGATCACTTACCATCGTTAACTTGCTACCTTTTTTTTTTCCAAATCTTACATCACCTACCCCATTCATCCTAACTACCAACTTTTAATGGTGGTCAACTTCCTTATTTCCTTCTTGGAAAATATGCGACACTTGAAAAGCTTTAAAACCTTCTAACAAAGACACAATATCATCTATACAAATTTTAAGGTGCCATGCATTGATTTCAATAAGCTTATTGCATGTTTAATAAGAATTGAATCACCTTCCAAGTGGATTCTCTTAATAGCTAACCTTTGATAGCGTCACTCCTAAAACCATTGCTTTTTCCTATGCTTAATTGTTTGTTCCTAAATGTAGTGTTTTAGCTGCTATGGCCAAAACATCACCATCCTCATTCCTTACAATAATCCTTGCTCATGAAGGACCCAAATTCCTGTGAGCTGCCCCATCAATGTTTACCTTCACCCACCCTCTTTTAGGCTTCTTCCAACTCTCCTCATTTCCTTTTTTATTTCTTTCCTCCCCCACAATACTCCTAAGGCAGATTTGATTCCAATACTTGGTTTCATTTTTTGAGTTTTCTTATCCCCCTTATATACATAACCTTCAAGAAGTGTCTCTTAGTTGCCATGCTCCTCATCACTTCTTTAAGCAATCTATCAATTCTTCCTAAAAATCCTTTGATAGATTCTCTTTTATCTTGATTTTTTTTTTTTGGTTCATATCTTTCCATATCTCCCATACTAGAATTGATAGATTCTCTCTCATATGGACCTTAATGTTGATTTAAAATTCCTCCTTGACCATCCTTCGAAAAGCCCTTTGACTTATGTTAGCCCTGGGTCCAAACCATCCTAACTTTCTCTGAATATGATCCCAACATGATTCTTCCATTCTATGTAGACTAGGAGATGATCCACATTCTCCTCCTCGTTTTCACACAAGGCACACATAGTGGGTCCTATGAATCCATATTTATTCCTCCTTTCCCCACCGAGTCTTCCATCCTTGATTGCTAGCCATGAGAAAACCCCTTCCTTTGGTGATCCATCCTTGTGCGAATAAAGATCTCTTGCCTTAAATGACTCCCCCTCTTGGGTTGTTAAGAGTTGATAACCAATATTGACTGAATAATTGTTACAAACAAAAAAATACCAAATTATTTTATCCTTCCCTTCCCCCAAAGATACCTACCTATTTTTTAGTATTGACTTCATCTATTTGATTGGTTGCTTTGCTAAATTAGTGGACCATAAGTCTTTCCAAACCCATTCATTTCCAACAAGTCTCTCTCGAAGTTATGCAATCCCTCACTTTTGTCACCCCATTGATTACATAGATGGTCCCTAAGATCTCCTGTGTCCTCTAAAAAGAGGATTGACAGACATGACAAATAATCTTTCCAGAGCTTTTTTTTTCTCACATCCCCTCGCTACCACAAAATGTGATATTTTATTATTGATCTATATTTGTCAATAAAGTTCTAAATCAGAGAGCCTTTAGGAGGATTCTTGATTGTTAGTATACTATGGTTTTACACTGAGTTGTGCTTAGCTTTCAATATTTTGACCCACATCTGATTTGATTGCTTATACAAACTTCACAATAGTTGGTACCTAGTGCCATGCTTATCATTTTCTAGTCTCTTAGCCCAAGCCCCCCCCGAATGTTACCTTGGCATATCTTTTCACCCTCTTTAGTTCCATTCCAAAAAACCTTTGTCATCTCATGATTGATATAACTTCAATAACCTTCTTGGGGATCTCTAGACACATCATTGAAAATACTAGGATAGCATAAATATTAGTCTTTAACCTTCATTTCTAAAATTTTACAAATTTTGATATTCTTATGTTTGGAGGTATTGAATTTTTTTTTTTTTTTTTTTTTCCCTATTAATAGATTTCCCTAAGACTTCCCCATAAAGTTCAAGTCTCTCTCTATTGCTTCCCCAACTAAAGAAGTGTCATTTACAAACTAGAGATATGACAATGAGTCCTTCAACTACTTTGATACCCTTCCATTGTCAACGTTCTTTCCTTACTTAAACCAACCTTCCTAGCACCTTGTTGGTTAACATTTTGTCTTCCGAGGATTGTGGTTGATACCTTGACTTCTAATATGCCCAGTGTGGTGGAAAACAAAACGGTTAATGATAGAATGGGTCAATGTAGTGATCTATCAGAGACCCTTGAATTGAAAGGTACAACTCCCTTGTGGTGCAAATATTTGCAATGAATTTGTTTTAGTAGATCAACTAATTTTGGGGGGTATGCTCTTAACCAGAGAGCAAAAGAGGTATTTACCAGATTGTCGAAAACTTCAAACAATCTAGGCCAATTTCAGATTTTGACTCACAATGTCCACATACATGAATGTGCATGAGTCATTTAAGCTCATCTAACATCTATCATGCAATCCATTCTATCCTCTGAATGCAATAAACTACAATGGAAAACTATCTACCAATGCACACTGCATAAGGAGATGAAATATGATCAACCTGACAATACCCGGAGTGCTCGAGTGACTGAGATTTGACAATAACTGGATTGCTTCCTACTCAGTCGCTTTCAATCATCAAATCCCAAACTTCTCACACAACAATGGAATGTGAATGAACTAACTTGTATAGAATAGGTGAAATAAGAAATAATGTAATGAAGGAAGTAAAGTTTACAACCACTGAAAAGAAACAAATAAAACCAAGTTTATTTGCAATCTCTCAGTTTTCATTAACAACATATTTCATTCCAAGTATCATACAAAAACTAAATGAACAACAAATTCAAGATGTAGACCCAGACTCTCACATAGTAGTCCCAACTACAGAGGTTTGCCCACAAAATAATTTTGCCGATCTTATTTACTCTTCAAAAAGTTACATTTATAGACCTTCTTAGGGATGACTTGTTACTCTTGATTATTACATTACAAAGAATCTTTGAACGTATGAATGCTAAAAATAGGATTGACTAAGTTATCATTCATTACTAAGTCCAAGCCTATGAGAAAAATGCCAAATATGGCTACAATATCAAATGAGAGAGAGAGAAAGGGGGAACACTTGTCATATTGCAGAGAGGATGTATGTAATGCTTCTAACAGAGCATTAGTTCTTCTTTGGAGTCATGGACTTAGCTTTGTAGGCCTTCATGGCTTCGATCACATTCTTCAGCTCCATGACACTTGGAATAAGGATGTTGTCAGCTTTGACCATCTAATAGTCATGCATCTTTGTCAGATCTTCCACTTTGGAAATCCTTGATTGGAGCTTCTCTGTTGCACGTTTCAAGACACAGTCTACTGCCATGAGTTCTAGAAGCTTCACCACTTGGAAGTTTGTTGTATTAAAAGTTTTTTCAATGAATCCTAGAAACTTAGTCTTCATTCGCTCAACATCCATCAACTGATGGTTATTAGTTACATAAGATTCAGTATGCAAGATATTTAAATATTCAAATATTTTATGCATTTCCTTCTTTACTAAATCACAAACACTCTTCAATTCATTATCAGACTTCACTGAACTCTCATATTTGAATTCCAAATATTGCTTCTAATGAAGCAATGACTCTTTGCCAGATTTAAGTATCCCATGATTTACAACCATGTTGGTCTTCATGTTAATCACTTCTTATGAAAAAATCAATTGCTTTGTTAAGCTTTCTATTTCCTTCTTCATTGAGTCCTGGTGATTTGACATTGTTTCTCTCAATCTGTCATGCATCTAATAATAGAGTTCCAAGTTTCTCAATCAGGGGAGGACCTTGGGCCTTGCATTCATCTATCTAGGCAAGACCAATTTGACCACATTGCCTCTCTTGTTGTAGCTTAAGCATTAGGTTCTTGTTTTCCTCTACACTTGGATCAAATGTACTTAAAGGTGTGCTCCCAAGTGCAACTCTAATGTAATCCATCAATTCTATGTTTGAGACCTTCAATACCTCTTTCTTAGAGCTTAACTCCTCCAGCTTGTCTTCTATCTTTGTATTAGTTGATTTTCAGATGTTGACCATAGAGTCATGCACTAAAATTCCCATGTCAATAGTTTTGAGCTGAAAATCATTAGGAGTTAATTCATGAAACTTCCCCTCCTTTTGGGGTTCTGCAATGTCTAGAAGCAAGTGTCCAGAAGTTGAGTTTGTTGCCAACTTTGCAATGGTCTTCTGCTTCTTTTCTTTCTTTGACACTAGCTGAGGTTGAGTTGCTTGCACAATGAGGTCTTTAGATGGAGCACTTTCTTCACATCTCCTCTTCTTTCTATCAATGGTCTCTTCCAACCAAGACTCGATTGAGAGGACATTGAGTGTTGATTGTAGGATTGTAGGATCAAAGAGCTTCCTCGCCACTGGGGTGTCACCTTGCCCCTACTAGCAAAAGGAAAGACACTCACTTCAGTAACTAAAAGGGCTAGAGTTTTACCTTGTTGAGATGTATCTTGCTCCTATCCATCCAAAGGATTGTTGTCACCATCTAGGTTGATGACTGGTACAGAGGAGGAATCCTTGACTACTAATTTCTCCTTCTCTTTATCTTTATCTTTATCTCCCCCTTTCTGATGTCCAACAAAGATCCTCCTCCACAGGTTGGAGGAACTTGTACATTCTTTTCAAGAGGTTGATCTCCTCTACCAATGGATTGAGCTAGTCCAATTGATGTTGATGTGGCAACAATGGTGGAGGTAGTGGCTAGCGATGATTGAGCAATTCTAGATTCTACTCCACCCACAGAACTAGTGGCTCAGTTCTCCTTTTCCTTGTTCGGGTCCACTTTACCCATTTGTTTGTTCTTTTGATGATGCCAACCATGAGAACTTTCATTGTATCAATGACAATACCATCAGGCAAAATTGAAACTATAGAAGTGTCCTTGACTTGTTCATAAGTAGAGGGCCTCATATATGAACCATCATCTGTAATATCACTAACATCTACTTGATCATTATATAGCTTGATTTTATCAAGAGTTATTCTAGACTTGTACCTCTCTTTGGTTTGATACTCATTGTAACATTTGGCCCAATAGTCCTCAATATCTAGAACATGCCTATAAACATATTTATCTTCCCCCTTTCTGATGTCCAACAGAGATCCTGCTCCACAGGTTGGAGGAACTTGTACATTCTTTTTAGGAGGTTGAACTCCTCCTCTACCAATGGATTGAGTTGGTCCAATTGATGTTGATGTGGCAACAATGGTGGAAGTAGTGGCTGGCAATGACTGAGCAATTCTAGATTCTACTCCACCTATAGAACTAGTTGCTCCAGTTCTCTTTTTCCTTGCTCGGGTCCACTCTACCCATTTGTCTGTTCTTTTGATGATGCCAGCCATGAGAACTTCCATTGTATCAATGACAGTATCATCAGGCGGAATTGAAACTATAGGAGTGTCCTTGACTTGTTCATAAGTAGAGGGCCTCATATATGAACCATCATCTATAATATCACTAACATCCACCTGATCATTATATAGCTTGATTTTATCAAGAGTTATTCTAAACTTGTACCTCTCTTTGGTTTGATACTCATTATAACATCTGGCCCAATAGTCCTCAATATCCAAAACATGCCTATAAACATATCCTAGCTTTAGATGATCTTTGACAAAGCTAGTAGGATCATATTGGGGTTTTATACTTCATAGTTGATCAATTTAACCGTGTTATCAAAGGATTTCACCAAATTCTGGGCATCAAACCTAGATGCACATGAGTAAGGTCCTACCACAATTGGGAAGGGGATGCTAGCTATCTTCTTTACATTTGAACATAAGGTATTCACATATAGAATTTGCTTGTATAATTCAACAAGCACTACTTTATCTTCTAGATACTTGGGGAGTCTTTTCGGAAAACCATCAAATGCACCTAACCTTAGGTATGAGAATGATGGAAAATGAATAAAATAACATCTGAATTGGCTTAATGCCAATATAGCTTCAGGTGAGAATCTTCACTCAGGTAACCCTTGCAATTCCTGACATAGTCTCATTGTGAAGATGTCATTCACCTTTATGTATTCTTCAAAGATCTTTTCTAGCTATAGATGAGGATAAAAAGTATACACTTTAGTATTCTCATCATAGTCTTCAATGTTGGGAAGACTTGACTAGAGGTGATGCGTGGCTAAGGCATGTATCAAATATGAAGAGATATAGAATTGACTGAATGCCTTAGCCAAATTTAGCCAAGAAGCAAGCTCTTCACGTACGATTTGGGCCAAATCAATTTATAGTTCATCAACACAGATGACATGAACCAGAGAGAATTGGTGTTCAACAAAATCTAGGATCTCTTCCCTACCCTTTAATCTAAGCAACAGGGCCAAGATGTCCACGATTTCCCTCTTCAGATTAGATCCGAAGAAAGTCCTCAACATTTTTCTCTTTTTGGAATGAAGAGTTTGGAACCATTTCCTCTCTCCTTAGAGTCTTCTTCTCATTGAACATTTATGTGGAAGAAGAAAAGTCAATGTCATAATATTCCTCCTTTACCAAAATTTCGAATGTAGATTGCATCAATTCTTTGTTCATTGAAAGCATAATTGTTTTGTCAAGAAACAAGATTTGCTTGGTTTCCGGGTTATACCTTTCAATGCATTCCTTCACCAATTTTGGGGCATACATAGCCATGAGAAAACCAACAGCTTCGACTAAACCACTTTCCTTCAACTTTTGTGTAATTGGATGGAGAGGCTCAGTGTTTAATCTTTTGTTCAAATTACCAAGATTGTAAAACTTGAAAGAAATATAAGAAAAGTTCTTAATATCGCTCTCTAATCCAATAAAATGATCAAGCCCAACAACTCTAGCTGTCATTAGCTTAAAATTTCATAAAGGGGACAAGCTTCTCGATAAATAGCTGTTAAAACAATGTAGAACTATGTCTAGGAAAAATACGATCATATAGATGCGAGAATTTGAACGTTGGCACCACACGAATAAAATAAATCACAGCCAACGACTGTAACAGTAGGATTTGTAATAAATTTGGTGGTTAATGACTATTTAGAAATTTTCACTTCCACTCATATGAAGATTTATAAACTCGATGATCATATCATTCACTTAAATCTCATATAGTAGCGAGATTAGCCACTTACCAAATAAGTTGAATCTGGCCTAATGGAAGCTCCCTTCTTTACTTCAAAATTTGGAACAAGGGTTCTCATCACAACTTCCTATGTGCGGGGAAGGAGATCTTAGACTTATCTTTTCGCAAGCTTGTCTTTTCCTTTGATTTGGTGTAATGGACACCCAGGAATGCCCAAAAGCTGAACCAAGGCTGAATTTATATTAATGCTGAGAATGTTGCAACCAATTACAAAGATATGTATTCCAAAGGCCAAACCCTAAGGGAATGATGTCTAGAATGTTACAACAGAGAATGAACGTCCTCTATTTCCAAAAGAAGGGAGTGTGATTCACACATCCAAGCTCTTATCAAATGCAAGTCATAGTCATCCGATGATCAACAATGAGACTTTCAGCCCTATTTATCCTTTTCTTCATCCTTCTAGAGGGAACTAAAACATTAATTAATTGCAAGAGCTAGAAACTTCCTCCTTCCAATAATTAATGCATACCCTAGAAATTCCTCTTTGGCAATAATTAATTAAATCACGAGAGGCTTTTGTCCTTCCAATAATTAATACATACCCTAGAAGCTATTAATACAAAGTCACCTTTTAATTTTTAATTGAATGACTTTAATTTTTCTTATCCTCCACTTAGACTTTGGAGAACGTGAAGGCTAAAACATGGGAACATTACATTTGGGATCGCAATGCGAGCAATACTCCTTCGACACCTTTGGCACTTTATTTCCCTCTTTTCCACACAAGGGCTTTCTTTCTTAATTTCACAAGTTAATTTGGGGAAGCCGTAGAATGGATTCTCTACCTTGATCACAAATACTTTATTTCCTTTGTATTGGGGGTGGAGACTTGCAACTGACTTCACCAGAAGCATCTTTCTGGCATCTCGACAAAATATCCTCGTATGTAGTTCTTAGAATTGTTTTCCTTTCTTGTACCCCAGAAAGGAGACCTTAAATGTTTCCATAAGACAAAAAAACACCATTGCGACCTTCACTTTTCAAACTGAGAAACATTTAGAAGCATTTCCCTTATATATCCTTGAGATAAATTGCTAATCATGGATACATTATTTAGTAATGCATATCAAGGGCCCAAGTTAATTTCTTTATAGCATCGCGTCTGGGTCCCACTGAACACATGAATTTTTTTTTTGAATGGGCATCACCTATTTATTTTTAAATCACAACCTTTGATCTTAGATTTCATCAATTGTCAGGATATGATCATAATCTTCAGAAACACACTAGAAGATGTTCGCTTCTAGAGATTGAGTAACTAAAAAAACATGAAGTTCTGCTTCTATGTGCAAAACTGAACTCTGACTTCAGATCTTTGATCCGAGAGTCCCTCAGCATCATGTCTTGCTTCTCTTGGCCCTTTCATCATAAATTGACTGAGTATACGCTCGTAGGTGCCATTGTTGCTCGTTCTTTATAATCTTTCTTAATGAAGTTCACATAAGACGAAAAACCCGCATAAAGGATCAGAATTCGAAGAAAACACTTGCTTGTGGTAGGAACCAAATTCCAGAATCAAACTGGACTTTCTTCTCATTGGGAAAACACTCATACAACAAGCCTCCCATTCCTAGATCACCTAAGACCTTAATGTAGTGAATTAATAAGAATCTTGCATGGAGGCATGTGGGGGAAGTGGAGTAAGAAAAACTTGAAAAGAACAAAAAAGATGAGCCTTAGGATATTTGATGAGAAGAGAGCCACCTAGGGGCTATCTAGACAAGTAATTGAACACAATTGCACTAAAAACTTTCCAAGTTAAAAGCTTAAAAAGGATAGAGCAAAATTTTGGCAACACACCTCTGCCATTATAATGAATAGAAACATGGACAAAGGATCTCCTTGGAAGATCCTTTTCCTAGCTTTGAAAAATCTATGTGGACTCCTATTGACCAACATTGAGAATCTAGGACTATAAATAAAACTCTTCACCCACTTCACCAAACCTTCCCTAAAACTAAATCTGTAATGCCTACCCTAGCTTAATTTTCATGTTAGTTTGTCAAATTCTTTTAGGCCAACTTTATGGTTATGTTTTATGATTTAGTGGTATTTGGTTACCTGATTTGATTGGATGTTATTTCATACTTAGTATATATATATATATATATATATATATATATATATATATTTGATGAGCTACTTGATACTCAATTATTTCATGTGTTCATGATTATTCATTTGATGATGATGCTACGTATGTTCATATAGTGATTTCATTTGTTTCACGATAATAGTTAGATGGATGATTTATATGTAGTTTCTAAACTTACCCCATACTTGAATGTGTTTGGTGTACATGTATGTTTTAATTTGTGTTTGACATTTCTAATGTGGTTGAGGGAGGGAGTCGTAGTCACTTGCTAGTCGGAGTCTACATGATGCACCACTCCCCACCATTACATGTTTAGTTTAGATTTATATGTACATATACATGCTCGAATTTTATGCAGATTGCAGGTATCGAGATTTGACTTCCCTGAATTGCCAAGATGAGTGTGCCCTATCACAATATCTCAATGGTAAAGAGGGGAGATAGTTCTTGAGTCCAAATCCTAACCTAAAACCAATTGTCCTAGAAAACAGGACAAGCATTTGAGTTATTTACCCTTCCGAATTTGTCAAGTGATGTGAATTCAAGATTTTGACCCTTGAGTTTGATTTAGTACTTTGTCTTTCAGATGGGTTTTCTTATTTAGTTTTATGGGTCTGTTGTGATTTTCAGTTATAATTAAATCAAATTAAGAGAATATTAAATGATTTAATTTAATGTATTTTTTTATAAAGATAAATCAAATTTTAATTATATTTAAATTAACTAAGAAATTAATTAAATTTAAAAGATTTAATTAAAGTTTCAATTTTGGCGTAATTATATTAATTTAATTTTATAATAATAAATTTAGGAGTTTCATTTTAATTATGAACTCTAAATATTATTATTAGTTAAATTAATAAATATACTATTAAACATGTCTTGTGATTTAATCAAAGAGAGAAAATAAATTTAATATAGTTTATTTTAATTAAAACGTAAAAAGTTTGCACATGAAATTAAAATAATAAAGAAAAGGGTTTGCACATTTGTAAAATCAAAATCCTAAAGGAGAAAGCTCTTTATTAAGAAATTAGAGTTCATTTCTCCACACATAGGTTTGGAGAGCAAATTTCAAGAAAGAGAGTTTTCGAGAAGATGAGAATTCTTCCAAGTTCTGAGCATTCATCTGATTAGCATCAGATCGAGGTAGGATCTTGTTGAGATTCTTCACAATAATTCCTTTGAATTTCCTCTATCTTCTTCGTGTTTGATTGAAGATCTTTTTTTTTTTCGTTATCGAAAATGTTTGTGAATGAAATCAATTTGAAATCCTTGTTTTAGAATCTCTTTTAGAAAATTGGATTATTTTAGAGAATTATGAATCGGGGTAGGGTTTGGAAAAGAAAATCAGAATTTAATTTAACAAATTTGATAGTTTGTAATTGTTTCCCTATCAGATCTATACTAGTTTTTATTTTAAATATATATATCACATAAAACTACCACAGTTAATTAATTTCTGTGATAATTTTATTTTACCCAAAAATTAGGTTTTGTATGCGTTTGAGGGGGTCTTTGGATCCTGTTTTTTGGCATTTTTATATTTAAAAAAATTAAAAATATATATAAAATAAAGTTGAAAGGAGGGGGGGGGGGGGGGTGCGGCACACTATATCCCCAACCCCATCCTGTGGCTACTTATAGCAGACCACACAACATCCTGTTGCTACCATAGCAGTAGGTACTACTGCTACAACAACACTACTGTGGCTAATAAAGCCAGCCTACATGCCTTAAAAAAATCTTTTTAATTTTATTATTATTATTTAATTAAATAAATTTTTTTGTATAGTTTTTAATTAATTAGTTTAATTAATATTAAATATTAGTATTAAATGTTAATAATTATTATTATGTTATTAGAGTAGTACTTATTTTTATTAATAAATAAATAAATATGATTTTATTAATAATTTAATAGTTTTTTATTAAGGAAAACAAACTCTAAAAGGGTCCTGAAACCCAAACAAAATAAGGTATAGGCAACAACAGTACGCTTAAGACTTCAAACAGAAGCAGAAAGCAAAAAGTATAATCATCTCCCTAAACACATATATAAACAAAAATAAAGCCAGGGAGAGACAACAAAAGCTACGAGACCCCCAAAAAAAAGCCAGGGCACTCAAGCAATATCTCTCAGCATTTTTGTTGTGCTTATCTCCAACTCTGATAGCTTGCCAGCTGCCTCCTTCGTCTTTGATAGATCCTGGTTAGGGACCAAGGTGTCCTTCTTTCTAGTGCTGGATCTTGTCCACTTTGTAGAGCTTTCGTCTAGAGGCCCATCTTTTATGTTGTGGGTGGCAAAGTCCTCCTCCTTGCTAATGCTTTGGTCATCCATATAATTTATGAACCTCTTGATGTTCTCATTGGCCTTAAGAATATTAGAGCCCTATTCCACTATACTTTGCATAGAACTTTCCATCGCTTTGACCCTATTATTAACTTTTTCCATTCTGCTATCCACACTTAGTTCCTCCTCTGTAACCTTGTTGTTTAAGCTATATGTCTCCCTTTCTAGAGTGGTCACCCTTTGTTTGAGCTCAAGAATTTCATGGAAGAGCCACTTTGTGGTGTGGAAGTTGTCCATCGCACTATTTTTTGCATTGTTGAGAACATCCATATCCGGGTGCTCCTTAGCAATGTCGCTAAAGATCACCAAAGCAGGGTCAATTAATTCATCCATCTAAATTTTTCCCTCATCATTTTCTTTAACTTGTGTTCTGATCAACTCCCGTTTGATGCCCATTTTAGCTGAAATGGAGTCAAAATTCTGCCACACCACCTTCCTATCCTTCCCTGTGACCGAGCATATGTAATTAATAATTCAATAGTTATTATTATAATAATTTAATAATTATTATTTTATTTTAATAGTATTTATGAAAAGAGTTGGGTTATATAATTATCATTTATTTTTTACATGTTTAAAAAATGATAATTGTAATTCAATCTAAATTGGGAAATTTTTTATGAAAATTTCTAATTTTGTTTAAAATGGGATTTCATTTTTAAAAAAAAATGAAAATGAGTCTTTTATAGTAAAAAGAATTTTGATGGTTGAGTCTTTGGAGATACTTGTGAACTTGAAAACTTTAGCAAATATGACACCTAAAAAAATGAAAAAACTTGAGCCTTTTTGTAAATCAAAACTTTTATGATTTCAAACTAAATGAACTATGAAACTACATATTCTGTGATGTATGGTTTATTTTACCGAGGTTCAATTTGACTTAGTATGTTGACCAGTTAGGATGTTTGCTAGAGGCTTCAAAGATTTTGTTCTATGATGATGTTATGTATATTTTGGCCAGGATCTTTTATTTCCAACCATTATGAAAAAATTACATAATTTTGTGATGAGTTTTGATTAGTTATTTGCTAGTGCTTTCCAGTTGCTTGTATAGGATTGAGGTGAATATTGTATTTTTCTTGGTGTAACCTTTGAGTTTCAATCAATTATTTTTTGATGCTTTTCATTTGCTTGTATAGGACTGAGGTAAATATTGTGATTTTATGAGTTGTACTTTTTATGAGCTTAGGATAGGTTATCTATATATGTTGGGAAGTGCCTACAATGGAGGACATAGTCCTAAAGAGGTTGCCTGGGTAACCCATTGTAATTTTTATTAATAATTGATAACATTTCATTAAATGAGTTAAAATGAATTAACAAGAGTTGGTATTTTACCTCGCCCATGCATCGAGTGCTAGTACAAGCTAGGATGGGAGTAGAGAGGATGCTTGGTTGCGACTTTGCCTCATTAGTATGCCTTGTTTGTACGAAAAGATATTAATGCCGCATACTAGAGTCACTAGGGGGTTAGAGTCTAGAGAGGCTGCCAGGGTAACCTTAGAGTTGACTCATGCGATGACACTTGCCCACTTGCATAGTAGAATTCCTACATATTTTTGTTTCCTTTGGGATTAGATGTTACTTGTGTCTTGGTACCCTTTGAGATAGATTTCTATCAAGATTTCCTTGACCTAGATATTGGTTATGACTGTTGGATTTGTTATTCGTATGAGACTTGAGATTATCTCCTCAACACAGTGGGAGTGAGCCATTAGGTTCCACAAGATCAGACGGTAGTGTTTCTTATACCATTGAGATCCAATAGCTGGACATCATTTTTGGATGTACTTGTGCAGTTGTTCCTTCCATTATGATCTTGTGATTGTGTTTGGTGGTCATATTGTCATGTTTTGTACTTGATTATCTAGAGATCTTATGAGATGTTGTAATTATTCATGATGTATATTCTTTGAGCTTTTCATACCTTGTGGCTTGTACAGTGGATGATTATGCATTTTGGTTATGTCATTTGACATCTTATGTAATTGTATATTATTTCATTGGATTCGTACTTATGGTTATTCTATGATGTGGATTTTGTTATGTATCAGATTTAGTATTAATGAAACTTATATATATATATATATGTGATACAACATCATGGAACCCTTAAGAGATGTAATATGTTTATGGATTATTTGTATGTATGTAAGTTATTGCTTTCACTACGTTATCTGCTTTTGTTTTAATCTTTCAAAAAAAATTGTTTGACAAACTTAGTGACATTTTAGGTTAATTTCTTTTGAGTTCCCTGGCGAGACGCTACAATCTCTATAAAACATCCACAAAAAATTTCTATTAACCTCATCTTAGGCTTTTTTAATATCCAATTTCTTCCATCTTCCTTTTGTAATCACCTACAAATGGTCATCTAGACTATTAGCCCCCTTCTCAGCATTTTCGCTAAATTAATTAATCATTTTGCATAGACCAAATTGCTAAAAATCAATTAATTTGATTATAACTTATAGTTTGACTATACTATCCCAAGTTCATTATTTGATTAAAAGAACATTTCTCCTTCTAAATAAATAAAATACCCCATTCTTCTAACCCACTCAGTGTGCATACATAAAGCATTATTCCTATTTCAAAATTAAAAGAAAAGACTTTTTCTCTCACATGCAAAGTCAACTCTTTTCTTATTGGTTGACTTCCTCTTGCACATGGATCATGCCAAAGTCAATTTGCACCCTTGATCCTTCATCCATTGATCTTGATCTCCACCATTTGTATGTCTTTATAAGAAAGAGCTCTCCCCTTCTCAAAGGATCCACACTCTTGAGTATTGTTATGCTACAGGTTTATCGTTCGAATTCTTGGGAGCTTTGTGGAGAAATTTTAATTTATTGTCTTTTTCTATCATCCATGGAATTCTAGTTTAGATTCATATAGTTTAGCTTTCATTTTGAAATAACCTAGCTCACATAGTAATTGGTTTGGATCTTGTAACACTCTCATCCTTGTTTAATATAGCTGCATTTTGCATATCCATGTTAGTTTCATCCATATTCGAGGAACTCATTGTGAACATTTTCATTCTTGCTCTTGTCTCAAATAACCTCCCATTGCATGATTTACTAGCAAGGAATGTGTCTCTAAGGCTCAACTGAGAGCCCTTTACATGCTTAAAACACACTTCTTGCACTCCATGGATAGGGAGTTCTAAGCTGACATTCAAGCATTCCAATCTCATAAAATCATTTGGATAGAATGGTTTAGAGTGTGACACATTTATAGTGTACATTTTTGGCGCCCACCATGGGGCATAACACTCTAGTTTTTCTCCTTGTCTTGCTGCATTTCCTATATTTTTTGCATTATGTTTGCACTTTTATTTTTCTTACAGACATAGGTATCGGGCAATACTTTTCCAGTATCATACGATATTTGTTTATATTGTCAAGCGATACTTTTCCAGTAAAAGTATTGCATGCCCCTAATGAGCTTTATTGCCTGGGTATAGTGAGTAGTATCGCACAACTTCGGGACAAATATCACACGAAGGAAAAGTATCGCACAAGTATACCGAAAAGTATCATATGACATCCTTTCAAAAAAAAATGTTGCTTAGCCTAAAAATGCTTGTTGTTTAGTTGATTTGATCATTTTTTGAGTTGTTTCTTGCTATTTGTTCAATTTTATAGTTCCATTATAGTCTAACAGAGGTTTATTTACAGATTTTGTTGTTGTTTTGGACTAACTTGTGGTGGACTAATGATTGTGCTTGTAGGTTGTTTCCTTGAAACACTTGCATAATTACCTTGAAAAGAACACATGTCAAAGCTTCAAATGTGCAAGGGCTACTAATACTTGTTTGCAGGGCTGCCCAAAGCATAAAAACTAAACACTTGTTTGTATTTCTTTTATTCCATGTGTGACACTCTACTAGTTATTTTCATTTCATAAGCATATTAATCTTGTGATTGGAAATCTTTGGTGATAGGAGAGTATGCTCTTCACCCTTGTTGTGAATCAGAAATCTTGACTTGCCTTTGGATTTTGAAAGGAAGGGGATTAATTGAAACTTTTTGGCATGTTTAGGGGAAACAATCAAGATAAGAGAGTATGCTCTTGACCCACGCGGTGAATAAAAAATCTTGACTCTTAAAAGTGAATCCAATTTGTCTTAGTTAGAATACTTTAGTGGGCCTTCTCTTGGGCAACCAAGAGGAATGACCCAAGTGGGGACAAGAAAACCTAACTATTCCAACCCACTATAATCTCAAGGCTATCAAGGACTCAAAATCTTGATAGACATAGTATTTGTCTTCACTTAGTGTGAGTACTTGTGGGACTGTGACCATGAAGAAAATGCTAAGCAAAAACGCTTAAGGTGCTCTTGTGGTCACGAGGTCTGTTACCCGTTGCAAGGTGGGGTGTCCCATAATTGGGTGCAAGAAGAACATTATGAATGAAAGCCCTTCCTAAACACTCTAAATTAGTAACTACCCTGATTTTCTTCTCAACTTCTTGGTGTAAGGATCGATCTTAGTGGATTACCCGGATCACCCCAAATTTTTACACTCACCATCTGTGTTCCCTTGGTTATGCTTATGGTATTTCCATGAAAAAGAAAATATATCTTGTGGGAGAACAATCGGTGTGAGGTGAAGGAGCACTTAGTGTGGGCCAAGTTGTTGAGTAATGAACTGTGACTTTTAGGTAGATTTGCTTGGCAAGTGTTTTTGAATGTGCTAACCTGTATGAATGTTCTCACAAATCAAAAATCTTAGTAACTTTGATAGAAAGGTTGTTCTGATATCATAAATGTGTATTGAAAAGGTTTCTTTGTCCCTTGTTCAATTGATTAATACATGCAAAATACCTTTACTATTTGCAAACCATGTTGTTCCTTGACACAAACTGAAGTCCTAAACTGTCTGATTTGAAAACTACTCGATTATCAAACTAAACCACAAACTTTTTGAGTCAAATTTGTCCTTTTTCATAATTCACTGGCATATTATCGTACCACCTCTGGAGAAATATCGTACAATACTTTTTGTCCAAAAAAGAATCGCTTGATTACTTTGACTTATATCACTTAGTTATACTAAGTTTTATCGCCCTACTTAAGAGAAACTGTCGTATCAAACAAAAGTATTGCCCAATTACTTTGAACTATATTGTACGATATAAATTTCTATCCTATTATTGCCTGGTTTATTTTGCTTTCAAAACTGAGTCTGCAATACATTTTAACTTATCTAGGGTCTTGTCACTTTATTCCTTCCTAAATCTAGTTGTGTAAACCTTGGAAATGGATGTCTCTGCATCTCATATAGGTATGTTGGGTCTGCCTCTGCATCTGTCACCTCTAGATGGTAATCCTAGGGCTTGCATACCAAGGCTGCTATCTCTCGTAAACCTGAATGATAATCAAGCATAGGTAGCCAACGATCTACCTCCTCCCCATGGTATCACACTTAAGTAGTAGTCTCCACTGAGACCACCTATCACTCAAAAAACTGCTGCCACAGTTGGCTGATCATGAAACATTCAACTATCTCTACATGCCTCCCAACTAGTGGTCGACTATAGTGCATGTACTCTAAATCCTAAGAGTCAGATCATTTGTGACACTCTCGATACGACCACCAAATGAAATATGTAAGCTCATCTAGGAGTCGTCGATAGTAAGTCACATCCCCACTATGGCTCTAGGTTAGAATCTTATATATCTAAATATGAAGGGCTAGCTATGCTCTCACAGCTAAACCCTCGATCGAATCATGACAATGTGCTCCCATGCCCATATTGAGCCAGTGCTGATCCACATTCCCATGTCTTCTCCTCACTATAGCCAATCTTGTGTAACTCATGGTATATATTAGATAGGATAACTAGTCCCCATGCTATCCTTTGGGGCTGCCCAATCAAATCTACTACTAATCTGCCCCAAACCAATGAGAAACCCTTTTGGCTCCTGTCAGTAACCAAAACCTGAGCAAAAAATGAACATGGAAGACACTGTAATGGGTACTCATTCCCATACACATCTATGAGTTACTCCCAACTCATATAATAGTCTAAGATAGTGACATCCTGAAACATCTATTGCACAGCTGCTCTCCCCTCTATTGGGGTCTGATTATAATAAACCTGTGACATGTAAATTGTAGACACCTAAATTTGATTACATAATTAGGTAATCTTATTTAGTCATCTTTTAGGACATTATTGATTAAATATTTTATATTTAATTAATTAATCATCATCCCCTAGTTAATTAAGTTATTTAATTAACTATAGTCCAATTCATAAAATCAAATGATAACCCAAAATCAATTTATCAATTAAATCTCCATTCCCCTCTTAAATTAAATTGAATAAAAATATTTAATTTAATCTCACATCCCCCATTTTTTAAACAAATCATTTTTAAAATCATCCTAAACCCCTAAACCATCCTTAAACCCTATCATTATCCCTAATCCAACTCATTCACCCATACTAGCCTCACTTAGACCATTCCATCAAAGCTAAGCCACTTACCTTCTAACCCCATTTCTAAGCTATTCCTAATCCCCCTCCTAAACACGTGCACAACTTTAAGCAAAGGTTAAGACTTTCTAACCCAAGCCAAAGTCAACAATCTCCCTTATCCTCTTCCATTCCTATCCAAGATCATTAATGACTATTACATGCCATAAATACCCTTAAATGCTTCTTACATCCCTCTTGCACACTCATCCTCCCTCATAACTCCCTTTGACCATCAATTTTTCCCATCCCTTCACACTCATCCTCCTTGTGAAAAGTGTTACTCCTTGATTAGCTCCAAACAAGCACAATCCATGTGCTTCCCTTTCAGAGCATCATACCCCTTCCTCACCAATCTCTCATCCTTGCATCCTGACCCTCTATTTCACTACCCCTTGGCCTATAAATCAAATTTTTCCCTCTCACAATCCATATCATCTCCTAATGCAAACTTATAATGCTATTTTGACCACTACGACACAACCATGTCACACCCTTACCATGTTAAAATACATCTTCATCCCCATTGTTGAATCTTTCATCCATCCCCATGCATGACCACTTACCACTTGAATCTTGAGAATATTGGAGCACACATTCATTTGTACCAAGACACATCAATGTCATCATAGGCTACACACTTGAGGAGCTTACCATTCTTGGTTTTCTTTCCTCCATTATGTTTGCCTTTGTCTTATCGTAAGTGTTAATTTATTTTGTATTGTGAGTGCTTTGTTAATCTTAGTATTCCATTTGAAATTACTAAAATAGGTAATACATTTTGGCATGCCCGATGAGACCCCACATTCGAGTCATTTTAATCAATTTGACACTTACATTATCAACTGACTAAAACTAACATATTGTGCTTGTTTTGTATGTGTTAGGTTTTCTAACATTTTTTGTAGGTGCCAAAATCTCAAACCAAGAAGTGCGCTCCTAGTCACCTAATTAGTTTCTTGGTAAACAACCTTCAAAAAAAAAAAAATTCACAAACCAAAATTGACAGCATTGCAAATTCGCGAGGACAAACTGACGGGATTGTGCATCTGCTCAAGAGGGAACACATTCATCATGAACCCTCATTACCATGTGGTATAAAAAACCTTCCCCAATATTCGTGCAGATCAATCCTCTCACGGGAATGCGATTTTTTACTAGTGGGATCATTGTAAAAACTTGCAAGAACATTTGACCAAAATAGCCAAGCCTAGAAATCCAGTTGTATCTTTCATCCTCAAACCTGTGGATACACCTATCCGTAGGAACACCTTCCTAAAAAATGTGGATCGTGCTATCGCAAGATTTCTCTATAATTATTTTTCCCGCGGTCCATTTTTCCTTCTTTTTCACTAGTATGTACACCACAATCTTGTGCTGCGGGATCACAGGTTGATACCCGCAAGTTTGTTGGTTTAACTAACCAACTCTATTTTCTATTTTTTTCTTTCACTCACTCAGTTTCCTTTTGTTGACACGATTTCATGTTGACCATCACTATAAGTTGGAAATGAACAATATATGTTAATCACACGTGTTTTCAAAGTAGCTATTAGGATACACTAAGCATCCAAATTAGAAATGAATCAACTACCTTTTGTGTCTTGAGATTGTGTCCTTTAGCACATCTTTGTCTTCTCTGCTTTTGCAAATTAGGACCATTAAATATGTGATGCATGTATCAAAGTTGTTAGCAAGATCATTCACAACAACCTAGGGGCGCTTCTAGTGAGTTCATCCACCTCTAGGGAGCACGTTCCCTTTGGTGAGAAGCTCAAACTAGTAAATAATTTGGTTGATATATAAATGAGGGGAAGGGTAAAATTTTTTTCTCCATCAAGCAAGTTCAAGCAGTGTGTCTCTGGGGGTAGCCCAAGGTGGAAAAACTTTCCCACAATTTTAGCATGTCTAGAATAGATCCTTAAGTGGATCACATACATAACAATCAATTCTCTAACTCCAAAAACCTAATTATGAGCTAATTTAGTTGCTACCCTTTTATCCTTGGTGTATTACTCATGGTGCAAGAGAATATAAGGCTTCTTTGAAGTTACCTGACATATGTGTTTTCCCTAGTAGAGGCATAAGGCTACTTGGGTTTCATCTCCAAGAGTCCTTGTCCTTGCAGAAGGGGGGCTTCTATTTTTCATACTTTGAAGGATCTCTAACATGTAATTCTGTTGATCGACTCTTGTATCAACTCACCTCTTCAATTAGAGGGAAATATCACACTAAATCCATAAAACATCAAGATGAGCACCTCCCAACAGGCCTAATGAGTAATACATTGAAACCAAAGTGACTTTAGGGATAAAAAGTGTGTTTGAATAATTTTATTTATGCAAAAGACCCATGAAAAGCATTTATTGAACATACACATTCTTATGGTTACTATCAAATCCTTTTGCTAAAGAGATCATTCTTTTATCTCTCTCAAAGTTGTTTTGTCCTTTGAGAGACTTTTTTGCTCATAGTATGACGTATCCAAAAGATTCTTATCCTTATTGTTTCAAAATACTTGTTAGCAAGTTCATTCACAACAACTTTAAGCTAGAGAGTTTTACTTAACCCATTTAAAAAAAAAATGTCATTACGCCATCTTTTGGCCAAAAAATCCCTTTGAAATACTAAAAAAACATCGATCTTCAAACCAAATTTACCCTTACTATCTCAAAAGGATTGTTAATAGGTCTATTTGCAACAATCTTAGGCCTATTCTATCCCACTTTATTCCTTAAAGCTGAACTCAAGCTATTTTGTCCGTTTGATAAAAAACTATTTCAAAGACCTATTTACCCAAGCACATATATATTGCCCCAACCTAAAGTGAAAGGTATACTTAGTGTAGTCACTACCTTAACCCACGGTTGCGATAAACCTAGTAGAGTTATCTCATGTCAGATCCACCAAAATCTAAGTTCAAGAAGGTTAAGATTCCACAAACAATAGTTTATAAGGAGATAGAAGCAAAAAAAAAAATGTATACACCTAATTTGAGGCTTGCAAAATTAGATTGAATCAAGGAGGAAGGTGTGGAATTTTTCTTACAAACTGAGTGGGATCATAAAATCTAGAACTTAACCCTAAGATGTGGAGTTAACATAAGCCTTATCAAGTACACTAGCTATACCCACTTTGATTAGGTTCTTCTTCTTCCACACACACCTTGCACTTACCATCTCATAAAGTTAGATCTTTATATAGATTCTCATCCTACCTTTAAGTATTTTGTAGGTTCATCATCTTTTAGGTCATATACTTTAGGTATCCAAATTTATTCAAACCAAATATAGATCAAAAAATCCTTCATCCCCCCCCCCCAACCCCCACATTTTTACTTAACCATTTTGTGTCACCTTGTTGAGAATTATTTACCTTACATCCTGCATCCACCGCACTATATTAGTTATCTCTCAAACTGAGCATTGTTTGGGGTAATCAGTCTTTGCTATTTGTATCCCTCATCACCTTGAGCAAAAGGTTGGGCTCTATAATTAATCATCTTTGTCATCCAAAGGGTCACAATCTTACCTTAGGCTTGATATCACCACCATATCTCAAGCTTACACATAGGGAAAACATCCTCTCTTTTACGTTGACAACATATCACTAAGCTTTATGCTTCCTATATTTTAATATTACTTAATCACTTCCCCTCATCTGCCAATAGATTTCATATCTTAGAAAACCCTTCCATCATAGTCATTTTCCTTAAGAAATTTTAGCAACCACATCCATAAACATATTGATGCAGGAGCATTTTGGGTTGCACTGCTATCCTGCATGTTTTCAGTTTTTATTTTGTTGTTGAAACTGGGTTCTGCTGAAACTACATTTTCTGGTTTTTGGGTACCTGTTTCAGACCATGTAAATAATTTTAAATAATAAATTAAGGGCTAATAACTTCAGGGATTTAAGAGGGCCTAGATTAATATCTATATTCCAAAGAAAAAGTCCTAACTCGTTATAGTTTGGGAGATATGGAAATTCTCCCGGAATATCAATTTCTGGCAGTTCTGCATGATAGTTTTATGTGCTCAACTTTTAGAATCGATGTGCAATTCTAATTAATGAATCAGACCTTGAAAAATTAAGGAGTTTTATAGGATCTAGATATATACTCATATTTTGAATCACGAGTTTTAACTCAATCGAAGCTATGAGATATGACAATTTTTCTCAGACATCGATTTCATGACAATTAATTGCTAATGCAAGCCGACTTGTGTATTTAATTTTGGTTTATTTATTATTTATTATTTTTTGAGAGCCTAATCATGGCTTCTCCATGTTCTAGAATGATCTATAAGTCATTTTGGCTAGTATAAATAGACTGTTTAGGATTAGAGATAAGTAGTTTTTGAGGCAGTTTTGGAAGAGGATTGCAGTGCAGAACTAGAAAGTGCAAATTGTTGCTGGATCTTTGTGTATGAATGTATTTTGTATATGGTCATAACCCATAAGGCCTTAAAAATAGGTAGGTATTTTGAATAATCAATTAAATAATTTTACTTTTCTTCATCCTTTGGTTGTTTTTCTTTGTGTTTGCTTCTGTTGTGTTAATTCTTGTAGGGTGGTTCAGATAGCTGGGTGTGCCATTGGCCCTAGTTTTTCCTATCCTTCCTTGCGTTAGGTGGTATCAGAGCTTGAGGTTCATCCTTGAGGAGATTGGATCATGTAGAACCCTATTTGGATTTGGTTGTAGGGTGGCAGATCTACGGATTTGACCTATATCTTGTAGAGGGTTACGATCTTGCAGGAACCTGATTTGTAAAGATGATTCATAGGAGAGAATTGTTGATAATGCTATATTCAATCAGTTGAGACAAATTGTAGCTATATTAGATGTTGTGAAGATAACCCAGAGGAGAGGAGAACATCTTGATGATGTAAGTGATGATGAAGCAGCAACACCAAACCATAATGCAGAACTTGAGGAAGATCAAGATGAGGAAAGATTGTTGCGAGTGTTTTCTAGGGAAAATTCAAAGCCTATTGTAGAAGTTGTTCCTTATGATGGAAAATTGGATACCAATGCTGTGTTAGATTGGATCTTAGATATGGAGAAGTCCTTTGAGTATGAAAACACTCCTGATAATAGAAAGGTGAAGATTGTAGTTACTAGGTTGAAAGGTCATGCATCACTATGGTGGGAGCATTTGCAAACTAATAGACAAAGGAGGCGAAAGGAGAAGATTAGAACTTGGCTAAAGATGGTGAACAAGGTAAAGAATAAATTCCTTCCTACTGATTACCAAGTTAGGTTGTTGAAAAAGATGCAAAATTTGAAACAAAAGGACATGAATATGAAACAGTATATCGAGGAATTTTATAGATTGGACATCAGATCTGGACATGTGGATGATGATATTGAGAAAATTGCAAGGTACATAAATGGATTGAGATCTGAAATTCAAGATGAAATAAGTTTTGTGAAGTTGGAAAGTGTTGAAGAAGCATACCAATATGCCTTGAAAGCTAAGGAGATCTTAGCAAAGAAGCATAAACAAAGACACAGAGGTAGAGGTAGTAGATTCCAGAGAGGCAGGGGTAGATCTTATGGTGAAGGTGATAGATTTGACAATTTTGTGCAGGATAAAGGAAAATTTGAATGGAAGAATGATGACAAAGAAAAGATCAAGTGGAAAGGTGGTAGCTCATACTGAGGAGGTACATGATCTTACTCAGGAAGAGGTAATTCTTATCCTAGAGGTGGTTTCTGTGGTAATTATTTTAGATGTCGTAAAGAAGAGCATAGATCTTTTGAATGTAGATCTTCTAAAAGTGGGCAAAATAATAGAAATGTTGTGATTCAGGGAGACATTGAGAGTTCACCAAGTGGACCTAAGGCTGGAGAAAACCTGATGGTGAGAAGAACCTTAATAAGGGAAGTGATGAGGAGCCTATTTTAAGGAGAAGTCTTTTCAAGACAAGATGTAAGATGGCTGGAAAATCTTGCAAGGTAATCACTGATAGTGGAAGTGCTACAAATTTGGCATTAGAAGAGCTGGTTACAAAGTTGAAGTTGTAGAGGCTGAAACATCCCAAGCCCTATCATGTTTCATGGATCAAAGATGAGCATAAGATATTG
This sequence comes from Cupressus sempervirens, assembly GCA_028749045.1. Taxonomy (NCBI): domain Eukaryota; kingdom Viridiplantae; phylum Streptophyta; class Pinopsida; order Cupressales; family Cupressaceae; genus Cupressus; species Cupressus sempervirens. The sequence continues at coordinate 606,600,911 of CM053787.1, forward strand.
GTAAGTGAACAATGTGTTGTGAAGTTCAAAATTGGACATTACATTGATGAAGTTTTGTGTGATATTATGCCCATGGATTGTTGTCATATTTTTTTGGGTAGACCTTGGGAATATGATAGATATGTTGTACATGATGGAAGATTGAATCAATATACTCTTTGGGTAAATGGGAAGAAATAAACATTACTGCCTTTGATTGAAAGTCCATATGAGGTCAATTGTACTGTAATAAACATTTGCATGGTTAATGGAAAACAATTTGAAAAGGAAGTAAAGAAGAATCAAGTTTGTTTTGCCATAGTTCCTAGAGGACCGAGTGTTGGTAGTAATGACCAAGCAATAAAATTTGGTATGACATACAAAATTACATAATTGCTGAATGAATATAAATATATTATTGTTGATGATATTCTTGATGGTTTACCTCCAGTAAGAAGTATAAGCCATTGAATGGATTTGATTCCTGGGGCTAGTTTTCCAAACAAAGCACCATATAGATTGACACATACAGAGAATGAAGAACTTAATAGACAAGTGCATGAATTGTTGTAGAAAGGTTTCATCAAAGAAAGTTTCAGTCCATGTGTTGTACCTATTTTATTAGCACCTAAAAAGAATGGAGAATGGAGAATGTGTACTGATTCCAGAGCTATTAACAAAATCACAGTGAAATATAAGTTTCCTATGCCAAAGATGGATGACATAATGGATTGTTTGAGTGGAGCAAAGTATTTTACAAAGATTGATTTGAAGAGTGGCTATCATCATATCAGAATTAGAGAAGGTGATAAATGGAAGACTGCTTTCAAGACAAAAGATGGTTTCTATGAATGGTTGGTTATGCCTTTTGGTTTGACCAATGCACCTAGTACTTTCATGAGGTTGATGAATGGAGTTCTAAAAAGATTCTTGGGTAAGTTTGTGATTATTTATTTGGATGACATTCTAATATGCAATAAGATCAAGAAAGTACATCTTGAACATATTAGACAAGTATTGTAGAGGTTGAAAGAGGAAAAGTTGCTAATTAATCTAAAAAGGTATTCTTTTATGCAAGAAGAGATTGTATATTTGAGATTTGTGATTTCAACTGATGGGTTGAAGATGGATCCAGATAATGTTATAGTAATTTTTGAGTGTCCTACACCTAAGAATGTGGATGAGGTAAGATCATTTCATGGTTTGGCTAGTTTTTACAAAAAAATTATAAAGAATTTTAGTGTTGTTTGTAATGCTATGACTCAAACAATGAGGAGAGATAAAAATGAATTCAAGTGGACACATGGAGCTAACAAAAGTTTTGAGACTTTGAAACAAAAGGTTGTTGAATTACTTGTATTGGCTTTCCCTATTTTCAACAAAGTATTTCAAGTTGAGTATGATGCAAGTGGTAATGCAATAGGAGCTGTATTAAGTCAAGAAGGTAATCCTGTTGTTTTCTTTAGTCAAAAGTTGAATGATGCTAAAAGGAAGTATTTTGTGTATGATGAAAAGTTTTATGCTATTGTCCAAGCTTTGAAAAAGTGGAGACATTATTTGATTCCTAAGGAGTTTGTGTTGTGTATTGATCATAAAGCTTTATAGTATTTGGGAAGTTAACATAAATTGAATCAGAGACATATGAAGTGGGTTGAGTATTTGTAGAATTTTACATTTGTGATTAAGCATAAGAGTGGAGTTACTAACAGAGTTTCTAATGCATTCGGTAGAAGACGTTATTTGTTGACAGAAATGAAGGTTGAAGTTCTTGGTTTTGATGAAATGAAAGAGTTGTATGATGCTGATCCTAATTTTTCTGAGGTGTGGAGAGAGTGCAGAGCAAAAAATTTGACCAATCACATAAGTAAGTATGATGATTATTTCATTCAAGAAGGTATGTTGTTCAAAGTTATTCAGTTGTCTATTCCTAAAAGTTCTATGAGTTTGAATCTGATTAAGGAAAAGCATAGTGGTGGATTGGCTGGACATTTTGGAATTGATAAGACTGAGAAATATTATTGGCCACAAATGTATAAGGATGTTCATAAAATTTTTAAGAGTTGTGGATTTTTTCAAGTTGCAAACGGAGTGTGTCAAAATACTGGTTTGTATACACCTATTACTATTCTTGAAAAATCTTGGAGTGATATCAGTATGGATTTTGTTCTTGGATTACCTAAGACAGTGAAGGGGTATGATTTCATATTTGTTGTAGTGGATAGATTTTCTAAGATGGCTCATTTCATACCATATAAAAAGACATCAGATGTTGACCATGTTGCTGAACTTTTCTTTAAAGAGATTGTGAGATTGCATAAGAAGTATTATTTCTGACAGAGATAGTAAGTTTGTTGGTTATTTTTGGAAGACTTTGTAGAAGAACATGGGTATTGAATTGAAGTTTAGTTCTACATTTCATCTACAAATAGATGGATAGACAGAGGTTGTGAATAGAAGCTTGGGTAATTTGCTGAGATGTTTAGTTGGGAATATGCCAAGTGATTGGGAGATGATATTGGTACAAGCTGAATTTGAATACAATAATTCTATGAATAGGAGTATAGGGAAGACACCTTTTGAGATTGTTACTGGAATGAAGCTCAGAGAAGTATTAGATTTGAGAGATATTGTTGGTGAAGAAAAGAGAAGTGCTTTCGGAGAAGAATTTGCTAATTTTATGGAGTCTTTACATAAGGAAGTGAAATTAAGGATAGAACAAAGTAATCAAAAGTATAAGGAGAATGCTGATTAGACTAGGAGACATCATGATTTTTAATTTGGTGATGAGGTGATGGTTCATTTAAAGAAAGGAAGATTTTTAGTTGGAACATATAGTAAGCTACTGATGAAGAAGTTTGGACCTTGTAAGATCTTGAAGAAGTTTGACAGTAGAAATGCTTATGAAGTTGAGTTACCTGATGACATGGATATATCTCCTATATTCAATGTTGCTGATTTATACAAGTATCATGAGTTAGATGAAAAATGGTTGTATCAGAGGACTATCCTAGGAAGTAAATTGAAGAAGCTGAACATATATTGGATTAGAGAATTGGTAAGGGCACAAGGGGAAAATATTATTATGAACATCTGGTGAAGTGGAAGAACAAACCTATGGAAGATGCTTCATGGATTTCTCGATCTGAGTTGGATTTAGTTTAGGTTGTGATATCTAAATGATTCAAGAGAATAATTTATTCCAACCTTTTTTGTCTGATGTAGGAGCATCCTGGGTTGCATTGCTATCCTGCATGTTTTTAGTTTTTATTCTGTTGCTGAAACTGGGTTCTGTTGAAACTGCATTTTTTGGTTTTTGGGTTCCTATTGCAGAGTATGTAACTAATTTTTCATAATGAATTAAGGGTTGAAAAATTTATGGATTTAATAGAGCATATATTGATATCTATATTCTAGAGTACAAGTCCTAACTCATTATAGATTGCGAGATATGACAATTCTCCTAGAACATCAATTTTTTGTAGTTTTGCAAGATAGTTTTTTGTGCTCAACTTTTAGAATGGATGCACATTTTTCCTTAATTAATTAAACCTTATGAACTTAATGGGTTGTATAGGACCTAGATATCTACCCATAGTTCAAATTTTGAGTTCTAACTCAATTAGAGCTAGGAGATATCGCAATTTTTCTTGGACATCAATTTTAGGACAATTAATTGCTGATGCAGGCTAACTTGTGTATTTATTTTTCGTTTATTTTCATTTAATATTTTCTAAGAGCTGAATTGTGGCTTTTTCATGTTCTAGAATGATCTATAAGCCATTCTAGCTAGTATAAATAGAGTTTTTAGGCTTAGAGCTAAGTAGTTTTTGAGGTAGTTTTGGAAGAGGATTGCAGAGCAAAACTGGAAAGTGTGAATTGCTACTAGATCTTTGTGTATGAATGTATTTTGTATCTGGCCATATTCAATAAGGCCTTATGGCTGGGCATGTATGTTGAATATTTAAAAAATCAATGAAAGCATACTCTTCTTCCTCCTTTGGTTGTTGTTCTTTGTGTTTGTTTCCGTTGTGTTAACTCTTGCAGGGTGGTTCGAAGAGCTCAGTGTGCCATTGGCCTTAGTTTTTCCTATCCTTACTTGTGTCACATATAGTTTCACTCATTGTCCCAAACATCTTGCACTTCATTCTTAGAAGAATAATTCTTTCATGCCACCTACCATGTGTCTCACTAAGAAGCAATAGAAGAAGAAAGACATGGATCCTAATCTTAGCGACAATTCAACTAGTGCACAACCTTGCCCTCTAGTGTCTTCAGTCACACATAATCCACCACCACAAAATCTGGAAGAACTAAGCCCCTCATTAGATATAGATGCATTTATGAACCAACTAGGGCATGTAACTATCATTAATGCTATTATAGACCAAAATAGGGAAACCATTACAAATTCCTAAGGGATAATGTCGGTGTTTTTAGTTTTGGGAGACTACCATCTCTAGATATATTTGATAATACTCACCCCTTATTTGGTAGATTTCTACCACCCCTTGGTCTGGTTGATCCTTTTTTATCCCATAAGGGGGCTATCAAACAACACAACTAGAACCCATGGACCCTCCTATCTCGTCAACCTAACTTGGGGCCCCTATCCCATCCAACAATAAACCCACCATCACTCAAAAATTGGTCCACATAACACCTCAAAAACCTATCATATCCAACACTATTTCTGCCACTGCTTCACCATTCGCATCTAATCCATTCAATATCGCAAGATCTTCCTCTTCCCAAAATGTTGCTTCCACTTCCAACATACCCACTAGTAGTGCATCTGGAAAATCTTAGTCAAACATCCAATCAGCATCACAATCCATTATGAGAATATCATTAGTTAGGCCTACCATTCCACATTTAATTTCTTTCAATCCATTTGCATCTATGCCAAACACAACCGCTCCATTTCCACTTGGCCCTTGGGGGTTTGGAAAAATACAAGGAGTTACCACAAGCTTTCCATTTAGTATTCTTGTCCTACCAACTTTTAAAGCATATCAACCCATACCACCACCAACCAATCCATTACCACCCATCACTAACTACTTCTCTATGCTACCCTTCAGAAGTAGCCAACAAAACCCACAACAACAATTGCCAGCAATAGGGATGATTCTCTCCACCAACTATTTGGCACCCATCACCACTCAGTTGCCTTCACAAATAGGAGCACAACTACCATATGTTAGGCCAAATATACCATCTCAAAATATAGTTTCAACATTTCCACCACCACTCCTCCAACAACAACCACCCCAACAACTGTATGTCCAAGCACCAACATAGAATTACCTATCTAGACAACAATCCTATATCTACCCACCTCAACAACAGTCCTCTTAGTAGATGCATCAATATGTCCAACCATTGCCCCAAAATACCATAAATCCTACTCAAAACACCGTTTAATCCACACTTAATCCACCACAATACCTCCAATTAAACCATCCACTTTCACCCACACAATTTGAGATATACCTTGCACTAGGGGCATTGGGTCTGGGGGCACCAATACCAACACCCATCAACTCTGAATGGGAAGAGATGAAAAATTATCTCAAGGCACTCAAAGATGGGACAAATTCCATAACTTTCAACTTTGAAACATTTTTCCCATACCCATTTGAAAAAGCAATAACAATGACACAATTTCCCAAATATTTCGAGGTTCCTAAGTTTGATAAATTTAAGGTGAAAGGAGATCCAGTTACACACGTCAAGGAATTTTGTATGCATTTGCAAGATGTGGCTTACAATGATATTTTTATCATGCATTTGTTTCCTAAAAGCTTAGGAGGGCCTGCTCTTGAGTGGTTTTATCGGATCCCTCATGGCACCATCAAAACTTTCGTTGAACTATTAGAGGCCTTTGTAGTTATGCTCACCTATTTGGAACTAAATTATCTATAGTTGAATTAGTTCATGCCAAACAAAAGGGAGGAGAAAGCCTTGTATACTACTTGCAACAATGAAAAACTCTAACAACATAGATTTCTTGCACTATCCTAGAGCGCCACCTCATTAAAATGTTCATCAGAAATGCCCACCCTAATCTTGCACATCACATGGTCATGAATTGTCTTCTAACCTATAAGAACATCAAGTAAAATGGAATGAGCCTTAAACAAGGACTTATTAAAGATGGTGCCATCAAGATCTACAAGGAAAACACCCAAGATTGAGGTCAATACAATGACAAACCATGCTACTAGAACAAAAATAATAACATAGTTATCGATGGAGCCACAAACATTCAACATATTAATATAGTTGGGACAACATCTGACACACCCAATACATTTTATCAACAATAGAAACCAATTTATCAATAGCCACTTGTACAAAACAATCAACATACTCAAAATTAGACCAATGCTATCACACTCTCAGCTGGACCAAAACTAAGCGTTCAAATGAAACCTTGAGTATACACCCTGTTGGGTGAACCCCTTGATGTTATTTTTGAGAAATTGTCCAAGGATAACCTTATTTGGCACCCCAAAATAGAACCATTAGAACACAATCAATCTAGAGCATCCTAGTATAAAGAAAATGTGTTATGCAAATTCCATTATTTTAAGGGGCATACCACCCTTAAATGCATGCAACTCAAGGACTATGTCCAATATCTTATTGACCAAAAAGAGATCACAGTGGGGGCACAAGCCTGACCAAATGTAGGATTATTAATATATCAAAATTCTTTTCCTCCTAACAAAAAACACAAGTAAAGCTCGTACAAGCAATCCTGTCACCAACAACCCAAACAATGCTCAAAACAAATAAGATGATAACTAAGACAAGTCTCAAAACTATACGTTAGCCTACTTGGACTATGGAAACCTAACCAGATGCATATAATTGGTCGATCCTTTTATAAATGTCATAAACATCAAAGGCCCAGATGCCCAATGCGTAGTCATCACTGGAAGAGCTTGACTCAACATAGCTGGACCATCTGTATCTACTCCATCAAGACCTCCTCCATCAGGACCACCCCCATTAGGACCATAGTATAATATCTTAGAACACCTTGGAAATATGCCATCTCAAATCTCAATTTTAGATCTCTTACACACAAGCCCACTTTATCAAGAGATCCTCAACAATTCTCTTCATGAGTCATGCGTCCCTACTGACATCAATGCCACTGAATTTTGCAACCTTGTAGGCCATCTATCCGCCTCATGTGCATTATCTTTCAAAAATTTAGACATCCCAGTTGTTGAGCTCGATCATAGACTTCCACTTCACATAGCTGTCATGGTTTTTGACTTTGCTATCAAATGGGTCATGATAGATAATGGATCAACCTTGAATCTATGTACTTTAAAATTCATCAAACAAGTGGGATACATTGAGGCAAATATCCTTAATGAGGTCATCACTATCAAAGCATATGACAATCTGGAACAAACCACTGAAGGAACTATCTTGCTACCTATCAAAGTTGGCCCAACCACTCAAGAAATAATTTGTCACATAGTTGATCTTAAGCTTCCATACAATATCCTCCTTGGTTGACCATGGATTCATGCCATGAAGGCTGTTCCATCCACATATCATTAGTGCATCAAATTTTTGCATAATGGCGCTGAGATGACCATCCACGCTAATCTTGAACCCTTTGCTTATTTCAATGTGGTGAAAGCTTCATATACCAACCATTGTTATGGAATCAAGATTGGCAACACCATGGCTAGATCCTTTGGCACTTGCCACGATCCATACACCATTTTAGCCTCCACTCTTTCTATGGTTAAGATCAACTACAAAGGTTATGGAGAATTCAGTCTTTATAATGCTTTTGTCGTCAGTGCTTTACCACTTGATCCACATACTAGAAGGCACCCAATCTACTAGGGCCAAAGCTAAACACAACCCCCTAGCTCACAAAACCTGGGAACACCACATTATATAGTGTAATCCAAATGTACCCCAAAATAAGGTGATCCAGAATCCAACAAACCAACATGTAGTGGAAATACAACAACAATGCAAGATCTGATATCGAATCACAACTCTTTATTCATAAAATAACTAACTACATGAAATATGCCTAGCTGTAAGGCCTTCTAGGTTAGGGACAAATACAAACAACAATTACAATACTAGTTCTATAAGATCCCACAAGATCCAATTACCACACGTCAATTCTAGCTAGTCCAGATTCATAAATAGATAAGAACAACAAGAAGAATCCACACTTGTACTCTTAGGTCCACCAAGCAATCCTCTGGTTCTCAAGCCACAACCCTAGCTCTTCAAAATTTTCATCTATTCCTCATCCCCTTCTCCAAGCTGGAAAATCAATCATCTTCCTATGCCAAAAGACTCTACAAGACCCCTTCTTATATCCAACTAAGCCACAAGTCAGCCCAACTCATTACAAACTAAACTAAATCCCTTATATTAAATATAGGTCAAGCCACAAGTCAACTACAAAACTAACTTAAATACCAATACATAAATTAAATGCCAAAAGTCAGCTCATAGACAACTTGACACCAACATAACCAAGACTAAGCAGAGTGTCAAGAAAATTAAGCCAAGCACCAGTAAATTTCCAAGCATTGTTGAGCTCTAGAGACCATGACAAGTTCCACAAACCATGCTGAGTTCCTAGAACATGCCAAGCACCAATATTTGGTGAGTTTGATAATTTTAAGCCAAAATCCCTCCAGACATGCAAGATTGCAAGTAAGCCTAGGATGCTCCTTCATCAAACATGCCAAGTTCAAAAAGATGTTCTCAGAAGCTGGAAGAATATCTTCTAGGATTCAACGCATAAATCCCAAATTAGTTTTTCACATACATATCCTCCAAGTCCTCAACTTGTACACTCTTTCCTTTGTTCTTCTTCTACTTCTTCACATCCATCCTCAGTGTGCTATAGATTTGCTTTCCATACTGATCTCCAACCTTCCCAGGTTCTGCCAACCTAACTTGGTTGTCAATACTCAAGTTCCTTCTACTGAGTTCTTCATTTTGCAAAGGAATCAAGGAAAACTTCCTGCCACCTTTCTCAATAGTAAACACATTCTTGACACAATCATGCACAACCCTATAATCATATTGCCAAGGTCTACAAAGAAACACGACAACTATTCTTGTCCATAATATCACATAACACTTGATCCTTATAATGCCCAATCTAGAAATCAACAAGGCATTGCTCCCTCATTCCAAAGCATGCTGACCTTGCAACCATCTAATCCTATAAGGATAAGGGTGTCTTACTCTCTTCAAACCATGTTTCTGAACCATCTCCTTAGCAACAAGGTTATCAGTACTACCACCATCCACAATCACCTTGTAAACTTTACCATGAGAGTTACAACAAGTCCAAAACAAACTAGTCCTCTAACAAGAGTCCAATGTCCTCTCACCAACTAGTACTCATCAAGCCAACAAACTCTCTCCTTGCTTAGGCTGACTGTCTTGAACTACAACCTCATTCATGAAAACAATTGTCCTACAAAAGATCTATGCCCTTATTTACCACATTTGAAACAATGGTCTATAAACTCACCTCCACCTATCCTCTTTTTCTAATCAGTAGGTTTTTGTTCACCTTCAACACTCAGTTTAGCTTGTGCTGAGCTATCCTGCTTCTCCTTCCCTCTAGCATTACCTTGACCTTTCCTCTTCAACTTATGCTTTGCCTTTAAAGCATATTGATAAGCATCCTCAACTGAAGAAATATTTAGCATGCCAACCTCATCTTGAATATTGAATCTCAAACCATTAATGTACTGAGCTACCTTTTCCTTTGACAATTCTCTATGAACAAACTGATTAGTCAACTTGTAGAATTCCTTGGTATTATCCTTCATAGACATATCCTTCTATTTTAGATTCTGCAATCTCTTAAACAACTCAAGTTCATAATCAACAAGAATGAACTAAGCCTTCAACTTAGTCACCATCAATCTCCATCTAGTGATCTTCATTTCACCTTCCTCCTCTCTATCTCTTTGCAGTTCCTTCCACCAAAGAGCAACATGTCTCTTCAACTTAGTTTGTGCCAACCTCACTTTGAGTGGATCCTCAATATCCTCAAGCTCAAATTAGTCTTCCAATTCACCAATCCAATCAATCAAGTCTTTAGGATTCAAAGTACCTGAGAAATTAGAAACCTCTATCTTATGCTTCAACTTCAATTGAGATCCAGGTCTAGCAAATTGACCAACCCTAGTTCCAATAGCTCTCCACAAAATTAGTTTTGTCATCACCACTAGATCTAGCCACTTCAAAGTCTTCAAAAAATTCCTCATAACTACCTTCAATACCCACATGCCTAGGTACACCACCTAAAGCACTCACAATTTTAGCAATCATGTCACTCTTCAACAATGCAATCTTGGATCTCAACTCTGTTCTTATCTTCTCTAAGATCATTTCTTCCACAACATCACTAAGATCATCAATTTCCCTAGAGTCCAATCTTCTTGGAGGCATCTTCCAAAATTTTAGCAAACCCTAAGAAACAAATCCACCAATCTAGAAGATCAATCAACCACAAGATCAACCTTCTCTGCAAGTCCTGGTGCAAACTTCCTCAACTTCAAAGATCTATCCACACACTCAGGAAAACTTCTCTTTGATAGCACTTGATGCAGTGCAATTTGGATGTATCCCAAAATGAGGTGATTTAGAATCCAACAAACCAACATGCAATGGAAATACAATAACAAAACAACAACAATGTAAGATCTGATACCAAATCACAACTATTTATTCATAAAATAATTGATTACATACAATATGTGCAGATGTAAGGCCTTCCGAGTTAGGGTGAAATACAAACAAAAATTAGAATACCAATTCTACAAGATCCCACAAGATCCAATTACCACACATCAATTCCAGCTAGTCCAAATTCACAACTGGGTAAGAACAAGAAGAAGAATCCACACTTGTACCCCTAGGTCCACCAAGCAATCCTCTAGTTCTCAAGCCACAACCCTAGCTCTTCAAAATTCACATCTAATCCTCATCCCATTCTCCAAGCTAGAAAATCAATCCTCCTTTGATGCCAAAAGACTCTACAAGACCCCTTCTTATACCCAACTAAGCCACAAGTCAACCCAACTCATTACAAACTAAATTAAATCCCTTACATTAAATATAAGTCAAGCCACAAGTTGGCCTGGCTCATTACAAACTAAATTAAATCCCTTACTGATGCAGAGTATGCAGCAAAAGCACCAACTCTTCTTCCAACTCTGATCAGCACCTTAACTTGCCTCCAACCTCCAAACAACAACTAGGCCTTCTTCCAAGGTTAATGACTGACCCAATGGCTTCTAACATTGGTAGACTCTACCTCAAAGTGGACTCCACTTCACAAGCCCAACCCTCAAACCTAGGATTCACAAACAACTTGGGACAATCACACCTATTACGGATTCCCTAACACCAAATAGGCTTAAAATAGAAAATATTTCTTAGATTTGGTTAGAACTCCATTCCTATGATAGAAATGGTTCTTACTAACTCAAAAAACAAGAAAAACCCCCACTTTGAAGTTTCTCAACACCCAACACTGAAAATTACAAATTGTTACCAACACTTTTATTAGAACAATTCCTAGTTTCAATGATCAAACTCCCAAAAAATATAAAGAACCATACAATATTTTCACATCACCAAACACCCTTCAACAACTCCTATGAGATTCCAAAAGATCAATTACCAACTCTACTCTAGCATCAAGTTATGCCCGCTTTGTGTCACAGTCCTGAATGGCCAGTTTAGGCTGGGTTACAAGGAAAGCATAAATAAATGGGTTCAAAGACTTGCTTCAACCCTTTGGATCTCTTCTACACCTTTTATTTTTCCTTCTACACCCTTCACTTGGGTCAAATCAATCAACTTGGGAGCGTGATCCTTCATTTTCCTTCAAAACTAGACTAGACATAAGACTATGTTCAGCCTAGGGCTTGCTAGTAAAAATAGGTGCCCAACTCCTACAGCCCTGAAAATCTTCCATCTTTAATTAACCTCTCCTAACTTGCATTCCACAAAGCGGCATTGAAATCCTACGGTGGGTTTGCAAGTTAGGAGGCCATCTTGTTGAAACCCTCAATGTGCAGCAATTTCAGACCTACCTCTACTAAAACAGGTATAACTTTTAACCCAGAATAGATAAAAAATTCAAACCAATTGCATTAGAATTCTGACTTAGTCCTCTTTCCAAAAATATAAGATTTGTACCACTAAAAATCCTTACAGGCCATACAGAATTGAAAAAATAGAAAAATTGCAGAATTTCTGAGTTTTATTCACCAAATGCTGTCCACCCGTTCGTACCATGGCCTTCCCCACGTGTGGAGACCTTAAATAAGTGCCTTACAATAGTTATAACTTCCATTTGGATGGTTTGAAGACCATACAACTTCCTTTTTTAAGTTTGACAACAAATTTGCAAAAATTGCTCTTTAGCAACTTTTTGCACCTTTGCATTTTTTTTTTACACACCTTCAATTCAAACGTGTCCTAATGACTCAAATCCACCTAAAACATCCTAAAAATAGTAAAATACTCAAGAATTCATAAATAATGACTCCTTGGTTACAAATGGTCACTTGGCTTATAACCACACCAATGTGCCATTGTACCTTACAATTGAGTCTTCATTACAAATAAGGACCAAACTTCATTCCTAACAACTCTAACGTACTAAACACCTTGAATTCATGCCTAAGAGCCTTAGGTGCCCTGCACCACTTACATTAAATATAGGTTGAGTCACAAGTTGACTACAACACTAACTTAAATACCCATACATACATTAAATGCCAAAAGTTAGCTCACAGACAACTCGACACCAACAAAACCAAGACCAAGCCAAGTGTCAACAAAACCAAGCCGAGCACTAGTAAATTCCCAAGCATTTTCGAGCTCCATAAGCCATGCCGAGTTCCTAGACCATGTCGAGGTCCACTGACCATGCCAATTTCCCATACCATGCTGAGTTCCTAGACCATGTCGAGCACCAGTATCTATCAAGTTCCACAACTTTAAGCTAAAATCCCTCTAGGCATGTAGGATTGCAAGCAAGCCTAGGATGGTCTTGCTGTCACTAATAGGATCCTTGATGGAGAGGAAACAACTCCTAATATTAAAACATGGTTATACAAAGATCCACCTCCCAAAGTGAATAACTCCTTTACTATTTCAAAGATAAATATCCATAGTCACATCGCCTTGCCATTGAGAAATGGGATTATCAAGGAGGTCGTCTAGGCCATGAAGAGTCAAGAATTAGATAACTTGTAGAATCCTACAAAGAAGAAAAGAAGAAAGGCATTGGTTACAGACTCCCCACAATTGGGGACACCACAAAGGATATTCATGCCTTCATAAATATCCAAAACAATCTTGTTGAAGTTGAAGACATTCCTAAGGAAGTCGAAAAGAAAGCCTACGGTGATATTTTGTTTGACAAACTTATATTTGGAGCCTCTGTGCTCTATGAACTTTCCATTAACCTCATAGACTTACACTCGTGCATCCTGAACTCATTGATTGGGACCAACCAAGTGTGATATGTGTCAAAAAATTCTCCACAGAGCATGCACTCCTCAAATTCATGGGAGTTGAAATACCACACAAGAAATAACCTCCATAGTCAGCTTATGTCTATAAGTTGGATCCAAAGGGTTACTTTGGGGAGAAGGAAATCTCCAGTCACAAAAATGAACAAAGAAAAGAAAAGAAAAAGTAAAAAAAAAAAGCAAAAGTATTCCCTGGTGAAAACTCTTCTAGAGCACCATTGAATCACTCAAAAAATGAAACAAAAATAAAGGACGCATGCAATAGTGAAAACCTTTCAAAGGCACTTGAGGATGGAGATTTCATCCTTCCCCTACAAGATCACACACCTACAATATCATCAGTCCTAAAAGAGGAAACTTGGCTGATCAATATCATTCTAATAGAGATACCAAAATCACATATATTATTGTGTCTCTAGGTACACCTGAACAAGCAAAACTCCTCATCAAGATCTGTCATGAAAATATCGGTCACTTTGCATGGTCCTACCAAGACATGTCAAGGTTGGACCCCAAGTTAATGGTACACCACTTGGCCATAGATCCAAAGGCTAAGCCAATCAAGCAAAAACTTCATAAATGCATCCCAAAGTTGCTTTATTGGTTAAAGTGGAGTTAGAAAAACTACTAGATGCAAAGATCATTCACCTGATTGACTACTTAGATCAGATCTCCAACATGGTACCTATCACAAAGCCTTCTGGTGATATAAGAATTTGCACAAATTTCAAGGATCTTAACAAAGATTTTCCAAAGGATGATTTCCCATTACCAAAGATAGACATGATTGTTGATCTCACTGCAGGCCATAAGCTCTTATCCCTCATGGATGGTTTCTCTAGGTATAATTAGATTCAAATAGCTGAAGAAAATCAACATAAGACAACTTTTACCACCCCTTGGGGGACCTTCTATTATAACATGATGTTATTCGGGTTAAAAAATGTTGGGGCAACCTATCAGTGAGCAATGAAGGTCATCTTCCATGACCTCATCCACAAAACTCTTGAGGATTATGTGGATGATATTCTAGTCAAGTCTCTTAATGTCCTTGATCACTTGTCTCACCTTGAGGAAGTGTTTGATCAGTTGGCCAAGTACTGTCTCATGCTCAACCCCAAGAAATTTGTCTTTGATGTCACATCCAGAAAGCTCCTAGGGTTCATTATATCATGACATGGTATTGAGATTGAACCTAAAAAGGTCAAGACCATCATGGATATGGCTCCTCCTAAGACACTCAGACAACTTTGTTCTCTCCAAGGGAAGCTATAATCAGTGGGAAGCTACAATCAATTAGAAGATTCATCTCACAACTAGCTGATAAGTGTCAACCATTTACACACTTGTTCAAAAAGGATCAAGATTTGGGATCCTATTTGCCAACGTAACTTTGAACTGATCAAATAATACTTGGCTAATCCATCTATCTTGGTTTATCCAAATGTAGGAAGACCGCTCATATTATATGTCACAACTACCCCAACAAAATTAGGTGCTCTTCTAGCACAACTTGACAATGAAGGAAAAGAGAGGGCTATTTACTACATCAGTCACACTCTAGTCAAGTATGAGCTCACTTATATAACCATGGAATAATCATGCTCGGTTTTGGTCTTCACCACTCAGAAGCTTCATCATTACATGTTGAGTCACACTGTGCAACTAATATAAAAAAATGATTTGTTAAAATATATGTTATGACACATAGTACTCATAGAGTGCCTTGAAAAATAGGTCATTCTTCTCAGCAAATTTGACATCCAATATGTTGACAGAAAAGCCATCAAAGGTCAAGATATAGCAGATCACTTGGCTGATGACCCTTAGTTGCCAACCATCCTCTCATTATGGAGTTCCCAGATGAACATCTCTGCCTGATGGAAGTACAATTATCTTGGAATTTAGACTTTGATGGATCACACACATCCCATGGTTCTGGGTCAGGCATACTATTGGTCACTCTGCAAGGTGACTACATCCCTAAGTCTTTTAAACTTTGGTTCCAGTGCACCACAAACATCTCAGAGTATGAAGCTCTTATTGCAGGGCTCAAAATCATAGTTGAGTGGAACATCACTGAGCTACAAGTCTTCAGAGATTCACAACTTATTATCAAACAAGTCTTGGATGAATATTAGACTAAGGATGATAAGCTTTAGCCTTACAAAGAATTGGTAGATTAGTTGAAGCAACACTTTACTCATATTCAATTCACACAAGTGCCTAGATTGCAAAACAAGGATGCAGATGCCATGGCTACTATTGGTTCACTTTTGGAGATCATGTGGGAGGCTACATAGTCTGAATTCTTAACTGAGTAGCTACATAATCCCACATACGAGAATGATGAATCAACATGGGTATGTGTCTTAGTTGGTCCCCAATCCACATGGTACCACAAAATTTATGCTTGCCTAATAAATAGTATCATATCTCCCCATCTCACATGAACCCAACACCAGAACCTCATTTGTAGAGCATCCCACTACACTATCATAGCTAGCACCCTATATCATCATGGTTATCATGAAACTCTCTCTCAGTGTTTAGACCAAAATGAGGCTGCAATGGCTCTTAAAGAGGTACACGCCAAACTTTGTGGTGCTCACATGAGTGGTATAGTCCTAGCTAAACAAATACCTAGAGCTGGAAATTATTGGCCTACTCGAGAGCATGATGCTTGCAACTTTGTCAAAAGGTGTCTACCTTGTCAACAACATGCAAATTGATCCAATCCTTGGCTCAAAATCTTCAACCTATTGCACCGCCATGACCATTTGCATGTTGGGGGTTTGACCTTGTTGGTGTTATAGCACCCCTCTCTTTAGAAGGACACAAGTGAATAATCACCATGATTGATTATTTCACTAAGTGGGTAGAAGTAGTCCCACTTATCACTGCTACAAGAGTTCAAGTTTCCAAGTTTATCCTCTATCATATCATATGTCACTTTGGCATCCCGACTACCATTTTCACCGACCATGAAGGTAACTTTGAAAACCTCAATATGGAAGAGTTATGCACCTCCCTTCATATCCATCACCATTTTTCTAGCCCCTACTTCTTACAAGGTAACGGTCAGGTTGAGGCAACTAACAAAACCTTACACAAAATCCTAAAGAAAGTTGTCAATGATTCTGACCACGATTGGCATTTGCAAATCAACCTAGCCCTATGGGCTTATCATAATTCATTTTGTACATCCATAGGCACAACTCCATACTCCTTGGTCTATGGTGCCAAAGTAGTATTGGTTATTGAGGTTGAAATCCCATCCTTGTTCATTTCTTTGTGAGGTCAGATATTAGATGAGGATTACAGAGTAGCTAGACTCACTTAGCTAGATCTAGTTGATGAAAAAAGGAAACAGGCCTATGACCATCTCACAGTTTATCAAAATTTCTTAAAGCACAACTTCAATAGGAAGGTTCATCGACACCAATTTCAAGTAGGCAACATGGACCTAACAGAAATCATGAAGGTCCAAGTAGACCAAGAGAAGAAGGGCAAGTTTGGGTTCACATGGCTTGGTTCATATGTTGTCATAGCATTATTTTGCTCAAGGGCGTATCAACTATCAACACTGGAGGGAGAAACACTGAATGATCTCACCAACATCATTCACCTCAAGAAATTCTATGCTTAAAAAGCTCCTCAGTGTATCCCACTAATCCTATGGAAAGAACCAAAAAGAAAAGAAAAAAAAGGTCAAAAAAGGCTAAAAAGGGCAAGTAATAAAGGAAAGTAATCATCCAATGGTGAAAATTTGGAAATTTAGGTGCATTGGATAGGTACCTTGGTGAAAACCTAGCAAATAGGCACCATGTGTACTTGGCACGTTCATTATTTATCAGCGATCTACACCTCCCACACCATCCTCCACATCTCATCACCCATCTTCTCATTTTTCAAAGGTGTTCCAGAGATCCCATCACCACACTATCATAAATCATGACATACTATCCTTATCCTTTAGCTTGGAAAACATATCTGAATAGTGTATTCTACCATGGTTCACACATCTATCATACCCTTGTACCTTACCACATGTATCATATCAGTTGTACCATATCCATATATCATACCCTTGTAAAAACAATGTACCATATGCATCATGCTACCCCCTCATCTTGAGTTTTTCCCATCATATACAAACCCACTAACACATTTTACCAAAATATCCAAAAGGTTAGAAAGTTTGTATAATAACACTTGTACATTCTTGATGTTGCCCTTTTCTTAAGCCTTAAGTCATGTTTATGCTCAAAACACATCACTTTTTTGAACCCTATAGCAAAATCCCAAGTCATCAAAAGAGTTGTCTTCAGAAAGTTCTAGTTGCCACCATTTTCATAGTCCCAAAATACTACCAATAGATTCTTCCAGGATATATTTGTCCTCGTTTCTACACCTTGGCTCGTTAGTATCCAGTCCTACCGATCTCTTTAGCAAAAGGTTACTTTTTCATAGATTTATTCTTGCTCTTATTGGATTTCACTTTTTGGTTCTTAAAAATGTATATTTTCTAGGAAATTTGGTTGTTCCCTCCACGAGGTTGTCATGATCTTTTATATCATGGTGCACTACGAATGGGGCAATTGGAAATAAAGGTTTTGATTAGGTCTTCTCTGCTTGTGAGTCAGTCAGATATAGCCCTTGCATGTTCTAAACATGTGTTCTTTCATGGTCACATGATGCAGTTGGGAAATATCATTTTCTTATGGATCACTCGATATCATTTCCACTTTGATTCCTTAGGGATTCATGTGTGATACTGGGGAGATCCTTGCATGCTTGTTCAAATTAGTCTTATGTAATATTCAGGTAAACACCTTGATTGTTCTTAGCAACCTTGACATATACCTAATATTCCTATATCAAATTAAGTGCTCAAACTACATGTTGGTACTTCTTTATGAAGTACCCCACCTTCAAGCTTCAAGCATCATTCCATCACCCCATTACCTTGATTCCATAAATAGAAAAGAAAGCTCTCATGTATCTCCATTCTACCATATCTGTATTACCCCATCCTACTTGTTCTTACCGTAACAATCTATCCTACCTACCTCCATGCTTTCATTTCCTAAAGAAACTTCCCTACATCTCCTATCCTACTACCCACCTCAAATATAATCTCACTGCCTATCCCCCTTTTCCCTTTTCTTTAATTTCCTAACACCCTCACCTCTTCCTAAAAATCTCCTAATCAACAAACATTATGCTAGAAAAAAATTGTGCATATTGTTCCACCCTCCCAATCAAAGACTATGGTCAATTAGTGATATGACTATAGATCCTATCCCCACATACATCTCCCTATCATTCTACCCACATTTCATATCAGTGTCCACTCATCTCTTACCACAATACCATGATTTTTTTTTCATTACTAGTCATCATTTGCATCATCATACACCTTTAAAAAGTTTCATACTACTTCTCATTTTCATCATAATATTTATGGCTCCTTTTTACTCATCATTATCCTAGCTTTAAATCCATTTTTCATTATCATAGTTTTAGATCCATTTTTCATTATCATAATTTTTGGTCCATTTTTCATTATCATTAATTTTAGGTCCATTTTTCATTATCATAATTTTAGGTCCATTTTTCATTATCATAATTTTAGGTCCATTTTTCATTATCCTAGTTTAAAATCCATTTTCCATTATCATAGTTTTAGGCCCATTCTTTCATTATCATAGTTTTAGATCCATTTTTCATTATCATAATGTTAAGATCCAATTTCATTATCATAATTTTAACTCCACCTTCATTATCATAATTTTAGGTCCATTTTTCATTATCGTAGTTTTAAAATCCACTTTCAATATCATAATTTTAGGTCCATTTTTTTCATTATCATAGTTTATAAACCCATCTTTCATTATAATAGTTTTTTAAGGTCCAAATTTCATTATCATAGTTTTCAACCCACTTTCATTATCATAAACCTTTAGCTGTCCATTTTTCATTATCATAGTTTTAAATCCACTTTCATTATCATAATTTTAGGTCCAAGTTTTATTATCATAGTTATAAATCCATTTACATTATCATACACTTTTATTTGTCCATTTTTCATTATCATAAAACTTTTACCTATCCATTTTTTATCATCATATTTTGTTCAACTCATTTTACAGTTGTCCATTTACATCATCCTAAAAAATTTAGTTCTCATTTTTACATCATACAATCAA
Source organism: Cupressus sempervirens (assembly GCA_028749045.1). Classification (NCBI taxonomy): domain Eukaryota; kingdom Viridiplantae; phylum Streptophyta; class Pinopsida; order Cupressales; family Cupressaceae; genus Cupressus; species Cupressus sempervirens. The sequence goes on from CM053787.1 coordinate 606,620,679, forward strand.
ACACATCATATCCTACATCATAGAGTGTCACTATCATAGTCCATAAACACATCATATCTTGCATCACAAATGCATTAGTAACATCATGCATGTCATACATCTCATCATAAACACATCACATCCTACATTAAAAAGTGTTAGTAACATCATACATTTCATAAAAATCAAAACACCACATCATGTATAAAACATGTTAGTCTATCTCCTAAATCTATCCACATGCATCTCATAAAACATCCACATTAGAACATCCCATGGCACATTACTTGATACATCCATATCCCACCCTAAAGAATGCTCATATCTATATGTCACACCCATAAATGAATAAAGAATACATCACCCATCCCCTAAAAATATACCAAAGTCCATCATAGTCCAAAAATCCAATGTCCATATAGTACAAATACCCATACTAATACATGGGTTCTGTGCTCGCAAAAATACATCCAAAGAGACTGTACAAAATGCAGCATATCACTGCTCCTCCTTGTCCTCATCCATCACCTCCTCACCATGAGACTCATAAGGGTCCCTCTCTGCACTTGACACTAGTGATGGTGGTGGTGGTGGTGGCTTTATCTGTCCTCCTCTAGTACCTAAGCTCTCTACTTCATCCCTCCTCCCACCTATCCCCCTATCTCACCTCTAGCTCTACCTTGTCTTGTGGCTCTGCCCTGTCTGCTGAGACCCACCAGTCCTCTAAGAACCCCTAGTACTCCATCTACTCTCACCCCCTCCCTACATGCCTATATGTGTGTCAACTACACCTAATCATGTCAACTATCTATAGTTCTCTATCTAATTTGTTGGCATTGCTGCATGATATCTCCTATGGTAAAATCTCGCTCTCTCTCAAAGATCCTCCACCTCCACCCTCAGTTGTCTTAGTTCCTCCAAACCACTCCCCACCACCAGCTATGCTCTCAAGGTTACCACCTCCACCCTCAACTGTCCTAACTCCTCCACCCTTCCCCCAACACAATCTGTGCTCGCACGATCACCACCTCTGCCACCAATCGGTCACTCTCCTCCTGGACTGTGTCTAGTCTAGCCTGTAGCCTCTCCCTCTCCCCCTCCATCACGTCCAATCTCCCCTCTAACCACCCTGACTCTATCTGCAATGTCCCCAGCTCTACCTCCTCTCTGTCCACCTAACCTGGCATCATATTGCATTCATGCCAAAACTAGTCTCGCTCTATCCTGAGTTGATCTCTCTCTTATTGTGTGTCCCAGAGTAGCTAGCTAGTAGCCTCATGTGCCTACTATAGGGATGCATACCTACCTGCCAATCCATCATCCCCTCCCACCCACTAACCCCCTTGTGGCCCCTATCCACCCTCCTCCTATGGCCTCGCCTCTAGTTGTGGCCTCTCCTCCTCCTGCCTACCCTCTCCTCTATCCAGGTGTAGCCTAGCCTCCTCCTATCTTGCCTCTACTACAACCCTATGCCTCTGCCTTAGTGGTGCATCCTCCTATACCATCTCCTTTGCTTGCTGTTGCAGCCCCTGGCCACAAATCTCTCTTGCCACTACTACTACTCTCATCACCTAGGCCTGACTTACTAGCTTAGGATGCTCAAACCAATCCCTCTACTCCTATGTTGAGCCTACATCAATCACCCCACTAAACCAATCCCAATCCTATGGTGCTAAATCTCACCATGCCTACAACAACCCATCCCTCTATAATACCAACCGAAAAATGGTCACTGGCTCCTATGTCATACATTGATACCAATTTGGCTCCCCTAGGGCAACTTGTGGCCATCCAAACTATCGTAGGGCCCTATATGGCTGATACTACTCTACAATATACTCCTAATGCCCAAAAATGAAACATGGGAAAGTGGTATAAGGAAAATGTTGTCTCTCCTTTGCCCATAGCTCGAGACCCATATACGACCTCCATACGACGACTCAAACCTCATCAACCTGGACTTGCTAGTAGTCAAGCTCCTCTATGTGGTGATAGGTGAGAGGATCACCTCAGCTGTATATGACCAACTCTTCGTCTTGCCTGCCTCTCTGACCAATCGACCTAAATTTTGCAATGTGCTCCCAGGCCCACACCTATAATAATGTAGGGAAACCCACACCCCTCCCTTAGTGCCCTGCACCGTGGTATACAATCTGATGCAAATCATAGTATAGCTAAGAAAACATTAGTGAGCCCCATGCAACATGGACTCCATCATCCATGATCCAAATTATCATTGGTATCAATTCCAATGTCACTCCTGTACTACCAGTATTTGGGACAATGTACCCTTAGACTAGCCCACACACATAAAAGTATATCCTCCTATCCGTTGCCACCTGATCCAAATGCTCATCTAGTGGAACTGGCTCCTCCAAATATGGAATTGGACTCTAGGTTCCACTAGTTACTACACTGTCACCCCTCTTGAAACCTCCCTTTTGGTCATCACTAACATACCTCGCATGGGTAGCTAAAAATTCCTATGCACATCCTCTAAGATAACTTTCATCTCCCCTGTCGACAGATGAAATGTATCAGTCTCACTATGCCATCGCTCACAAAGTGTTGTCACCATTACCATGTATGTCCGTGTATGTGGTAACTTGGCTAGTGTTGGATATAATTGTTCAATTATGTATTGTCTTTGATGTCACACAAATGTCATATCAGTTATCAGATAGAGTTTACCAAGCTCAGAAGGTCAGCAAGATAAAGAATAGTGTCTACCAAGCTCAGAAGGTTAGCAAGGCAAAGGACAGAGTTTACCAAGCTTAGAAGGTTAGCAAGACAAAGAACAGTGTCTACCGAGCTCAAAAGGTCAGCAATGCAAAGAAGCAGTTCTTACTAAGTTTACTCAGTCATCAAAGGTAATGTAGAAGAAGCAATTCTTACTGAGTTCACTCGGTCATCAAAGGTAATTTGGAAGATGCAATTCTTACCAAGCTCTCAAGGTAATCAAAGAAATTTAGTTCTTACCGAGCTCACTCGGTTATCTAAGGGAATTTGGCAGAAGCAGTTCTTATCGAGTAAACTCGGCAGGCAAAGGATTTTAAGAATATTGTAATGTTAACCGAGTCAAGATGGTTAACTCAGGAAATTCTTGGAAGTAGTGTTTACTGAGCAGGGTCGGCCAGTAAAGGATTTCATTGTTTTATGAAATAACATTTATTTGTTTAAGAAGTAATATTTGTAGCTGACTGATGAATGATTTGTTGGTAAATGTAACATGTAAATGGGCTGACTTGACCATTTGCATGGTATAAGTAAGAGGTCAAGTTGCGAATTTGAAAAAGAAAAAGTATGAGGAATTAATATGATATGAAGACTGATTATTGTGGAAGAAAATTTGAAGGATGATCAGAGATCATTGAGGAGAAGCAGAGTCACATTTGATCAAGGAGGATCTAATGATGCTAAACAGAGACCTGTATCCAGCAAATTCAGTTGCATCTTGTTCAGGTCAATTCATTGTTGCTTTCTAACCATTGTAGCAGTGATTTCAAATCTCTTAACAAAGTTGGTTTAACAACCATTTTGTAAATCCTCTAACAAGATGACAGTTCAGTTGAATTGTTCTAAAGACCTCTAGCAAGGCCACTCCTAACAGGGTGATTAAATCCTTTAACAGGGTCACACCTAAAAATGTGTATTGTAACCTTTAACAGGGTTGGCTCCTAATAGGGCTCACTTTAGAAGAGTGAAAAATTGGTAGCTAGTTACTTGGTGGTTTTTCCCATATTGGGTTTCCACATTAAATCTGGTGTCTCTTGTGTTCACTTTGTTTTCAATTGCATGCATGAATAATTTTGTTTACCGAGTATCAGCAATAACTAGATCTTTAAGACATCTAAGGGATCTATTGGATTAATTTTTGTAAGTAACTGATTCACCGCCCCCTCTCAGTTACTCCATCTATAATTCCAATAGCTAGGTACCCAAGTTTGATAATGATGATTCTCACCTAGTTCATTGGTGTAAAGTGCTCCCCAATGCACAACATAATAGCACGTCAATCTCATGACACCAATGTGTCTAGTGACCATTGCATTCAAGCCAAACAATAATCACATCAATTTTCTTCTCCTCTTCCCAAAACAATCTACCCATGTTTCATCCCCCTCTACTTTCCCATCCAAATAGTTCTTTACTCTTTCCCTACATTCCTACAATAACATTCCCATGAACGACCATCCCATACATTCCTGTGAATGATCATCCCCCATGTTCCCACCATTAAATTTTATAGTGATATTGCTCCTTAACCATTTCCTAATCCCCAAAGCCCTAACTAGCATTCTTGCTACCCCAACTACACCCTTGCATTCTCGTAGCTACAGAGTACTATGGGAATGTGCACTATCCTTTACCCCTCCTGGTCAACCTTTCCCCTTTCCCATGTTGACTTACTCCTTAAAATTACCCTTCCCTACAAGACCACATTCCCACTAAACGAAATGCATTTCCACTTGCAAGATCACTAACCTGCATAAAATTCCAAGAGAATTCATGTTCTCATGATAACTACTTGTCAAATTTGCATTCTCACAAAAATGGCTTCTGACCTCTAATTTCACCCCTACCCTATAGACGATTTTGTAGAATCATGGTCTCGTTGATCCTTAGCACGATCTTGTCGGACCCATGCCTGTGGGAATTGATGAGAGCCAATTACAACCTATTTAATGCCATATTTTAATACATTTTATGCACTTTCCTACTTACTTTCCCATTCCATTTCCATTCCCATTTGTTCCATTTTACTATTTTACGTTGAATATGGTTTAACATGTATGAGTAGTATTTAATGAGGTTTTAGGATTAAAATATGAAAAATGCATTGTTGATTTGTTTTACTAATTGTTATAATTACAACATGTTGATTTATGAGTGTAGATGTTCCTGTCACCTATTTTACAAGCTCTTCATGTTGCACTTTGGAGAAAGAACCAATGATCATTTCTATTTACCACATTATCTTGGTTTTAAAGCTACATTTATTAATGCATCATCAAAATCATCTACGTAGCTGCATTTATCAACTTATTTACTATTAAAAGATGATTTTACCATCTTATGTTTATGGCTACGAAATCTGCATAATATTCCTACCGTGAGATTTAAGGGAGTTGTTTTATCTTTCAAATTATTAAACTCCTCTTATACCTAATTCAAGGAGGAGAAAAAAATTACATATTGTTGTAAAGTGGAGAAGGTAAAACTGATTTTATGTCTAAATCTACTATTTCATACATCTAGCAAAAACCGCCAAGTATTTCAGTTTCATATTTATGGTTTTAATTTGCACAAGCTGGTAGTTTGTTGCCCTCCAACAAAAAATAGGTCATGTATTATTGTATGCACTTGGTACACATTGTCTATATAAGCAATATATTATGAAGATGTAAAGACAATCCTGTACTATTCCTCTAAGAAATAAATATTATCTATTGTGCTGATCAGACTTGTGCTCAAATGTTTTCCATCTCACCACCTAATAAACTGAGGAGGGGGCCCACTTCTTGGAACGTCTAGTGTATTTTCTAGTTTTTATTTTAGTGTGGTATGTTTGTATTTCATTAATATAAAAGCTTAGTTTGAATTAGTAATTGATTTGATTGTTGTTCACGTAGCAGTTTGTAATAAGATTTGCATTAATATAATATGATTATTGTTTCCTTATAATTTGAAGTACTAATGTTTTATCATAGTTTTTGTGAATATTTATATGGTTATTTATGGTAGAAAGATGTTTTCATTTCTGATGTTTTTATTTTCCAAATTAATTATGTAGGTTTTAGCCAAGCTCCTGTATCAGGAAGTGACAGTTCCTAACGTAGTTTTATTTTAGTTTTCCATATATTTATTTTGTTGCAGTTTTATTATAGTTTTCCATATGTTCATTTTTGTGTGTTTTAGTTACATCCATAATCACTCAAATCACAACTATCATCCCTTGATGACATGCTATCGGAACACCTTTCGCAAGCTGACACTCTCAGATTGACACGTATAGACCAACCAAAATTCATCATAAAATTGTTAATTCTTTTTATTACTATTTTCCCTAGTGTTGGACTATCAGGAATGCTTTTTATAATTGCATGAACGCTATAAAATAAACTGCATAAATCACACAATAAAGTTTTTTGACCCTACTACTTCGTTTGGTGTCCTCTGCACCCATACTCATCGTACCACATCTACTCGATGCTCTATTCATTCCTGTGTAGCCATTGCGTCGTCCAAATAAGAGCTCCAAACAATAATATATTGCCATCAATATAAGCACAAATAACCCTTTCTAGCCCTCCTAGCCCACCTATGGTGCCATATTTTCCTCTATGACCCCTCCACCAACCATCCTTTCCTCCTACCCTATTATTTTTGCAATTTAATTATCATTTTAACACTCCATTAGTCCCTCTATGTCCTCCTACTCACATTGTCTTATTATAACTTTTCAATAAGTCACCGAGCTTCATTTTCTCTCCCCATCGCCTTCTTGAGTGGGCATCACACAGTCCATTCTCTCCTCTTCTACTTAAGAATGGGGCAACTATGTTGCTTTAAAAATCTTCTTCACATCATTTATATTCGAACTTCTTTCAAATAGTGTTGTCCCAACACTATGTCAAAGAGGGGCAAAATGTAGACACGCAAATTTGATTATACCATTAGGTAATCTTATTTAGTCATCTTTTAGGATATTATTGATTAAATATTTTATATTTAATTAATCAATCATCATCCCCTAGTTAATTAAATTATTTAATTACCTATAGTCCAATTAAAAAAATTAAATGATAATCCAAAATTAATTTATCAATTAAATCCCCATTCCTCTTTTAAATTAAATTGAATAAATCTATTTAATTTAATACCACATCCCCCATTTATTAAACAAATCATTTTTAAAATCATCCTAAACCCCTAAACTATTGCTAAACCCTATCATTATCCCTAATCCAACCCATTCACCCATATTAACCTAACTTAGCCAACTAATTAAACCATCCCATCAAAGCTAAGCCACTTAACTCCGAACCCCCTTTCTAAGCCAAGCCTAGTCCCCCTCCTAAACATTTGCACAACTTTAAGCAAGGGTTAAGACTTTCTGACCCAAGCCAAAGTCAACAGTCTCCCTTATCCTCTTTTATTCCTATCCAAGAGCATTAATGACTCTTACATGCCATAAATGCCCTTAAAAGCCTCTTACATTCCTCTTACGCACTCCTCCTCCCTCATAACTCCCTTTGACCATCTATTTTACCTATTTCCTCACACTCATCTCCTTGTGACAAGTGTCACTCCCTGATTGGCTCTAAACAAGCACAATCTATGTGCTTCCCTTTCAGTTCATCGTAACCCTTCCTCACTAATCTCTCATCCTTGCTTCCTAAACCTCCATCTCACTACCCCTTGGCATATAAATCAAACCCTTGTCTCTCACAATCCATATCATCTCCTAACGTGAACTTATAATGCCATATTGTCCACTACATCACAACCATTTCACACCCTTACAATGTTAAAATACATCTTCACCTCCATTGTTTAATCTTTCACCCATCCCCATGCATGACCACTTACCACTTGATGCTTGAGCATATTGGAGCACACATCCATCCATACCAGGACACATCAACATCATCATAGACTACACACTTGAGGAGCCTACCATTCTTGGTATGCTTTCCTCCATGATTTTTTCTTCATCTTATCGTAAGTGTTAATTTATTTTGTATTATGAGTGCTTTGTTAATCTTAGTATTTCATTTGATATTACTAAAATAGGTGATACATAAACAACCTCACATCAATATGCCTTGCATATTAGAAACTTAAAATGCAAAAGAACAATCAAACATAGAACTCATCGGATCACCATAAAATGGTACTTGAAGGATGCAATATAAATCCTCCAATGTGATAGTCATCTCTCTGATAGGTAGGTGAAAGGTGTTGTACTCGCTATGTCATCACTCAGCTAGTGCATTCAACAACCAATGGTTTGCTTGTATGTGGGGTATCTGTGTAACCCACTCTAGCCCCATACTCAATATGGCATCTCTCTCATCATCAGTAAGATGCCCTAAACCACACAACCTCACCACTTTGGGTGCCTTGATGTGAAGTATGGGAAACACGATCTACAAAATGAAGTAAATCAAACATCAATAACGTCATAAAAATGATCAAACATGCAAAATACAACTCAAAATGCTCAAAAATAGCATTTGTGATAATTCTTCTAATAGATAGGTGATACTTTTTTTTGTCTAAGTATGGTACGATGCTTTTTACAATACTCGGGTGATACTTTTTACCTAGGCAATATTTTGCATCGGCTCAAGCAACATTTGGGGCTGGTTCATACAATAGACTTTTACATATGGTGCGATACAATTTTGCATGCAAAATATCATGCAATATTTCTTAAAGTACCTATGTGATAATTTTTAAAATATCACACAATATTTCTCGTACAAATCTTAAAAACATGTGAAAAAGGTCATAAATGCACTAAAAAGTGAGAAAAAGTTGATAACTTACTGATGCCTCGTAGCCAGGTGGCTAGTTGTACAACAAACTACACTCGAAACAATGTTAGTGGGTTAGAAGGTTTGCTAATGCTGCATTTCTCTCTCCAGACCACTCACAAGCTCTTAAAAGCACAAAAGACAAATGAATTATGACATTTGGACTCCTTATATAGCCTTCCAACCTCATTTTGGCCCATTTTTCAAACTCCTTGGAATTCCTCAAAAGTTGCACCCCTGGCTAATTTTGACGTGCTAGATTCATTTTTGGGATTGAAATTGAAATCTGAGTTCATCTTGATAGTCAATATTGCATTTCAAAATTCTACCTTCTTTTGTGTAGTTAGCTGCCCTTTTGAGGTCTAATCTTTGAATCTTCATTGGGGCATCTTCATTTCTCCATATCTTCATCATTTCTATTCTTCATCTCTATTTCACTTTACATTTTCATGTCTACATTATCTTTCTATTTGATTTGACCTGATTTTCATACTTTATCCTTTGTGGTCAACTCTAGTCAAATTGGGGCATTCTATCATTTCTTAATGGTCATTCTTTTGTTCTAATCATATATCTATCATCATGGATATTGCTATGTCTTAATTTTCTCATATCTAGCTTGTGCTTTCATTCCTTTTACTTCATTTTGATTATGATCTCGAGGGGGTTAAAATACCCTATCATCACTTGCTACAGCTATCTATTTCTTAGGAGCATATGTTTGATCTTTTCATGTGCTCTCAATCTATCTGATTTTCTTGGTGTTAGAATTATTCTTGAGTTCTACCATCCTTTCTTTCCTATTGTTTAGTACTACTGCTATTAGGTTTTTACATTCAAGAATCTGCTATCTCTTTCTGCATTTCATTCTTCAGAATCAGACATCTCTATCTATTGCCACCTACTTGGCTTCTATTTTCTTTGGCATAATGTGTTCCTAGATTGATTACACATTAGTCAAAGAGGGGGAAATGTAATCACCTAAAAATGGTCATCTAGACTATTAGTCCCCTTCTCAGCATTTTGGCTAAATTAATTAATCATTTTGCCTAGACCAAATTTCTAAAAATCAATTAATTTGATTATACCCTATAGTTTGACTATACTATCCTAAGTTCATTATTTGATTAAAAGAACATGTCCCCTTCTAATTAAATAAAAGACCACATTCTTCCAACCCACTCCATGTGCATACATAAAGCATTATTCCTATTCCAAAATTAAAAGAAAGGGTTTTTTTACTCACATGCAAAGTCAACTCTTTTCTTATTGGTTGACTTCCTCTTGCACATGGATCATGCCAAAGTCAACTTGCATGCTTGATCCTTCATCCATTGATCTTGATCTCCACCATGTGTATGTCTTTAAAAGAAATATCTCTCCCCTTCTCAAAGGATCCACACTCCTGAGTATTGTTATGTTGCAAGTTTATCATTCGAATTCTTGAGAGATTTGTGGAGAACTTCTAATTTCTTGTCTCATTCCATTCTCCGTGGAATTATACTTTAGATTCATATAGTTTAGCTTTCATTTTGCAATAATCTAGCTCACATAGTAATTATTTTGGATCTTGTAACACTCTCATCCTTGTTTAATATAGTTGCATTTTGCATATTCATGTTAGTTTCATCCATATTTGCATTGCATATTTGAGGAACTCATTGTGAATATTTGTATTCTTTCTCTTGTCACAAAGAACCTCCCGTTGTATGGTTTACTAGCAATGAATGTGTCTCTAAGGCTTAGCTGATAGCCCCTTACATGCTTAAAACACACTTCTTGCACTCCATGGATATGGAGCTCAAAGCCGACATTCAAGCATTCCAATCTCATGGAATCACTTGGATAGAAGGATTTAGAGTGTAACACATTTATAGTGTACACCTTTCAACTTTGGTCAACCCAATTATGTGTAGTATTTTATGTGCTATGATAAATCCCTCAAAGATAGATCTATGAGGATAAAAACCACTTTTATCATAAGATATCACAACATCTAAAACCATTTTTAACCTATTAGAAATTACCTTATAAACTATGTTACATAAGAAATTAAACAAAAGTCCTTAAAGACATTTATCTCATTCTTCTTTGGAATTAGGAACATGAAGGTGTTATTAAAGTTTTTGAAAATAAACCCTCCTCTTCTTGATTCCTCCACAATCTCTAGGGGATCCAATTTGAACATCTCTCATTGTCTTTGAAAGAAACTTGCAAAGAATTCATCTAGTCCTGAAGCCTTATCAATCCCTAACCCAAATGAAGCATGTTCAACCATGTCCAAGTAACCCTCCTTCATAAGCATTTGATTCTAAAATCATGAAATACATTTTGGGATTACCTTTGAAATTCCTATTGTCTATAGGTAGTTGTGTATTTAAAATCACTTTTTTTTATCGATCATTTCTTTTATTTTCCACTTTTCTAATTCAAATGTTCTAATTATGTTTCTCTCCAAGATGAAACTTTAATGCTTACTAATGTTGTAATTATCACTTTCCAAACCCTAAAATTTGATAGTATTTTTCTCTGATCAAACTTTAGTTCTGGGAAAGTGATGGATTCAAATTTATGGATTTTCCAAATATATAAGATGGTAAAAATGACTTTCTTATTTCCTTACGAATAACTTCAAATTCAAGGTTTTTGCAAATACATATGCTAGAAAAGATATCATGTTTCCTTATGAATATAGAACCTTATGTTGGAATTATAATAGGGAAAGTGTGATACTGAGAGGGGGGGGGGGTGAATTAATATCTATAAAACTTCTTTTACTTCAAACATGAAACATATTTGTTATCTTCACATAAACTCTCATTTGAACATTAACCTTACATTAATGTAATCATTCATATCAACATAATATCAGATCTAACTTCTAATTGCATGAACAAAAACTCATAAACTTATAACACATTAACACACAATTTTGGTAACATGGAAACCCTCCAAGGTGAAGGTAAAACTGCAATGGGGATGACACCCACAAACTCTTCACTGTTGCAGCAATAAAGTGTGCCTATTAAGGCTACAATATTTGATCACTTCTGATGATTTATCATGTGAGGGGTCTGCCCTATTAAAGGCTAAAAGAACTACGAGGTTCTACCTTGATTAAAGGATTTTTACATCATAACTAAGTGAGTACTCTATTAGGATATTTATAATAGCCTATTAAAGCTATTCTATTAAGAGATTTAAACCCTAGAACACCTATTGGAATGTTTAGTACCTGATCATTCGGTATGCACTTACAATGTTAATATCATATCTCTTCTATGCAATATAATATCACCTTACTATGATTGATCTTCTTTATCTCTATCTCTACTCAAAATAGTTCATTGCACTACTCGGTCTCTTCTATCTTTGACACTCTAATTCACCTCCAAAAATTCGCATGCAATAATACTCTTTATCCATACACTCACACACATGAACTTGGTCGTAGAATCTCCTTAAATAGCCATTTGGTGAACCTTCTAGATCCCAATCAATGATCTAGATTCATTTCTTTTTCCACTTAGTTCTTTCAATTTTATGATTAGTGGATTGCCTCACATAGGGATTAATGATCTTTCATTTGACACGTAATCATCTCCTTGATTACCTCCTTGATCTTTAAAATGCGCTTCCAACTCAATAAAAACAATTTACATCAAATTTTGTGTCATTCCAAACAAATATGCTAAATTGTATTACTCAAAACTAACACCATTCTAATGCTCACCATAAACTATTTTATTATGTTGTCCCACAACCTAAACCATGCTCAGCATATACTGAATTACTTAGTCTCTATATCACTTGGCATTAACTATTGTCCTTAATAAACTTGACAATCACTAGATTACTTGACAACCTTTATCTTGCTCGATAGTAACTACTACTCGACAATACTTTGTTTGGCCTATATAGGATAGCTCGGTTAGAGTGATGAATGAACAACCATGCCTTGTGAATGACTAAGTGTTTGACACTAATAGAAAACATGACTTAGGGATTAACAACCTCCCCCTTTGACAATAGTGGCAAAAAAACTTCATCATGATAGAAAATTGTTCATTACAAAAATAAAACACAAGTACTTTCCCTTGGAATATAATTCATACCTTAACTCGATAAACACTATATATGTTCTTACTCTACACTCGATATATACATGTTCATAACTTAAAAATATGAAAAATTACAAAATTGCAAAACCCCCTTGATCATCCTTATTCATCATCTGATCATTATCATTATCTATCCCCCTTGTTGTCACTCATTGCAATTGGAGTGTAGGGGTCAAACCGAACTTATCCAAAAATGGTTTGTGAATTTGCAAAATATTACCTAATGTGTTGTTCCAATTAGTCTTGATGGATTCAATGACATGAATCTCTATCTCCAATTTCACTGCAAGATCCACCATGCTGTCAACAAATGATAGATTTGGATCTACATGGACTAACACTTTTGCAATCTTCAAATGCAACTGCATAACCTCAAGATGAGGTATCATCGTGGCTTGAATTGAAATCAATTTAGCTCTTATTCGAGTATACTCAGCAGTCAACTTTGTAAGAATTGCCTATTAAAAATTGACGTGGATAACTAAAGTGCACTTGAACTAGCATCTATAGTTAGTGCATTGACACTATACTATAAATCTTCTTCTAACTTATCCATCATGTCTCTGATGTCCTTTGTGTATGTTGATCCATTACACAATTTTCTAAACATTATATATACATTATTAGAAACTTGTTCCAAATTAGTCACAAGTTTTGATAGCTCAACATGTTTGACAACAATCTCTACTACTACCTTCTTCATTACTCTCTTCTCAAAAAAAAAAATTGACCATTGCATCAAATTTTTATTTACATCACTATTTGGATAATTTAGCTTTTCTATAGTCTTAATCAATTTCTCAATAATGGGAGCATTCTCATCTAAATTATCATTTACAAAATAATCAAGAAAGATATCCTTTATGTCATATAACACCTATTTTTGTGCTTGCTTCTGCTGATGCTCTCTTCTCAGTTTAGGTTGCTTTGCTTTCCTAGAAAATAGTTCACTTAGAATCTTCATTTTCTCTTTAGTTAAGTTAGGTTTTTCCCAATTAGGTATAATTATGTCCCAATCAAGAATAACAAGATTAGGTTGGAATGAGATTGGGGACTAGACTCGTTTCTTCTTAATTATTTTACCTGGAGGGTTGGAGCTCAACACTTAGACTTGCAAGCTTTTTGTTTGGAGCTCCACATTCAGTCTTTAAGTCTCAAATTTTGTTTCTTTGACCTTCTTAGGCTTAGTCCTTGTAGGTTTGAGTTCACTAGTGGAACTCAGTTGTCATGTCTCCTTTGTTTCCTCACTTTGAGGTCCCAAGGCTTGTGCCCTTTCCTTTCCAATAGTAGATTACTCTACTTGATCAATTTGATCCATTTCTACCTTTTCTTCCTCAACACTTATATTATTACTTCCTTCTTGTACATTAGTTTCTTCATTTTTTGACACATTCTACTGCTCGACAACAATGTCATCATCATTTGTCTCTGTTTGTACTTGAACATTTGTATCAACATGAATTGTTGATGTAACAATGATATTAATAGTTACCTATTGAGATGTCTCTTGACCTTTGATCTTTGGATATTCTTTGATTTTCACAATAATAGGACTGGGGTCCAATAATGCATCCCTTATTGGCTTTAGATTAGGATCTTTCTACTTCATTTCTTGCTTGGTCTTCCCAATCTTTAATGGCTCTACTATAGCCTCAATCACATCTGTTAATGGATTTTCTATGGGTTCATATTTTATTGTGACTATTTCAATTTGCTTCTCACTTTCTTGTGCCATTTGATGTATAGTATCTACTAACTGCTTGACGCCATCATAGATGTCTTCTTTATTATCAAGTTCTTTTTCTCCAGTCTCCTTCATTTCTTCATCAGTTTTCTCCTCATTAGTAGGGATTAGACCAATAATTTTCTTCCATTTTATCCTACTTTTTGTACAACTTCTTCAATTTTATTCTTCAAAATTATATAGGCTCTTCTTTTTGGTACAAACTTTTTAGCATAATCCTTTAATGCTATAAACCTATGTTGTTTACCTAATCAGACATTACTTGGGCTAATGTAACCTTCTTCATCTATCTCTCTATTATTAATGCCCATTTCTATTTTGCATCAATCTTATTATTCAATTATTCAGGTAGTCCCTAGCCTAGTTCAATTGGCGTGTCCTTGAAATTCACCATCATGTCTACAACAACCTATTTTAACTTTTCCTTATTAGCCTTGCTCAAGGTATCATACTTTATAAAATTGAATCCTACTAATCCTACTATACTCCACAAGTTTTCATGTACTTCATCAATATCTTGATGCTTCTTATGTGTAGCCACTCTGAATTGGCTCAAATCATCAAATTTTGTTCTCTCTGCCTCATCTTTATCATCATCATCAGGCTTCACTACCATATTTCTTCTTATTTTCTTCTTTGGCTTTCTTGGCTTGGCCTTGTTAGATGTTTTCTTTTTCTTTGATGCACTTGGAAATGTTGCAGGCTTTTTATTTTCACAACTCCTTTCTTTAATGGCTCGACAACTACATGACTAGCTTCCTTATATCTATGTCTTGTTACCCTTTGTGGTGTGGTTGTGGGCTTAGTATCCACCTTCTTCAAAATTTTCTTCACCTTTGTTTCAACCACAAAAAACATGTTTTCCTTTGGTTTCCTTGGGCTTAGGAACAACTAATTCTTTACCTTTACATTCATGTCCTTCTTCATCATCACCTTCATCTTCTTCTTCACTACTAAGGTATTCACCTTTTCCCTCTATTATCTGTAGTGGTGCTTTACCAAATGTGTGCTATAATCTTTTGGTCCATCTTAGGAAACTTGGTCTGCATCATCATCTTGATTTTAGCTATCTCATGAGTACCAAAAGGTTTTGCATTCTTGTCTATCTCCTCAGGCAACAATGTTGTGATGGTCTTGAAACTTCATCAATGTTTACCTCATAGTGAAGAGGTCTTAATCATGCATCTCTATGAATAATAGCTTGAGAATATGTGTAATTAGTATCCACTAAGAAGCATATGTCATTGTAGTATTGATCAACTATAGAATTATGGATCCTGAACTTGTTCTTCATCTTTTGCTTAAAGTTCTCAAAATACTCATCCATAACTATTTCAAATTTGTCACTAACTAACCAATAAACTCATTTATCTATTTGGTATTTGGATTCTTTTTATCCCATACTACATCTTCTATTGTGGGGAATAAATTTTGTGCATAAAATAATATACACACAGTGAAAGAACTGAACTTACATGAGCTATTCTTGGCTTTCCTTATTTCTTGTAGATTCCCTACTAGTTGGATAAGATGTAGCTCAACCAAATCATAACTATGACATTTCTTAACAAATTTATAGCCAATGTCAATAGCTACATACAACATGTTGTTCAGTCGACTCAACTATTAAAACTTGTGTACAATAACTCAAACAAAAAACACAATCTCTAGATCTTCAATAGTGTTGATTGACATGCCCCTGCAATTCTATTTTGCCTTTGTGTTGTTCTCCATTACATCCCTTCCTTGACAATGAATGATCTTTACCCTATCCAGAATAAGGTATCCAGTGACATGAAGCATGATCGACTTTGTTATTCTTATTGGTTTGTTCTCCTATTGAAGTTGATGAAAGATCAACCCCACAGCTCCTAAGAATCGCTTGCTTGCAAACACATATTACAGAAGAGAGAAAAAAAAAACTATGGAGGTAGAAATTGCCAGATCCATAGACGAGACATTTTTGATGAGCAAAAAAGTAGATTGTTATAATTAACAATGAATTAATCTCAATTGATTTTTTACAATGAAAGATCATCCTTATAAACGAGATCAAAACCCTAAAAAGGTCTAACCTAGGTTGCATCATAAGAATTAATAAAATAATTAATTATTAGATGCCTAAAGTTTAGCTTTAGTGGACTAGAGTTAATTAGGAAATATCTAATTTGTAATGCCCCACCCGAAGATCATTGGAACAAGGATGAAATACAAGCTAGAATAAATTTTTTTTTTACAAGTATGAATGCACATGACAACATCATACAAGGATCAAAAAGATCACAATGGAAGACTTCATGAATAATCTAACAACGAATGAATCTTCAAATGCCACTACTAAACAAAATGATTGACAATGGGAGAGGCATAAATGAATCTGAATCAAAACATTACAAATACAAAATGTGACTCTAGAGGATTGAAGAACACCTAAGAGGGTACCCCAAATGATTCCCAAAAAGTTTGGAACAAACCAAAAAGAGCCCATGGCCCACCCGCATAGGTTTTCACAAAAGCCAGGCAATACTTTAAATCAGCATTGGGTGATACTTTAAAGTATCGTGCGACATTTCTCAAGAAGGTGGGTGACACTTTCAAGGATTGGGTGACACTTCCCTTAAGGACATACAATACTTTTTCAATGGGGGTGTGATACTAGAAAGTATCGCACGACAAAATGCCAATGGGTGTGCGATACAATCAGGGAATGCATGACAGAACACCAATGTGCGCACGACACTTTATTGTATTGCACCATGTTGACACATGGTCACCCAGGAAAGCAAGAAAACTACTCTAAGGGTCAAAATGAGGAATGAAACAAGAAAAGAAACCTCCACACCAAGGAGTACCTAGCAAACACTCGAGTGCATAAACAACAAGATTCCATGAAACAGGAAAGAGGAACATCTATCCATCTAAACCAAAGTAGTAAAGAACGTACTAAAAGCAACATCACATCATATAGAATTGACATCACAATACTGAAAAACCAAACTAAGTACGTAGTTCCTCCCAATCATCAATAACATCATAAGACCATCATAGATCCTAGCCATCCCCGATGGGTAACATCCCAAGCCACCGATCAAATCATCAGTACTATTGTAATCGGGATGTCACTACTAAAACATGCTACAATATAAGCATAAGGAAATCTAACATGCTAACCAATAAGCAATAGATAATCCAATACAACAATTCACATCATCTAATCATATGTTAAACATCATAATATAGGAATGCGTCAAATAAACTAACATCATCTAAATATGATATCCAAGCATTCCAATGAAAGCATAAATCACAAGAAAGCATACTTCGAAATCTGAAGTACCAAGTGAAAACATCCAACAACGGTCACACTAGGATAAAATATTGTCTTTGTACACTAGTCCCTAGTAGTGGTAGAGGTAGCTATGCCTCCCAACCATGTAGCACACGTAGGTCCACACCCACCATACTGATGGAGATAATGATCCAACAACAAACACACAAAACAACATCCATGGCTAACACTCATGCCAGATAGTATGATGGTTGTAACCAAGAACCTAAGACAATGCAAGGAGTACAGGTCTTGGTCAGACACTAAATAGGCTACTAAGTAGGGGCTGACATCATAGAGAGTGGCTTGGCATCGAAAAACCCAAGCTCGGATCGTGCAGATTCAACATTTCTCAAAAAAATGGCTTGGCACAAGCATTTTATTATCTTTAGTTTTATTAACACTCACACATTTTATTTTGTTATCACTTAATTAAAACTTCCTCTGCCAACCCATGGCACCATGATCCCTGGGCTGTGAGATAGAAGCCCCCTCCATATGCTACACTACCCTACCCATGCTCATCCTATGACAAGTGCTCATGGGCATGCATACTCCCATCCCAACCCTAATGATCATAACTTTTGGAAGTACCACAGAAGATTGAGCCTTGTAAGTCCCCTAAAAAATTTACGTGCATGTACTTGTGTGTGAGGACTGGATGAGAACACAATACAAAACAAAACACCCAATCGAAAGCAACTTGGGAGGAAAGATTCTACATGAATCCCAAAGCCAATAAAACCATACATCATGAAATCACTAAACCAGCCTCAATCCAGGAGTATGAATTCTACATGAATCCCAATGATGCAACAAGACCAAACATCATGAATTCACTCAACTGGCCTCAATCTGGGAGCACATATTCTACATGAATCCTAGTGTCCACAAAACAAAAGCAAAGGTCCAAAAGATACCATAACACCAGGTACAAAAATCACTCAACCAAACACAAAATTGAGAGTACAGGTGCGACATGCATCCCAATGTAACATAGAAGTGCAATAGTCAGTTGACTGATATCTAAATGGATCATCCAAGTCCATAATCCACCTTGTGCCAAGAAAACCTAAGAAAGTAGGGTGGCATGCAAAATGAGGTAAAAACCCTAAAAATTTGAAAACTTCAAAATTAAAACCCGTTTGAAGTTTGGTTACAAAAACCCCAAAAATCCAAAAATAAATAAGTTTGAACACCATAAGTGAAAATGGCCAGCATAACGGCACAAAGCCCCAAACCCTCATCCCAAAAAATAAGAAAGTGTTCATACCCACCCAACCGGGTAGAACTAACATATAGAAATGGAGGAGAACACTAGTTCTTAGCCTCCAAACAAATGGCTACCAAAAGTAGAAGTAGGAAAGGAGTAGAAACAATAAAATGAGAAAATCCTACCTCGCAGCCAAAAGGGAAAAACAAAAATCTAAACCATAAAATAAATAGCCCACAGAAGTAGCTGAAAATTGTGACAATCCAAGATTTCTCCGAGCTGGATCCAACGAGCTCAACCTCGTGATGATCCCATGCCCGTAGCTCCCACAATGAACAAAATAGTAAATCCTCATGAAGAGGATTTTGGGTTTTACTCTCAAACTTTTTAAATCAAAAGTGAGAAGTGAGGAATTAAATTCCTTTTTCGATATTTATTCACTTTTTTGAGTGAATAATCGATTAGGATAAATAACTAGCCAACCTAGTTAAACCTTGAATCAACCCAACTAACAACAGGCTATTCCTATAAATAGGAATTCATCTATAGAAAAGCTGCCAGAAATTAAAGTAAATCAATTAAAAAGCCCAAAAACTCAAAAACACATAAATTTTCTTAACAACTTTCGTGATAAAGAAAACCTCTAAATGTATAGACACACTCACTGGTCTAATCACATAATGTAAATGAGTTCGGATTTAATAATCAATAAAGGGATTAATTAAACAATTAAAATAAGGATACGTTGACCATACAAGGACAACATTGGTAAAATATGAATAACTGAATCACTAACTCCATGTACCACTGCCAGGGATATAAATCCTGCACACTAAACAACACAATCAAGTGCAATTGCATATAATAACTTAGTCAAAGCAATAAATGCATTAAATCACCTAATTTAACCATTTATTTAATTATATCAAAATAATCTATTTACATCACTCACATTCGCATAAAGCATAACAATGCTGGAATGAAGTAAATAACCATAGCATTAAATCCATCACATAACATAATCAGAGATATGTCCAAATATCAGATAACCAGATATCATCAAAAAACACACTGTCATGTCATAATGGCATCGTTATGCAATATGATCAACTAAACAACATAGTAGTCTAACATCCATGATACTGAAATCAAAGTATAACATCTGACCCTCAGGTCCTCTCAAATGTAAAACATAACATAAGTAACAAATATCTCTCAGATCAAAATATAACAAGGTAAATGTATGTAGCACATAACCAAATAATCCAACATGGACAACCCATTTCTAATTATTTAAGCATTTAATAATGACAGTTTACACAATGTGAAAAGGCATTTAAAACACATAAGCAACCACAATCATAAACATGACTAACCATTGCTACAGGAACCTAATCTAGTGCAACATGGTAATAGTACACAATGCAATCTCTGCACACATGTCAAGGTAATCACAGAAAAACCTCATGATACCAAATTGATCTTGGTAACCACTGACACAAACCTCAGTGAACCAAAAATCACATCATAATCTCATAAATCAGCCAAAGCACAATCTAAGCAACTGATATAGAAACATAAATCTAATCACCTCAATGGTGTAAACCACTCATGGTCACAATCATGATCCATCACAACAAAAGATCAACAAGGTTTCATACATCAAGATGACTTACAGAAGTCAAATGGGAGAGGCACTACATAATTACTCTAACACCCCCCCTTAAGATAAACTTAGGGAGTAGCTAAAAACCTAGAAACTTCTACTGAAAGTAGATTTGGGTCCCAACGAAAAAGCTTAATGAGGTACCCAAGCACAACTAAATCTTTGAAAAGAGAAGAAATAGGGAAAACCACATGGAAAAAATGCTACTCCAAAAAGAGATGGAAAACATAATGAAAGAAACTAGTGAAGGACTAAAGAAGCCTCCAAACTAGGGAATGTCCCAGAAGATAGGAACAAAATATGATCATAAAGAACACCACTAAAACATGTAGAAGTTGTAAAGCTTTGTTAAAAGTAACCACTAATCTAAAAAACCTCCACTAAAATAGAATTTGACCAAGTAGAGAAGACTATAATCTGCATTGAATCAAGAGTCACACAAAGGAAAATAATTAACTCAAAGACACATATGGCATGAAACACCAAAGCCTGAAGAGCTAATTAATTGAACCAAGGAAGTATGAGAGAAAAAAAAAAAAAACCCCCTAATGCAGAAAAGGGTGAGGTGATAGGAAATTGGAAAAAAATGTGCCAAAAGAACTGGATGCACAAAAGAGTGTGTATTGAGGTGATCAATATCAGACACATCATGAGGCTAATGTCATGAAAGGGACATTCACTAGACAAAGGAAGATGACAAACAAAGGCAAAAAATCAACCCCCCATGGCACTTTATCAAAGTAGTGCATGTATAATAAGGCACAAGATATAATTAATCCCAAGAATACAATAATCTGTACGAGTGTCTTTAGATGACACTACTCGAATTAGAAGGCAAAACAAGAAAAATAACTTAAACAAAAATAAAGATGTAATATGGTACTTTATCTCAGTGTGTTTACAAGAATGCATACAAATAATGTCTAAATAGATTAGAAGAGACATAAGACTAATACAATAGATAGTATAAGTCACAAAGAAACATCTAAAGCAATGAAATCTATCCCTGGACCTGAAACAACCAAGATATCTACTAGAATGCAAAAATGCAAAAGATTAAATAGAATGTACCTGGAGCATAATCTAGAAAAATAACCAACATCACTGGAAAGAGCTTTCCAATGATATAAAGTATTCCCAAATCAGAGATCGAATTCTCAAGATATGTCTCTCAGAGTGAAAAACTATACCCCTGACTTTGACAGAAGAAAAAGTCATAAAAAAAATCAAAACTAAAAATGAACTATACTACTGTGATGGGCTTAGAACCAACTTTCCAGCGATATCTCATTTGTAGAAAAGGGAATCTATATGCCTGAGATATGAGCAAAAATGTGAAGGTAGGTCCAAACAGAGCCCGAGGAGGTGATAGGAACATTGATGCAATGCTGACATGGAACTGACATCAGCAAGTGATGAGACCAAATTTGATGGTCAAACAGTTATCTAGGTAAAAAAAATCCTAAAAAATGACTCCTACCAAATAAAAAATA
The DNA here is from genome assembly GCA_028749045.1 of Cupressus sempervirens. Taxonomy (NCBI): domain Eukaryota; kingdom Viridiplantae; phylum Streptophyta; class Pinopsida; order Cupressales; family Cupressaceae; genus Cupressus; species Cupressus sempervirens. The sequence goes on from CM053787.1 coordinate 606,642,766, forward strand.
CTTGATCACTGAAAACAAGATAATGTAAAAAGAAGTGTCACTGGTAAAAGAGTTAGTGTCGAATTAAAAACCGGTGGCCAAGTAGAGCATGTGTAAAAATATTTTCCAAAAAGACAAAAATTGCCTCATACACCACAAAACCACCATTTCAAGATTAGAAACCACAAAGGGTCTCTAAAACCACTAAGGGAAAAATACCATACAAGGCATCTCAAAAGAATAAGAGGTGTGAACACCTATGACAAGTACAAGGCATGGGCATAATCTTCCAAAGAACAATATCAAACCACTAATCTCCAAGCTATAAAAACTACTAACAATGCCTAAAAATTTGCCAAAAACTCGTGGGTTAGGTAAAGATACCACTCTGATTACAAAGGTCTAGTCACAATGCTTGGAACCGAAATTACCACCAAACTATCCTTTTGTTGTGTCATCGAGGTACCTGGCATTTGCATGAGGGGCCTACACTTGGAAAAACCTATAAGGAGAGCCCAATCCACAACATGAGTTGTATTCAATAAAGGCGCCAAATAACTCATAACATGTAATGCTATTTTGGATACCAAATGCTCAATTATGGACCCTGGCATTGCATGATTTCCATTCTTGCGCGCTACACACTCTTCCTAACTTTGAATTTGAGATGACCGCTAGGAAGAACAAAGGTTGGAGTGTGTAAGGAAACTTGCAACAAAGAATATAGCCATTTCCACATAACCCATAATAGATCTAAAATAAATATGCAATTAAAATCTACATGCAAGAGAATAGACAACATACCCACATAAAATGATGAGACAAGATATACCCTGGGAAACCCTCATTGAGAGAAAAACCCAACCTCCAAATGCATCCATCACCATGTATTATTTAACAAAAATACCATTGTAATACAATCATGGAAGCCTTCAAATCCATAGCCACAACTAAGAAATCCATGTAAATAAGAATGAATCCACACATCCCATGTCATGCTTCCAATCTTCACAAGTGCTCCTTTGGCTAACCTGTTAAGCCTTGTCTCGCTCAACTCTTTTCATTTTTGCCTTCTTCTTGTCACTTCTTACACAACAACTACCTTTCTGGTTGCTTATATAATAGCAAGTCCCACAAAACCACCAAGTCGTATTACATAAACCATGTGCTACCTAACCCATTGACCCCACATTTAATATTAAAATTTTAATTCTTTTCCTCACTACTAAATAATTACATGAAATATTATCACAATGTTACACTACAACTCAATATATCTCATGGGAATCTTTACATGTTGCACGTCCATCTAGGTGTAACATTACATAGTAAAATAAAATAATACAATATAACAATATTATGTAATGTGTGCAACACCCATTATCTCAACAATCTCTCACTTGTTGTATATATTACATAGGGTCAATCTGTAGCCACATAAATGAACAAGGAAACAATCCCTCCTAGCACATCCACCATCATGGATCAAAGTACACGAAGTGCTCCATCCTAGCACCCACAACAAAATCAAAGTATCCAACATCTCAAACATGAATGAAGCCACCTTCTATTATACCAGTGCCACTAGACATACATAGAAGCCATCCAAAGAGAAAGCCACCGAACCTATCACATTAGAAGATCATGAAATCCTGTACCAACTAAAATGATAAGCACAAAAACCTAATCCAAAGATAATCACATGTATTTGAAGTTGTCAAAATATCCATAGCTGAAATAGCATCCACAACAAATTTCAAACCCATCCAACTATCCATACCTCCAAAGTTATACCAAGTGAATCTCACATCATTAACATATCCAATCTGTAATCTGCAATCACAAGCCTCAAGAGAAATATCTGCCACATATATACCAAGAAGCTTCCACTGCAAAAGATAATTTCAAATATAACCAATTCACTCACAATATCTCAAAGAATTGAATCCATGTAGTCTCAAGGACATCCACAATACATAAACCAATAGCCTACAAAAACAAATCTCATAACAAATCTCCAACACTCTCCCAAGTTCTCCACAACCAATAGATGAAAGAGATAAATGAATAACCATGTCATCTGTCACATGAAATGCATGAGCACAAACCAGTGATCATAATCTCTTACCAATCTTAAATCCAGTGTAAGAAAAACTGAACATTGAGGAAGATAACCAAGACCAAAGAGAAACCATGCAAATCATAACTTGTATAATGTCCTTCTACACACACACACCTCTAGATGTAAACTGTGCAAGTATGATCCCCTCCATAAAACCTCAACCAAGAAGCCTCAACAACACCCAAACCATACTATATAACTAATCATGGATATAAGCCTCTCACAAGAAGATCAAACTCATAAACTATTCCTAAACCAAGGAATAACCATTCCTAATCCAATGAATATGCACATTATAAAACTATCTTTCAAGCCTAACCAACATAAAAACATATGCAAATGGAGATAACCAATGCTAAACCATCTCTCAAATGAACCCTCTAGAACTAACTCATGTATCATAGATCAATATCCATATCCATGAAAGATAAGCATAAACATAATGCACCTGAGAGAAACAAGGGGTTATACCTCTCAAGTAGCAAAACCGTCGAGTAGACCAAGAGTGGGGAATGAGAATGCTCATCAAGATATCTAAGTCTCCAACCAAGACTCATATAAGAACAATCTCCTCTCAGGTCCATATCAGGTGAATGCCCCTTGAACTTCCTGCTGAAACCAAACAACTATCCCAATAAATAGCTCTCTAATCCAAGAGAAAATAGCATCACCACGATCTCTAAGTATCCATGAGCACCTATAACCAATCAATCCATGCCAACTCCAAATGAAACATAGCAATATTATGAAGTATCCATCTTATGATCAATGTACTCAATAGCAAGAAACTAAACCAAGATTATTGTCAAAGTTCCAACCATGGCCTCAGGAACATAAATATGACAATATGATCAAAACCATCTCAACCAAAGAGATAACATGCTCCATATGAACATACTATAACATGTCAAAACTTTAAACATGTATCAAGAGTATATCATGACATGAAAATGAAACCATCCTAACACCAAGCATAACATGCCAAATGAAAAGCATAAACCACACCTTTACCAAGAACCCCATTAGCCCTCAAGATGTAACCATTTTCACAGACCATGAAGAAAAAACCATCTCCACATACCATGAAGAACCATCTCCACACACCATGAAGATAACCAGTGTACCATGCAAATGTCATAGATACTTCTACAGCAACAGGATCTAAGTCAAATCTCCAACATCTACAAACACTATATATATATATATATATATATATATATATATATATATCAATGACAAAAAATCCCACTCAACTATGGTAAAAAATCACATATGGCATCATAAAATCCATCTCCTACATGAAGATCCTCTAGTTCTATACACACAACCAAAGTGTCAATACTAAGAAAAACCAAGATCTCCAGACCAAGAAGATGCAAACCAAACCAGGAACTGATCCTGCACTGTCACCTGGTCATCACTATCACAAGCTCCCACTAAATCATGTATCCAAGCTATCCATGACATCATGATGAAAACCATCCTCTAAACATGAGAATCAACCAAGGCATCAAACCATCAAAGAACTCAAAGTACACACCATGAGCTCCTCAAAAGAAACCAAATAACTATGATCCTTAACCAAGAAGATATACCACCATAACCAAATTAGGAAGCCAAACCAATGAATATCAAGGATGTACCTGTATATCAAATTATGTCACACCAAAATTTATGGCACCATGATCACATCCATGAACCGAGCATCTGACTCTCAAAGTGTCCAACCTATTAACATAAAATAGTCAACCACAATCCTCCACCATAACTGTACTTGGTAAAAACATATCATCCCTTCTCCATGAAGAAAAATTAGCAAATTATGTGACTTAGGGCATAGACAACTCAAATCCAAGCCACCAATCTAAAAATGCATCAATAATGAAAGATCAATGGGCAAAAACAACCCATAACCAAGCTATAAATACAACCTATAAGTATAGACCGCTTATAACACTGCACAACTTTTAGACCCAACAAATCATCATACATATCCAAATCCAAATACTGATAACCATATCATCATGAGACCAATCTGAAAAATGAATTGAGTATACAATAAAATCAAATCTTAAATCTTCAAACATATAATGTCATAAACTCACAATGCTACCATAGACAATATATACCATAAACTATTTAGATCAATATATCACCAAATAAATCATGCCAAACCTGTACCAAATCTAAACCAATGTGTAGAGCTCTCCAAGAGTTTTTTGTTGACTATTTGAAGTCCAAAATCTAACTCTACATGCCGAAGTTGTGCCCTAATCTATGCTCAAAATAAATAACATCCAACTTTCAGCCTCTTAAAACCTGACAAAATGTCAAAATCACAAAACCAAATCTACACCAAGTTGTAGTTCTCTAAATTAGTTTTCCAATGCTTGTAAGAAATCTGAAATCTAATATCCTAAGAGAAAGTTATGGTCATTTTAGTAAGACACTTTTTTTTTACCATTTTCATTGCAATTTTATTTTTTTGTGATGAAAATTTTGACGAGATTAAATTTGACGGCCATCACGGGCTTAAACTAAAAAACTCTTTCGTTTCCTCTAAACATGGTCAAGTTAGGGCATATTATATATCAAAATTTATGGAAATGTCAATCTAGATCCAATGGTGAGGTATATTTTTACCCAAGAGGTCATTTCTGCAAGCTCCCCCCAAAACTCTCATTTAAGTGAAACATCCAAAAAAACCCTTTTGTCCAATAATTTCACATGCCCTAAGAATCTACCAACATTCCATCATAACAAAAAATCCAAAACCCTCAAATCTATAATAAATAACTCATATATCTTGCTCTTTCTTTTATCCTCTCATGCAATCCCGTGGATTCAATCTAGGGTTACAATAATAAAATCATAGCTTTGATACCACTTGTAAGGAAATTTGCAACAAAGAATATAACTGTTCCACATAACCCATAATAGATCTTAAATAAATATGCAATTAAAATCCACATGCAAGAGAATAGACAATGTACCCACAAAAAATGTGACACAAGATATACCTTGGGAAACCCTCATTAAGGGAAAAACCCAACTTCCAAAAGCATCCATCACCATGTATTATTCAACAAAAACACCATTGCAATACAACCATGGAAGCCTTCAAAGCTATAGCCACAACCAAGCAATCTATGTAAATAAGCATGAATCCACACATCCCATGCCATGCTTCCAACCTTCACAAATGCTCCCTTCGCTAACCTATCAAGCCTTGTCTCGCTCAACTCTTTCCCTTTTTTCCTTCTTCTTGTCACTTCCTACACAATAACTACCCTTGTGGTTGCTTATATAGTAGCAAGTCCCATAAAGCCACCAAGTGGTATTACATAAACCATGTGCTACCTAACCCATTGACCCCACATTTAATATTGGAAATTTAATTCTTTTCTCCAATATTAAATAATTACAAGAAATATTATCACAGTGTTACAATACAACTCATCAAGTATATCCCATGAGAATCTTTACATGTTGCATGTCCATCTAGGTGCAACATTACATAATAAAATAAAATAATACAATATAACAATATTATGCAATGTGTGAAACACCCATTATCTCAATAGAGTGGCCAATGGAGGAGTGTTGGTGCGGGTATCTTCACAAGGGCACAAAAAAGGAGCCTGGGTGGCAGGAGAGACAATAGATGCTGCTATACCAGACAAAATGCAGTCAAAATGCAACCAATCCAACACAAAACAAAGGATCTGTCTCCATCTCAACTTGATGCATCCAATAATCCCACACAAAACAAAGGAGGTTTTGTCTCTATCTCAACTTGATGCATCCAATAGTAGCACGCAAAATGCTGCTAGGGACTACAAACCAAGTCTGCCGCATGAGAAACTATTGAGAAGATGATGCCACTTCCCATAAAACCACAAGGCTCCCAAGAACATGTTTCACGAAGGCATGACATCACCAATTAGAAGGAGCCTCCTTCAAAAGACAAATCATCACTTCACACATTGGAAAAATTGCATGGGGGAGAATAAAAAACCTCCATCAACTCACCAAAACCATTGGTAAATATCGACCAAACTTGGTGAGTGGGTAGTATAGTGAAGAAGGCCTTTGATGGGCCTGCAGAGGTGACACGGCCACATGGGTCTAATGCATACCCTAAAAAATGCCAATGTTTATTGCATAAAAAGAGGCACAAAGCCCAAAGCCCAAGAACATGGGTAAAAAATTGTAGTTAGCCTTCAAAAATTCATAGCTTCAAATGTGTCACTAATACATGTCATGTCATTCCACTGTAATACCCAAAGAAATGTTTTTTATAAAATTCACCCATAAAGAGATTGATCTCACAAGCCCATGTGGAATAAGATGGGCTACATGGCAGCTGACTTGGCCTCCCAAACTAAATGCACTAAGCCCAACAAAAATACCTGATTGCATGTGCTAAATCCAAACTACAAACCATGACACACTAAGTCAAGTTACTTGAAGATCGATAATGACTTAAGCATGGAAACCAAAATTTGTGCCACTAACTGAGGAGTTTTCAAACAAAAAACTCTTTCATGTGCAGACATTGGCAAGAATGGAGCCACAAAAGACCACTCAATCTCCAAAGCACCACATGTTAGAGAATCAAGGCATGAATCAAGTATCCAAAGTGTTGTTATGGAGAAGATTAGACTGATAGTAATAATAACAAAAAATTTCCCAAAATGAAGGTGCGCTTTAACTAAAAAAGAAGCATGCTCTGGGCGTGGTTTACCAAACAAACTAGGCATTTGACTTTGGAGGGTGAAAGTATCAGGAGCATTAAGCCTAAGGTGGAGTATTTCCTACACCACCCAAAATTGTACTAGTAAGGACATGCGCTGCCTGGAAAGGCCTGCGTGTGTTGTCCAAAGGACATGCACTTTTCATAAAAATAAATTTGAAAATGTTTTCACCAAAGACCTTGGCACTATTGAATTTAAAAAGCCAATTCCCTTTTCAAATAAAGAGATATTTTAATTTTAAAAATATTTTGAATATATATTTTGATAAAATAAGAAATTTTTTCCTCGTAAATCATGCCTAGGTAAATATGCCTTAAGTGCAAAAAAATTTCATATTTCAACATTATCCAAACATGATCTATTTTATATGGAAATGGGGGTTTTTGAATACTCTGAACTCAATGGTGATGTCCATTTTTGCTCAAAATGCCTCGGAATTAGTGACCCCCTAGATCTAATAAAAAATCCTTTGATAGCTTAGATCTAAAAACTGATGCAAAAACCCTCAAGAATAGAACAAGGGCATGAAGATCTGGAGCTCTAATACCATGATGAAGTTGATGAAAGATCAACCCCACAGCTCCCAAGAATCACCTATTATAGAAGAGAAACAAAAAACTATGGAGGTAGAAATTGCCAGATCCATAGACAAGACATTGTTGATGAGCAAAAAAGTAGATTGCTATAATTAACAATGAATTAATCTCGATTAATTTTTTACAATGAGAGATTATCCTTATAAAGGAGATCAAAACCCTAAAAAAGGTCTAACCTAAGTTGCATCATAATAATTAATAAAATAATTAATTATTAGATGCCTAATGTTTAGCTTAAGTAGACTAGAGTTAATTAGGAAATATCTAATTACTCTAACATCTCCAACCACAATTTCATGCCATGTATGTGGCTTAACACAATCTTTATCAACTCCACCTTAAAAACATTTAGAAAATATATGGCAAGAGTTAACCCTTTCTCGGCTACTACCTTATGCTCATCTTTCAACTTTCCATTATCACATAGTTTATCATACACACTCCTTCACTCAAAGTTTCCAATTTCTCTTATTTTTCGCATGTAACATGATCTTACATCATGAACCATTTTTACCCATGGTGGAATCGATGATAACACTCCTAAAGAATCTCCCTTCAATGTGATATCTGGTATGCCTTGAACTTTGGCATAGGGAAAACTTCATTTCGAATAATTTGGGCATTACTTTCTTTCAATGCCACTTTCTTTTCACTTGTGGATACCATTGCATAACTAGTGTTCATAATCACAAACTTCACAACTTGGTTCACAACAAACTTTAGACAACTAACCTTGTATTAGTGATGACATGCATTTAATTCTTTCACAAATTTGCTCGAACTCACTCTTTAATCACCTAGTTGCTTGCTCTGTAAATTCTCAATCATTGGGTGAAAGAAATGATCGATAAAATCTACTATATAGGTTCAAACAGTCCAAATAGGTCTTCAATTAATGCTTTGTACATATTATAGGTTCCCAACACCTATCTTGATCAATTCTATGAAATTTGGCACATACACTTCCTTCAATTTTGCTCGGTCAATATCATGACTCGATTTATACATTAGTCTATAGCTCGGTACATATTGCAACTTGATCTTGGCTAGACTCCAATATTGGCATTTACTCTTTACCAGATTCTCAACTCAACACCAAAAGTCATTTCACTTTTCAAACTTAATATTTGTCCTTGTACATCTATCATGCAAATTTGGACTCACATGCATACAATATTAGGAACTAATGTATGATATCAAATTAAAACATAGTTCCATACATACCTTATCATTTAGTTTGAGGTGGGGGAATCACCTAATCCATTGGATTCAATGATCACATCTTCACCATTGGAACTGTTACTTCCATCAAACTTCTTCCTCCATGTTTGATTCATTTCATTCCTTACTTCTTTAGTATTGATCTTTGCCTTTCCATTGTTCTCCTCAACATTGGGTGTTGGTGTTTGGTTCATACAATCCTTTCTTAAGTGGCCGACCTTCTGACAATTTATACATACTTATGACATGTAAAACAATAACTTTCAAATCTAGAAGTAGTTGGTGTCTTATTGACCTTTTATCTATACTCATATGCTTTATGACCTTATTTATTATAATTAAAACAATTTCCATTTAATTTGGGTTTAGGATTTGACTTACCAATTTTGCTCCTATAAACATTTGTTGTATGGCCTGGTTTTCTATGGTGATGGCAAGTAAGATTTTTGTGTTAGCATGAATTCCAATGGTATTCCTTTAGGGGAGTATCCTAAGCATTGGAGAGATTTCTTATGATTGACATGTTGCATTCATGACTATGTTTGTCATTGATGTCAACATACTATTATTTCTGTGAAGACTAGCAGAGTAGTAGATAGAGAATGAGGTCGTACAGACTGTGTGTTGATAATCAGGTCAAGTTCTGTTGAGGATGTATTCTACATTGTGTCATGATGAAATGGACAAAAGTGTGTGCATAGAGTGAAAGACATGAAGGAGATATTCTTGATTTATAGAGGATAATGTACAAATAGAATACCTTGGAAGCCATTTCTAATGTTCAGATTGTATCTCCTTACATGGATAGAATCTTTATGTATAAAGTTGGATAGTGATAGTAGACAACCTAGTGGTGATGTCAGCAAGTACACAAGGACAAAGGTCACACATGTGAGAAGTTGTAAAGATTGCGAGCCGATAGTGTTGTGTAATTATAAAATAATTATTTATCTTAAAGATGTCCTATTATAATTAATTGGGAAAGCATCAATGCTAACTCAAGGAATTAATTTGAGGACATAGTATAAAGCAAAGTTATTTTCCTTGTTGTGAAATATGTATTCAAGTGTGATATGCAAAGTATTTGGTAAATGTGAGTAAACCATCCAAGGGATTATTGGATGTGAAGTTGGTAATCTGGTATTAAGATTAGAAGAGGTTTTGTTTGGTCAAGACGATAGAGAAGGACCTATAAATTTATATTATTCTGCAAGGAATAATACAAAGACTAGTTGGACAGTGAGTTTGGTGGTCTTGCCCATGAAATTGTTTGGACAGTGGGTCCTTCTTCCTTTTAGAACTCTTAACAGGGTTGGCTTAACTCCTAATAGGGACTGATATGTACTGAATGCATTTCATTTAGGGATATCTTTAAGAAACCCCCTCCTCGAAAAATATATTAATTTTTGGTGAATCCAACATTAGTTTAGTGGGGGGGGGGGGGGGGGGGGAATTAATTTCTATTGGAAAAAATTTTTTGATGTCAGGAAAAGTTTAATGTTAAATGTAATTTTTCTTCGACCATCACAAATTTTCATAAAATCGAAGCAATTTTTTTCCTTTTGAGAGGAAAAATATATATTGTATATGGTGATTTTTTGAATTTATTGGATATATATATATATATATATATATGCATTGGGTGATTTTTCTCATTTATTGGAAATTGGAAAAAAAAATTTGACTAGGCAATTTTTCCCGTCTATTTAAAAAACATATATAATGCATTGGTGAATGTGCTAAAAAATGATGTGATTGCTCAATGAATCAGTGACTAGAAATTAATCATATATTTTTCAAATAAGTTGTCAAATTATCAAAATATTATGCACAATATTAAATCAAAGAGTGATAAGAAAGTGAGGTTTCTATAGGATGACACATATGTGGAATGTCCTATTGCATTTATGGCATGGTAGAATTATTGAAAAAACATTCTTTAAATTACAGACATCTTGCTCAGTGGTTTTCATTATCAAAAATGTAGTTGGTTGCCAAAAATGGGACTTCCTATGGAGGAGGGATCATTGAATGGAAATCCAAGCCCTCTTGTCAACCCAGATTTGACTATGGAGGAGGATGAGGAATAAAGTGATCTTACTACTAGGTTTATTGCAGCTTCATAGGTTCTCTCTGGTAATCTCAGGGATGCCATCAAAGAGCTCGAAAAGGAGCAGGAAAAGGTAGACCTCTGAGCGATGTTTGTTGAAATGGATCTCGACCCTACTAATTTTGGAGAACAAATTGCAAATGCGGTAGAACAACAAAACTAGAACTTCAATGCTTTTGGGATGTTCTGAAGGATAAAAGAAGTGTTACATGAAGAGTCATCGATTTAATTAGAGTTTATTTTGTAAAGCATATTATCAAAAGTGTATGAATTTCAAATGTAATGGTTCTAAGCTTTGTCATTTCCCCTTTGAGGGAAACCACAACCGTTTTTGGTATACTATATATCTATATGAAGATGAAATGTAAGGAAAATATATAGAACATAATGCAAAGTAAACCCCTTTTTGTTGACATTTAATATTTCAATGGGCATGGTGTTTTCTTTTGGTCTCTAATTATTTTATAGTAATCAGATGATGTATTTAATTATTAATTTCCAAATTTGTGTGAATTGTAATTTCATTTTCTATTAAGTACTTACTAGTTTGTAGTGAGTAGTACACAATACATACTACACATGTCACATGCAAGTAGGAATTGATGTATGAAGTAATGGATTTTTGGGAAATGTTTCTAATAGCATTTCATATCTCCAAAATATGTATGTAACTAGTAACATCCATCTACAGCCTATTGTCCAATGATAATATATCAACGGTCAAAGGTTTATTTCGAGCCAAACATCTCAAATGAAGCCTCAACCTTGTTCAAGTCTCTAAAATGGTGACATGTTTCATTCCACCTTGTACCACTTGCAGCGGATGGTAAAAAATAGATGTCTTGTCATTGTCAATGACATTCCCTCTTCCATTGACTTTGCACACATTACAACTTTTTTCAGCACAAATTTGCATTTATGCTAAAGATTTGCAAAGATTTAATCATTTAAAATAATTGAACAGGAAGCCAAATGAACAAATGTGTAGGGACTATTTCTTAATCACTCAGCCTATTTATAGGCAATTGAGCTTCTTCTTTTGTCATTGCTTGTCTCTTTTTTGGTAGTCACTAGTTTGGTAATAGGTATACTTTTAGTGCTCATTTAATTCCAGTCCAGTTTACTTGGTGTTGTAGACTGGTAGTCATTACTCTGTAGTCAAGATGGACACTCCAATTCGCCTAACATGAAAATTGGAAGAGGAACAAAAGACCTTTTTAGGTGATGTCCCTAATGAAAACCTCTTGTCATTTTGCAATGAGGTTGTTCTCGCTATGAATTTCATTATTCATGTGATGAAAATGGTTTCGGGATGCAAGTTTTTGGAGAATGAGAATAGGTATCGTGTCAAAACAAACATTACATCTTGTTTTCTAGTGTCTCTTCTTGACCTCGGAGAAGAAAGGTTTGCCATTTTGATGCTCTTGAGGAAGGCTTTTAAAGTAGAATACCTGGGCAATGACATTGAAATTGTTGCTTGTGCAAAATTAAGGGCGGGGGTCCCTTCGGTGGGTGAAATCCACAAGCTTCTGAAACTTGGCCAGAATGTGGCCCTGTAACCATTTTTGTTGGGCCTGACTGTTGGGCAATCGAAGCACCATAAGAAATGGACACAATTTGACTTGGATTTTCTTTGAAAATGGTACAATCCAGATAAAGTGGCACATGACAACTCGTGGCTACAAGAATTCACAACCTTAGTTGGGTCTCGTGCTTTCTACAATGACTAGTACAATAGTATTAGGGTTTTCCCCTATAGTTCTAGTTTCACTTCCTATTTTGTTTAATCAAATTATAATCAATGTACATGCATCTTCCTTGGATTGTAATTTTCAAGGAATATTAGTGAAATTTATGGAGTTCCATATAAAATTGTATTTTATTGTTATGCTTACTTATGCATTGTTTTGGCGATTTTGAATTTATCTATTAAATTGTTAAGAAATAAAATATAAAATTTAACATTGAATTAAAATTAACATATTGAGGTTTAACATTTAAAAATTAATTTAATTAATAAATCAATTACTTCAGTGTTTGGTTTCAGCACTAGTAGTACATAATAATAGAGTACGTGGAACATAATCGATAATAACTTTTACAATCAAATTTAATTCTCCATTGGATGGGCTTATTTTACAATCAAATTTAAAATATCATCGAAAAACTATTTTATTTTAAAAAATAGAAATATTCTAAAATATTTAAGAATTATGTTAGTAATATTATAAAGGTGATACTGCGATTACTATTGGATGAATAAAGATCAACGACTTCAATTGTTTTTCAGGCCAAATTTGACAACAGCCAACTAGCTTTTCCAAATGCCCCATAAAGAAGACACATGGCAAACATGATCATGTGTGAAATCACTATGCTTATAGTAGCATTGTTTGATCAACTTAGATCAATGACCAGAGATGATTTTTGAGAAAATCTAGGAAACGTTTAACTATTTTTATAAATGCAACCAAAAAACAAGACTTTATGCTATAAACACACAATTATTTATATTGTAATGACTTTTAAATTTTAATTAAAACTTAAAGTATGCTATATAAATTATAATTATTTAACTTAATTGTATTAGGTCCTTAATTATTTTTTAATCATCATGCATAAAATAAGATAATTGTTTTGTTAATGTAAATGGTTTAGGTTGAAATTCAATGCACAAATACATAATTCCTATTTCTATTTAATTTGTTATGAAAAAAGGAAAGGAAAGGGGGTTTTATAGTCCACGACACTATGTCATAGTTTATGGGTTTACGTATGGTGATAGTGATATGGGACTACCTCGTATTCTTTTTCGAGAGATGCTTGGTGCTACAAATGAAGCGTACATACCCTACCCCCCAGTGGGATTTGAACTTGTGACCTCTCTTTCAAGAGTACAAGTTCTCCACCATTAGGCCAACTCAGCTTGTACATATTCTTATTATTATTCAACCACACAATAATTTAAAAAAACATAACACAAATAAGTTAAACTGTTTCTTAAAATAAAACATAAAATATATTTATTCAATTTAGTTTTAATTAGTGATTTTTATCTTTAACAAACTTGTTAATACAATTTTGTTATTATTATAATATGACATTAATTAATATTATAATTATAATTTAATATGATGATGCAAGTGTTAATATAATAAAGGGGATGCCCCCACTATGGTTGGATGAGCAACAATCCATGACTCATGGATTATTTCAAGCCGATATGGGAAATGCTCAACTCATTTCCCAAATCACCTTGGAGATAAGACTCGTGACAAACATGTAATACTAGTGACTATTCACTATTCATTTTGACATGGACAGTGGACCTGTAGTAAATATCATAGTAACACATGTGACAGGGCATCAAGCCAACCACCGTTCAATCAACTTAGATCAACAACTCCAAATAAATTTTGAGCTAATTTCGGCAACAATCGACTTGTATTCCCATATTCCCCAAAAAGAGGACATGTGTCACACTTGATGTTGATGGATACAATCATTCAATTGTATGTTGTCTTTGATGTTACACAAATGTCAAGTATATACTAAGCAATCATTGTATGTTGGTTCACTTCTGAGTCAAAGGAAGTTGCAATGTATGATGAGCATTTTAGTATTAACGAAGTTTACAGCCAGTGTTAACTGAGCTCACTCAATTACCAAAGGGAGTTTGCAGGAAGTCAATGTCTATCAAGCTCAATTGGTTACCAAAGAAAAGGAATGAGTGTTAACCGAGCTCACTCAGTTACCAAAGGAAGTCTGAAGGAAATTCATTTCTAAGTTAATGTTGACCGAGTTGGATCAACTATCAAATGATTTTCCTACATTAGTTTATTTGATCTATTAATTTTGTTTGTTAGTTCTAGCTGACTCGTGGGATGAATTTCATTTGTTTGAAATTGTATTCAAGCTGACTTGACAAGGTAAAATATATAAGTATAAGATCAAGTTGAGAATGGAATTAGTAAAGAAGCATTGGATTGAAAAGATAGATCAAGGAAGCGAATTGGAAGGATATCAGAGTATCTAAGTTGACCAAGCTGCAAAGAACATTCTAATCAAGGAGGATCAAGTATTCAAGCCATAAAAAAGATTTGAAATTAACAAATATAGTTGCATCAACTATCAGGTCATATCATTCTTACTCTCTAATAATTACAATAGTGAATCAAATCTCCTAATAGAGTTAGCATAATAGTTATTTTCCAAATCCTCTAACAAGGTGGCATTTCTAGATTGAAGTATCTAAAGACCTCTAAAAAGGCCACTCCTAACAAGGTGAACTAAATACTCTAACAGGGTCACACCTAACAATGTGTTTTGTAACATTTAACAAGGTTGGCTCCTTACAGGGCTCACTTCAGAAGAGTGAAAAGCAATAACTAGTTGCAATTGGTGGTTTTTCCCAAATTGTATTTCCAAGTTAAATCTTGGTGTCTCTTGTGTTCATGTCGTTTGCTTTATGATTCTGTAACTAAGTTAATTAAGGTTAATTGCACTAAACATTTTTTAAAGCATTTATTTTAGTGTTTGTCGAGTGACAATAATTCATAGTGTTAACCAAGTGTTCCTATTTGCAAAAATTGTAACACAATCTGCCCAAAAAATACAACAAACATTTCTAATGGATTGTGGAAAACTAATATCTGCAAGTGTTCCTGTGTTAACTGAGTTACAATAGTATTTCAGTTTAAATAGAGTTTGGTTTGAATTATATTGACATCTTAAGGGATCTTAGATTTATTTTTTTGGTTGTTGATTCACCCCTCCCCTCTTATTTACTCCTCTTATATTTCCAACAATTGGTATTAGAACTTTTGGTGCTTACAAAGAAGGTTTCAAGGACCTAAGCTAAAGACCAAGATGTCTTATAGAAGGGAGATTCCTAAGCTGAACAGAGATAACTTCAAAGTATGGCATTAACTTATGAAGCTCCATTTGGCAACCATTCGAGACTCAGGCCTAAAATATCTGAACACCAAGTATGTGGCACCTCTTGGAACTATGACTATGGAAGAAATTATACAAAAGAGGAACCATAACATTATGATCATTGACATTGCTTCCACTCTCAATTATGTTGAATTTGATGAATTCAAATATTGTGCTACTTCTTATGAGATGTGGATCAATCACTAATACATTTGTCATCGATTTGCGATGGCTAAGTGTCGCAATTACGACTGCAATGTGTCGTCACTCTGACAGTAATAGACGTCATTATTTTTTAGTCGCAAATTATGATGTCTATCCTCTGTTGTCGCAATTATGACACCTATCTGTCGCTATAAAACCACTTTATTATGGCACGAACCCTGGCACGAACCCCGTCGCAATGCTTGCGACATATGTCACAATTGTGACGTTCTCCACAAGCATTGCGACGGGGTAGCAGTGGCATCTGGCGACGGGGTCACTGTGGCAGCGACCCCGACGTCCGTCACAATTCTTTCCCTAGACATCGCAATTGTGACATTAATGCAAAATTGTGGCGGGGGTGCGACGACATCTGGTGATAGCGTCGCTGTGGTGGCGATACCGTCCGTCGCAATGCTTGTCGTCGACGACCATTGCAAGCATTGCGACGGCAGATTTGTGGTAGCAACGCAAAGTTCATCATAAAGGTTGGGGGAATGTTGCAATTGCAATGTCCACAATAGGAATTGCAATGGGGCCGCTGTGGCGGCGATGCCAACTGCTGTTGCCGCCACAGCGACCCCGCCGCAAGCATATTCAGCCTGTTGCTTCAACCACAAACATATTTGCAAGTTTGATAAGTAGAACTATATCTCCATTTCTCACATTTATTTGATGAATTTCAGAAGTATAAGGAAATATTGGTTGTAGGGATCTAATATTGAATCATTGAAAAAGTTTGAAGTAATGCATCTTTTCATGATATTTTGACTTCATTATCAACTTTCTGTAGTGTTTGCCATGTTTTCTGAATGGTTGCCAGCAATGTGATTTTCCCTCTGTTTTATAGGTTTTGTCCCAACATCATAATATTGTCTAGCTTTACTTAAACCAAGTCTGCCAAGAACTTCTCTTTGTTTCTTTAGCTTAGTACCATTTCCACTAGAAAGTTGTCTGTTTACAAGAGGCATCGGAGTATCACAAAATTTAGCAATGTTACACCCATTCTGAACCACACCAACTGTAATTTCAGATGTCTTGGTTTGCTGCACAGAAAAACAACGATTTATTTTGTTTGACAGACCCTTTCCATGAGATTGTTGTGGATACTTAGAAGCAACTAAACATGCAAAACTTTTCACAGCTGGATACTCTTTTCCAGAAGGCATTTTTGCAGAGCGTTTCTGTTAAGAAAAATGTCAACCTTCTTAAGTTGTAACTTCGTGCATTTCTTCCTTTCATTGGATCATTTCTTCCTCAAAATATGCATTGCTCTTAGAAGAAAATGCCCCCTGAAAGAAAATGCTTGTAAAAACTGAGGACATGAAAGATGCTTCATAAGCTTCAATCTGTTTCTACTAATGAGGTAGTGGTTGTTTGCATGGTGTTTTTGGTACTTTTGGCTGGAAATACATTTAGTTTCTTGACTATATTTTTGCAACCTATGTGGATACATAGCTTTTACTCATGACCCATTCATTTCCCTTCCCTTACAGAGCAAAGTACCATTTTTGCCTCCCTACCAAAAGGAACATATAAAGATTTATTAGGACTAAAAGCAATTTTCTCAAAAAAAAAAATATACACTGTAGCATTAATACAAAAAACAAGCTCCTGAAATAAGGAACCATCTTCCAGGGATAGGAGCTTAGCAGCCTCACTCTCATTATCTATAGAATTGTGGACCACACTACCATTCTCTAGATGCTCATCAGCTACAAGTTTACCATTTGAATATTTTTTGGAAGTTTAGTAGCATGATGCCGAGTAATAATACCTGTCAAACCATTTGTAGAATGTTTGACATTCTCATGATCTGTTACCATTAATTTTTTAATAAGCTTAAGAATTTCTACCAATATAGTTCTCATTATCATTGCTCACATCACAGTTCTGAGAATGTCTAACAACCATATCATTAAAATTACCCACAGAATTAGTTCCCTTTATTTCAGATTCTGGCTTCTTAACATTATTACTAGACCCATTCGATTTGCATCCATTACTTATGGTATGACTTGACTAGAAGACATTATGTTTTTGAATAACATTGGTTCTTGGAGGCACCATTTGTAATGTAGCATCATGATCTGCTGATGATATGGATTTACTGCATGACTGGCCAGAACTTATGTTCTTTTCTAGACTTTCTGAAATGAAATTGACATTTGACAAATTTTCTACCTGTTGGGGTATCTTGTTTACACCTGCAACACTAAAAGAGATTACTGTCGTTTGGAAAGAATGCATGTTTTTTGTCACCTGGGGGCATATGAATCTTGTAAGTGGTTTTCCTTTGGATGTCCAATGTTCAATACACCCTCTTCTTTAGTTTAGAGCCATTATATTGAGATTTAGACCCACTTGCTGTTTGAATGCTAGTTTTCTTATCTCGTATATAGAATAGCATGTAAGCTTTCTGGGAAAGCACACTTTTCTCACTGACTGAATAGACCTAGAGTACAAAATTTCATAAGAATAACTTCAATCAGTCTAAGCAACTTCAGTATAATTAGTGTTACCATATAAAGAAAAGGTTCTACATAAAATTGTAGTTCTTTTGTGTATTCTGTTATACACAAATTATAATGAGCTTGCTCCACAAAATTAAACATGTCTTTAGAACTGTAGCAAATGTATACCTGATTATCATCTAAATCATGTCAGATGCCTATGGATAAACGAATAAAGTGGAAATGCATCTTCACATCCATTTGGTGAATGCACCATCCAAATTTAGTAAATGTTAAAGGATCAAGCATTTCTGAGGTTATATAACTTCAATTATTTGAACTAAGTGAGGATATTATTTTAATAGAAGCAATCTTGTTTTCTCTCAAAAAAACATATGGATATGGACAATAGGTCACTGCCTTAAGGGCCAAGGATGAGACAAACACTACAATCCAAGAATTCTTCACCTAAATCATAGTCTGATCAGGAAAATCTTAGTCTATAGTGATAAGGGCTAATAATATTCACCCAGGGGACCTTTTGTCTCATTTCCATTGTAAAACAATTGCAACTTGAGAAAGTTCAAAAATGAAGGTTTGACTCAATTTGTACAAAACCACTATACCCCAAAAAAATAAATACTGAAAAGCCTCATACAGAAATATCTTAGATTATTTCTAGGGTAAAGTGGCAAGGAATGATATTGTTATCATAGGTCTTTTTAGGTTTTAATGCACAACTACAACAATTTTGGTCATATATGTGCTATTTAAGATTTTAACAAGACTTTATGCTAAAGCTTATAAATGATGGCTCTTTCTATGAAGATTTTAGTCACATATTGGCTTTACAAATCTTGTGTTGGCCCTGTAAGTGCCCCAGAAGCAGCTTTTCTGACTCAAAATAACATCAAAAAAATGCCTCAGCAAACTATATGACTACACACAAGCGAATGTAATGAGAAATTTGTTCTTATGAACCACTACTTGTGAAACATGGGTCAAGAGTTGAATCCTATTAACAATATCACAATATAAGGTCAATTTTTCCAAACAAATCTTGAAAATATTTTTGATGTTCAATATGGTTCAATGAAGTTCAAACATGGGTCATGAGATATGAACTTTAGTTAACCACTAACCACTGCTCATTGAAATATGGATCACTGTAAGTTGAATCCAAATAAACAAGCACAAATTGATACAGTACAGAGCACCAAATATTTGAGTGATCTATAAAAATCACAAGATTGTAAGAATTCAGATATCTTAATTAAATGCAGAGATAGCATAATTTGACACACTGCAGAAAAAAAATGCTTGAAACTGAATTCAATTTGAGAATAAGAACAAGTAAACATGAGAAGGTAACCATTAAAAGTGAGGTTCTAAAGACACATCATGGAAATTGGCACTTCTTATTGAAAACTCAGCAAACATGTAATTTATGTCATTCACAAAAGAAGTCATATAGTCTATTAGTTACAATTTCAATACAAAATTACAAATCATACCAAGGATGTTTTCCACGTCCTCCACAAAGCCCATGTTAAGCATTTCATTAACCTCATCAAGGACACAAAATTTCAATGATTTCAAGTTTAGATTGCCTCTCTCAATATGATCTTGTGTAAAGAAATCGAAACATTTTTTTTACCAATGAACTGTTGCATATCAGGAAAGTAGTTAATAAAAGCTACTCACTTACCTTGATATGAACCGGTGTTCCAAAAACAACATCTACACCTCTGCATAGTGCATTCTCCTGTGGACCATACGGAGCACCTCCATACACACAACATGTATTAATGCCAACAGATCCACCATAAAACTCAAAATCCGCATGAACCTGCATATCAAAAGTCATCATACAAAGTTCCCAGATTTTTTGATGTAGAGAAATTGCCAAAGAAAGAACATATTTTCAAAATACTAACATAATTAGATAGTTTACAGGTCAATGTTGACATAATACCTATTTTGCAAGCTCTCAAGTTGGAACCAAAACAATCACACTAGGTAGCTTTCCATATGACTTAAATACGAAACACATCCGATAATTGATAACTTAATACTCTTAACCGTATTCCAAAAAATAGTGTTCTAAAACAATTTAGGGTGCACCTCTAAGAGCAGGACCTAGATTCATATCTCTATTACTGAATTTAGGAGACCAATTAACAGTATTTGAAAACTTGATTAGCTATAAAAAGTTCTTGTTTGCTGGAGACACTTGAAAGATTTTCACCATTCTCCCCATAACCTCCAATTGTGTAAACAAGACCATCCAACACTACATAAGAAAATTCATAGTGTGCCACATTCATTTATGTTAGTTTGCTCTGTCCAGCACATAGTCTAGTACCAAGGGCTTATCAATCTAGCATTTCCTTATGACAGAATGGAGTTAAAGCCTAAAGATATCTGAAATCCAATCATCTCACAACCTTAAAACTATCTCATCTAATCAAATTTAATGCCATAAAACATAACTATTTATCTAATTTTAGTTACATTCAATTCACCATAATACCCTGCAATAAATAAATTCCACACATAGGCTGATATGCAGTGAAAAAAGAGAAGTCGAGGGGGATAGAGAACTCTAATATTCAAGTCATTTACCACCCAATTAATTCGGATTATCTCCTGCTTCAGATGATCATCACCTAATTCCTTCAGTCTGGGCCTCTCCTAATAAGGCTTTTGTCACCTCATAAAGATAAATTGGATCAAGCTATCAATTCGATTGTTGCTTCTTATATGTGAAACCTAGCTTTTCACTCAATTAGCCTACAAATGAGGAAAACAGTATGCACCAAGACAATTATATTACAAAAATAAGGAGGAAGAAATTTGGCTAGAAGTCACTCTCTCCTCCTGAAACTCGTCCAAGAATTGAACAAATGCCTCAAGTGTCAGATAGCCAACCTATTGGGGGAAACTAAAGCTTTTAGGGTGAAACCAATCATGTTTGTTGAAAAACATTTTAACACTTCACAAATAGTAAGGACACAATTTCCACTCAATATAAATATCATAGAAAATACTATCATATGCTTACTAGGTTTTATGAGCAATAGAAAATCCTCATTTCTACTAAGCATGCCTGAGTGACTGGTGTAGGAGAACCTCTATGAGGGCCCTCCCCTTCTTTGTTTGGTGTGTGTTTTGAATGTCAATACCAATAACAGTCCTCCTTGTGATGATTGACTCAAGTTTTGGTTTTGACTAGGCTAGGTGATAGTCCTAGAGGTCTGCTAAACTTTATGAATGTGTTTTGCCCTTTAACTCAAGCAAAATGTCTATTTGAGGATTTTGGGCTTATTTTTAAAAATGAGAATAGGAGTTAGTGGTTAGTGGGTTTGTAATGCAAATAAGAACTTTATAGGACCTAGAAATAATACATTAGGATGAATGATCAAATATTACTAAAGCAACTTAATGTTGATCAAAAAGCTGCTAGCAATTTTTGCCTTGGAATGGAAAAATGGCCAAAGAGGCTTGTCACACCCTAAGACCCTAATACTCACTCCTAAACCATCCTATTTAATTCTTTGAAAACCCTAATGTATGGGCAATTTTTTTTTTCCAGAGGTTTGGAAGTTGTGTTGTAGCAGACTGGTTTTTCTGAGAAGTGCAGCAGTCACTGTTATGACTATGATTTTGTGATTTTGTGAATATAAAAGTGTTTTGTGGAAAATTTGAAGGTTTTCTTTGTTTTTTAGTGTTTATGTTTTGTATGTGGAAGTTATTTTAGTTTTCTTTTACTTTTGGTGTGTTATATTTTGTATATACAACTCTATGTATTAGTATTCTGCCAATTTTGGAGAGTTTCGTGGAAAATGGGGCTGTAACTTTCTTATTCACCGTGGTTTTTCCATGGGAACATGGATATTGAAGGTACAGACCCCAATGTATATTGTTACTAGTGCAAGGCCCTTGAAGAGACAGGCAAATAGTTGCTTAACAAAGCCCTAGGCAAGTGTGACTATACCTGGCTAGGTTGCAGCAGTAGCAAAAAATGTGCTACAACAGGTGACTGGTAAAAAGTCATGACCTGCCCTTTTGAGGGAGTAAAAAGGGATATGAGAACATCCCAAATAATGAAGAAGGAGGCTTGCTAAGAGGTGGAAGACTAAGAAAAAGCCCAGGAGTTTAGAGAGTTAACAAAACCCTCAAAACCCTCACTTTTGGCCAAGTACATTGTACAGCCTTTTGGGTGCCTGAGACCCCAAAAATCTTTTAGAGGGGATCAATCTAAGAAAGTTTTATTTTTTTTAGAGGTATTGAATCTTTGAGTAAAAGGTAAAACTCCCTACAAATCCAATGGAGGGCTAATTAGGCCTATTCTAATAGCCTAGTTTCTAAAGAAACTATCAAAATGGGTGAATGGGATGAGCAAGAGTAAAAAATGTTTCAAAAACATCTTCAGTTCTATTAGATCTCCCTCTTGAAGTGTGTAATAGGATAGGGAGTAGAAAGACCATTTTAACCTATATGAGGTCTTAGTTGTTAGAATGCAAAGAAAGAAGGTTAATGAAGGAGAGTGTGAAACTTGGTGGGAAGGTTAGGCAGGTCAAGGGAAGTCCTTAGTAGGATAAGGAAGCCTATTACATGTTGTTTTACTTTTTATTACTATGCTCAAGAAGAAAGGAGATTTTAATGTCTTCTATAATCGTAATTCATATGGTTAAAAGACTCATATTTGTCTTCCCTCCACTCTTCCTCCCACACATCATTTATTCAATACAATAGAAGTATTTTAAACAACACAAAAAACTAACACATAGTAACCTACTCTAAACAATTATTTCATACTAATTTAACATTTTATACACCTTAGAAGTTTGGAAATATTTATATTATCTATTATTACATATTGAGATGTTATAATCGATTTATATATAGAATAAATGTTTAGGCTGTATCAAAACCTTCAAGGGATGGATAAGCAAGACAACACATACTTCATCATGCCCCCAGATATAGTGCCTCTCACATGATCTTTCTATCTCTTGAGTCAATTCTTTCTGATGTGCTTGAGCATACATAGAACAAACCTGCATCCTTTATAAGTTTAGGCCAATCTTGTGAAGCAACAACCTGAAAGTTCAAGAATCACGAGAAAAATTAAACATGGAAAAAAATCCAATGCTATCATCATTATAATCTACTAGAAATAGAAAATTGTTCATGTCCAAACCTACCAATAAATGCCTAAATGCAACAGCTTTTCCTATAGAATAATTCATCTACTCTAATTTGAAAAACTTATAGAAATTATATTTCAGAAGTTTGTTAGGAAAAACACGTAGATATATATGACATTATTCTCATGCTCAAATTACACACCCAGTGATAGCATAACATATATTAATTCAATGAAACTAATTTTAAGAAGGGTTCAGTAATCTAGATGCCTATTTCACATGTGAGCAGTGGTACTCTGCAACAATCATGAGATAATGTAGTTCAGATTTTGGTGAGAATGTTGAAATGTGATAAATAAACTTAAAGTTTCATCTAGAGTTACTTGTTAGTGAATGTACATGTAAGTTCATAAGGATCATTGTGATGAAACTAAGTTACAATCATGATTCCAGGAACAACCTGTCAAATAATAAACAAGTCGGAATAGAATTTTATTAAATTTTAAAAGTTTAGAGATTAGAGATTGGATCTGTGAAATTTAGTTTTACATGTTTAGGGATTAGATCTGTGACTGGAGATGTCACTTTTATGCACCCACAAACTGAGGCAAATAATGGACATACGGGTTATAAATCCAAGATTCCAAACAAATATTGGCGATGGGACATAGAATGTCATGAACTAATTTGTGTCATATTTAAACTAATTATTCATTTGTAATAATTCAATACTGATACATTGAAGTTCAACAGTTTAAACTGGCCTTTCATAGCTTTTGTGTCCTATGAAAAAAAGTATTTTCAGTTCTACACTAAACTTATTTTCAAAGTAGCTTTTACAAAATTATAACTATTCTAGCCAACATTTGAAGGAAAGTCAGAGGTAGGTATGAAATAGATTGAGTCAATCTATTAAGCTAGACATAAGCCATTGTGTAGACTCTAAACTATCACATGGACTTGATTGATGCTCACTCAACAAGTTGAGGGAGGAAACCCTAAAATCTTTGCCACACAGAAGCAAAGCTAAGGGGTTGGTTGTGCAAGTCAATCTTAGGATATCCATTATTTTCTTCTAAAGTGAAGCTCTTGCCAGAAAATAGGGTTACAAGCATAGTAGCCTATTTGAATGTATTATATCTGACATGTGTGGGTCTTAATTTGGTGCTCCTAGTTACATTCTCCACTGTAAAAGATGCTCGTGTCCTTCCACTTGAAAGGGGCCTTAGCAAGACACAGTGTTATAGGTCTAAACATAGGACAAAATAGAGAAATATTTAGTATCTTATTGAGCTTCACTTTTTTTCGAGAATAGTTTAATATTCTCTACTAAATAAGGCCAACCACGTGAAGGTGGAAGCTCATTTGGCCCCACCCCCCTCCCCCTAACATCACTATACATTCCCCATTAACATCTAACATTCATTCATTCTTTCAACCATTAATAAAATGTAACATTCAATCAATATCACATGATAAAAAACAAACATGTCACATGATAACATTCATTAACACATTATATTCGTTAACATGCAACATTCATCAATATTCTGCATTAACACATAATTCATGAACATTCATTAGCACATAATTAAATTCATTGAGACATAAAATTCAATCATTATCAATTAAGGTATGTAGATGAAAATCATTTCTTTTTTTTCTTTCTATTTCTTTTTTCTATGTAAGCTCTAAGAGGAGCATTAGTGTCATCATCAATTCCCTCCTCATCAGTTGTTCTCTTCTCTGTTCTTGATGATCTCAAATTCCTATGCTGTTGCAAAGGGGGGTTCTCTGCAATAACAAATAAAAGAGTTAAATTAAAAATAATTTAATATAATTGTTACAAGTATTTAATTATTTTAAATAACATAACTGTGGCGCTCTTTACCTAATCTGACCACATCATTTTGTCTGAATCAATGTCAATAGGGTCATGAACATCGACCCCTCGATCCTCTATAGCTGCTATACAAAATGTTACGTTAATCCAAACACCAATTGCAATTACATATAAAAAATTTAATAGCAAATGTATACCTCCATCACTGTGATGCACATCATGTGAACCTTCAGCATCCACAGATTGTGTAGAAGGATTGTCAGGCTGCATTCCAACATCCTACACATTATTATCATTGCTTGCTTAAAACAGATATACTCACTTTATATTGGAACTTAACATCAAATAGACTAATTGGTAAAGTATTCAATTTGAAATAAATTTCATTTAGCTTATTTACCTGTGGCTCAGATGCATCATTATTAGAACCTTCCACATTGATTTCAGCTCGTAGCCATTCAGCCATGGCTCTATAGCCTTGTTGGAAGCCAATTCTCTTATCCTCTTTTGTGAGGCATCTCTTGAACTCTAAGCCCTGCATTTTTGCGTGGTATGGTGAATCTTACTTGCATTGTTTCATCAACCAATGGAGGGTAGTTAAAATATCAAAAGGAAATGGTAAATAGTTAGCAGGGTTTCCAACCCTTGTTACACCTTATTTTGGTCATGTTGGAGTTGTTCTAAACTGTCTTTGGTCTTTGGGAGTCCTAGAGGATCCAATTTCACTCTTGGTTGGGTGTGTAGAATAAAGGTCAAGTGCTGCAATCTGCCCTGTCACTGATAACAACAAGTTTACCTTAGACCTGATTTATTTTGGGTTGTGTTGATGTTTGTTTTGGTTTCCATTTATGCCAGAGGGTTGGAGTTGTCCAAAACACTTGGTGTCAAGGTTGGGTGTATGAGGCCTTGAGTGGTACAAGGGAGAAGTAACTAGTATGTGGCCTTATGTGATGAGTTGGGTCCATGAATTAAAGGAGCAGACGTTGTAATAGCAGATTAGTTCCTTGTTTGAAGGTGACCAAGCCTTGAATGTTCTTGTAGAGAAGAGAGGATTGGGGTGATAACTTGAATTGCTTAGTTGTTCCAAGGTGCTAGGAGTTTGTTGGTGCTTGGTGCAGGAGCACCTAGGCTAACCTCTACTAGTTAGTCAATTTTGGCTTGTACTTGACTCTAGCCAAGTCAAGAAGTTAGTGTAATTTGGTTGAGGACCTTAGAAGGTCTTGTTTTATGTTGGCTAGGTGAATTAGTCACTAAGACTAAGGTCACACAAATAGCCTTTGTTAGTTGTTATTTAAATTCTTAATGTTAGGAGTTAGGGAGATTGAGTCATTAATATGTCTTAGGCCTAAGAATGGTTAATGGTTATTAAATAAATATGATGATCATGAATGATCTTGGATCCTCAAAATATGTGAGGATTAGAAGCCTATAAAATAGGATTAAGGCATCTATCAAAGTTGCCAAGTGTTGTAAGAATGTTGTCATAACAACATTTTGTACTTATTGCAAATATTCCATGCAACATGGATAGCCTTGGATTCCTTTGATTGTGGGAGGTTATTTTCGACCAAATAGGCCCTAGAATGGTGGAGAAGACACCTAATGGAATTATTTCTTGAATCTCCAAGCATTGGTTGCATATTGTAAAAAGTTTGAGTTCATGAAGTGGTTGGAAAACTCTATTTTTGAAGTGATATTTCAATTTTTGAAGGAACATTCATACTTGAAGGCTAAAACGTGTTGATACAGTGGTTGAGATGTGTTATATAGTCATTTTGAAGACTTTTTCATGTTATGTGTTAAGGGTTTGGATGAAATCTTGAATATGATAAACCTAAGAGCCAAGAACCTTCCCAAATCAGTAAAATAGGATGGAATATGAATGAATTCAATGTGAAGAAGGTCCCCACAATGAAGTTTGAAATTTTTGATGTTTTAGTGGATTTGGTACTTAGATCCATCTAAGTGAAAGTGAGAAAGAGAACCAATATTAAGGTGTGGATCATCCAAGGTGGAGTTTTCAAGGTGTGACTCTTGTAGTAAAGAGTGAATAGGATTTAGTTAATGATCTAATCCTATTAGGAGATCCTATAGAAGCATAGGATACTAGGAGATAAGAGAAATCTCTTGGTGGAAGTGGAAAACTAAGCCTAGGAGTTTTATCTTACACCAGTGCTTCCAAAGCATGTTACTCTGCATCATATATTGGTGTGGAGGAACACTGAGATCCAAGTTGAGGATTAGGAGCATAGACAAGCTAGTCTATCCTAGCATTTCCCATCACATTATATAAAAAAATTGATACAATTTTTCATTTACTAATACTTACAACTCTTGCTTGAAGTTTCGAAAAACCACCAGAGCCAAACTTGTGTGTCCCGCGCTTTTCTAGTCTTGCCTTTGTTGCCTTTGATGTGTCAGGCAATCTATGAAAAGTTTGAAATATGTTAGATAGTATAAATATAGAGGTTAATTAGTACATAATTAGATTCTCAACAGTATCACATACCTTGCTATACTCTCCACTAGTGTAATATTATTTTTCTTGTCAGCTTTATACTTTCCATCCAAAATCAGAGCTTGTCACTCAGCCTCAGGAACATAGGGCGGACGCTCGTACCTGGGGTTATCTCGTAAATTTTTTCTGTACTGGTCCCTAATATACTTCAAACATAAACAAGCTTTTTCAAGGATCTTGTTTCTCTCGAATGCACGAGGTCCAAAGATTTGGGTCATGCTCTCTATAAGATCATTCTTCAACGGTTTGTGTTGGTTATTTCACCTTTTAAGTAAAAAAAACATGTTAGACTCATAAATGAAGTGAAGCTACCTTTAATATAGTTCAAGAAATGGATGAAAAGGAAAACTATTATAGCAATGATATGAAATCAAAATAGTGGTTTGGGGTTTTAGTTAGGATATGATGTTCCACTAGGTACGCAGGGTGGGCCCGAATATTCGCAAACACTCATCACCAAGTTTTCTCCAAAAAACATCATTCCCTAGAAAATAATCATGGGATCATTAGTCAATGAAGAGTGATCAAAACCTAAATTACTATTATATCACTATAGAATAATAATAACTTTAAAGTACCTAGAACTTTGGCTACTTTTAATGGAATGCCTTCATCGTCGCTGACGATCAATATGACATCCTTCACCGTTCCCATACTAGGAACATAGGAACATCCAGGAAATGATGCTGCAGCTCCTATTGCAAAAAATTTCATAAGTTTCATAAGTCTTTGTCATGAAATATAAAAGAACAAATGATAATTGATGTTAAAAAGTTGTAAAAAAAAATTGTTCATTGCTGTCATAAGAGAGAAAAAGAGGGATTTGTGTACCAGCAGATGGTGCAACAGTTGATGCCTGTAAGCTGCATATTGCTGACTCAATAGTCAGAAAGAGATTTGTGGTTGTCCTGGATGGAGGCGACATCATCATAGGATTCAATTGATGTGAAGCTAAAGAATAAAATTGTTAGAGCATGCATAAATATAGAACGCGTGGACTAGCATGGACAAGATTGTTAGAGCATTAAAAAAAAGGATTGTTCGAGCATGTATTTTCAATGATTATGATCATTCCTATATATATTTAGTGGAAAATAGATGTGGGGAATGGAACATGCGATCTAACTGAACCACCTGCAGCACCCTCATCATGGGAACGAGGCTCGAAATCATGCAAAAAACTCTGTAAAGACAACGCATCCATATTTTAATTAATGCCATAAAAGAGCATAACATAAAAACCATTATTGAACTCTTGTTATAATTAAAAATTTCATTAATACTTACTTTTAAGGTTTCAGAGGTGTGCATCAATTCAAATCCCCTTTCTCTTATTTTTTGAGTAGTAGGCTTTATGGTTGCCAAACGTAAAATTTCTCTGCCAATTTTCTTTAGCAACTTTTTAGACGAACCAATCGGGTCATCGGTGTCTGCTAAATCAATATAAAAAGGGTCCTCCTCAGGGGGGGGGCTACTGATCAGGGACTGCAGGTTCCTTTCCCTCCCTCCAACCACTAGCCCTTTGTGACAAGAATAGTATTAGCATTATCAAAATTACTCCAAAACAATGAAGAAAACAACATTAAAAAAATAACATTTTGCTTCTATCTAGTTTGCACAGTTACAATGAGTTTTACCTACTCCTGTGTAGATGAGCCGGGAACATCGCCAACATCCTCTCCGGGCGGTTGCTCCATATTGTGCCCCTGTGTCAAAGATCAAGTATAAAAATGTTAGCCAAAAATTTATTGACTAAATGGTACGTTGGAGTCATTGATTAGAATTTGGTTTAATAGTATGTACCACCCCCATGATAGTAGCCTCATTTGTATCTATGCGGTTCAAATTGTAATCAATAAGAAGCTCTTCCCCTACATGTATTGATTTTATCGCACAGATGAATACATGATTTCCCTTGCACACCTCAAATATGCAATTGGGTTGCTTTATAGTTGACCCAAGTCGTGTACTATTTATAAAGCTTGCAATATTCCCTGTTGCTTTTGGCCTTCCATCAATGTATATAGCCACACTTTTACTTTGATTATTGTCTTGCTGTTGTATATAATATGTTGAGAGGGCATACCTACACATACTTTTTTTTATTGAACAATATGCATCCAACTTTTGTAATTGTAACATGGTCCAACATACTCCATAAATTCAAAAACTTTGTTGTAAGACACCTTTATGCCGTCCATAGAAAATAGGCCCAAACCATGTAGTGATGATGGTGCTATGTGATATATCCTCTCGTTAACACAAAAATCAATGTTTATTGGAGGAAGTTTCTTGGGTACCCAATGTTTCTATAGATGTTGGTACCTCAAGGGCACCTCGATGTCGCCTTCCATCTCATCATCATAAGAACATGACCCCCCTTGAGCAAGGAAAAATTTTGTGTGTTTATTGAATTTCCTTCTATTCCTTTGACCTCTAGTTAATCTCCCTGTTCTAGATAAATTGCATGTCTCACTTTCCTCTTCTATTCCTATATTTCCCTCACTCGAGGAAGACACTTCTGACAAATACCTATTCACTAGTACCTGCAAATGGGAGAGATCTTAGAAGACATCAATCTTACTATTGATAAGTGTATTAAATAGACTTTCTATAAGGAGTATTGACTTATACCTGTCGATCCATGAGACTGTGCGGGATGCTCCTGAAAGGGGTTCAGTTTCTTGCAAATGTAATTCAATTACCATGAGCATAATCACATCATAATCATAATCACATTCATCATTAGCATCACATAAAAATTAAAAACATTAAAAGGTACACAATATAACACTTAAATCAGGCTCACGTTATAAGCCTACTAGGGAAGTAGGCCTAGTGAAGGGTTAAAACTGGGTTTTTGTATCAGCTAATGAGTTGAGGGCTTAGTCACCTTGGGGACATGCTATTTGAAGTTTTTTGATGTGTGTGGAGGTGGAGGAAACACCTGGTTAAGGTGAAGTCAAGTTTGGCGCATATTGAGGCATTGTGAGCATTTGATAGTTTGTTGATTAGATTGCTTGGATGAATCCATTGGATGGATTGAGGGACATTCATGGGATTATTCCAGAGATGTAGAACCTAAGGTGGCATAAGGATTTGGTGTGCACTTTGATAGGTTATGGAGTTGGCTAGGATCAAGGAGAGGGATCTTATTAAGATGCTTGGTTGGTGTTGTGAGAACACTATGGAAGTCCCTCTTGTTATGAATGATTGCAAGTCCACCTAGGGTCTCTGCGTCACCTACAGAGGCAGAATTATTAATCAAAAAATTGGGTAAGCACTTATATTATTTTTTCCCTATGAATTTAATTCTAGGTACAACTCCCTTTTATAGATATTTAATGAATTCCCTTTTCTAAACTAAACACTTACAAATGCTTTTGACTTGAAAGAAAATAAGGCTCAATACATTCACGCATCAATATGTGTTTTAAATAGTTTTATTTAATTAATTTAGATTAATAGTTAATTTAGATTAGCAGTATTCTATTTGTAGTTGAAACTTTTAGCTTTTAAATAGATAATGAATAAACTATGTAACCATATATATAAGACAAATATATTTCTATCAAGAAATGAATATTAAATAGATTTAGGATTGATGGCATACCTCTAAATTTCATCATCATCATCCTCATCGTCATCATCATCATCCTTGTCATCATCGTCATCGTCATCATCATCATCATCATCCTCGCCATCATCGTTGTCATCGTCATCATTGTTGTCGTTTTCATCATCATCATCAACATCAACATCATCTTCATCATCATCATCAATAACAGCATCATCGTCATCATCATCTTCTTCTTCTTCATGACAATTTGTGTTAGGAACATCATCCAATAACTGTCGATCGTGATCACCATCAACATCATCTTCTACTTCTTCAGTATCTTCTTCTTCCATCGCATTATACTTTATTGGCCTTCCTCTCAGTTCATGTCTAACAACAAATGACCAACTCAGTTTATGTGGAACCTCTGAGTAAAATACCTACTCACATTGGCTTGGAAGAACATAGGGCTCATCCCCAACTGGCTCAAACGACCTTGTATTAACCATTGTAAATCCATTATCATGTTCAATAACAGTTCTATCAGGATCATTTGGATTAAGTCGTAGCCTGTACCATTTGACAACAAAGAGTATTAATTTGAAGGAACTAAAGTCACACTCAAGTATATCATCCAAAATGCCATAGTATCGATTTTCAAACTCTCGAGGATGTAAGTCATTTCTAGATGAAATATTAGTCACTTGAAAGACTACAGTTATTCCTAAATCACAAGTTTTCTTCGTGTCATCCAACACTTTGACGTGAAATTTTTGACCATTACAGAACATAGCCTTATGGTGTTTAACCTGCAATAATATGTGAAACATGTCAAAATTATTGTATCATGAGTTGATAAACATACAAGTGATTAATAAATTTGTACGTACCTAGAAATCTCTTAAACCACGTGCTAAATCTATTTCCCTTTGCGTAACATTGGAATCTCCATTACAATGAGCTTCTTTAACCAATGAAGATACACCTTCCCATGTTAATGTCCGACCAGAATGTTGACATCGTTCAATCCATACTGTCATCCAATCAAGATTGTTTGTAATATACAAATGTAGTGCATCCCACTCTCGAGCACCTGTACGAAAAAAAAATAGACAACTTACAACCGATTTACTTTGAAGATTAAGAAATAATTTATTACAATAACATCTTATAATTTATTACTTCTCACTTTCCTCAATGTACCTTTCCCCATCAAGTACTCCCCTTCTAATTTTTTAAAAGGCTCGAGATCCCAAATGTGATCTACATGGATATTTGATGCAAACCTAGGAAGATATTCAGTAATGTACACCATAGTCTAGTATACCATATATCCCTCTACCATAGAACCCTCAAGATGTGCTCTTTGTCGAACCAAAGCCTTCAAAGATTTCAAGTGCCTCTCAACCATCCACATTGACCTACTATGTACAGGTCCACACAATTCAATCTCCTCGACTAGGTGTATGAGGTAGTGTTCCTATGCATTGAAAAAAGTTGGAGGTAGACACTTTTGCATTTGACACAGTAAATGAGGAATTCTTCTCTTCCAATAGTTTATATCTTCTTTATGGATTTCTTTAGATGACAACCACCTACATTAAGAGATTCAAGTCACAAAAAATATATAGATACGAGACTTTACAAAATAATATACAATAGATTACATAGCAAGAAAAATAAATCACGAATATAATTAATATATACAACAAATTGAACAGATATTACTGCTTACCTCATGTATTTTCCAAGATCGTATATCACTTGTTTGATGTTATTGTTGAAGGGCTCTGGGAGAGATTGAGGAAGCACGTACTGCAGTAATTATAAACCAATCATTTCATTGTTTTCTAACATAACATAATGAACAGTACACGTAGTTTATGAATATATTGTAAATATAGAAGAACATAACTTACCTTGATGAAAGTATGCCAATCATGCATTTTGAGCCCTGGCCCAAATTCACTTTTTTTTTTATATGAGATTGTTTATGTTCGCAAAAAATCTTGTGGGAAATCAAATTTTTCATATGACTTCTTTTATGGCATCACTTTGCTGCTCCATTAATAACCAAAGCAGGGCACTTATATTAATCTGATCTCTGCTGCTATTTGAGTGAATGAAATTCTTCAATGCATGACTGGATTCATGAATGTCATTACAAATTTTGACAATTTTTTCTTTGTCACGCCTTCCAGCCAATATTTTCCACAATGTCTCTATTATATTCTTTCCAATATGCATAGTATCAAACAAATGCACAATTTGTAAGTGCTCGTAGTAGGGCAACCTATTAAATTGTCTGGGATAGCTTTTTAGTCCCTTTGGAAGGTTGTCAGTATTGCCTTGACGACCTTCATGATCATCAATTACACAATTAGTAAACAAAAATCACAATAGAAATATATAAATTACAAACATAAACCATTAGGTGGAATGACATTACCTCGACGATTAATTCTATTATATTCCAACTTCCATAGGCAAGGTGTCATTCTTCGTGGCTTTGATGTAGTCTCTTCTTTCCCATTGAAAAGATGTTTTTTTGTACTTCGATACTTATGATTCCTATGGAGGAAGTGTCTACACTCATCAAACACCTGCTTTCCTAAACTTTTTGAATGACGAGATTTCATCTTTGGACCACAAATTGGACATGCAAATTTTCCCTTTGTTTGAAGACCTACAAGATAATGATATAATTGGATTATTAAATATGTTGATTTTTATAATTAGAATTATCGTGCGCCATACCACAAAAATGTGTTAGCCCTAGGGCATCATGTATTGTCCATGCAAGTATTGCATGGAATTGAAATTGTCTTTGTCCTATTGGTCTAGACACGTCATACATAGTGACACCGTTCCATAACTCCACCAACTCGTCGATAAGAGGCTCAATATATACATTCATATCCTTAACTTGATATTTACCTACTTGAATGAACAGTAACATTACATAATTATTATGACCATTTTACTGCAAGATTTGTAAGTACATGTAAATTAATAACTATCAAATGATAAGATATCTGGAAAAATCATTGCCAACATAATGTGCTCCCTCTTTATTGACATCCACGGAGGAATGTTATTGTTGATAGCAAAAACAGGCCACACCGAGTAAACAGATCTCATCTCTCCAAATGGATTGACACCATCTGCTGCCAATAAAAGCTTGAGATTAAGAGGTTCTTCTTTGAAGTGTTGCAACTTTTCCTCTATGTGCATAAATGTCGAACCATCTGCAGGGATTCGAATAATGTCATCTCAACTTCTATTGTGTGCATGATAATCCATAAATTGAGCCAAGCTACTACACCTGAATAATTGTTGCATCCATGGAATAATGGGGATGTAACAAAGAACCTTTTGAGGCACCTTTTTTGTTAGTTGATCTATTCGATATCTACTCGTATGACATATAGGGCATTGTGTTGCAAATTCATTTTCTTTATAATATATAATATGATCATTGGGACAAGCATGTATTGCTTCATACTCCATTCCAATATCTTTCATAACAGCAGTTAATTCTCAATATGAGCGAGGTAGAATATTTGATGATGGTAACAGAAACTCGCCTATCAATCTACAGCAAAAAATATAAGTTGTTAATATAAACAATATTAGTGGTACATTATTCACCCTTTGTTAACTATAAAGACATATATGACATACCTTAACATACGTGACATTGTTATGTTGGATAAACCATTCATAACCTTCAAGTTCAACAACAACAATACAGTAGAGAGAAGAGTTGTTTGGGAGTCTTTGTATAGGGGCTCGTATGCCTTCTGAAGTAGAGGTACATCGAGGCTATCATCATCATCATGATCAGATATGCTTGGACTAAATGTGTCATGGATCAATGTATTTATACCATCCTCTTCAATTGTGTTTTCTGGTGCATGATCATCATCTTCCATGGGATCATTATCTTCACCTTGGATATTTGCACCTCCATGTTCCTCCACTTCGAAAACCATATTCTTCGGATTGTTGTGGTTCATATCATGTACTTCCCTAGGAAGATCAACCTATATAAAATTGATTAACATAAATAAACCATGATCATCAACTCATCATCAAGTGATTTCATATGTATATAAATTGTTAAAATGATATAATGAACGACTTACCAGTGGATGATAGTCATGCCCCCCTTCAATGTGACCATTCTCCCTACAATGTCTCTTAATTATTTTGATTAGCAGTCTTCTACAGTTTGAGCCCTTACAAATATTGCAAGGACAATAACATTTTTCATCACCTTTTCTTTTCAAGTTAGACCACAATCTAGCGATTGTCTCCCTATTTTGTTCTTCGCTTATATTATCTGACATGATCATTTTTTGCAGGAAGCAAAAATCGAGCTATGAAAACTTTGGTCTACAACTTTCACAAACTAAGCAAAACTGTCAAAAGTACACAAATCTTCTTAGACCTAGCTAAAAACATTTAATATTTTAAAAATACTTTCTTTGACTTTATTCCTAAGATTATTTG
Source organism: Cupressus sempervirens (assembly GCA_028749045.1). Classification (NCBI taxonomy): domain Eukaryota; kingdom Viridiplantae; phylum Streptophyta; class Pinopsida; order Cupressales; family Cupressaceae; genus Cupressus; species Cupressus sempervirens. Next base: position 606,678,734 of record CM053787.1, read on the forward strand.
TAAAACTTTGACCAACCGCTTGAAGGTCTTATTTCAAGAGACCTTACAACATTAAGCCACTAAAAGCAATTTCAAAACATATAAGCTAAAAGTCTAGTTAAAATATACATTAGAATAAAAAATATACAATTTTCATACATGAGCGCACAACTATAACTCATGCAATGGCCTTCTTGCTTAGCTGTAGAAGCTCTCCATCAATCAAATTATACAAACTACAAGGCCTAACAGCAATTTCAAAACATATAAGCTACAATTCTAGTTAAAATATACATTAGATTAGATTCAACAATAGCAAGCAATGTTATTCAGAATTAGATTCAACAAACCTTAGCAGTGTAAATAGCCATCTCCTCTAAACTGGACTCCAGACACGAGGGGGCATTCACATACTCTTCCCCTAAAGGTATCCTGAAGAACAAAAGCCACTATTCTTGAGTTTGTGAATTGCACCTCGAGATGAATGAAGCTTAAAAGGAATGAAAATTGTTTTCATACATTTAAATTAGGATGTAATATTTATTCATAAGTATATACCTTGCAAGCACTTAAAATTTTTGTTATATGTGTTGCAGGAAAAGAAGAAGTTTCAAGATAAGTTTACATTGTTGTTATATGTGTTGCAGGAAAAGAAGAACTTTACATTGCTTTAACTTGCCATTGATGAGTATCATCTAAGACTCTTACACACTTTTATATGTATGTTCAGTGAGCACAGATCAAGAACAATGGTAAATGTTGAAAATAAAAAACAGATATGTCATCAAATGGAATCCATAACAGTGATGATGAGATAGTGAGATGGACTGTTATAGAAACTCGGAGATGATAGGACATGACAAGATGTACATTTACCATTGTCTAGAGGAGCATCATCATCAGAGGTTACCAAAGAGCTTTCAACAATGATATGAGTAGATTTAATGACATTAAAATAGCATGATCGCAATTAATTTCAGTGAAGAAGAAGATCAAAACTATGATAAATATTAGAGAGCGTGACTCATATGATGAGGGGCAGAAGGAGAGATAATTTCACCTTTTTGTTAGAGGTATTTAGAGTGTTTGCAAGGAGATTCACTATCCTTGGATACATTCATAGCTTTTATTTGAAGGATATTCACCATATAATGATCATCAATTTACTATCTTGTCTAAGTGGTCCAAGCACTAATGTCAAAGACCATTTTCTGTTAATAATGGTACAACACTTTCGGTGAAGATACAATATCTGCGATTGTATGAAACGATGCTCTTGGTTACACAAAGTAGACCTAGAAATGCAGTAAGAATATTATGATGGCCATCAGATAACAAAGAGCAGTGAGGTGGCCAAGGGTAGAAACAATGTGTGTGCCATATAAAAGCAGCAATAATATATGTATAAGAGAAAAAACAATGATCAAACAATGTAAGGAAATAGTGAGCAAATATGCATCCAAATAGTGCTACTACAATGAAAAAAACAATGACATCAGAGAGAAAGATAGTGGTGAATATACATGCAAAACAATGATTGATGTTATGAATAAATTATAAAAAATGAATGTGAATAACAGTGACATGGAAATAGTGAGTAAATAGGAATATCGATATTAGAGGATAGGAAGATTGGAAATAGTAGTCAGAGATTAGTAATACAATAAAATTGGGTACATTATCCAGTTTTTGAAGTTCTTCATTGGAGGGGTTTAGATAATTGGCCTATTAAGTTTTATGCTACTTGAGTTGTACTTCCTAAGAATCCTCCTTTTAAGTTCCAACCAATGTGGCTTCATTTATGGCTTCGTGGTTCTGAGATGGAGTCCTTCCATATGAGCATATGATAGAAGTAAGAAATTGCAATATGTTTAAATGGCATATCAACAAATGTTCATGTATTGGTAATATTTATGCTAGGAAGAGGTAGGCACAAGATTGTGTGTTGTCACTTACAAAAATTCAAGATCTTGTCTTTTCATAGGATTTGAGTAGAGAGGAGTCTCAAGTTGTTTGAGAACTTAAGTAAATAATGAGAACTATTTTTAGGAAGTAGAAGGTAAGGGTTGATTGGCTTTAGGAAGGAGATATGAATATAGTCTTTTTCTATAATTATGTGCAAACTTATAGTTAAAATAGGATTTATATATCTATGTGTTTTGGTAGATCTTTGTGAATAGTTTGGCATAGTGTAATAAAATTCCAAACCCACTGGCCTGTTCACTACCAGAACCAGGGTTTGTTGAATAAACATGCCATTTTCTTCAACTCCCACAGTGCTTCACAGCCTTTTGAGGGCATTCAATGTATAGTGTATTATATCTTTTTGCATTGAAAACAAAATTTTGCAAGCAAAAGCGCAACAATAACACTGTAAGTTTGGAGTTTTAGTTAAAATATCAAGTCTGCAGATTTCATGGAGCTCAAAGATTGATTAAATATGGATATGTAGGGTAGCCATTCTTCTAGCTGATTTCCTCGCAGGTCCAGAAAGGTGTCTCCCACTGGTTATACTAAATTAGAAACTTAATTGTAGCTCATCCTTTGGTACTCCAATTCATGACCTGTTGTAAATGGACAGTCTCTCAGACTTCTTGTCAATACTAGATCTAGTTGTTAGTCTCGTCATCTTGATTTCATTTCCAAGTTTATTTTCTTTCTTCATTGATTTAGAGCCTTGTTTATAAAACATCAAGTTGAGAAAGACATCCATAATTAGCCATAGATCCTTAGATCAAATTGCCTCTGCACTCTCTTGAGTGTCCTCAAGGTGGATCTTCAATTTGGATGGTCCTTGGATGTGTGCCTTGCGTTATTCTCATGAAGAAGGGATTGGGAAGGAAAGGAGGAACATTAATGCCAATGTCAAATAGGATATGTGTTGGCAATATACTGAGTTGGGGACACATGATTTCCCCCAATTTTAGTCTATCCTAGAAATATATTTAGATCACATCAATTCCTCCTTTGAGCACAGAGCTCTCTTTTTTTGTTAAGCCTTACAGATTTTCCATAACAAGTTTATTTGGGCAGACCATCATTGACTTTAAAATAAATGAACTAAGGATTCTCCTTGGGAAGTTGAGGCTATATTCTTAGCAGTTAAAAGTTGAGTCAGATATCAGTCACTAGTCCAAGATATCAGCATCACCCTTTATCATTGGTTAAAAATTGTTTAATTGGTGAGCAGCTACACTTAATGTGTGTTGTAGTAATGGCAAGTACCTGACATCAACTCCAACTAGCTTCACAGGTCTACCTGTGTCTATATCCCCAACAATGGTTAGAGGAGATAGTCACATTGGCCCTTCATAATCTATAGCTATTATTGTTTCTGTTTGGGTCAATGTATCTTTGTTTAACTAATTGCACCTCTGATTACTGTATATAGGTAAAGTCCAGATCGGTTTTATTAATTTCTAAAACTAGTTTTAGGCCATGAATGGCATTTTATTAACACTAGAATTTGTGCATTGTGATATGTTATCCCCATGTGGAGCATTGGGTATAATTGTTGTGGAATTTTCATTTCAAGTGCATTGGGATCTGAACTCTTGGTATAGAGGTCGATTGAGTGTGCATATGTGCATGATTGGACATTTGTCATTTTGAGGTTATATTCTTTGTGGTAATACACTTAAACTTTACATGTGCTATTATATGGCTATGTGAAGTCAAATGTACTTTGGATCACTTAGGGATTCATACTCTTGGCTGAGATGCCAACTAAGTATGCTTGTTGCACATTACCTTTGCTTGTAAAAGGGGATCTATGCGATGTTGTGGATATTGTGATTTGGTATATTAATATATTGGGATATTTCTTGGTAATGTGAGATCTTATTGAGATCCACCCTCTTGGCATGTTGGCCAATGGAGTCATGTTATTGTATTGTAGCCTTCCAACAGATTCTTCCTCAAAGTTTATATATACATTCATTATAAATGATGACCTTCTATTATCAATATGAAGCGATGCATAGATTCATATGATATTTCTGAAGAGCAATATTCTAATCATTAGCACTGATCAATAACAACTATGTCCCTGTGCGTATTCAGTCAGATGCCTAGGTATTTCTATTGTAGTAATTTAGGGGTTCTCATAATAATCTTCAAATTTATCCCAATATGTTTGATAGTCACTATTCCTTCTCCAATCATTGCGTAAAGGTATGTACAGCTACACACGACATGTATATATTTTAATCTCTAAAAACTAGAGTGTTTGAAGTCTTTTCTATCATACTCTCCAAGTGTAGTTATTTCCAATGATGATGTGGGAACTACTACCTTTTGCTCACCACTTCACGTCCATCTGCATATTTGAGCAATCGCTATGGATATGTTATACTTGTTTTGGTCTTGTCAATATTTGTCGTAGGTAGAGATTCATATTTCTGTGTATTTGTGGAAAAGTCCACTTGAATTTTTAGAATTGATTAAATTAAAGCCAAATGACAAATTGAACTCCCATATACGCTGACTGTAGTGTAAGAGATGCTGAGCATGTAATTTCATGTTGCCAATTTTTCCATACCAAAATGGAAGTTCACAATCTTCTTCCTTAAGCTTTTCTCTTTCCAATATCTGACTGTGTGTTAATAGTTCCTTTGGTGAATTTGATCTGTATGAAGAATTGCATAATATGTTGCCATACTATGCTGGTACATATGTTTCAATAGACCACCCCTTGAAAAACTTAACATGAATCCTCCATCATTAATTATGCTTAGTTGTAATATAGGAATTGCATCTCTTCTAGTCCTCATTTTGACATTGATGCTAACACTTGTGATTTGGCTCACACTTTTGATATTAATAGCAATATTTAATCATGAATCTCTAACATTCTCTTAATATGTATATTGTTTGAACATAAGTAGTGGGTAAGATCTAAAAATTGATCATTGAGTGCATGCATCAAATTGGTTTTTAGGATTTAGAATGGCAAAAAAATGAGGATTTACATAGTCACACATGAAGATTCTCCCCTTGGCATGGTAAAAGGGACTCTAAATGTGCCAAAATTTAGAGCAACTGTAAGATGTGATCATGAAGATGAGTATTCTCTCAGAGGTAAAGCGCTAGACAATGTTGATCGATGTATCTAAAGAAGGTCGGCAGGGATGTACAGTGTCTAAAAAGACAATGAAATCTCCCTTTGATCTCATGGTAGGAGAGGCAACAGAAAAAGAAGTGGGTCTCTATTTCCATCTCAAAAGTATGCCGACTTTCACAAGGCTATGATGACTTGTGAGGGTAGCTGTACGATTGAATCTACGACTATGTCGTGGGAAGTTTCTCTAGGTTGTGGGTGACTTGTGAGGACAGTACACATAATAGAATCCCCAAGCATGCCATACATGCTTTTACAAGGCTATAGGTGACTTCTAAGGGCAGTATGCATAATAGAATCCCCGAGCACACCATAAGCAGTTTCTCAAGGCTATGGCTAAATTGTGAGGGTAGTTTCACAATTAAATCCCCATGAATACCAAGAGTGCTACCTCAAGGCAATGGGTGACTTGTGAGGGTAGTTTCATAATTAAATCCACGAGCATAATACCATGAGCACTTCCTCAAGGCAATGGGTGACTTGTGAGGATAGTTGACACATGTATGGGCATGTGATGACATTCCCTATGCACTGTACTCAACCACCGAAGTCCTAGTAGTAGGAATAGCACCTCTTGGGTATTGGTTGATTGAGTGTGTTTAGATATTGCATTGTGGCCATTGCTTCATGTTGTGTTGCTCCATGTTTTCTCTTATATAAGCCTATGATTTATTTGCACTCTATATACATTGATTGGTGTGAGTATGCTCATACCTCCTTATATGCCTTGTGTTCTTGTTTGGGGCTATGTGACTATCTCTACAAGCATAGTGAGGCGGACCTGAGAGTACCACATGATTGAGTGGTGTGACAAGGCATGAAGACATTATCAAAAGTGGACAAAAAATTTAGTATTGCATGATATAATACATTTCTATAGAAATGTATTATCTCATGCACAGAAATTATTCAATAAGATTCCTACACAAGATTTATCTCATGGGCTTAAATAATTATGAGATATCTGACACATGGCTCTGGAAAATATTTCTACCAATTTTTTGAACAAATACTTTTAGCACATGAAGGTAGATTACATCACATTTATTAGTGTTTTGTGTGCATCCTTTCATGCAGGCGTAATTGATAAGGGAAGTATTTTATCAAGATGAATCAAGATTATCATATCATGACCTTCCATAGAGAAGTATAGTTACATGTTTGACCTTTTTGGTGGAGATGAGCTTTCAAATGAGGCTGTATTGCCACTCAACCTTATGCTTGAACCCTACTCAATCTCTCAAACTCTAGCCAATTATAAAACTAGCATGAGAAATGGACTATTATACTAGCATAACAAAAGCTTATGAAAACACCACTAGACATTAAAAAAAGACACTTTAGTCTACTTTTACCTAATAGAAAATGTCATTAGGTACGATAGCATTATGATCCTTCTCTATCTAGTTCAAAGAATTATATGCAAGACAAGGATCTAATGTCAAATAAGAGTTGTAAGGATGGCTAGATCATTGGTCAAGTTTCTATATTTTCAAGTTTTAGTGAGACTTAAAAGAATACATAACGTATCATCTTGAGGAAGGATGTAGGACACTGTTATTAGATCGTCTAACTTTTACACATTCTTGTATTATGGTTCCCTCCCCCAAAGAACCTACCAACAAAACTAATTCCAACTTATTTGTTGAAAAAAAAAAGTATGTGACACGAAACTCCTTAAACAAGAAAATACTCCAATGAAAATATAAAACATGAACTCATGAAGGACTAGTACCTTATTTATCATCATGTTTCTATGCTATTGTCACTAGTGATAACCTTACTTCACTGGTTTTCTTGGTAGCACTACACAACCAATAAGCCATGTCTTCTTCAAGGAGGAACATGTAGATTACTTAACAGGAGTGGACATAAGTGCTTGTGTTCCTCTATACCATTTTCGATTCATTAATCATTAGTAGTGGATAACTATTGGGGAAGGTTTGTCATAGTAATATCTTGCACATTAGTCAGGACTTAAGGCCCAAGGCTATATATAAAATGAAGTGCAATTGAAATAAAAAAGACATAAGAAGCATAGTGTAGTTGATAAAGTAAATTGATCAATTCATAAAGAGAAAAGGGTGGAAATATTAAACATACCAAGTTCACCCATATTGAACATAAAATATATATACAACTAGCAATATGGAGTCATACATGGGCACAAACTAGAAGACGCACTAGAAAGAGAAAAGGATGTCGTGATTCTGATTGAGAAAGATGATTGATACACATCCAATAAGCAACCAATGACATATATTGATAGTCAATATTTGATGACATGGATATTCATTCCAGTCAACATATTTGAGAAGAGCTTGGGCAAAAGCAATAACAATATATGTTGTTGAAACAGAGCCATTGAAGGATAGATAAACATTGATCTTATTGAGCATTGAGTCAGTACTTAACCATGGGCTAAGAATTAATGTGGCAATGAAAACACAGCAACAAGAGTGGAGTTCACTCAAAAAACATGTATAGAGGATATACGGTGATAACATTCTAAGAGTAATGGGTTTGTTTGTTTTGCACCTTGCCATCATCCTCCTCTGAATGTTTCCCTTAGCCCTTTCGCCGTAGAGATCGCCATAGAATAGTAGGGCAAGCAAGCAGTTAGTAGATGCAGGTCTCTGCCCCTCTCAATGCCTCGAGTTGAGGGAGATAGATGCAGGCTAGAATGAGAAGTTTGGACGTAGATGGCGATCAAACTTTTGCGTTGAGTCAAATCGCTGCTGAAGTCTCCTGCCTTTCCTTTCTGAAGAACCAAGATACAATGAACGTCAGTCCCTGTGTCAATTTCAAATGACCATTTTTATTTTTATTTTCCCTTCTCTAATATCCTTGCTGCAGAATAGCAAAGTTTAGAGTGTCATTGGGCATTTATTCATAAACAACCAGCCTTTGAAAACCCTCTGCACAGAATCCTCAAAGAGTAACCAAATTTTCAAATGAGCATTTTTTTTTTCCCTCTTATATCCTGTTAGCATCACAATTGCAATCTTTTTGGGTTATAGTTGAATTGGAGATAGCGTCGCAATTGTGACAGAATCGGGCTAAAATTGAAAAAAAGAAGAAGCAAAAAACACATTACATTTGCTTGTCGTCGCAAATTGACCCCTAATGTATTAGTGAATCTAAAAGATATCTATGGAGGAGATGACAATGTAAGGAGTACTAAGGCAGAAAGTATCAAAGGTCAGTTTGATCAGATGAAGATGAAAGAAGATGATAACATTGTATAGTATAGTGAAAGAATCAAAGCTAGAGTGTGTGCAATCAGAGCCTCAAGTGGAAAAATTGATGATGTAACAGTGGTAAGCAAGGTACTCATAACACTTCTTCTTATTTATGTAATTAGAGTGTCAGCTATTCAAGAAATGAGATGTGATCTTAAGAATGATATAATCTTGGATGCACTAGTGGGAAGGTTGACAACATTTGAGTTAGATAATTTTGATAATTATGTTCCTAACTCCAGTAACCTTGAGTTTGCATTCCAAGCTAGGCTACCACTCAAGAAGAAAGCTACAAAATCTTTAAAAAATATGTTTGACAATGAAGATGAAGATGATTCTGATGATGATCTTTAAGTCATTGAAGCATTGCTGCAAGAAGATTTCCCAAAGGCAAAAGAAAGTACAAAGGCAAAATTCCTTTGATCTGCTTTCCTTGTGAAGAAGTTGGTCACAGTGCTACAAGGTGTCCAAACAAAGAAGGCAAAGAAAAAAAGTAGAATGATAAGTACAAAGGCGAGAAGAATTTCAAAAGCTACAAAGACTACAAGGAAAAAGGTAAGAAATCTTGTTACATGGCTAAAGATTCTGATAGTAGTGAAGAAGATGAAATGGTTTACATTATCGTTAAGGATGAATCAGATGATGAGAATGATATGATGGCCCTCATTTCTCATGTTTTTAAGAATGATACATGGATTATTGATAGTGTTTTTTTTCACCACATGACTAGTGATAAATCTAAATTTGAGCACTTGGAACACTATGATGGTGGGAGTGTCAAAGTTGGAAATGATGAACCTTGTTATGTGAAGGGAAAAGGTTGTATTGCACTAACCAATAATATCAGATATGAAAATGCTTATTGGGTTGAAGGACTAAAGCATAATTTTCTTAGTGTGGTACAATTGAATAAAATTGAATTCAAAGTAGAATTCATGAATAGGAAAGCCAAGCTGCTGGATGGAAATGGAAATCTAGTTGTGACTAGTAATCAAACGACAGGTAATATTCTACCTAGATCTAACTATAAATTCATGTTTAATAGCTCAAGTAGAAGAAATTTGGTTATGGCATACAAGGTTGTGTCATGTGAATTTTGATAACCTAGTCAACATAAGCAAGAATAAAAGGGTTAGACGCATTCCAAGCCTGAAGAAACCTAATATGGGCATGTCCAAGAATTGTCAAATTGTAAAGATGGTAAAGAGAAGTTTTAAAAGCAAGAACTATCATTTTGAAGAAGTCTTGGAGCTAGTTCATATAAACCTTTGTGGACCTATAGGCATACAAAGCTACACTAGAGATAAGTACTTTATTTTTGTTTGTTGATGATTATTCTATTGGAATTGCAAGTGGGAAAGAAGTAAACTTATTGGGGGGGGGGTTGAATCTGGAGTTTAAACTTGGACCCATAAAACTTTCACCATTCATACATCACATGCATTAATATAATGAACTAACATATAAAGCATAAGCATCAATCATGCAAACATGTAATCAAACACACACACTTAACACTAGATATGATTACCTAGAAACCCTCCAAATGAGAAGGTAAAACTAGGATGGGGATGACACTCACAAATCTTCACTACTATAGTTGTAAAGTGTATCCAATTAAGGTTACAATGGTTTGACCATGATCATGGTCTGCCCTATGAAAGGCTTGCCCTGTTAAAGGCTTACAAAGACTGTTAAGTCCCACCTTGTTAGAGGTTTTCAACACCCTATTAGAAGTGTGATTGGTTAGAGGACTTCAACTCACAATTAAGTAAGCACCCTATTAAAGGATTTCATAAATCCTGTTAGGACTACTCTATTAAGAGATTTAACTAAAATCACCTATCAAAATGTCTCAGGATAGATCCTATGGTTGGCACTTGCTTGCCTAATGAAAGATCACCTCTACACAAAGTCCAATTGATCCTTCATGATTAGATTTGTCAATGTTGTATCCTTCTCTCTATCCTTTGTTCTTCTCAACTAGTTCTACAATTCATTCCTTCTTCATAACTTCTAAGTCTTCATGAATGTTCTATATTTTGCATGCAAACTTCTCTATACTTCTCCTTAATCCCTTATGCAATCATAAGAAGTATTTTTTGGTTTTGTCCTCCTTAAGAAGACTAGAAGACTTAGGGTTAGGTATGAATCTATGACTAAGATTCATCCATATTGTCACTTAAACCTTCCCATTTTCTAATTGGCTACATGTAATTACATAGGGAAGTCGCATATAGATTTGTCCTTATCTTCAAAAGATCATAATCTATCCTTAGGTCGGCTGAAAAATGGTTTGCATAGTTGTTTGTGCCATTACAAACAAATATGTCCAATTTTTTTATGCAACATATGAAGTTATTGATGCTCAACATGCACTATATTCTTGTTCTAACTCAGCACTTGAATTGCTCGGCATCCACTGTTTACTTGACTCCTAAATCACTCAACGTGGTCTATCTACTCGGCACCTGAGTGACTTGGCACTTATTGTAGCTTGGCATGGTCTAATATTTACATGTTGTACTCAGCGTGCATTACTAGTTCGGCATGAACTAAGTAAATGACTCAAGTGTGTTGACACTCACTTGTCAAAACCAATCTGAGATCAACAATCTCCCCCTTTGACATGAGTGTCAAAAACATTTGAATATACATAATCAATCTAATCTTCTTGAGTATAACATATTCATGACTCGACTTATATACAAAACTTCAAAATTTTCAAAATTTTGTAATAGCCTATATACCTTAAAGTTTATAGCTCCCCCTGAGTTAATATGTTTGTTTTGTAGCCAAAATTTGTTCTCCATTCTGAGTAGATTTGTCTTTGCTGACTAATACTCTTTGACTTTAATGCACTTATACTCTTTCATGCTACTTTATTTCTATCTACATCTTATTTCTCCCCCTTTCTTTATTTTGTCCCTTTTTGTTGTCCCCCTTTTTATCTGTCTCTCCCATAAGATATTCTCCCCCTTTTTGACACTTATGTCAAATGGGTTAGACACGTATAGTGTGTTTGTCCAAAAATGATTTATAGACCTCCATTATAATTTTAAGAGTTGCATCCCAGTTGTCACATGCAACATCCAGTGACTTGAGTTGGATGGCAAGCTTGGTAGTAAGGTATACTAGGCCATCTAGAGTAGAAAGATTGGGGTCTTTCTTTAGCAAAGTTTATGCATAGCTTTGCTCCTTGTGTAGTATCTCCATATGAGGGGTGAGGGATGCCTAGATACATGTCAATTTGGCTCTTGTACTAGCCTCTTATGTTGTCAGCATAGCTAATTGACTTTTAGATTGAAGCAAAGTATTAAAATGCTTCTCACTTTGAGTTGGGTTCTGAGGTAGCTTAGTAGCTAATATGTTTAGGTTTCTCTCCAAGCTCAGAATATGATGTCTAGTCTCTTGGGTGAAGAGTGTAGGGTCACATAATTTAGTGTACAATGAGAATATATTCTCAAGTACCTTCTTCCAATCCTTAACCTTTGTTTCCAATGCAACTTGAGTCAGTGCTATTTCACTAGATATATTCCCATTGACTTTCCCTTGGAACTTCTTCTCATACCATTCTAGAAGTTTTGCAATAGTATCAAGGTCTTCATTGCTGACCTTTTCCACTATATTTATGAGTTTTTAAATCAATGGCTTGGTCTCTTCAGGAGTTGGCAAGTTGAATGCATCTAAAAAGATGTCTTTGATTTCTTGAAGTGCTTTCTTCTGGTTGTGCTCTCTCCTAAGTATTTCTTGATGCTTTTTCTTCTCTAAAGCTTGTTGCAAAATGCTTATTTGATCCAGTGTCATTGTATCATAATCAAACTTAGGAATAAAAATCTCTTCATTAAGAGTGATATCACCATAGTGAGTTACCTTTTCAACTTTTGAAGAGCTCAAGCCTAACATTGAGATTTGCAATGGCATAGCTTCCATGCTCAGCTTTTGAAGAGCTTTTATAGGAGAAGTGCCATATGTTGGTAGAGTTACCAATGCTTGGATGGCCTCTTTTTCCTTTACCTTAGGTATATCCTCACTCTCTTCAAGTCTGCTCTTATCTATCACAATGATTTGAATAGCACCTTGTTCTTGTGCTTTAGGTACAAATGCATCTATCTATCCTATTTTGTCTTTCTCTTCTGCCTACTTCTTTTCAATAGTAACAATTTTATCACTTGTGTCAACCTTAGTAGATGTATCTACTAGTGTTTGAGTCAAAGGTTTCACTTGAGTAACTAAAGGGATGATAGAAGGTGGTTCTTGTGGATTCACCTTGTCCCTTGTGATATTAGCTATTGCCTTTTGGAGCTCATCTACACTAACCAACACTAGATTTTCACATAACTTTGCTTGTAGTGTAGATTGGTCCAATATCATTTTCAAGTCATCTGCAGTCAATGGATTGATGTTCTAGGCTGAAGCATCAGAAACATCCTTAAAATAAAAGTTTCAACTGAATTGATTGTGTCATGTGGGAGACTAACACTTGACACTTGTGTGTCCTACACACTCTATTCATCTTATTGTTGTTCAACTGTAGCAATGTTATCATCTTGCTTTTGTGTTTCTTCCCCAACTGCATTATCTTTATTCTCATATTTCTTATCATCTTCTTGTTTTTTATCATCATCTTTACCCTCAAAAGGACTAGCTTCTTCTTGTTTTATAGTGGTCAAACCATAGATTAGTTTCCATATTTGGGTAGACTTCTTGACCACATCTTCAATATTTTTTTGAAGAATGTTGAAGGCTCTATAGTTAGGTGTAAACCTAACTCCATATTTCTTAGCAGCTTTAGCAATCTGACCTTTTGTCAATTCTGGCATTACTTGGGCCAAAGTAGTTTCCCTTATTTGTTTTTCCAAATTTAAATAATAATGCCATTTTTCTCAACTAAATCATATAATTTCTTGGGTATTGAGTTAGAAAATTCTAATGGCATAGTCTTAAATTTAGACATCATTGCATATAGGGCTTCTTCAACTAACTTATGTTCCTCTTTCTCAAGTTTCTCAAAATCTTTATGCTTAAATCCAGACAAATTTGCATTATTTTTGACATTTTCAATATCAGAAAGTGGTTTGTGACTTACCACTTTGAATTGACTTAAATAATCTGATTCAGTCTTTTCTTCATCTAATTTAGGTTGTGCAACATATTTTCTTCTCTGTTTCTTCTACACTTGGCCTCCTTGTTATGTAGCCTTAGTCTTCTCCTTGGCCTTATGTGTGTTTGCATGTGTGCTAGCTCTGGTGGTAGGGGCAATAGGCTTGGTCAGGCTAGGTTTGACAACTTTCTTTGCCTTAGCCACAAATTGTTCCTTAGCCTTTCTCTTCTTTGGCTTGGCTTGTGTGGGTGCTTCCTTAGCTCCTTCTTCCTTGGTACCTTCTATTTCTTCTTCTTCCTTGTCCTCTCCCATGCCTTGGGTCAATGCAAGAGGTCCTTGTGTTTTTTTTTCTTCTTCTTCTTCCTCCTCTTCATCTTCTTCCTCTTCTTCTTCACCTGCACCTTCACCAAATTTGACCTTTAGCTTCTTTACCAACTTATCTTTCTTCTTAAGTGTGGAGGTGCTTTTTAACTCCATTTCAATCTTTGATTTCACCATATCATAATTCCCAAAGATTTTTGCAGTCTTGTCAACTTCTTCTGCTAGGAGTGTTGTGATTGTTGTTGATGCTTCATCAACATTGATCTCATATCCAAGTGGTCTTAACCATCTGACCCTTGGTGTGGCAGCCTATATAAAGGTGTAATCAACATCAACTAGAAAACATATATCATTTTAGTATTTCTCAACTAGTGAAACATGTATCCTCATCCTTTGCTTCATTGACTTCTTAAAGTCCTCAAAGTAGTTAGTCATCAATGTCTCAAAATTTTCACACATCTATTCAATAAATTTATTGATTTGTATTGCAATTGACCTATTGGTCTTCCATCCAGCCTTTAGCTTCGTTACCAACTAATCTTTCTTCTTAAGTGTGGAGGTGGTTTTTAACTCCATTTCAATCTTTGATTTCACCATATCATAATTCCCAAAGATTTTTGCAGTCTTGTCAACTTCTTCTGCTAGGAGTGTTGTGATTGTTGTTGATGCTTCATCAACATTGATCTCATATCCAAGTCGTCTCAACCATCTAACCCTTGGTGTGGTAACCTGTATAAAGGTGTAATCAACATCAACTAGAAAATATATATCATTTTAGTGTTGCTCAACTAGTGAAACATGTATCCTCATCCTTTGCTTCATTGACTTCTTAAAGTCCTCAAATTAGTTAGTCATCAATGTCTCAAAATTTTCACACATCTATTCAATAAATTCATTTATTTGTATTGCAATTGACCTATTGGTCTTCCATCTAGCCTTTAGCTTCTTTACCAGCTTATCTTTCTTCTTAAGTGTGGAGGTGGTTTTTAACTCCATTTCAATCTTTAATTTCACCATATCATAATTCCCAATGATTTTTGCAGTCTTGTCAACTTCTTCTACTAGGAGTGTTGTGATTGTTGTTGATGCTTCATCAACATTGATCTCATATCCAAGTGGTCTTAACCATCCGACCCTTGGTGTGGCAGCCTGTATAAAGGTGTAATCAACATCAACTAGAAAACATATATCATTTTAGTGTTGCTCAACTAGTGAAACATGTATCCTCATCCTTTGCTTCATTGACTTCTTAAAGTCCTCAAAGTAGTTAGTCATCAATGTCTCAAAATTTTCACACATATGTTCAATAAATTCATTGATTTGTATTGCAATTAACCTATTGGTCTTCCATCCAACTATACCAAAAGAAGAGAATGTATTTTGTACATAGAAGAATATGTAGATAAGTATTGAACCAAATTTGCATTGTGAACTTTTGGTTTTCCTTATAGCTCCAAGATTCTCCATTAGTTGTTGTAGCAGGAGTTCTGCCATATCATATGTGTGATCTTTCTTCACAATCTTGTAGCCAACATCTACTGCAATACGGGGTACACTATTCAATCTACTAGATTGATAGGATTTGTGTGAGATTACCCTAACAACAAAGTCCAGTAGTGGATCAGTGATAGTATCAATTGTCATCCCTCTCTTGTTCCATTTTGCCCTTGTGTTTTTCTCTATTACCTCCTTGGAGTCACTCCTTAGAGTCTTGGGCTGATCTAGGGTTGGGTAGCTAGTCATCCTATGAATTATCCTCTTTTATATCTTGATTGGTCCACCTTCTAGCCATAAGCATCCATCATGTATTCATCTTAACACAATTCTAATCCATTTAGTCTTGAAAACACTAGGAAAATCTAGGGCACGGGTCAAACCCTTTCTCTCAAAAATTTTATATTCTTCTTTTAGAACACCATTATCACATAATCTATCATAAGCTTCTCTGATTTCTAGGTCTCTAATGCTACCAATTTTACAATTACAACATTTCCTTACATCCTGAACCATAATAATATTAGGCGGGATCATTGAAAGTGCACCAAAGGGATTTTGTTTGTATGCTATGTCAGGGATGGCCTTGAATATGGGTTGTCTGACTTCATTACTTACAAGTTGAACATTTAAAACCTCTTTCTCTTCTACATTCCTCAAACTAGATGCCATTCTTGTCAAACTAAGTTTGGTACAAATTAAAATTGCATAGCTCGGCTTGTGATAAATACTTTGTAAAATTTGTATGCTAGTGCGAGATCATCATCGAATTTTTTGCAAATGCTTTGAACAAGTTTCTAAGTTGCCTTCTTCTCTATTTGTTCTTGCTCAAATTCAAAATGACAAAAAAATGAGTGAAAAATGACCATATACCCTTCAAAACCCTTGCATTTAATGCTTAGTGCTTGTACAGTTGTAAACTCAACATCAACTCAATTTTAGAATCATTCGACAGCCATTGGTATTTTCATCACTTTGTACCTACTATTGACTCAACATCAACTAGCTAACCTGGTAGCTCGACATTGACTGGTATTCCACTCGGTATACACAGAAAACATTTCATGTTTGGCAACAACATGAATAACATCTTGCATCTTTATTCATGCTAATGTAGTCCTTTCAATACTAACTTCTTTTGGAACTAATGTATGACACAACACTTTAAATATCAATCCCACATACCTCTTGATTGCCTAGTTAGATGAGGTGTGATCACCTGACCCATTGGTTGAAGTGATCCCTTCTGTATTTAATGTGTTGCAATCATATTTCTTTTTTTACATCTTATTCATCTCATCTCTGATGTGTTCAACATCTGCCTTGCTTTTGCCTTAATCAAATTCACAACTTGGTGCCTTTGACGTAGTTGGACAATTTTTACTTATGTGACCAGTCCTTAAACAGCTAAAACATGTGGTTTGACTCAACCACCTTTTGTAGTTACTACTGAAGTTTTTTTTAATACAATTCTTAGGAGCATGTCCATATTCTTGATAGTAATGATAGCTATATCTTGTATTATAATCCCAATTATAAAGGTTTCCACAGCTTCTTACCTTTGTTGGTTTGTTTGATGACCACATGGACTTGGATTTGCATTCAAAAACTCTATGTCCATATTTCTGATAGTTGTAGCAATAACCTTCAAATCTTTGTGTTTTCATGGTCTTGGTTCAGTATTCATGTGCCTGATGACCTTGTTTGTTTTACTTGTGACAATGAACCATGTTCTTAGGCTTGACATTTTGGTTTGCATTGTTGCTCCTGCACACATTAGCAATATGTCCTTTCTTTCCACAATTATGACAAGTAGGTTTGGAGTCCTTACCTTTGTTGTTCCTTTCTTCAGCAACTTTTAATGATTCTCCTTCTTCAATGCTTGTGTAGCCCAATCTAGATGTGTCATTGTTGGACCTAAGGGATCTCGGTATTTGCTTGAAGTATTTGATGGCTTCATTTGGCTTGTTGAAACTTTTAGAAAATTCCTTTTCTCTTTTCAAATCATTATGCAATTGTTCATTTTGCAACTTCAATGTGGTTATCTCAATGTCTTTGACATTCAGTTCATAGTGGCATTCATCATTTGACTTAGAGTATCCAATTGCATGTTGGAGATCTTAGTTAGCTCTGTGGACTTTTCTTCTAGTCTATTTGCCAGAATTCTTTTGTCTTCTTCAATAATGGCTTTGTCTTCTATGGCTTTCTTCTTTTGTTTAGTCACCTCACATAGTAGTATAGCTTGTGATTCTTTCTCTATCTTGAGATTTCTGACTTCCTCAGCTTGGATTCTATTCTTTTCCATTAGATCTGCAACTATTGCATCAAATTCACTAGAGTTACCATCTGCAAATAGCTTGGTGGTGTCTATCTCTTTGTATTGTGTGTCATTTTCTGCTATAGCAATCTCTTTCCTTCTCTTCAAGGATTTCTTTAGTTCCTCTCTTGCCTCATTCAGTTGACATAGCATGAGATGTATTTCAATCTCCTAGTTCTCAATAGTCCTTCCCAATTTGTAGACTTCCATTTTCAAGATCTCTCCTCTAAGTTGCAAAGCTTCTCTTTTAGAGAACAAGGCTCTAATACCAATTCTTGGAATTGCATATGGGAAAGGAGTAAACTTCTAAGGGGGGGGGTGTGAATCAGGAGTTTAAACTTGGACCCATAAAACTTTCACCATTCATATATCACATGCATTAATGTAATGAAATAACATATAAAGTATATGCATCAATCATGTAAACATGTAATCAAACACACACGCACACACACGCGCACACACACACACACACACACTTAACACTAGATATGATTACCTAGAAACTCTTTAAATGAGAAGGTAAAACTGGGGTGAGGATGACACCCACATCTTCACTACTACAATTGTAAAGTGTATCTAATTAAGGTTACAATGGTTTGACCATGAATCATGGTCTACCCTATGAAAGAGCTACCATGTTAAAGGCTTACAAAGACTATTAAGTCCCACCTTGTTAGAAGATTTCAACACCCTATTAGAAGTGTGCCTGGTTAGAGGACTTCAACTCACAATTAAGTAAGCACCTTGTTAAAGGATTTCATAAAGCCTGTTAAGACTACTCTATTAAGACATTTAACTGAAATCACTTGTCAAAATGTCTCAACATAGATCTTGCGGTTGGCATTTGCTTGCCTAATAACAAATCACCTCTACACAATGTCCAATTGATTCTTCATGACCAAATTTTTCAAGGTTGTATCCTTCTCTCTATCCTTTGTTCTTCTCTAACTGGTTCTACAATTCATTCCTTCTTCATAACTTCTAAGTCTTCATGAATGCTCTATATTTTGCATGCAAACTTCTCTATACTTCTCCTTAATCCCTTATACACTCATAAGATTTTTTTTTTGGTTTTGTCCTCCTTAAGAAGACTAGAAGACTTAGGGTTAGGTATGAACCTATGGTTGAGATTAATCCATATTGCCACTTAGACCTTCCCATTTTCTAATTGGCTGCATGTAATTACATAGGGAATTTGCATATAGATTCATCCTTATCTTCAAAAGATCGTAATCTATCCTTAGGTTGGCTAAAAAATGGTTTACATAGTTATTTGTGCCATTTCAAATAAATATGTCCAATCTGTGTTACTCAGCATATGAAGTTATTGATGCTCGACATGCACTATATTCTTGTTTCGGCTCGACATCTGAACTACTCATCATCCACTATTTACTCGACTCCTAAATCACTCGGCATGGTCTATCTACTTGGCACCTGAGTGACTCAACACTTATTGTAGCTTGGCATGGTCTAATATTTACTTGTTGTACTCAACATGCATTACTAGTTCGACATGAACTAAGTAAATGACTTAAGTGTGTTGACACTCACTTGTCAAAACCAATCTGAGATCAACATATTATAGGATGATAATAGTTATGTATTTAAAGTATAAATCAAAAGCTTTTCAAAAGTTCAAATGTTATCTATCTAGAGTTGAGAAAGAAATAAGAAAGAAACAAGAATGTTTGAGATAAGATAGAGGAGGTGAATTCATCTCAAATGAATTCAATGAATTCTACAATGAAAGAGGAATCAAAATATAGGTATTTGCACTTGGTACACCTCAACATAATGGCATTGTTGAGAGAACGAATAGATCAATCATAGATTGTGCAAGGACACTGATGATAGAGAAGAATATTTCTATCAAATAGTGGAAGGAAGCAATCAACACTACAGCTCATACCTTGAACCGAGTTTAGTTGAAGGACTCAAATAAAACACCTTTTGAATTATGGTATGGCTATAAACCTAATGTGTGTTATTTCAAAGTATTTGGAAGCAAATGTTATATTTTGAAGGAGTCAAGAATAAGAAAATTTGATGTGAAAAGTGATGAAGGCATATTCTTGGGATACTCCACTAAGAGAAAAACATACAAATGTTTGAATCTATCTACTCACAAAGTTATAGAAAGTGCGCATGTGAAGATTGATGAGTTTGTAGGAGAGTTTGAAGAACAAAGCAGGAAAGAACTTGATAACTACAGAAACTTTATTTACGATGAGCCTGATACTTTACCCAAAGTTCAAGCAAATGGCAGTCAATAGTCTTCACCACCTGAGTCCTTGAAATCCCTAGTTCAACGCGAGTTGCAGCCAATGCAACTCGAGTAATAGTCTGAAGGACCCGAGTCATAGTTAGAAGGACCCGAATTTCAGCAAGTGCAAATCAAGTCATCTGATGGACCCGAGTCACAAATAGTGGGACCCCAGCATGATTTAAAAGATCATGGTGAACCTAGTGAATTCAGAAAGGAGCCTAGACTTGCTAGATATTTCAGAAGGCATCATGCACCTAAATAAATTATTGGAGATTGGACATATGGTACAATGACAAGGAACAAATTAAAAGGTATGTGTTTTCTTACTGAGTTTTAACCTAGAACTGCCAAAGATGCGTTAGAAAATGAAAGCTAGATTGAGGCAATGAATGAAGAGATTGATCAAATTGAAAGGAATAAAACTTGGACTCTTGTTCCTAGACCCAAGGACAAGAATGTAATTGGCACAAAATGGGTATTTAGAAATAAGCTGAATGAGAATGGAGAAGTTTCAAGAAAAAAGGCAAGATTAGTTTGCAAGGGTTATGCTCAAGAAGAAGGTATTGATTATGGAGAGACTTTTTCTCTTGTTGCTAGACTAGAAGGTGTTAGAAAAATCCTTGAATATATAACACACAAAATATTGAAAGTATATCAGATGAATGTGAAATCAACATTCTTGAATGGAATCTCAGAAGAGGAAGTCTGCATTGAGCAACTAGAAGGTTTCATTGATCCTAGCAAAAGGGACAGGGTTTGTAGACTACACAAAGCTTTGTATGGTCTTAATCAAGCCCCCAAAGCATGGTATGAAAGGTTACATAATTATCTCATAAAGATTGGTTTTTTAAGAACTAATGATAACAACAACCTATACATCAAACAAGGACTAGATAAGAAGATCGTGTTGGTAGAAATCTTTGTAGATGGTACATTATTTACTGGAAATGATGATTTGTGCAAATATTTTTTTGTGGAAATGAGTAAGGAATTTGAAATATCAATGTTGGGAGAGATAAAATTCTTTTTTAGCTTACAAATTCAACAGATGAAGGAAGGCATCTATATTACTCAATTAAAATACATCAAGGAGATACTAAAGAAATTTGGAATGGAGGATTCTAGACTAGCTAGAACACCTCTGTCTACTAAAAATAAGCTTTCCAAAAATGATGATTCCAAAGAGGTAGATTAGACTACATACAAATCAATGATCGAAAAAATTCAGTATGTAGTGCCCACAAGACCTGATATAGCATTAGCAGTTGGTATGGTGACTAGATTCTTTACTAATCCTAAAGAAAATTATATGATGACAATCAAAAGAATCATGAGGTATCTGAAAGGTACTGAAGATTATGGTTTGTGGTATAAGAAAGGAGGAAACTTTGAATTAAAGGCATTCACTGATGTAGATTGGTTAGCAAGTGTTGATAATAGAAAGAGCACTAGTGGTGGAGCACTTTTTATTGGAAAGAGGCTAGCATCTTGGGCAAGCAAGAAGCAGAACTATATCTCTCAGTCTACAGTAGAAGCATAATATGTTGTTGTAACAGTCAGTTGTTCCAACATTGTGTGGTTCAAGAAACTATTTTCAAGTATGGAGGAGATCAAGGAACCAATTATTATCTTCTATGATAACACAAGTGCAATCAACATATCCAAGAATCCAGTGATGCATACCAAGACCAAGCACATTGCAATAAAATATCATTTGTTGAGAGAATTGGTGCAAGACAAAGAGGTGAGATTAGAATATGTGAATGCAAAAGAACAAATTGCAAAAATATTCACCAATTCATTTCCTAAGGATGCATTTTTGTATCTAAGAGGTAAGCTAGGGGTCATTCCCCTGTCTGAAGCTTACTAATCAGATTTTAGTGATGCATCAACCAAGCATGTTGAAGATCAAACAAGTTGATGCAATATTGTCAGAGCAAATTGCATATGAATCTGTACATGATGTACATGGAAAATATATCAATTGTTGTCTATGGCATAAGATGTCAAAGATGGAGAGTTTGTTGTCATTTATCATAGAAATGTTTGTGATGTTTGAGATGTTATTTCAAAAATTTTGAGTTGATATCAAAGAAGGAGAGTTTGCTATTGCAGTCATTGCAATCAGAGATTGATGACAGAGGGAGTTCTCATGGATGAGAATTAGAATGAAACTAAGGATATTATCCTTACTTCTATTTTTTTGTAAAATTTCTATGTAGCATGACATGTTGTGTTGCCATCAATGCCAAAGAGGGATACTGTTGGATACAATCATTCAATTGTATGTTGTCTTTGATGTTACACAAATGTCAAGTATATACCGAGCAATTAGTGTATGACAAGTTCACTTGGGAGTCGAAGTTGCAATGTATGATGAGCATTTCACTATTAACCAAGTTTAGAGCCAGTGTTAACCAAGCTCACTCAATTACCAAAGGGAGTTTGTAGGAAGACAATGTCTACCGAGCTCACTTAGTTACCAAACAAAAGTTGGCATGGAATGAGTGTTAACTGAGCTCACTCAGTTATCAAAGGAAGTTTGAAGGAAATTCATCTCTGAGTTAGTGTTGATTGAGTTGTGTCGGCTAGCAAAGGATTTTCCTATATTAGTTTATTTGATCTATTAGTTTTGTTGGTTAGTTCTAGCTGACTCATGGGATGAATTTCATTTGTTTGAAACTATATTCAAGCTAACTTAACAAGGCAAAACATATAAGTATAAGGTCAAGTTGAGGATTGAATTAGAAAAGAAGCATGGGATTGAAAAGATAAATCAAGGAAGAGAATTGGAAGGATATCATAGTATCTAAGTTGACCGAGCTGCAAAGAACATTCTGATCAAGGAGGATCAAGCATTCAAGCCAGAATCAAGAGCTAAAATCAACAAATATAGTTGCATCAACAATTAGGTCATATCATTGTTACTCTCTAATAATTGTAGTAGTGAATCAAATCTCCTAACAAAGTTAGCTTAACAACTATTTGCCAAATCTTCTAACAAAGTGGCATTTCTAGATTGAAGTGTCTAAAGACTTCTAACAAGGCCACTCCTAATAGGGTGAACTAAATCCTCTAATAGGGTCACACCTAACAATGTTTTTTGTAACCTTTAACAAGGTTGACTCCTAACAGGCCTCACTTCAGAAGAGTGAAAAACATTAACTAGTTGCAATTGGTGGTTTTTCCCAAATTGGGTTTCTACGTTAAATCTTAGTGTCTCTTGTGTTCATGTTATTTGTTTTATGATTCTGAAACTATTTTAATTAAGTTTAATCACACTAAATATCTTAACAAGCAATTATTTTAGTGTTTGCTAAGTGACAGTAATTCTTAGTGTTAACTGAGTGTTCTTGTGTTAATCGAGTTACAACAATATTTGAGTTTCAACAGAGTTTGGTTTGAATTATATTGACATCTTAAGGGATCTTGGATTTTTTTTTTGTAATTGATTCACCCCTCCCCTCTTAGTTACTCCTCTTATATTTCCAATAGACGTAACATCTATTGAGGCATTGATAATGTCCTTTACACAACATTTGATCAACAAAGTTAGAATGGCCCTAGTCATATTTCAGGCCATTTTCGGCAAGAGTAGTCTTGCTTTCTCAAATGTCATGAAAAGAAGACACGTGCCACACATGTATTAGGTGAGAATTAAGAAACATGGCATTGACATAGACTGTGGTGTGATAACAAGACATGTAAAGATCAATGAGTATCATCATTCGAGCATCAAAGATTGATGACTCAAGATTTATTCTGGGTTGATTTTGGCTACCCTCATTTTTTTTCAAAATTTCCCTAGAAAAGAAGTCTTGAGAAAGAAGTGGAGTCACTAACTCTTCATAAATTAGCAATAATTATTACAGTTAATCCTAAATTATACTATAACCTCATAAGTTTATGGTTTCACAAATAATTATAATATCAACTGTCCACTGTACAATGCATATTAGAATTAATATCAAACACATGCTCGACTCTATCAATTTTACAATTTTTTAAAAAATTATTTTTTGTAGATTGTGAGATTTAGTTTTCATCATTCAATCTTGGATCTCTGCACAAAATACTAATCTAAGATTTAGTAAAAGCATGAGAGTATCAAAAAGGGGTTACATATCACAATTTGCAAGTCGCAACGCAAACCTAGTCTTCCTAGACATCTCACAACGTCACATAAAATAGTTATCAATTAGAGTTTCAACTATCTGGGTAAGATCTTGGGACCTGAACACATTTTTCACTCATAGTTTAGTAACTAGTATCGGCTATAGAATTAAGGGTTTACTTTTCAATTTATCATGCATTATAAGCCTAAATTGTTTACTTTCTCATAGCTAGGTAACTTGCAAAGTTAAATATTAGAAATACAGTTTAGGATTTAAATGTTTTGATTAAGTATAAACAAGTTTTAAAGGACTCGAAACCTTTAACAAAGTATCAAGAAATTATAACAGTAGAACATGAGAAGTCTAATACAAAACACAGAAAGTCTAACAACATAGAACGTGGACTAAAGGTCTCATAGAGATCAAAAACAAAACAAAAAATAGGAGGCCAACCATAAATAGAGCTAAAAAAAAAGCAAAAGGACAAAAAAAAGCCAGTACCCGGACAACTACGTAGTCTGTAGTAGGTCAACAACCTGATCCACTAGAATGTGCATGTTCTCTATAGTAGCCTTCATTTCCCCCATCCTGTTTGCATCACCAACCTTCTTCGAATGAGCCCTTGTGCGCTTACTTGGTCTCTGGTTCTTAGTCACAGTAGGTGAATCATGCCCTTATCCTGCTCAACCTTTTTCATAAGACTGCTAACATTATCCTCCACTATCTTTAAAATGTTACTGTTCTGATCAGCCATCTTCTTAATCATTTTCTCAATATTGCCCATGTCAATCATGTCCATATTTAGGGATGTTAATCATGTCTATAAATTGTAATTTATGTCTATGTATAGTTTTATAAAATATTCAACAATGATGAAAGCATACAAAAGGAGTGGCACTAAAACTAACACTGGCAATGGAATTGTAGCCCAAAAGAAAATATAGGGAATCGGGAAACTATATTTCGCCATGCACAAACTTGTTAAAATGTTAGGTTTTACTAATGAATTCCATGATATTTTGGATCTTGTAATCTATGGAAGGAGTATTAATGCTATCATATATGAAATTGAAGGTAAGTGGAATAATCCACAAAAGGAGTCAAAATATATTAGATCAAACAACATGATATGGTGCATTGTAAATAAAATTGCAACGTGGTTTGGGGGAATTGCCCACTTGGGGTTCCCTCAAGTATTCTCTTGTCTAGAATTTGTAATGGTTTGTGCTGAAAACTATGATGAAATAGAAAGACAATTGTGAATCAAATACATAGGAGGTAATTTTGTCAATCACATAGAGTGAATTTACTAGACTATTGGACCTAGGGTTTGAAGAACAAAACCCAACCCATATTGACCTGGAAAAACTAGTAGAAATATATGATAACTTAGATTCAGATAAAAAATATTGTTATATAAGAGGGTTAGCAGATGAATTCAATCTACCTCATAATCATAAACCTCCTTATGAATTGTATATTTTTTCATAGTGAGTTCAAGATATTGTATCTCTATTATCAATGTGTTTAGGTTTAGAAAGTAACAAGAAAATGGGTGCTAGTGTTTTGGAAATAATTTTCAATATTCATTGTCTAAAATGACCTATAAGTGTTGGAAGCATGAATTCTAATTATACTTCTATGAGGGAGTATTGTAGAAACATGATTAGATAATTATTGTGATGATATGTTACATTCATGACTGTGTTTGTCATTGATGTCAACATAGCAATTTTTTGTTGTATCTGACAGAAGAACAACAGAAAGATCAAGTTGGTATGGATAAACAATTGAGCATTTTCACTAAGTGAGGTTAAAGGGAGATACTACTAAGTGTCTATCATATGTAGCTAACCTCAGATACATAAGATATTAATTCTGGAAGAAGTTATGCAAGTTTTGGTGAAGATTGTTTTGAGATAGAGTTTACAAAAGCATGTTCTAGTAAACTTGTTTTATCTCTTAGCAATGTTGTTATTCTAAGAAGAAAAAGTTAAAGATGTGAAGAAGACATTATGGAGATGACGTAGCTAAGCTCACTTGTCATAATGTTACACATACAAAAAGTTATTCAAGTTACAAGGTGAAAGAAAAATGATATCACGAAGTGTAATGTGTTATTAATGAGGTCCTATAATAATTAATTGAGAAGGTGTAATAGCTGAATCAAAGAATTGTTTTATGGATTCAGTATAAAGGAAGGTCATTTTCCTCTATCCTGTATGGAATGAATTATTGATTGTAAGAAGAGAAAAGAGAGAAATGCGAAGATAAGTAGAGCAGAGCGAAGGTGAAGGAAACTTCATTGCTGATGTTTTATTGTGTGATCCAAAGTTTGATATTTGGATCCAAGGTTCATGACATAGTATACAAGGTCTAACAGTGATTGGTCTAGTTGATAGGATAGAGGAAAGAAGTTAAAGTATAGTACAAATATTTATTCAACAAGGAACAGTTGAGAGATCAGTTGGACAATGAGTTCAGTGGTCTTGCCCCAGACATTGTTTGGACAATAGGTCCTTTTGCTTTCTACAACTCCTAAAAAGATTGGCACAACTCCTAATAGGGTTGGAATCTTCTAACAAGGATTCAAAGTCTCATAACAAGGACTCATATGTACTAAATGTTGCAATAGACTCCTAATAGGGTCCATCCTCTAACAAGGAATATTTATATCAGTACATCATCTTGTGGGCATCATTCCCACTAGGGTTTTCTCTCTATTCAAAGGTTTCCCTAATTAACAAATTTGGTGTATTTGTATATGTGCATTTTAGTATGGTTGTTGTTTACTTTGATTGAATGGTTAAGATTATTTAAGGTTTATAATTATTGGATAACTTATTCACAACCCCCACCCCCCCCCCCCCCTCCCTCCCCTTAGTTATATTGGTGGACTATTATTTCTAACAATTGCTATCAGAGCATCAAGTCCTTTAAGATAAAGTTTAACAACTATGGGAGATCCATGGCAAACATATTCAAAAAGGATAGTCTAAAGTTTGATGGAACAAATTATGACAGTTGGAAGGAAAAGATGAGGACACATCTGTTGTGTATGGGTCTAGAATATTGGATCTTGACAAAATTAGAAAAGACAATCATTGTTGAAAAAAATTTGGAAACTTCTATCGAGGAAGAGAGAGAACTTTTCATGTGCGACATGAGAGCTAGAGAAGCACTATTGCCTGTACTTCCTGAAATTGAGTACAACTAGGTAAAGTCACTTAATACTTTTACTATGATTTGGAAAGCTTTGGAAAGTAGCTTTGAAGGTGATGAACATTCTAAGAAATTCAGGCTACAATGTTAGATTTGTGCATTTCAATATGCTAAAATAATGGAAGATGAATCTATAAGAACATATGTAAGTAGGATATCAAAAATTACTACAGGTATTAGATCTCAAGGAGGAACCAAGGAAGATGATGAGGTAATCTAGAAGATATTGAAGAGTTTAATGCCACCATTTAAGCAAGCAGTTCAAATGATACAATTGTTGATCTCTTGTACCAAAGATTTCACAAAGGAAACATTAGTTGGGAGACTTGAAGCAGTTGAGAATGAGCTTAGATAGTTTGAAGAATTGATCAAAATTGAAATACCTTTCAATGCCCTAAATATTTGACCTAGTTTATTGAGGAGCATAAGAGGAGACTTTGCTAGCAGTAGCATATCTGATGAAGACAAAAAGATAGAAGAAGGAGTAGCCCTTCTGGTAAGAAGAGAAAAAAGATGGTAAGGAAATCTTTAAATGTTGGACTTGTAATGAGTTTGGTCATTATGCATCTAAGTGTCTTAAAAGAGAGAGAAAAATATAGAGGAAATTTCAAACCTAGAAGAAATAGAGAGTGTTTGTATGCAAATAAAGAAGATGATTCTGATGAACAAGCAATATGTGCTAGTGATGATGAAATAGGATTTGTATCTATCAAAGAAGAAAGTTAAGAGAAAATTGCTTTGGTATCATAGGTTGAAAAGAAATCTAATTGGATAATTGATAGTGGTTGTACACATCATATGACTGGTGATATGAACAAGTTTTTTGACTCAAAAGTCATGATGGAGGCATTGTCAGAGTTGGAAACAATGCAACATGCCATATTAAAAGTATTGGATCTATAACTCTTGATGGTAAGACTAACACTGAGGATGCATATTTCATTGATGGTTTGAAACACAATCTTCTGAGTGTTGAACAACTAGTGGATAAAGGTTATTAGTTATAGTTCACAGAGAAGACATGCATGATCAAGACAAAGATAAAAGGGTAATTGGAATAGGTTCCAGATCTAAAGGTAATGTATTTCAACTGAATCCCACTGAAATGACATGTTTGGTTGTAAAGGTGGATGATAGTTGGTTATGGCATAAGAAATTTTGTCATATAAACTTTGATAGCATTGTGAAGACTAGTAGTATGTTTGCAATTAAAGATTTGTCTAAGATTGTAAAACCTACTAACACAATTTGCAAGGGGTGTGTATTGGCGAACTTCCTTTCCCAGCAAAAAGTTTACTACTATAGAAAAATTAAAGATTATACATACAGATCTTAGTGGTCCTATGAAGACTAAAGGATTCTATGGTGAAAGGTATTTCATGATTTTAGTTGATGACTTTTCTAGAATGACGTGGGTTGCATTTCTTAAAGATAAATTTGAGGCATTTGATAAGTTAAGATATTCAAGAATAGAGTTGAGAATGAATTAGGTATGAAGATTAAATGTTTGATATTAGATAGAGGAGGAGAATTTACTTCAAATGAGTTTAACATCTTTGTGAGGCTAATAGAATCAAAAGATAGTTATCAGCTCCAAGAACTCCTGAACAAAATGGCATTGCAGAGAGAAGAAACATGTCAGTAACAAAAGCAACAAGAGCTATGTCAGCTGAGAATGATGTATCCAAGATGTTTTGGAGATAAGCTATGAATACAACAATCTACACTATGAACAAAGTACAAGTCAAGAAAGACACAAACAAGACCTCTTATGAACTATGGTTTAGTCACTCACCTATACTTAAGTATTTCATAATTTATGGTAGCAAATGTTATATGAAAAGAGATGATGATATTGGTCAGTCTGATGCTAGAAGTGGTGAAGGTATGTTTCTTGGTTATTCATTGAAAAGAAAGGCTTACAGATGTTATAATTTGAGAACTATGACTATTATTGGAAGTGCAAATGTAAGAATTGATGATAAATTCATGATACAAGAAACAATAGTTGACTACAATTCAAATAATGAGAATATTGTTACTAAACTAAGGAATGATGAAGTATTATTCGAGACTAACAATGATTTGCAGAATGAAGGAGAGCTAAGGCAGGAACAAAGCTTGGGACCTTCAAAAGAGCTAAGAGTTGAGATAACAACTCCTACTTCTGGTAAGAATATGACAAAGAATCATCCACCCGAGCAGGTCATTGGAAGTAGAGATAAATGTGTGATGACAAAAAGCAAAATCAATGAAGAATTATGTTCGATATCTCAAGTTAAACCAAAGAATGTAGATGAAGCATGCAAAGATGACTATTGGAAGCAAACTATGAAAGAAGAATTGGATAAGATAGTGAAGAATGAGACATGGAAATTGATCCCTAGACCAAAAAACAAGAATATGATAGGAACAAAATGGGTATTCAAGAATAAGATGAATGAACAAGGTGAAGTTGTAAGGAACAAAGCAAGATTGGTATGTAAAGGTTACCCACAACAAGAAGGAATATACTATGATGAAACTCATTCTCCTATGGCAAGAATAGAAGCAGTAAGGTTATTCTTAGCATAAGTAGCATATAAGAAATTCAAAGTGTATCAGATGGATGTCAAGTCAACATTTCTGAATGGAGAACTTGAAGAAGAAGTAAACATAGAACAACCTGAAGGTTTTCCTATAATAGATGACAAGGACATAATATGCAGATTGAAGAAAGCATTGTATGGCTTGAAGCAAGCACCCAAAACTTGGTATGCACGGTTGGACAAGCATTTAACAAATCTTGGATTTAGCAAAGGTATGATAGACAATAATCTATACTAGAAAGAAATTAATGATGGATTGATGATTTTGGTAATATTTGTTGATGATATCATATTTGAAGGAAATGATGATAAAAGTGACAAGTTTGCAGAAGAAATGAAGAAGGAATTTGAAATGAGCATGATAGGAGAAATGAAATATTTCCTAGGATTACAGATTGTACAGGACAAAGAAGGAATCTTTATTTCTTAGACTAAGTATTTGAAAGATCTACTAAAAAGGTTTGGTTTGGAAACATGTAAACCCATTGGAACACCTATGGTAACTAGACAAAAGCTATCTACAAAGGATGAGACACCTACTGTTGAGTAGAAGAAGTATAGATCTATGATAAGAGGGTTGCAATCTCTGACTCACCTAAGGCTAGATATAGAAAATACTATTGGAATTGTTGTAAGATTTCAAGTTGGTCCTAGAGAAGCACATTATGGAACAGTCAAAAGGATATTTAGATACCTGAAAGGAACACCAGAGTTTAGATTGTAGTATGAAAGATCTAATGATTTCACTTTATATGCCTATAATAATGTTGATTGGGCAAGCAGTATGGATGACTAAAAGAGAACTAGTGGTGGAGCCTTCTTTCTTGGAGGAAGATTGATTTCTTGGCTAAGAAAGAAGTAGGATTGTACCTCACAAACTACAACAGAAGCAAAATATGTTGCAATAGCAAACAATTATAATCAAGTTGTTTGGATGAAGTAGATGCTGAAGGATATAAGGATAGAATTGAGTGAACTTGTTGTCATGTATTGTGATAACACAAGCACAGTGAATATGTCTAAGAATCCAGTGTTGCATTCTAAGACTAAGTACATTTCTATCAAATATCACATGTTCAGAGAGAAAGTTGCACAAAAGGAAATTAGATTGGAATATGTAAGCACCAAAGAGGAGATTGCAAATATTTTCACCAAGCCTCTTCCCAAAGAGACTTTTGAGTATTTGTGAGGTATGCTAGGGGTTATGCCCCTTCCTACATCAAAGTAGATGATGCAAGAGTGCATCAGTCCAGTGTAACATAGCACTATTATTTGTCTGGACTGAATGTTGATGCTTCATGTATAGGAGAGTTTCTGTGATGGATGGAGTCATCTAGGACTCTTGTTGGATGTTGTTTTTGAACAATGTCTTTGGACACTTAAGCAATTCAGAGACAGTTGTTGCAGAGATTGATGTTTGCTGAAACCTTTAACATTGACGTCAATAGGGGAGAAGTTACAAAATGAAAAATAGTTTGAGCAAAAATAGTTTGAGCATGGAGAAATAGTTTGATATAGAGCACATTGAGATATATCAATGGTGAAGAATGATTGATGAAGAGTATTTGAAAAGAAAGGTTAACTGTCTTTAATAGTTGGTATTTTTGGAACTAGATGTTTTTCATCTATGTTGTAATCAATGCCAAAGGGGGAGATTGTTGGAAGTATGAATGTTGATGATACTTCTATGGGGGAGTATTGTAGAAACATGATTAGATCATTATCATGATGATATGTTACATTCATGGTTGTGTTTGTCATTGATGTCAACATAGCAGTTTTCTATGGTATCTGACAAAAGAATAACGGAGAGATCAAGTTGGTACGGATAGACAATTGAACATTTTCACTAAGCGAGGTTAAAGGGAGATACTACTAAGTGTCTATTATATGTAGCTAACCTCAGAAGCATAAGATATTAATTTTGGAAGAAGTTATGCAAGTTTCGATGAAGACTATTTTGAGATAGAGTTTACA
The DNA here is from genome assembly GCA_028749045.1 of Cupressus sempervirens. Taxonomy (NCBI): domain Eukaryota; kingdom Viridiplantae; phylum Streptophyta; class Pinopsida; order Cupressales; family Cupressaceae; genus Cupressus; species Cupressus sempervirens. The sequence continues at coordinate 606,710,484 of CM053787.1, forward strand.
AAAGCACGTTCTAGTAAACTTGTTATATCTCTTAGCAAAGTTGTTATTTTGAGAAGATGAAGTTAAAGATGTGAAGAAGACATTCTAGATATGATGTAGCTAAGCTCACTCGTCCTAATGTTACACATACAAAAAGTTATTCAAGTTACAAGGTGAAAGATTGATGTTATCGCTAAGTGTAACGTGTTCTTAATGAGGTCCTATAATAATTAATTGAGAAGGTATAATAGCCAACTAAGGGGATTGTTTTATGGATTCAATATATAGGAAGGATATTTTTCTTTATCATGTATGGAATTAATTATTGATTGCAAGAAGCATGAAGAGCAGAATGTGAAGATAATCAAAGCAGAGCAAAGGTGAAGGAAACTTCACTACCGAGGTTTTATTGTGTGATTTGAAATTTGATATTTGGATTCAAGGTTCGTGACCTAGTCTACAAGGTCTGATAGTGATTGGTCTAGTTGACATGATAGAGGAAAGGAGTTAAAGTACAATAAAAATAATTATTCACCAAGGAATAACAGTGAGTTCAATGGTCTTGCCCCAGAAGCTGTTTGGATAGTGGGTCCTTCTGCCTTCTAAAACTCCTAAAAGGGTTGGAATATTCTAACAATGATTCAATGTCTCCTAAGAGGGACTCATATGTACTAAATATTGTAATAGACTCCAAACAGGGTCCATCCTCTAACAAGGAATATTTATATTAGTACATCATCTTTTAGGCCTCATTCCCACCAATGTTTTCCCTAGTTAACAAATCTAGTGTATTTTTGTATGTTCATTTTAGTATGGTTGTTGTTTACTTTGATTGAATGGTTAAGATTATTTAAGGTTGATAATTATTGGATAATTGATTCACTCACGCCCACCCGCACCCCCCCCCCCCCCCCCCCCCCCCCCCAACAGTTATATTGGTGGACTATTGTTTCTAACAATAAGATATAATTATATTGGGTACATTGCACATCATAGGAATGAACAATTGTTAATATTTAAAAGATGGTTAGATCCACTGTCACAGAAGACATTTAGATACACAACCTACTTGTGCTATCTTCTATTATCAAAGCATCGTCAAATTTTTGAAACAAACAAGCTTAAACTTAAGTTTGATAAACCAATATTTGAATGGACATCTATAAATTGGATGGGTGATCCCTAAGGGAAATATAACCATTTTGAAGACTTATTTTTGACACCACTTTATCATAAAATTATAGACACTTCAATGCCTAGATTGTTTATGTCTTGTAAAGGATTAATTCAACTGGGAAGTCAAATTAAATTGGTCAACTGGTACTTTATGGAAGACTATAGTGTATTAATATTTTACAATTCAACTATAGAACCCTACAAACTTCTAATACATGTGGCAGAGAGGGTATTTGCATTGGAATATGTACGACAAATAGAAAGAATAGATGTAATATTTCATGGTCAACACAAGAAAACTATTTTTCCCTCCTTGCCTATTGGATGCAAAGGGTTCACATTTGAGAGAAAAGCATTCAATGTGGTACACAAATTTCTTGCAATTTTTTAATTTGATATTGTCAGGCACTGGCAATATGATCCACTAAACATAATTTGTACAAAGCTTGTACAGAATGGGAACTCCACAAGTAAATGTCAGCATGAGAGTATGCTATTGATTAAAAGATATTAAAATATGGGCTCATGGGAAGAGGTCAAAATGGAGATGGAGAAATGCTCCAATGAAAAAAGTATTTCAATACAAGAATTATCAACACAAATTAAAGAATTGTACAGATAGAAAGAAAAAGTGTAACTAGTGACATCCTACAATTTCTACCAAATAGCTAGAGATCATCGTAGTAAAAAACATCTTCTAGATGCCATAAATAAAGATTGTGTAGCTACACATTGGTGTCATTTTGGGAAATGAGGAAGAATCTCAGCAAACCTAAGACCTCTACAAGTTTTGAAGACTTGCCCGAGGATGAAATATTTAGCAAATTATGGGATAATGAACATCCCAATGTAGTAGCAACACAACATGATGCAAACGATGAAGATAATGAGTATGAGGTTTGTAAGGATCCTTCATCCATTGCCACAAGCACTGCCATTGGTTCCACTGAATCCACTACTCCAACTATTATTAGTAGTAGTATATTTGATTCAACTGGACAATATATTATACTTAATCAACATAAAAGGGAAAACTATGGTATAGGGGCAAAGATGATAGAAAAAATGAGTTATCCAAGTGTTGGTGGGCTAGGCAAAATAGGTCAAGAAACTTGGTATCCAATCCCAATGCGAGAGCAACTGAAACCTGGTCATAAACTAATTATTGAGATGAGTTAGATGATCCATCATGTCAAAAAAAGGTGAACCCATGCCATTATTCATCCAAGGTGGATTTTTTATTTGCTTCTAATTTGTTATACGTGAATTGATATTGATTGTAGAAGTATATTAGAGGTTGAAGAAGGTTATATATTAATTTATGAGCAATTTACATTAGCATTCAATCAAACCCTTTAATGACAAATGATTACATAATTTGATACTTAATGTTTTGAAGAGAAACAAGGATTTATCATTTCAAAAAAAGTTGGTAGTTTGAAAGGCATTAACTCAAGTCATCTTCTTGCATTCAGTAACTTCCCAAGTTGTTTCATCTTCAAACACTATGATGTGACTGAAATTAGACCAGAATACTACAGTTGAAGGTCACTGTGCAAAGAAGTAAAATGTTTCGAATACTCATACTGATATAATGCCAGTCACAACTCCCTCGGGATAAAACCTTCAAAACAATCCAAAAACTCCACTTGTTAGTGGTAGTAAGGCAAGATTAGGAAGGGGTGATGCCATTAGTAATCCTCAAAATGCAATTATTACAACCTTGGGCATTGGTGGAGACAAGTACAATGTTGCAACTGCTCTTTCTCCTTTCAAGCATCGTATTGTATCAACAAACCCAGATTTTGAATACAAAAATTTCGTATAAATTTTCAAGAAACTACAAAAATGAATGGAAACAATAATAAGGTGTTCAAGAATGATTTACTTGAGGTGGATCATTCTCAAGAACCTGCATTGAGTATGATATTTCCAACATATAACACAAATAAAGAAATGATTGTTTCTCCACCATAGATAGATAATAATCCACTAGAGAGTGAGATAAGTCCATCAAATTTTCATGTTAGCACACTATCTATGGATTTCTCCAAAGTAAAAAAATGTGGACAAAGACAATGTGGCAAAAAAACAACTAACTTTATGGTCTATAGTTCACTATTCAAGATGGAGAGAGAGAAAAAAGGGTTGGAGAAGGCAATTGAAAGCAGACCTGGAAAATGCAAAGGCAAAGGAGAAAGAAACAGATAGCAAGTGCAAAGAAATAGAGAAAAGGATTACAAATGTTTCCTCTCAAGAAGAAAGTCCATAGCCTCAACCATAAAATATGGAGGCAGAAATGAAAATTCTAAAGGAACAATTGGAAGAAAGCAATAAAAAGCTATGTGATGTAAATGTAAAGAGAGAAGCAGAACTCAAGATGTTGAAGGAACAATTGGAACAAAGCAATAAGAAACTCAGTGATACTCTGAACCATGTTAATATGGAAGTTGATGTAAAATTCAAAGAATTCAGGGACAAGTTGCAAGAACCAAATAAACAACTTGAGGATGAAAGAGAATTTGCAGTAGATATTTTCAAAAAGTTGGAGTCTATTGGACATAAAATTAGTAACATAAATAAGGAATTGGATAGTGAGAGGGAAAAAACAAAATAATGGGCAAAGAAAATTGAGGAAATAAAGAAACAAAGTGAAAATCATTTGTTGCAAATGGTGCAATAGGTACAGAAGGAAAATAAAACAACCACAACCTACAAGAACAACTTTTTTGAGTCAAATGAAAAAATCAAAAAAATAGTCAAGCTAATTAAAGAAAAAATGTGGGGGAGAATTATGGCAAATACTGATAGGTTGTGTGATTGGTTTGAATTGCATCAAAGTTTTTGAGTTATTTCTGGGAGTATCAAAGAGCAAATTGAGAAAAACAAAGATGTTTTTAAGCTCGAGAAGACTGCAAGACAGATTATACACATGATCAACACACATAGTGACATGTATTTAGCTAGCCAAGAAGTTCATGATAGTGTTAGTGCATTAGTAAAGTCATCAGCTATCGTTCAAAAATGCCAGAGTATAATGGAATTAGAGGAATATTTGAACTCGATTGAGAGAAAACTCACCAAGATGGATGACAAAGAAAAATTAATGATAAGTCTTGGTTTGCCTAATCCTTGCTCTAGTAATTCATCAATGAAATTCATTGGAAGGGAAGCTTACCAAAAAATATTTGGAGGCCAAAATGATGTCTGAAGTAGTCAAGTTTCCTCACGATTTTACTCCTGAAGGCATTTTGAATTGCTTCAAACCATTGGCGAATCTGAATGCACTATTGGATGTAGCATTTCTTTCAAGTAAATCTTTCAAATATGGAAGTCTAATGAAGTTAAATGTCATCTAATATAACATAACAAATGTTCAAACTCCAAACGAAGTAGAATTCAACATCCTTAAAAAGATGACCGAATCTTCAATCATATCATAAGACATTCATTAGGCATCAAAGTATGTGATACTTGGAAAGTGATTTTGATCATCTTTGTAGTGTTTATTTTATTTCTATTTGATATTTTTTGATATGATTTTAAAGTTTGAACTTTGTTTCTTGAACAGGATAAACATTGCAAAATCCAAATGCTATTTTTCTTACTAGGCCTATCAAATGCAAAAGCAAAAAATGTTTGTGACACTAAATTTGATGCTACTTTAAGACTCTTCCCATGATGCAAAATGATCTGTTGTTGTTGTTGCTCCCTTATTTCTATATTTATATAGAATGGAATTATGGGTCATTACTAAATGTAATGGTTGTAAATTTAATACTTTTAACTCATGATTATGAAATTGGGTATTCAAATTTAACTTTTGCAAATTCAATTCATTGAATTTTATCAATTGTCATGTGTAAAAAAGTAATGAGAATGAAAATGAATTTTATCATTTGAATTGCTATATTCTCATAAGAATCATCAAGGATTGTACCATAACAATGTATTATATGAGCATAATAATGCAAATAAAAAACAATAGTAATGGTAAAATTTGAATAAATCTTGATTCATGGCATCATCTAACATAAAATGTACATGTTTGTTTGACATTAGACATTTAAAAAATGATATAACTTATTATGCATGATAGATGAATCATGATTAGATTCAGAGAATATTGTCCAATATCTAGAATGTAGACCGTAGTAAGTAATAAATTCAGAATTGACACATCATACTATAACTATTAAACTTGCCACATCATCTCATCATCTGAATCTTCAGATTCCTTGCCATTAAGTTCAAACAGTTCATCATGCTCCATGTTTTCTCCAGTCTGCATACCTTTGCCATCTAGATAGTGATCCTCAACTTCAACATTAATGCTACCAATATCAGTACCACTACTTGAGTTAGTGATCTCATTGTTTGAAACGTTGCCCAAATCTCTTCTTTGGAATTTCTTCATCCATAATTTTAGTGCCTTTCGTAAGGAAAAGTGTTGACTTCATATTTAGATGTATATAGCCTCAGACAATTTTTCAAATTCTTGTCTAGTTTATTTCTTACCTTTGACTTTAGAAACCTAAAAGCATTGAAAACTCTCTCATCCTCCACAGATCCCAATATCATGGTCAAACGTAATTCAACAAGCTTGAAATTTTTTGATATTGAATCTTGCAACACTTCACTCCAAGCTAGATTTCTCCAAAGTTTGGTTACTAATCCTTCTTCTCTGGGGTTCCAAATAAGATCATATTGTTCCTTCATTGTATTGGGAAAATGATGAGAATTCTCTCTCAAATGAGATTCATCTAAAACTCCATTTATAGTTACCCCATTGATTTCTTTGCTTTTGCAAAATTGATATATCAAAACCAATAACTTATCTCTAAAATCTTTAGGACTTCTTAAACGCCAATAATGAGAAAACACAATACATATTGATTCAAGTAATATGTGTCGGGGAAATATTTCTTTAATTTATAAGGAAATATTATAAGAAACATCCTTCACAGAATTCATTACAAACTCAACAATCTATTCAAACACTTCCTTTGTAACACTTAATTTTGGTTGTGTGGGTTTCTTTCCATTTCTAATGGACACAAGCCTTCCATAGTAGTGCATTGGTATCTCAACACCGTGTATATTGGCAGATAATTCCCCCTTTGCATCAATCTTTAAAAAGTTATCAGGATTATCCAAATTTGTGATTCTCTGTAATGTCCGCACTTTCTGATTAGGTTCGAATTTTGTAACCTGCAACTATTTGGTTAGTCCAATATCAAAAATTGCATGTATAACATATTAGAAACATTGAATTAGTAAATATTAATCTACAATTCTACCCCAAACTACCCCACCTAATCCCTAGGAAGAGATCTTTCTTAAACCACCTAACCCTTTGATGAGAACTATGTCTCGATTAGATGATTATCACTAAAAAAGAATCTTCCATAGGCCTCTTTGGGATCTCTGGAAACATTACTTGATAGTATCTTTGACATATGCATATGTTTGACCACTAGAATATATATTGTCCCTAAGATATTCTCTACAAATCTCTCTCTAGGTTTCAATTTGGAATCTCGACATTCCATTAAGAATGCCCTCCAGTCTCTGAGTTCTCCTTATGAGAAACTCAACATCCATAGTTGGATGCCCTCTACCAAGATTAACTTGGTCTCTATAAGAACAATATAGCTCTTATATGATTATCAATCTTAGATTGATAATTTTTTAATTTTAAATGTTAAATAAGATATACCTTTAGTTATCTCTGAACTATAGCTATATCTACTATTCTCTATCAAAAGCCTGTAATTAACTCTGCAATAAAATTGTATACTATCATGGCTTTATTTACCCTTTCTTATCACTATCTTATGACTTTATCATTATATGATATTGCAACTTATTCCCACTATCTTCTTATCATTGTTTGTCTCTTTTGTTTGATTTGGATTTGTGGGTGGTTGAATATATATGTAATCCTTGTTTGGGGACATGTACAGATGAAAAAAATCATCCATACATGTAAATATATACATGATCAAGATGTATTAAGTATATGAAACCAACAATGCTAACTGTACGACTTCTAGTTTTGGTAATCTCGCAACCCATGCTACCTTCATTGTTTCTTATATACTATATTATTTTTCTTTACTTGTCTTATTCCCAACATGAGGCGGTCTTGGTCCTAACATGGCTCTATGGTTTATTTCATTCTCCTTTGTCACCCTTGTTCTTATTTGTGCATGTTTGTGTTTGTCATTACTGCATTTGAATATCTTTGAGCCATCGGATGATGGTTTCACAACGAAAATATAATTCTATGATATCCAAGAACATCACTATACCAATTGCAACTCCTATAATCTTGTTGCCTTTAATTAACTGAATGGTAAGGGATCAATTTCTTATTAAAAAGTCAATAATTGTCCTCTTTCCTTCTCCTCCCATGAGAGAACCAACGTGGATATAAAGAAAAATAATTAATTGTTTGACTGTTCTGACATCTCTGCTCTAAAGGTCAAAGCTTCCCATCTACAATATGTTCCTCACACCTTTTCATGTTTCACATTGTGCTTTCTTCGATACCATATTTTAAAATATGATCATGCCTATTATCTCTCTATTTATTACGTAACTTATATATCTCATTGATCATGGTTGTCTCTTGAGTTGTACATCTTTCATCCTTATTTCTGAATCCTCATCACTTCCCCTAATATAGTTTGATTGGTCTTCCATGTTCACAATTCTTTCTTGTCCAGGTTGAATGCCCACACAACTATGAATATTAGTTACTATTGCTCTCAAAACTTGCATTTCTTATGCAGTTTAATTCAGGAGATACTTAACAAGGGTTTCTTGTTTGATGTTGACTATCCATTGATGGTTTACCCTATGCTTGGTAATATGTCAAATGCTCCCACGGCTGGTGTAATTCGATAATTTTCCTTTTGTTACCTTCGATACTTGTTCTAGCCTCTATCCAAAATTGTATCTTCTACTCTCTTTTTTTCTTTTCCCAATGTATTCCTCCTTATATATATTATTTTATGTCTTTTTAACAGTTGTGACTATACAAGATCCATCATTATTTTTACTTAACCTAATAATATATATTATTCACATGTGTTATCATATTTAGTTATAAAATTTATTAATGTTTCCCATAATATTATAAGTTTTCATTCTTTATAATATTTATGATATATTTAATAATAATTTGTGTGATTATTATTATAATTATATTTTACTACTTTATTTAATTAATCAATCAGTTATACCATCTCTTAATATTTTAAATCATAATTTAGTATAATTATAGATATAATTATCTTGGGAGAGGGGCTATTACATTCTCACCCACCTTGAAATTTTTTCATCCATAGAAAATGAATTTGGATTTCTATAGAGATTATGGAGGATCGAGCATGTCATTTTATGCAACGTATTATATTATGCAATATACATAAATCTTTGTTAGACCTTCATTGTATTTCTCATTTCCTCTAGCATGGGGAGAATCGCTACTAATGTTAAGAGTGTCTCTACATTACTTTACCTTTCAAGTAGCTCACCATATTTTCGATGACCACCCTGATCATCGCAAGTTGACTCCATTGTACCAAGCAATGATGGATATTCAGAAAAATACTTGATGATTTGGTCCATCCAAAGAGATTCATTTGATATCATTATCCTTAAGCAACTTTCTCCCATTAGTTAGTCCCTCAAAAAATTGTTGAAATTCCCTGAATCATTTAGGACTTTGACAAAAGTGCCTATAGATCTCTTTGATTAAAACTTCAACTATGTATATTTCTGGAGAGTTGCTGACAATTCCAAAAGCTAGATTCATTCAGTGGGCTATGTAGTGAATGCTAAAAATGTAAGGTGCAAGAAATTATTTTAACTTTGTGATAAAAATAATTCTTTTGGCCTTGCATTATTGAAGCTCCATCTGCTCCTGTTGGGACTCAAAATTTAAGCCCTGATTTTGAGTACCATCCTAAAAATCAAGCCCTATAAGCGCTTTTTAATGCATGTGTACCTGACTATACTTTTGAGGCCTAAAGAGGTGTTTAATGTTTCTAACACCTTGCATTGAGTATATCCATGTGCTTCATAAAGATAAATTGTCATTTCGAGTCATTTCGCGAAGTTTTGTTTTGAGCAATGTCTGATTCTACATTTTTGCTTGTGTCAAACAACAATAGGTGGCCTTGTTTGCAATTGAATATCTTGCACCCATAAGTAGCAGAAATAGAAGCTACATGAGAAGCAAAGGCAAGCACCTACAACTCACAGCATGAGGAGGGCAGAGCACTTCCCATGGTCGAAGTAGTCTCCTTAGAAGCAGTAGTTTGAAGGTATCTTCCTTTATTCCCTAGGCAATACCAATGGTTCATCTAGTCAGATGTTGGTAGCATCCTCTTCTGTTTCTGACACTGGAAGAAGAGGATGGAGACTATTGTGAGAAGAAAAACATAAACCATTTATTCCCACATTTCTCAGGAAGAAGTTTTCTAAGTTGTTTAAATACATCAACACACCTTACCATAGTGTCTAAAAGGCTCACACCTTTTGAGACACAAGGCAAGCTCATTGTGGGGCCTGTGGTCAGCCAGAGGAATGAACAAATTTTGACCAACATACACAAAACAATATGCTGGTGTGGAACTTGAGAACCAACAAAGTAATGACAAGTGGCGGTGATGTGGAGCCAACTGGATCGAAATAGACCAAATGCACCAGATCGTGCCACGTGGCAGATCGGACGATTGTTGCCATGTCGCCAAGGAAAGATGCAAGGAGGATAACCATGCAACATGGTGACCAATGATGTGGCGATGACATGGACCAATGACATGGTGAAAGACAGGACGATGATGTGATAGTGTTGATTGGCTACTGATGTGTCTGAAAATTCCATGTCTTGTGACGTTGCTATGTTGCGATGACATGGAAAATTGCTGACTGGGATAACAACATAGCGACTAATGATGTGGTAGTGACGTAGTGCAATGATGTGGCAACCATGTGGCAGAATAGGCAACTAATGAGGTGGTGACATGTGGTGCCCACATGGCAGATGTCAAGTGACTAAGCAGAAGTCAGCTCCAATCTAGTGGTGACATGTGTCTGAAGGCTAGTCAAACCAGTTTGACCTAGATGGAGAAAAGGAGGGAAAAATCAAACAAGCATGAAAAATTATTTTTTAATATTTTCTCTCAAAAAATACATGTTGGGTTTTATTAAAATAAAAAAAATTATATGCTATAGTTCAGACTTTATAAAATGGTCAAATATTTGCAATAATGTGTATGAAGCCATAGAAGGAGCCTGTTATTCAAATTGAGATTTTGGGAGTTCTTGATAAGCAAATATGGCACTATTATATATCGTCAAAATTAGGAGAGAATGAACTTTCTATTTCTTGAGTTTTTTTTTGTATAGGTAGCCACTGGTTCAAGTTATGCAAGGATTTGTCTAAACTGCCCAGTTTTCAGTTTCATTCAGTTGGGACAATCCTGATATGATTTCTATTGAAATGGTGAACTGATTGAATGTAAAAAGAAACATGAATGTAGTTATGGGTGAGTTTTTTCACATCCAAATTAGTCGAGTCAAGGTATCATCAACATTTTATGATGCATTTCATATATTTTAGTAATAGAAGGGTTTTTCATCATTGAGGAAGAGATATTTTGGGTTTGTTATAAAACAATGATGAAAACCAAATCAAATTTCATGGGTAAAAAGATGAGAGAGGTTTTACAATTGTAGGGAATGAGGATTCAAGTGGACACATGTCACCTTCAGGTCAGATCCGAGATTCCATTCTTCTTCTATATCTTTCTCTTTCTCATCCATTGAAAGGGTTGGCAATTTTCAGTGTGATACCACATTGTTGGTTCCAGTTTTGTTTGTGAGACCACATTGTTGGATCCAAGACTGTGATTCCACCACATTCTTCAGTATATTTCTCTTGTATGAACAATAGTAGTGAAGATAATATAGCTAGTTATGATCTACTTGGTGGTTTTATGGGTTGTTTTACATGCATCTAAATGTATAGTTTCAAAGAAATGAATACAAATGAGTAGGAATATCTTTAGTTTCATTCTGATTCTTGTCTCTTATCTCTGTAATCTGCAATTTTATGTGATTTAAGGACAAAGAACTGAGACCCATTTACATCCCCTTGAGGTTGTATGTCTGATATATTTTGTTGTTGGAACAAAGGGCCAAGTAAATGCTTGATGTATTTGACAGGGTTGTTGGTTACTTTGAGAAGGATACTTCATAACAATGAGGTCTTTATGAACACTGATGTCTGATTCACAAAGTGATAAGATAGATCTGATATTTGGGTGTATGAAATATGTCATTGATATCACAGATGTATGTGTTTGATTCATGCAATTGCCCAATATTTAAGGCACTAATCAGCTACAGGATCAACTTGTTCTTACTGTTGCATATTTGGGGATTTGTTGAAATCAACATCATTAATCAAATATCTTTCCCTTTAATGTTGAAGAAATAAAAAGGATGCTCTCACTTCGCTTAGCAATTTCTTTGGCCATGTTATTAGCTATTTCATGTCTGAGATCTTTGCATAAGTGTTAGAAGATTAATGGTTTTATCTGCTTTGTTAGATTTAGTGTATGCTTTTGACAACTAGTACAATACAAGTGAATTTGAGGTACACTTGCCTAGGTTTTGCAGAGCCTAAAGTAGTAGAAGGGTCTAGCCTTATAGTTGGCCTAGTGTTTGAAAGAGTATGTTGAAGATGGGAAGTAACTGCCCCTAGATGTATCTTGTTCTCATCAGGGTAATTTGAGACCATGTTCTTTCAAAACACCAATAGCTTCAACACACACCAACTTTTGGCTATTCTAGGTAATTACTTAAATATCTTCTTCAAGTTCATCATGATCAGATCCTCAATATGTGCTAGTGGAACTAGCAGTGGTAGTGATTGGGATTCTTGTAAATGTACTTGTGATGATGTGGCTTTTTGATTTTGGCCACCAAAATATGATGACAAGGTTCTACGAGTGCACTTGGCTGGCCTTTCTTGACTTCCATTAGATGTAGGGCTCTTACCCTTGTTCATGTTCGACATCTCCCAAGAAATATAGGCTGCCATAAAATTCAAGTTGTTCAAAAAGTGGCATTTGACTATAGTCTATTACATATATTTATCTAAATAGTATTCATTAGTTGTACGACCTACACTACAAAATATAGATGTCCTAGGTCTCCTTGGTTACTGCATGACTTGGTGATACTAGTCATTGGTCCCAGTTGATAACTAATCACTAGCAGTCTAACTTGTATCTACTAAATATAAGAATGAACTAAAATTATAGAGAACAAACAAATAGGGGTTTGAGTTACTCACCTTTGGCTAAAATTTAGTCATCACACTTGTAACTCGCCCAATAATGATCTCGGTAGTATGAGAAATTGAGACTTCGCTATTGATTGGAATTGAGACAACCTATTGATCTATGAATGTATTTATACCATATTTTTTGGAAAATTTTGCGGGAATATTATAGCACATACAAAATATTTGGAGAAGCCTGCATAAGAAAAACACGTATTGAAGAATTTCCAAGGCAAATATGGTTTGTCCATTATACAACCATGCATAATATAGTTGGAAAAATTGAATTAGTGTGTGACACGTGTCTGCATATTTGGGGGGTGAATGTCATCCCTCTCCTAAAACATTTTTTAAAACCAATGGAAAATTGAGGGTGTCCAAAAAGTTCTGCTTTGGAAATCATAGACAAATGTGTTTAATTTGTCATGTGTGAAAAATATTTATGATTGGCCATTTCATTTCAAAAGGAGCTCTAAGGGCATATATTATTTAGTAATGGGTCCAAGGGTTTGACTTATATTTGGTATAATTGGGGTGTGTGCCAACCCACATATGCATAAAAAATTCACCAAACTAACATTGGTTGATGCGCAAAATTCACTAAATGATGAATATTCGCCATGAAAGTGAACCCTAATTTCATTGGCTCCTAATACAATCCATCCTTTTACAAAGGACATTTATATTAGTACATCATTTTGTGGGTATCATCCCCACTAGGGTTTTTCCTTTGATCAAGGGTTTCCCTAGTTAAAATATATGGTGTTATTGTGTATGAGTATATTCTTATGGTTGTTGATTATATTGCTTACATGCTTAAGGATTAATAAGGTTGATAAATGTGTTAATAGTGTTAATAGTTGTGAACTTTACTTTATAACAATTGGTATCAAAGCATCATGTCCTTGAAGAGGAAGATTAATAGCTTTGGGAGATCAATGACAGGTCACTTCAGAAAAGAAAGTCCTAAATTTGATGGAGTTAACTATGATAGTTGGAAAGAGGAGATGAAGACTCATTTGATATGTATGGGCCCAAGATATTGGCTAATGAAAAATAATGAAAAGGACATTGTGAAAGAAATCAAACTTGAGGAATGCAATGAAGCTTAGAGATATTTGTTTATGAATAATATGCTTGTCAGAGAAGCATTACTGTTAGGTCTTCCTAAGAATGAATATAGTCAAATAAAATCCTTCAAGACATCTCATAAAATTTGGATAGCCTTAGAATATACTTTTGAAGGTGATAAACATGCTAAAAGAATGAGACTACAAAATTGGATATGTTTATTTCAAGATGCTAGAATGATGGAAGATGAATTAGTGAGAAGTTATGTTGGTAGAATATCAGAAAATTGTTGTAGGAATCAAATATTTCCAAGGATCTAAAGAGGAAGATGAGATTGTATAGAATATTTTGAAATTGACACCACCATTCGAGCAAGTAGCATAGATGATTGAACTAGTGATATCCTGCATTAAGAAGTTTACCTAGAAGATTGGAAGCAACAAAAACAAGCTTGAAGCAATCTAGAGACCTACCTAGAGTGTGAATAACCTTTAGTGCATTAAGTGTTCATCCTTCCTTATCAAGAAGTTCAAGCACCAGTGGAGACTTGACTATAAGCAGATCCAAATATGAGGAGGACAAAAGAATTGAAGAATGAATTGCCCTGCTTATATGAAGAGAACCAGATGGGAAGAGAATGTTTAAATGTTGGACTTGCAATGAATTTGGTCATTATGCTTCTAAGTGTCGTAAGAGAGAGAAAAAAGTATAAGAATAATTTCAAATCTAGAAGACCTAGAGATTGTCTATATGCAAATGAAGATGGCGAGTCTGAAGAAAGAGTTCAAAGTGAAAGTGATCATGAATTAGGATTTGTGGCTATAAAAGAAGAAAATCCTGAAAAATAAATCAGAGAAGAAAAAGATCTAGTTTCCCAAGTTGAAAAGAAATCTGATTGGATTATAGATAGTGAATGTTCACATCATATGATTGGAGACATGAATAAGTTTTTTAAGTTTAGTAATCATGATGGATGAATTGTTAGAGTTGGTAACAATGCAACTTGTCATATCAAGGGAATATGATCTATTACTCTTGGTGGAAAGACTAACACCGATGATGTTTATTTTGTTGATGGATTAAAGCATAACCTATTAAGTGTTGGATAGTTGGTTGATAAATGTTATCAGTTATAATTCATAGAGAAGACATGCATTATCAATGATAAAGATGGTAAGTTGATTGGAAACGATACAAGTTCTAGAGGTAATGTGTTTCAATTAAACTCTACAAAGATGACTTGTTTGGTTGCAAAGGTGGATAATGACTAGTTGTGGCATAGAAGGTTTTGTTACATAAAATTTGATAATATTGTGAAGGCTAATAGTATATTTGTTGTCAGAGATTTACCTAGAATTGTGAAGCCTACTAATGTTTTGTGCAAAGAATGTGTTATGGCTAAGTAGAAGAAAGTTTCTTTTCCCAACAAGAAGTTCACCACATGATGAAGTTGGAGATTGTTCATACATATTTGAGTGGTCCTACCAGAACAAGAGGATTCTATGGTGAAAGGTGAAAAGTACTTTATGATTTTGTTGATGATTTGACTAGAATGATATGGGTAGCATTTCTTAAAGAAAAGTCTGAAGCATTTAAAAAGTTAAAGTTGTTCAAGAATAAAGTTGAGAATGAATCTGGAGTAAAGATAAAATGTTTAAAATCAGATAGAGGTTCAAGTTTACTTCTAGAGAGTTTAACACCTTTTGTGAAGTAAATGGAATTAAGAGACAATTATCATCATCCAAGACTCCTGAGAAAAATGGGATTGCAGAAAGAAGGAATAGGTCAGCGACTGAAGCATCAAGAGCTATGATGTTTGAGAATGATGTATCCAAAACATTTTGGAGAGAAGAACTCAACATGGTAGTATATACCATGAACAGAGTAAAGATCAGGAAAGGTACAAACAAAACTCCCTATGAACTATGGTATGGTAGTGTATACCATGAATAGAGTAAAGATCAGGAAAGGTACAAACAAAAGAAAAGGATATGGTATGCTAATTGAAGAAAGCACTGTATGGTCTAAAACAAGTACCTAGAACCTAGCATGCAAGATTGGACAAATATTTGGCAAAATTGGAATTTGCTAAAGGTACAATAGATAGTAACCTAAATTTGAAAGAAATTGAAAATAGATTGTTGATAATTGTAAAATTTTTTGATGACATAATCTTTGGAGGTAATGATGAAGCAAGTGACAATTTTGCTGATGAGATGAAGAATGAGTTTGAGATGAGTGATTGGTGAGATGAATTTTTTTTTGAGTCTACAAATTGTACAAAATAGTGATGGTATTTTCATATCATAAGCTAAGTATTTGAATGACTTGTTGAAAAAATTTGGCTTGGAAAATTGTAAGCTTGTTGGCACACTTATGATAACTAGTCACCAGTTATCTAGCAAAGATGAGACACCTACAATTGAGCAAAAGAAGTATAGATCTATGATTGGAGGTTTGCAATATTTGACTCACACTAGACTAGATATAGAAAATGTAGTTGGGATAGTAACAAGATTTCAAGTTGATCCCAAGGAATCACATTATACAATAGTAAAGATAATATTCATATATTTGAAGGGTACACCTGATTTTGGACTATGGTATGACAGATCAAGTGATTTCACTTTATGTGCTTATACTGATGCGGATTAGACAAACAATATGGGTGACAGAAAAAGAACTAGTGGTGGAGCATTTTTCCTTGGAGGAAGATTAGCTAAGCAAGAAACAAGATTGTATTTCACAAAGTACAATAGAAGGAGAGTATGTAGCAATAACAAACAATTGCAATCAGATCATGTGGATGAAGCAGATGCTGAAGGACATTGGAATAGATTTTTCAGAACCTCTTATCATATTGTGATAACACAAGTATAATAAGTATGTCTAAGAATCTTGTATTGCATTTTAAGACTAAGCATATATCGATTAAGTATCATGTTTGGAGAGAGAAAGTTGTAGAGAAAGAGATCTGATTAGAATCTGTAAGTACAAAAGAGAAGATTGTAGATATCTTTACGAAGCCCTTGCATGAAGATATATTTGAGTATTTGTGAGGTATGATTGGGGTTATGCCACTACCTACTTCTGAGTAGATGATGCAGAGAATGCATTAGTCTAGTGGTACAAAGCACTATTGTTTGTCTGGACTAAATGTTGATGCTTCTCGTATGGGGGAGTATTTGTGATGAGTAGAGTCATCAAGGACTCTTCGTAGTTGGTTTAGAACAATGTCTTTGGACACTTGAATTGATTAAAGACTTTGACCAGATGATTGACATCATGAAGCCTTTGTCATTGATGTCAATGGGGGAGAAGTATTAATGAAAAACATCCTCTAGCACAATCAGGGAGAAAGAGTACATAATAACATCTCTAATGGGAGATGTATGTATGGGGGATAATTGTTCATGTATTTATTAATGTCAATAAAAAACAAAAAACATTGAGTTGTATCAATGGGGGAGAAGTGTGAACAATTGATTTTCATGCATGTAAGATTGAGAAACCGCAGATGGAGAGTTGTTCCTGTGAGTGAGAAGTGTGAACAACTGATCTCGATCTTAAGAATGAGAAAGAAGACATAGCAGCATTCTTGTGAGTGTCTGATTTGATTGATTAAGAGGATTTGAAAAGAAGAGAACATCAACAACAACGTTTGATTTAGTATTCTTCGAACTTAGATGTTTTGTATCTATGTTACCATCAATGCGAAATGGGAAGATTGTTAGCATGAATGTTGATGGTAATCCTTTGGTGGAGTATCCTAAGTATTGGAGAGATTGTTTATGATTGACATGTTGCATTCATGACAATGTTTGTCATTGATGTCAATATAGTATTATTTCTGTGAAGACTGACACAATAGTAGATGGAGAACGAGGTCGTACAAACCATGTATTGAAAATCAGGTCAAGCACAGTTGAGGATGTATTCTACATTGTGTCTCGATGAAGTGAAGAAAAGCGTTTGTAGAGAGTTGAAGACATGAAGGAGATATTCCTGATTTACAGAGGACACTATACAAACAAAATACCTCAGAAATCGTTTCTAATGTTTGGATTGTATCTCCTAACAATGTTAGAATCTTGACGTGCGAAGTTGGATAGTGATAGTAGACAACTTGATGGTGACATCAACAAGTGCTCAAGGACAAAAGTCACATATGTGAGATGTTGTAAAGAATGTGAGCCGACAATATTGTGTAATTATAAAATAATTATTTATCTTAAAGAGGTCCTATTATAATTAACTGGGAAAACATCAAGGTTGACTCAAGGAATTATTTTGAGGACATGGTATAAAAGAGAGTTATTTTCCTTGTTGTGAAATATGTATTCAAGTGTGATATGCGAAGTATTTAGTAAATGTGAGTAAGTGATCCAAGGGATTATTGGATGCAAAGTTGGTGATTTGGTATTAAGATCAGAAGAGGTTTGGTTTGGTCTAGAGGATAAAGAAGGATCTATACATTTCTATTATTTTGCAAGGAATAATACAGAGACCAGTTGGACAATGAGTTTGGTTGCCTTGCCCCTGAAGTTGTTAGGAATGTGGGTCCTTTTGCCTTCTACAACTCTTAATAGGGTTGGAATCTCCTAATAGGGATTCAAAATATCCTAATAGGGATTGATATGTACTGCATGCATTTCATTGGCTCCTATTAGAGTCCATCCTCTTACAAGGAACATTTATATTAGTACATCATTTTGTGGGTACCATCCCCACCAGAGTTTTCCCTATGATCAAGGGTTTCCCTAGTTAACATATTTGGTGTTATTGTGTATGAGTATATTCTTATGGTTGCTGATTATATTGCTTACATGGTTAAGGATTAACAAGGTTGATAATGTTGACATTTTAGTCATGTTTGTTATTAGTGACATAAACTTATTTAGATTGTAAGTATCTACTGAGCATATTGTATAGTTAATAGAGTTAACCAAGCATTTTAGACTCTATCGAGTTCTATAGTTGCTATTGAGCTCAAGAAGCAATATTCAGTTTGCACTGAGTATTTTCTACCATGATGGTGATCAGTAGTGTAAACCGAGCTTCATAAGGTTTACCAAGTTCCTTAGTGCAAACTAAGTTGTGCAGTGCTTACCGAGTTCGCAGTTACAACGATGTGAATCTGGTGTTGGCCAAGCCACTCAGTGTTAACCAAGTGACTCAGTTTATACCGAGCTCATAATGAAAGTACTTATCGAGCTATGCAGTCAGAATCAAGTGACTTAGTTTATATGCCAAGTTTCGCAGTATTCACCGAGTCACCAGTGCAGACTGAGTTCAGACTACTTGGAAGTGATCAACATGGACCAAGCTTCTACATCTACCGAGTGCATGACGATGTCGAGCTTTGATAGTGGATGCCAAGTATCAGAACCTCACTGAGATAGTCTTCAAAACCCGAGTTCCTACAGTTGGGCCAACTTTGTGTATTTTGTGTAAACTTGTATTGTAGCCGACTTTGTTAATTTGTAATTGGATTGGTATATATGTAATGTATTGTATCACATCCAATGTAATATATGGAAGTAAGATAACAAACAGAGAAAGGTAGAAGTGTGAAATACAAGGCTACAATAGTATAAAGAACAACAAAGATTTATCTATCACCGCAAGGTGATCATTACATTCAAAGGAATCTCATTCAACAAACCAAGTTGCAGATCAGAGATCAGCTACTGCTTCATCCTAACAGGTGGATCAGTCAAATCCTTTCACAAGGTAGACTTAACAGTCTTTTGTAAATCTCTTTACCGAGTGCATACTTCATTGTATGTTTGTAAATCCTTTTGCAAGGTGGACCTAGCAGTCCTTATTGCTCCTAACAGGGTAGATCATCAGAAGTGATCATTGTAAGCCTTAACATACCAACTTTATACTGTAGTACTAAAGCTCATCCCCACCCCAATTTTACTTTCTATTTGGAAGGTTTTTGGGTCACCAAATTGTGTGTCAAAAGTGTTGTGAATTTTCTAATGCTTTCAGTTTCTCATGCATGCAATTAGATCATAATACACATGAAGGATTAATTAGTAAATAAGGATTAAGTTTTATTGGTTACTGATTCACCCCTCCCCTCTCAGTAACTTAGCCTATCCTATATATTTCCAAAAGATAAATGTGTTAATATATGGATAACTAATTCACCTCCCCCCCTCCTAGTTATCTTGCTAGACTTTATTTTCTAACATAATAACCATCCTTCATTATTGCACTCTGCATCAAAGATTCCAACTTGCCAATAAGATTCAATAAAAATAGGTATTCACAACAAAAACTATTATTGTGTTGTAAATAAGTCATTATTTTCTATTTTGGATGTTTTCCATTATGGAAAAAATGGGGAGATTTTTTGACTATTGAAAAACAATAAGATTGCACCTACTTGAGGGTAATATGTATTTCCTAGTGTTTATTAAAGTTTTAATATCAGTGCAAGTGTGGGAGATCGTTAGACTATGTAAGGAACTTCTAGCATTGGTTTTCATTGATGTCACTTCATAGCGACACTCTGGTAGTATTGGTGGGTGTGTGACATGTATTGATAATTTCCTATTGGGTTTTCATTTGGTAACACGAGTTCTTGGTCGTGTACAAGGGAGGTTCATAATGGTGGTACATCAAGTCATTCAAAGTTGATTGGCATTTTGGTCACAACGTGTTCCCTAAATTAGCGGTAATGACTACTTTGTATTTTCATCTTTTACTTTTGGTTGTATCCTACCAACTATAGTCAGAGCCCTATCCCTTACTATCTATAGGGCTTGGCAAGGGTGGGCCATTCAATATGTGGGAGAACATAAAACTAGGAACTAGGCTCTTGCCATGAACGACTAGTATGACCTAAAGTGTAGATGTAAAAAAAATATAATTAACCAAATTCAAAATTTATAAAGTTATTAAATAAATTACGTAAAAGCAATAAATCTAATAATAGTAAATTATAAGAAATAAAATGAAACTAACACGTTTGAAAAGTCAAAAGAAAAGAAAAATAAACCAGTAACTATTATTATGAAAAATTAGGAGCCGTATTTTATCACATTTAGTAAACAAAGAACTAACAACGTGCGGCAGCTCTACATATGCAACAGACCATATATCGTAGCTTCTGGTACATGAACAGATATGGCAAGCGTGGGCAGGCGGGCTCCTTCCATTATTCACCTCACCCAATGCAAATCCAGAGCCGGGCTTCTCTTCGCTCCATCCATATCCTCAGCCCACTTTGCTTTCCATTTACGGAAGTCTCCCAAGCTCTCAATCACAGCATCATCAGCAGCAATCCACATAACAAGCTTTTTGGGAAGCGTTGGATTTTACAGACGTTTTTCTGCCGCACCTATTCTTTCCAAAAAACCTAACAAAAGGAACATACCAATCTTGTCAGCCTTAGTGGAAGTGGGCGGTGTCAAAATCACCAGGGACGGTGAGTTGATTTTCCCATTTTTTAAGGAATTAGTGCACTCACAGGAGACCTAAATTTCAATTAAATACTGCTTACAGAATGCATTTTAGTATGACGAGGAATGTGGCTTTTTGGCATGAGAAGTAATGCGTGGGATTCTTGTCGACAGATGTGGTAAGGGAGAATGACCCAACAAACAACGTGCCGGACTCAATATTTGCAAAAATTGGGCTGCAGCTTCACAGAAGGGACAATCACCCCCTTGGGATACTGAAGAACGAGATCTACAATTTCTTTGATAGCAATTTCACAGAGTCCTTCAATAAGTTTGATAACCTCTGCCCCATTGTATCGGTGAAAGCGGTAATTAAGCATTTCCATCCTCAAATATCTTGGTCTCAAAAGCTTGCTCCCATTGCTGAGGATTGTACACGATGCGTTATCTCACGCTGTTTTTTTTTTTTTTTGGTTTAGTTTGATTTTTCATTTTTCGCAAATTGGCAAGCTTGCACAATCATTCGACAGTTACAGTCACACAGAAACGCAGTATCAAGGTTATGGTGGGTCAAATTAGATAGAGAAAACCCCAATTTCGTATTAACGATTTGAAATTATTTGACTATTGCTATTTGCTGAGTCAAGGCGATTCCTCATGTGGCTCGATGAGAATATTTGCCAGTAGCAAATATGTACATTTCAAAATCATACAACAAGGATGATCAACAAATAAATTATTGTCTCTGGTTTGCCTGTATTCTCCTTCCCTATCTAATCCTAACATTAATTTCAAATATGCACGAATTTAAAGCAGTGTAACACTTGGGTACGTCAGGATGAGTTTCTGGGATGCGGGACAAAGAGCCACAATTTCGGGACACAGCGGCAAGAGCAGGGGGGATGGGGAGTGGTGATGTATACCATACACATAGAACTTCAAATGCTAGTTATGAAATGATTTTCACTGCATTATACCAAATTGAAATATTCGAACATAGTAAAATTGCAACGCGAACTAGAACCACTGGCTATTGAACATAGTAACATAGTATGCACCATAACATTCAAATTGAAATTTGAATGGAAACTCAAGTACCAGTCCAGGCAGCGACGTGGTTGCAGAATGCTAGAGGTGGGGGTGCTCAAGTACTCCAAGTACCCAGTGCGGGACGTCTCGGGGAAAGGTACTTCAACGTTTTTTTGGGGGGAGGTGGGGTGTATGAGTCCACGGGTTTCATTGATTTACGGTAACCACTCTTTTAATTGTTGCAGTTTCTGAACTTTCTTATACTTTATGTTGCACAAATTTTCTTGGATGGGGGCAACACAGGATGGAGGGACAAGTTAGGATTTTTATTTTTTTGAACTATTTTTTGGGGATGGCAAGAAATTTGAAAGATTCATATGATAACATTGATAAAACATTCATCATATACATTATGGATCCTTAATACATAACATTAATGTTGATTTGAGTATTCAAATAGTCAAATAAATTATCAAAATGTTAAAACTTGATTCATTGTCAATATGCACGCATTATCATAAAATAGCATACAAGTTATAACATAATGGACAAAGGATGCAAACTTCACTTTCAACTACAATATGAAAACACCAAAACAAAGCAAGTATATTGTTTCCCCTACTTTGTAGCTCCCAACACCACATCGAAATCGGAGTACTCTAAGTCACTACCACTGTGAGAGTTTGCCTCATCCAATGGAATTTGCAACCAATCTTTCTTGTGCCTCCTCATCAACCTAGGTGGCCTCTTTGGTACCAACTTCCCTTTGTAAAGCTAGAGTCTATCGAAATTGAAGTTTGAGAGCACTATGCATTACAACTAGCTTCTTTGCTCATCTAAATGTAAGCCTATTTCTTTTGATGGAGTGAATAAAGTCATAAGTGGACCAATTCCTCTTTGCTGTAGAGAAATGATAGAGGGCCACACCACCCTTACCCACTCACAATCAAGAAAGCAACAATATGGAGACCAAGAGAAAAAAAAAAATGCTTCACAAGAAATTTTATTATACTTGAAGATCCTTACAACACCCACAAGATGATATGACTTCTTCAACATAAGAGAAATCCTAAATAAGAGTCTTCACACCAAGAGCTTCACCAATAACTTCTACTTGAAGAGCTACACTTTTAGAGTTTTCACACCTTGAAGTCTTCACGCCTTCTAGCTTCTACTTCTCAAACTTCCCCCTTGAGCTTTATTTAGAAATGCTCATATGCCTTGCTTAAATAGGCACTTACCACCCCATGCATGACTTATCCACAACCTTCTAGAATTCCTCCACAACCTTCTACAACTTCCACAACCTTCTACAACTTCCAAAACTTTCTACAATATTCATAACTTTCTAGAATTCTATCCACTCACCTCGATAATTTTTTTTTTTTTTCTATTATGCCACCTATGCACCTCGAAAATAGAAATCACCTTTTCCTTTCTTTTCTCCTTTTTCCCTTTTTTTATTCTTTTATTATTTCTCCTCTAATTTTCGTCACTTTCTCTCTCCTCCACTAATTTTTTTTTTTTTTTTTTCAAATTTTTTTGTTTTCCATGCAAGATGCTCCTGCATCAAGAAATTGACAACCTATGAAAGGAAATAAATGGCAAGAATCCTCAACTGTGTTGTATGGATAGCTTTCCATTAGAATGTCCGCAACAAGGACTTTACTTGATTTACCTTGGAATTCCCAACTAGGGCTTGGATTGCACTTAGAAATGGCGATTTGCTTAGTCTTTGTAGTGTTCCCTACTTCATTACATGTATCAATTAATGATTTATAATACATTTGACAGTTAACATATTCAAACCCACTTTCTTACTTCTCTCCAAACTCAACCCTGAGGAGGGTAGGGAGTAATTCTCACAGGCTGCACGGATATTAATCGACAAGTGGATTCCCTCAAGTTTTCCAGAACACATATTCATAGCCATCTTGGAACTATGCTCTTAGGGTTTCCAAAATACATGCCTTGGCCTCTCTTGGGATTCACCCACCTTGCAAGGAATTACTACAGCCATACCCGACAACCTACCCGTAATTAAAAGGGCCTATAAAAAGACATCAAGGGACAGGATATGAATATATCAA
Source organism: Cupressus sempervirens (assembly GCA_028749045.1). Classification (NCBI taxonomy): domain Eukaryota; kingdom Viridiplantae; phylum Streptophyta; class Pinopsida; order Cupressales; family Cupressaceae; genus Cupressus; species Cupressus sempervirens. The sequence continues at coordinate 606,734,609 of CM053787.1, forward strand.
CTTCAAATAGATTCTGAATGTATCCATTTATGTATGTGATTATGTATATGTTTATATATTTCTGATTCATCAATATAAACTGAGATTAATACTATGTCTTATGAACTGGACCGTGTATTGGCTCTTAGCCTTATTAGCTTTCAAATACTACATTTTGTAAAGCAGTACTGAAGTGTACTCTTGCTGTTACACTTTTTGCTTCGAGCTGATCAATAATCACTCACAGGTCTGTGTATGCAATCTGAATTCTTCTTTTAAATCTCCAATCTCTTATTCGTCCCCTCCATGATGTTTCAAGCTCCCTTTTTTATATCCCCTTAGAGATACCTCTTTTTGGTTAGTCACAATCTTTTAATTAAGTAGATCTTCTCCTTCTTAGTTACCATACCCCTTTGGAGACTAATTAGTATGCATCATTTGGGATGTAACATGGTAATCACACTATTTGTGGCTGATAGTGTTAATTGCTTGATTAAGTTATTATCTTCTTGTATGGGAATGCATCACAATAAGCTGATCACTGTTTCTGATTAAGAATAGGTAATGTCCATACATAATTCCTCTTATATACGCAGATACCTGCAGCTGTTTTGTTATGATACCATATTAGATGTAATCCAATGCTTTCAGGGATATGAGGACTGTGTGTATGGTATGCTGTTTGTTGTACCATCGCATTGCCTCCAATTGATACAATCGTGCTTGCTGTTTAGTTGATTATGTGCCTCATCTTAATTGATGATTAGCTACCCATGTTAGCATTAGTTTGCTGATTTATACATAATCATTAATATATCATTGCTGTTTGTTATTATATATTGCTTCTTGTTTTACTCTGTTCTATGTTATTATTATATCGTTGGTGCTCAGATTGAGGTGCTTGTCATTATACTTTGGAATGACGAGGAACTTGCATTCAATACAGATGTGGTAATTGACATCATCGTTAGTCATGTCTTTATCAATCAATGTTGCATCAATAATTCCTTTATGCTGAGGCAGTGATATTGGCAACTAAATTGACTTGTTGTGATCTCGATTAATAATTTGTCTTTGCAAGATATCATTGATGCTTGGACTTATGATGCTAACATGATGGACCATATATTACTCTGTTACCTTTCTAAGAAATCTATTGATATTTAATATCTCCATTTCATGCTGGCTACTGCTAGTCTGTGTTTGAGTATTGTCAAGGATATACTATGAGTTTGTCTTAACTTGATATCCATTAATGATGTCCATTCCTTTCATTGCTCTTGCCGTCAATCTATATCTTTGAGAACAATCTTTGTAGATCTTCCTATTGACCATTAAAAAATACCATACTCAAGCAGTCTATTCTTTTGCAATTGTATCTCTCTTAGAGACTTTACAAAATAGAGATTATATTATATTTATCATTTATTATTTATTTGTATATTCATTTAAATATTATTAGTATCATTTTACCATTTGGGATTTTGGATTTTGAACATTCACCCGGTTCATATCCCGAACCATGCTTTTCAGCATGACGTCTTTGATTAGCAATTTGTTCATCAAGCTTTGCAGTGCTAGATTTGATCATCTCTTGATCTCTCTAGCATCAGCTAGATCTCTCCTTAGTATCTGATTCACTCTTTCCAATTCTTGCTCCTTATACTTGGATTCTTCAATGAAAATCTGCAACTGTTCAATCTCACTGATTAGCTTATTACATTCTTTGGTCTCAACTTGCAGGGATTGTTCAAAAGTTCTCTTAGCTTCAATTTCTTTATTCATCTTAATTGCCATTGCTTGCATCTCATTATTCAAGTTATCTCTCTCCAACACACCTTCCTTGTAGTCCTTAGATGTGCCATCATTAGAAGTATTTCCTTTGTATGATAATTGATCAACAAGTTCTTTCCTCTTATCCCTGGATGAAATCAGTTGATCTTTCAGATTATCAATGGATTTCTTAGATTCCCTCAAGTTGTCTTCTAATCCAAGAATGCAAGCAATTGATTTGTCAAGATCATCAAGAGTTGAGTTTGAATATTGCTGGATCCTACCATTAGGATTCTCCTTAAGCTGTTAGGCATCTTCCAAGGAACCATGCTCTGATACCAATTGTCAGGATGAGGAAGCACCGAGTGGGAGGGTGGGGGCAAGGGCAGTGGGTGAATTTGTGCAACAATAATAACTTTCTTCTTTAGACCAAATCACAATTTAAAGCTGAATATAAAACCAATTAAACAAAGCAAGATCCAACACAAGAGCATCATAATACCATGATTTTATATCGAGGAAAACTTAGTTAAGGGGAAAACTCCGTTGGGGATGATACCCACAAATATCACACTACTGCAGTAATAAAGTGCTGTGATATTCCCACTTCGCGAATATAATTTAAATAAATAACAAAGGATCCAATAACTAATGATACTGAAATACAAACTAAATAAATTGATATATTTTAATAATTTGTCATAATGATAACGCCCATAGAGTTCATACAATTATGTCATTATTAACAATTACCTATGCGGTCGGAAAGAACGACAAATCCATGACACAATTACAAGAGGAATCGATATACAAATAGAACTCAAGCCAATACTATTAATTGATTTGCAAACTAGAAAATCAGTATTAATCTACATTGGAAAAATAGTTATCCAATTGTTATTTAAGTGGAATGATAATATCCCAATTTAAGTTGTCTACGGAGAATGACTGATTTTGAGTAGAGTATGGATATAGCAATGGTTGTGGGGAAGAGATACATACGTGTCAATTGGAAGCATCCCTCCATTGATATTAGTATAAGAAGAGAATCGATTCCTCTCATGGGAAAGGAAGGCATACGTTACCTACTCTCTTATTTATCCATATCAGAATTGATCTTTTCTTTCCATACTAGGAATTGTAGGCGTTTTGAGAATTGGTCTAATTTGGCAATTCAAGCAGATAGAACACTTAAGCAGCACAAGTACTAGCTAGTGTTGAACCCATAACTATCAAATAGGGGAAGAAGAAAGACCATTAGTGTAGCAAACGGTTTTTCATATCATAAACAAAGACGGTTTTAAACAAAGAATTTCCAACATTCATAAATAGACAACTGAAATCCTTTCCATATGACATTAATTGTTTTTAACAATTAACTGAAATAACCATAACCATATCAATGTTCATCTGAAATAACTAGATTAACGATTAACTAAACATAATTGTATTCATGATCAACTGAAATAACTAATTTAACGATCAACTGAAAATAACTGTATTTATGATCAACTGAAATAACTAATTTAACGATCAACTGAAAATAATTGTGTTTATGATTAATTGAAATAACTAATTTAGCGATCAACTGAAAATAACTATATTTATGATCAACTGAAATAACTAGATTAATGATCAACTGAAAATAACTGTATTTATGATCAGCTGAAATAACTAGATTAACGATCCATTGAGAATAACTGTATTCAAGATCAACTATCCTTTCTTCATACAAGTAAAGTAAATGCTTAACAAGGAAAGAAGGAAAGAACATACAAGAATCATCCGGAGGGTCTTTGGCTGGTTGTGCAAGCCTCAACTTTGGTGAGAGGAGAAGCATTGACATAGGCTTAACCTCCCAACCTCAGACCATACTTATCTTCACACAATCTATTAAATTAGAAAGACCCTTCCTACCTCAGGATTGAGCTTGGGATGTTCTTAGTTTAGCCAACTGAGCATCTTGGTGTTTAGAATGTCCGCATAGTTATGAAACAGACATGCTTGCATAACTAGGGCCTCTGACATCAAGTGATCATTAGATGGCAACCGTGCCTTAAACTACCTTGGCCAAGGATTTCAGATGGGTTCATTGACCCGATCACCACCGCTCGACTTGACAACAGGGTTCATTTCAGGGATGAGCATGAGCTATTAAGTATATTTCATTTAAGTTATTTATGTCTGATTTCTCTTCTGCTTTCTTGTAGATTTATCCCACCTCTTCACCTTACTTGGCTATACAGCCAGTGAGTCCTAGGCGTCCGGAATTTCCTGAGCAATCTGCTCTATGCATAAATTCTAGAAGGATTTGCTGCTTAGTATGCTTATCGCAAACTGTGACCAGAAAGTTTATGTTCATGAGACAAATTGGAAATATTATTGGATAGTATATTTCATTCTAGATTTTATTGCATTTGGAAAAACGCTTCCATAAGGATTGTATCTAATTTATTATGAAAATTTTAAGATGAGGACTGATAACAAGCGGCATGGAGTATGCAGCAAAACTCATATTGTAACTTGAAACAAATCTGGAAAGAAAGAGTCTTGTGAGCCTAATCTGGCTGCTATGGAAAACAATAAAATGATATTGAAATAGCATCACATGACCTGATGTGTATTCTTAATATGTCTGAAGCCTTGCAATCGATTGGAAATCTGCTCTATGCATAAATTCTAGAAGGATTCCCTGCTTAGTATGCTTATCACAAACTGTGACTAGAAAGTTTATATTCTTGAGACAAATTGGAAATATTATTGGATAGTATATTTCATTCCAGATTTTATTGCATTTGGAAAAATGCTTCCATAAGGATTGTATCTATTTTATTATGAAAATTTTAAGATGAGGACTGATAACAAGGGAAATTGAGTATGTGGAAAAACTCATATTGTAACTTGAAACAAATCTGGAAAGAAAGAGTCTTGTGAGCCTAATCTGGCTGCTATGGAAAACAATAAAATGATATTGAAATAGCATCACATGACCTGATGTGTATTCTTAATATGTCTGAAGCCTTGCAATCGATTGGAAATCTACCCTTCTTTAGAGGTCGCAGACATATCCAAAGTGCAGATTTGCTTATTCCTCAATGAGCTGAGCACATATGGCAGAGATGCTGCTTGAGAATGGAAGTATATAGACTGGTATAAAAGAGAATTTCAGCACAAGAAAATATATGAAATCGGTGCTGAAGGTGGCAGAGAGAGTAAGGAAGACGTAGTAAGGAAAGGTAGTCGGGTGTGCGGGATATATGATGCCCGACTCTTCTCACGGCTTCCATTTAAAAGAGCAAGTCGTGACTTCTTGGCTTCCGCTGGTTTAAAATATTATATGTCAATTCAAATTGCCAAGTGTTAAATCGATTGAAAAGAAAGGGAAAAATAAAAGGTTGGAAGAAAGAGTTGGGAAAATTATAATTCAATTATTACTATTATATATATTTACATACGTTCATGTAAGTATATCAATGGGGTGACATCATTTAATTAAGTTATTATAAGATAATGGTGCTATTTCATTTATATATATAATATGATGAAAGATCAATTAAAATCCCTTGAGGTATGTTTTATATTTTAATTAGATTATTTTATTTTATTTTTAGATTATTTTCTTAATAGCTCATGCGGGTCCTGCAAATGTATCCTGTGTTCAAGTCGTTGGGTCCTTACCAAAGAAGTTTAAGGTCATACTTGCCAATCCTAATGACTGAACTAAGCGAGCATCCCATTTGGATGATTCCGTTTAGCAACGCTTCCCCCCCTTCATCTTCTCCTGCAATCACCCATGAAAACACTTCCGCCATAATAACAATTCTATAATAATTTCATATAAACATTTTTAAAAGACTTTAAATTATTAGTCATAATTTCAAAATCAAGTAACTGCTAACATCAAATAACAGTTAATGGTTAATGACCATCTTCATTAATAGTTAATACAACGTAAATAAATAACTACCTATTTCACATGATCATGAAAGAATAATCCGTTAAATCCAATGGTTATGAGCAAGTTTTAAAATTAGGTCAAAATTTTGGGATGTAACAATTAGGAGATATCCTCTGCACTCTAGAGTAAGGAGAGATATATTGAGTAAGCACAAATACTTAATAAGACTATAGCAGCAGACGTCCATCTATGAGGGGGAAGGAGTTAATAGTTGTGAATCTACATTCCATAAAAGTGAAAAGTTAAATATATTCAAAATAATATGTGTTACAAGTGTGACTAGTCGTACAACTAGAGAGACTACATTAGATAGAATAGTAAGCCATTCTAGAGATCATCAAATTCATGTCAAATATAGTAACAATATTGACAAGGACAATTATCTCCAAAGAAATCAAATAAACATATTTATTACCTTTGTTGATTTCAAAGCCATAACAAAATAATATAGAAACAACGGTGATTATCATGAATTTCTAAACTAATTTAGGACAGGGACATTACAGGTTCCCTGTTATAGGCTTAAGTACAAAAAGAGGGGAATGCACTTGCATTCAAGCCAATGCCTAGAGCTCATTGCTCAATTACACAATCCAATAGATCAATGCGTACAGCCAATGACACGATCAAAATGGACGTACAGTCCTATACTGAACCGACTAGTAGCATCATAAATGCTCCTACTGTCCCAATGAAGTTCCAGAACTAAATGCTATCTCTAAACACTGGGATCTAAATCTGCACATAATGTTTGCAAATCATTCCTCACAAATACACATATCTCAATGTCCATGGCAACCAAAAACTAGATCTGAAATATTATGTCATAACTCAAAATATAACTCCGTTGGCTTCCATAATGAAACACGCACAATCCCTAACTTTTCCTTAACCAAATTTCCAAAACATAGCATGCTAATCAAAACAGATCTTCTCTAATTCCGGCTCCATCAAAATGTATCATAAACCAAAGAGTTATAATAATTATTCATGCGTATCAATGGATTAACTGAAACCACTGTCTTACACCAAAACTGCTAACTAGATATTCAATGACGAATATCTCATGAATATGCCAACACCCAAGTCTGCGATCATCAGATCAGACATAATCCTATGTCTACTTGTTCTATCTGCAATTGCATCCTGTAACCATACCAAAAACTGTCCAATCCAACCTTGCACAGTGACTGTTCCGTATACACATAACTTAAGCACCAAAAATATTCGTAGAATACTTAGCCTCCACACATGGTCCAGAGTTAGTATAGGTAAGTTGCCATTGGTAACAACATACTATGTATATCAGTCATTCTTGCCAACACATCTTTTATCATTTTAATTTTTTTTGAAGAGGAATGGGCCACATGAAATGGGATGGGGTAGCATTTTTGTTTTGAAAATGGAAGACTGTTGCATCTAGTGCATACACATTAAACATATTTGCAATTTTTCTTTGCCTCATAATACCAGTAATCTTCCTCTTTCTTGTTGTGGCTATATCAGAACTACCACTAGCAACCATAGAAAGGCATAGGTGTAGCAACCATAGAAAGGAATAGGTGTAGATGACTGCCAAGAAGAATCTATTGACATAATCACACCTTTAGACCTCGTTTCAGCCTTCATATGCAATCTAGGAGCATCTTCTTTCACATCCTCCTTTATGGCTAAAGATACCTTAACTTCACGGTTTGTAACTGTTGAGATAAGGGGAGATTGTTAGATTTGCAGAGTTGGAATTGTTTTTGACAGGTTTTGTCCTCGATGTCAACATATGTTCTAAGGTCATAGGCAGACTCATTTTTGTATGTTATACGCTATTTATCAGTACAATACGAATAATGTATGATAATCTTAAGTATGCGAGCATGGATTTGTGTTGTAGACTGAGTGTAGACCTTATGCTTATGGTCACAGCTCTTTATGTGTTGGATCGAGTGAGTTTTAATTGTTTTAGCGATGATTGGTTGCAGGCCAGTGACAACGAGTTATGCCAAAGGTAGTTGCATGAATTTGGGTATAACTTGATTGTGAGCTGAACTTAAGGTTTGTGAGCATAGAAGATGTTAAAAAACCTGGTTGCACGCGTATCTATGGATTTGTGTATCATTTGGTTCATGGTGGATTGGTCGCTACTGTGTGACGTGTGGTATATTAGCCCAGCAACCGATAGGATGTAGTTTGTTTATCTATTTTGGTGAGCATTGGTTATGGATCCTAGCGTGTTGATTAATCCATGTAGTTGTATAATTATTTAAGAAGGCATATATGCCTTAGCATGGGTCTATCTGTTTATTTGTGAATTGGGGAAGTCCTAACAGGCTGACCTAATTGCTTGTTTGTAATTGGTGTAAAGGAAAGTAATATCCTCATTTTGTAATGTTTGGGATGTGTGGAATGATTGATATGTATGCGAGCCTTGATGCTGGCTATTAGAGCATAGCTGAAGGATTGTCAGATGCTTTGAGAAGAGGTATGAGTGGAATCTATTATCATTCCTAGTGGACTTAAAAGGAACTACCAAGGCAATTGAGTTGTCGTTCGGTCAGTTCATTCTTTTGGATTTGTAGATCCTTTAGGTAGCTTTAACCTTTCGCCTCTGAGATAGTGTCTTCTTGAAGGTGGATGTAATCTTCATCCTTTGGGCAGTGTGCTTGGGTAGTGAGCCTCTTGTCCTCATAAAATCCTAATAGGATTTTGAAACTTTTTGCATGGGTTCAAGTCTTTTAATAGGGACTAATCTACTAAATGAATTGAATTAATGTAATGTCCCTTCCCCGCGCTAGACCTATTGGCACCTAGTTGGTCTATCTATCTTTCCATCTGGATAGGCTAATAACATTTGTTTCAAGGATGCCAGTCAGTCATAGGGATACACTTGGTTTCGGTGGGGAAAATATTTAAGTGGGAACTCCTAAGGTTAAGTCACTTTATTTTATTAAGTGATTTATAAATTACTTTATCTTTTAAAAGTCACTTTATGACAAAAATGACTTAAGTGACGAAAAGACGAAATAGGCTTTTTATCCCACATTGCTTGGTTATTCACATCTTCCCACACTTTGAGGTTGTAAAGGCAAGCATCAACTTTGAGATTATCACCATGAAATTATATTAATATATTGCTTTGAAAATCGGTTGCTTAAATATGACTGATTGCTCTAAGGACGCAAACCCTTAATAGCAAGTGGAAGAGTTGGACATAGCTCCATCTAGTTTTTAGGAGATTCATCTTGGGATGAAATGCTTAAAATGTCTATCATTCATATTTGGACAATGATTGCAATAGTTACAACCTAGTGAAGTTGTTTTGCATTGTGAAAGTTCATTGTGAACTCAGTCTAGGAGTCGCAACAATTGGAAACATCCATGCGCGCACTTTTGATATACACACCCAAAGGCATTTGTTGAAAACGAGAGGTGTCAGGTTAGAGACCCCGTGACCCAGGCAGTGTGGGAAGTGGTATTGGTAACGCAAAACTCCACGTCTTTAACCAGACGTGTAAAAGAGCAGGCAACCACTCGCATCAGAGTTGCAGTAGCTGGCCGAGCATATTGTAGGCGCATTGGCATAATAAAAATGGTGACTGGACATGGACGCAGAGCAAGCACAACAATATAATCGGACCTCCATCCCGGCATCCACCATTGTTGAAAATGGGTCTGTAGTATCCTATCTAATCCACATATGCAGTTGTGTTGTTTAAGTTAATCTTTACATGGTTTGAGAGTCCAATCAATGGTGTTTTAAATAACACATGTTAGTTTGCTATTACTGTATAAATCGGTATTAATAATTGTTGTTATCACACCATTATCAATATACGATCTGTAAGTCACTATTTCATTTATAATACAACTACTCCACAGTATTCATGTTAGAAATCAGTAAAGTGATGTTATAGTGCTAATTTTCTTAAGACCCCTTGGTTGCACACCAACTGTTTGTCAAAATTCAATAGTCCAAGTTTCAAGTTCGCTGATCAAAACAAGCAGGGATTCTTACAGTGGTATCAGAGTCATAAGTCTTGCCAACTCGTGGGGAAAATTTATTACGTAATAGGCTGGATTAAACAGGAAAATGACAACCAGGTATGAGGAAGAAACCTTACAAATGTAGTCACCGACAACCTAAACAGGTAGAATCTTTAGATCAGATTGACATTGAGGATAGTTATTCAGTTGTTGAGGAGTTAATTTTTGGAATAGGTGAACAGGTTGAACAGATTGAGCAGATCGAATAGGTTGAATAGGGTGAATAAGTACAGGACATCCAGATGGCTCATAATGAGAATGAACAAGAATGGGAAGTGAGGGAAACCTTGAGGGCTATTAGAGGTGGACAGAACAATATAGCCATTGCACTTCAACAACTTACAAGTGCTATGTAGCAGTTAGCTCCACTGCACAAGGCAGCCTCGAGTCATCACAATGGAGGTGGTAGTGTGGCAAGACGACCTCGAGTTGCTAAGGCCCCCACATGGAACATTGATAGGCCTTTGATGCCCGTTTTTTATGCAGAGGAAGAGGTAGCACCACCCGCAGTACCAAACTTACTATTGGATAAGGTTATGGCAATGTCCAATCTGGTTAAGCAAAATTTGTCCTTTGTTCAATGCTTAAATAAGAAAAGGGAGACAAAGAGACCATAGTGGGACAGGAGACCTAGAGCACAGAATAGGGACTTGAAGCATGCCATGAACAAACTATCTCTCCCTACTTTTGGTGGCAACAGTAAGACATTCGTGAGAGCTTGGATTCACAAGCTAGACACTTACCTAACACTTAAGCCTATGGCAGAGACAGAAGCCATTAGATTTGCTATGATGCATTTAGATGGAGCAACATGATTGGTGGCATCATGGGTTGGTCAATCAGGATCATGTTCTCATTATGTCTTATTAGACTTTCAGCTCTAAGCTGATCACTCGCTTTAACAGGAAGGATATAGAGGTCTATTACAGGGATTTGGCGCAGTTGCGACAGGGTGGATCTCTAGATGATTTCATTGATGAGTTTCAATGGGTTTTGGTGATGGTTCCGGATATGTCAGAACAACATAAGGTAATGCTATTTACTGAGTGTCTACATGACAGATATAGAGGTTTGGTTAAGATACTTAAGCCAAACACTTTGGATGATGCTATTAAGATCGCACACGATCTAGATTCACCCTCTTCGATATTACAACCTTCTAAGAAGTCGTATAAGGGGTCCACTTCATTCCAAAAGAACAAGAACCAGCATAAGACTACACCTCCCAAGATGGACTTTAAGACACGAAATGAACTTAGGAGGAAGAAGCTATGTTTCACTTGTAGAGAGCCATGGACAGCAGATCATAGATGCCTTGGCAAAGGCAAAATACATTATGTCGAGGTAATTTTAGAGGAGGAGGATGAGCAACAGGAGGGCAGCGATGTCGATGGCAGTGATGAGGACGAAAGTGAGGAACGAACACCTAGAGAGAGAAAGAAGGAATCCATTCAGGGACAACCTCCTATCACAACTTCCCTTTCTAGCGATCCCATAAGACATCTCTTTCATTTGAAGGGAATAGTTAGGAGACAACGTATTGTGTGTTTGTTAGATACAAGGGCATCACATAACTTCATAAGCACACGCTAGGTTACAAAAAGGAAGTTACAGATCGATGACATACCCAAGTTTGAGGTTAGAGTGGTAGGAGGTGAGAGATTGAGATGTATAGGGAAAGTGTCAGGACTTCTGATTCATTTTGATGATTTCCTTCTTGAGGCAGATTTTAATGTGGTCGATTTGGATGGGCTAGATGCCATGCTGGGAAGGCAGTGGTTGTAGACTATTGGCAGGTACGTGGTTGATCATGCTAAGATGCAGCTGGAATTCTTACAGGATGGTCAACATGTGATCCTCAAGGCTATTCTAGAGGGTGAACCCAGGTTGATTTCGGCCCACAGGATGGAGGCTATTACGAGGCATGATGACATGGAGTGGGAAGCACACTGTTTCATTTCCTTTGAGGCTACCTTAGACTCAGGACAATAGTTTCATATCGACATTCAACTAGTGCTTGATAAGCACAAGAGGGTTTTTGAGGACATACCTTGGGGCATTCCCCCAGATAGAGGGTCTGAGCATATCATTGAGTTAGAGGAGGGCGCCAAACTTGTCATCAGTACACCTTATTGTCATCCCAGGCACTATAAAGAGGAGATAGAAAGGACGATTAAGGAACTTCTAGACATGGGACATCATACCTAGCTCCAGTCCCTTCGCTTCTTCAGTCGTATTGGTGAAGAAGGATGACACTCTTCGCATGTGTATTGATTACTGTGCTCTCAACAAGAGGACCATTAAGAATAGGTACCCTATCTCTCGTATTGATGAGTTGCTGGATGAGCTACATGGGGCAGTTTACTTCTCGAAGATTGACCTCAAATCAGGATACTATCAGATTCGGGTTCACGAGGAGGATGTGCATAAAACAACTTTCCGATGTCACTATGGACACTATGATTTCTTGGTTATGCCATTTGGACTCACTAATGCGTTGGCTACATTTCAGTCATGCATGAACCATATTTTTAGAAAACAACTGCGAAAGAGCATCTTAGTATTTTTTGATGACATCTTGGTTTTCAACAGAACTTGGGAGGAGCACCTGCAACATTTAGATGAGATACTTAGTATTATGGAGGAGCACTCATTGTTTGCGAAGGAGTCAAAATGTGAGTTCAAATTGACTGAGATTCTTTACCTTGGTCACGTGATTGGTGCAGACAGGGTAAAGGTACACTAGGAAAAGATTTAGGCAATCCTAGATTGGTCACCACTGAGGAACGTATTAGATTTGAGGGCCTCCCTGGGTCTTTGCTCATATTACAGGAGGTTCGCTAGAGGTTTCTCACAAACAACAGCGCCCCTGACCGATCTCACACGGAAAGGGGCATTCAGGTGGATAGTTGATGCAGAGGTGACCTTTGATAGGCTCAAACAGGTGAGATGAGCACATGCCCAGTCTTGGCATTGCCCGATTTCTCTTAGTCGTTTGTACTAGAGTGTGATGCTTGAGGGAGCAAAATTAGTGTAGTTCTAGTGTAGGATAGGCATCCAATCGCTTATGAGAGTAGGAAGCTCAAGGATGGGGAGAAACTGTACTCCACCTATGATAAGAAAATGTTGGCCATTATGCATGCTTTAGCCAAGTTTAGACAATACTTGGTGGGTGGCAGATTCACAGTTAGGACAAATCACAACAGTTTGCGCTACTTCTTAGAACAGAAGGATCTAAATGAAAGACAACAAAAGTGGGTCAGCAAGATTCATGCATATGATTTTGACATCGAGTATGTCAAGGGTAAAAACAATGTGGTTGCTAATGCACTTTCCAGGAGACCTTTAGTGGTAGAATGTTGTGCTATTTCTGAGATATCGAGAGATTGGAAGTCCTATTTGTTGGTTGAGTATTCTAAGAATACTCAAGCATGTCAGATTATGGATGGACAACTTCAGGACAACAAGTACAAGGTAATCGATAATGTGATTTCTTATAAGGATAGGATCTACCTCGTACCAGGATCTAAACTCAAGGGTAAGATTTTGGAGACTCTTCATGATGCACCATCAGTGGGACATCTAGGTTTTTTCAAAACCTATAGACAAGTCAGCAAAAGGTTTTCATGGAAGGGCCTCAAGGATGATGTCCTCCAGCATATCAGTGGATGCCAGACTTGTTAGCAGAACAAGTCAGAGCATGAGTTTCCAGCCGTATTATTACAACCTCTTCCTATTCCAGTGCAGAAATGAGAGAGTATCTCCATGGACTTTATTACAGGGTTGCTAAGGGTGCAGGGCAGAGATTCCATTTTTGTGGTGGTGGATAGATTGACGAAATCCTCTCACTTCTTTGCCATAGTAGCAGATTGGTCGACCTCTTAGGTAGTTGAGTTATTTTTTTGAGAGGTTTTCGGTCTACATGGTCTTCCTCGCACCATTGTGAGCAACAGAGATAGCAAGTTCCTCAACACCTTTTGGCAGGAACTATGTAGATTGACAGGTACGGATTTGACACCTAGCATGAGTTATCACCCCCAAACGAAGGAGCAGACTGAGATAGTAAACAAATGGGTGGAGGGTTATCTTTGAAGCTATGTAGCAGGGCAACAGAGAGCTTGGGTCAAGTGGTTATATCTAGGGGAGTATTGCTACAACTCCTACCACATGTCCATCCAGATGACTCCATTTCGAGCTCTCTATGGCAGTGAGCCTCTATTGTTCATAGATCTAGCTTTGCAGGACATCAGGGAACCTCTAGTTGGGGATTAGATACAGGATCAACAGGACATTCTTAGATCTCTTTGGGAGAATATTCTACAAGCTCAAAATCAACAAAAGATGTACGCTTATTGCTGGCAAACAGGGAGGAGTTTTGAGTTGGGTGACATGGTTTATCTTCGTCTCCAACCTTACAAACATAGTTCACTGAAGAAGAGTGGGTCTCAAAAACTTCAACTTAAATTTTTTGGTCCCTATCGCATTACTCAGAGGATTGGGGAGGTAGCTTATGAGCTGGACTTGCCAGATGACAACAGAATCCATAACGTTTTCCATGTTTCTTGCCTCAAGAAAGTGATTGGTCAGCATGTAGTACCCTCCATTGGATTGCCTCCACTTGACGAGGAAGGGAAGCTAGTATTAGTTCCAGCAAAGGTGATAGAGGTCAGAGAAAGGAAGCTGTGTAACAAGTCCATCAAGGAATATCTAATTCGTTGGAAGGATTTTCCATATGAAGATGCCAGTTGGGCAAGCGAGTCAATCCTGTAGCATCTGGCACTGAGATTACTTGAGGGCAAGCAATCTTGAGAAGGGAGGATTGTAATGTCCCCTTCTCCGCGCTAGACATATTGGCACCTAGTTGGTCAATCTTTCTATCTAGATAGGCTAATGACATTTATTTCGAGGATGCCAGTCAGTCATAGGGATACACTTGGTTTTAGCGGGGAAAATATTTAAGTGGGAACTCCTAAGGTTAAGTCACTTTATTCTATTAAGTGATTTATAAAGTACTTTATCTTTTAAAAGTCACTTCAGGACAAAAATGACTTAAGTGACTAAAAGACAAAATAGCCTTTTTATCCCACATTGCTTGGTTATTCGCATCTTCCCACACTTCGAGGTTATAAAGGCAAGCATTAGCTTTGGGTCTATCACCATGAAATTATATTAATATATTGCTTCGAAAAGCGGTTTCTTAAATGTGATTGATTGCTTTAAGGACGCAAACCCTTAATAGCAAGTAGAAGAGCTGGATGTAGCCCCAACTATTTTTTAGGAGATTCATCTTGGGATGAAATACTTAAAATGTCCATCATTCATATTTGGACAGTGATTGCAACAGGTACGGCCTAGTGAAGTTGTTTTTGTGAAAGTTCATTGTGAACTCAGTTTGGTAGTCGTAGCAATTGGAACATCCATGTGGGCACTTCTGATATACACACCCGAAGACATTTGTTGAGAACAGGAGCAGTAGCTACTAGGGAGGTGATGGGTTAGAGACCCAGTGACCTAGGCTGTGCGGGAAGTGGTATTAGTACTGTAGAATTCCACGTCTTAACCAGATGTGTAAAAGAGCAGGCAACCACTCGCATCAGACTTGCAACAGCTGGCGGAGCATACTGTAGGCACGTTGGCATAATAAGAATGGTGATTAGACGTGGACGCGGAGCAAGCACAGCAGTATAACCGGACCTCCATCCCGGCATCCACCATTGTTGAAAATGGGTCTGTACTATCCTATCTAATGCACATATGCAGTTGTTGTTGTTTAAGTTTATCTTCACATGGTTTGAGAGTCCAATCAATGGTGTTTTAAATAACAAATGTTAGTTTGTTGTTATTGTATAAATTGGTATTACAAATTGTTGTTATCATGCCATTATCAATATACGATCTGTAAGTTACTATTTCATTTATAATACAACTACTCCACAGTATTCATGTTGGAAATCAGTAAAGTGATGTTATAGTAGTAATTTTCTTAAGACCCCTTGGTTGCACACCAATTGTCTGACAAAATTCAGTAGTCCAAGTTTCAAGTTTGCTGATCAAAACAAGTAGGGATTCTTACAATTAAGTCCTAGTAGGGTTAGATCCTTTACTAGGGATATTTATATATTGGTACAAGATCTAGTGGGTATCATCCCCTCGGGGGCTTTTCCCTTAACAAGGTTTTCCTCGTGAAGAAAAATCCTTTTATTTGTGGTATTGGCTTTTTTGTTGCTGTGCATTGTTATATTGTTGATTGGTGATCAGTTTAATAACTTTGAATTTTATAGTTATTACTCAGCTGATTCACTCCCTACCCCCTAGTTGTGAGGTGTGGACTTTGATTATTAACAATTGGTATCAAAGCTTGTGGTCCCTCTTTGAGAATGAAGCTTAACAACGTGAGGAGATCCAGGATGGCTTAGAAGAAGGAAAGTCTGAAGTTTGATGGAGATAACTATGATAGTTGGAAGAACAAGAATAGGATTCATTTGATTTGCATGGGTATTGATTTTTGGATGATCACAAAGTAGTAGGTAGTTATAAAATCAGTGAATGATTTATCTTCAGGTGGAAATGAGGAGGAGAAATTTCAATGTAATATGATTGGAAGAGAAGCCTTGATTAGTTCCCTACCAAAAGTATAATTTATAGATGTCGAAAAATTGGATTCAACATGAGATTTGGACAAAGTTGGGGACATTGTATGAAGGAGATAGGAACAAAAAGCAAGCAAAGTTGCAGAACTATAAAGAAAAGCAAAGCTAGAGAGCGAAAGAATGTAGGAGGATGAGTTGATCAGAGCTTATGTTCAGAGACTTACAAAGATTGTTATAGGGATAAGGAATACCGGTGGAACTATAATGTAAAATGAAATTGTGCATAAGATTCTCAGATCCTTGATACCAGTTTGTGATACAAAGATTGTTGCTATTGAAGAAGTGATCCCTCTCACTCTAGGATTCAATAGGGAGACATTGATTGGTAAGTTACAGGCTTTTGAAACTTCTAGGTTACGAGATGCCTTGAGTGACTATTCAAAAATTTTTACAAAACAATTAATCTAATTCTTTTTACAGAGATTGAAACCTAAATGGGAAGTCTTATCCTCCCTTAAGGGTGAGCATGGCAATTAAATGGAAAAGCATATCGAATGAGGAAAGATTATCTCAAAATTTGACACACCAAAACAATGAGAACTCACAAATTTCCCAAATCAGGATTCACACTTACGTGATTACAATCTAATTCCAGTTTTGTGCAGAAGTATGTTTTTGCTGATGAAGATGGAGCCTTGTTTCCCAAGGTTGCTAGTTTTTAAATATGGGCTTGCGTTGCTTTTGCCTTGGTCTCTCCTGACTGTACTCCTGTGGAGGTGGAGAAGTTATTTTTGGGAGAAGCTAAGCGTCTGGTTTTTTAACCAGTGAGCTTCCTTTCATGTTGATCCTGTTGAGTTTGAGGTGTCTCCTATTGAGGTGTAGATTTGCATTGCAGGAGAGTTTAGGAGCTGCTGTAATGGAGCTATTGCTGCCCTGTTGCTTGTCTTCTTCCCTGTTTCTCCTATTGAGGTGGAGATTAACAGTGGTGTTGGAAAAGTTTTTCTACATCAATGAGGCTCATTAAAACCCACTGGTCGAATAATCTTATTCTATAAGCTCTATTCTTTGCAGGCTTCCACATTTATTGATCCTCTTGAGATGGAGATTGGCTTTGTTGGAGAGGATGGTAGCTGTTGTAAGGGGTTTTATGATGCCCTCTGCCTGAAGGTTACCCATTGTTAAGCTTATGGGACCCTGCCAAAACCTGTTGTTTTAAGTTGTTTGGGAGCTTTGACCTTGTGTTGTTGTAGTCTGGGCATTTCATGTTTAGTCTTCTTTAGGCTGTTGTTTGTATGTGTTCAATCTTTTGCAGCTTTTTGAAAATGGGTTTTGGATCCCAGCAAAATCTGTTTGTATATGGTTACGGGCTCCCTTCAGAACCTGTTTTGCCTCTAATAAAAAACACTCAACCTTGGTGCTGCAATCTTGATGCCTTTGAGAAGAGCCTCAACCTCATTTTCATTGTTAATGTGGAACTAATGAGAATGATTCCTTCCTAAGAACTGCCCCGAAGAGGACCTAACCAGGGCCAAGATAACCCTTGATCCCATTATGAAGCACAATCAAACTTAAAAAAGCACTTAGGAGATGGTTTCCATGATGTGCTGATCTCGAAACTGTTTTTAGGATTACCTAAATAATGGGAGTTGTTGGTCTGTTATGTTGATGATCGACATTGTCTTCTAATAATATGAATTTAATGCAAGTTTTTTTTTTGTTGAAGAGGAGTAAACGCTTTGACCCGGAGCTATGAACCGTCGAGGCCACACATGGTGGACCTCATCACCAATGGGATTTGAACCTTGATGGCAAGAGCAACAACTACTTAACCATCACAACATGCCACTAATGGCCTGTATTTGTTCAAAAAACATTTGTAATCAGTGGATTTCACAACAAATGCACTAGGTAGCTTTAAGAGACAAAGCATGACCAACGAATTTAATGTAAGTTATCCTTACTTCCATCCTGAAACATTTTGGTACACATACTAAAAGTGAATCAAATTTGTTGTTTTATTTCTCTAGAAGCCACCTGCTTTGTTCACATCCCTTTCTCTGTATTGTTAGTGCTTTTCAGTTTTCAGAGAACTGGAAACATTAAATGCAGCCAGTTCAATATTCACTCAAGGCAGGGAATACAAGTGAGCTTTTGAAAGGTCTAAGACTCTAATCTATCACAGGAAATCATAGGCATTCTTCACATCCAAGATGATGATCCAGGGTAGAAGATAACAGCTTGTTAGGCTATTCAACTAACTCAATGTCTGTTGCATGTTCAGGCATGCAAGTAGATATGCAAGTCAATAAGTGTAATTCCTGTTTACCTGAGGTCCTGATCATTCTCCTGGCCAGTTGCAAGTCTTATGCTGGCCGTATTTTCCCAAATTTCTTTTGAAATGAATTCATAGGACATGATTTTTTTCTCCAAATATCACCTTTATTTTCTATTTAATCTTTCTGGGACCCTTGCTAATGTTTTGCTGTTCATATGTTCTGGCAACAATGCTCCTGGCCCATTATGACATGAAACCAGGATAAATTCTGTGTGAAGTGGTGTTGTCTAGTCATGAAAAGAGTGTCCTAATATGCACCTTGTGAAAAAAACCACTGGGTTATATGTTCCTTTGTCTTGAAATATCCATTGCTAAGGTGAGTGTGTGATACCCATGATAGTGTATAATTTGATTCATTTACTGTTCTAAGAATATTATGCTATGCTGAATATTCTAAAAAATTGAAATGAAAACTTGACAAATATGTTGTATCTATATCTTTTCAGATTGTTCTTGAGATATGTGAGCACTTTAAGGTTTACCTTTCTAGCTTCTTGTGTTAACTGATTAGATTCAGATTATATCAGAAGCACAAACTCTACCCACTAGTTGAACAACAGAATTCCCAAGTTTGTTGGGTTCAAGTGCTTATTTTAGGAGGGTTTGAATTTCTGGTTCTAATCTTATGATTCTATTAAATGCAGAATTTTGATGATGTACTGGTGCCAGCGGACCATGTGAGCAGAAGTTATAATGATACGTATTATATAAATAATGAAACAGTTCTGCGATGTCATACAAGTGCTCACCAAGCAGAGTTGTTGCGTAAAGGGTACTCTCATTTTCTTGTAACTGGAGATGTTTATCGCCGAGATTCTATTGATGCTACTCATTACCCAGTCTTCCACCAGGTCTGCTTTCATACAGAATAGGAAAATAATATTAGTTAAACCATAGGAAAATAAGTTTTCCATACCTAAGAATGTTGTCATCTGATATTATCGCAGATGGAAGGCTTTCGCGTGTTTTCCCCGGTTGAGTGGGAAAAATCTGGTTTAGATGGCACTTCTTATGCAGCAATGGATCTAAAGAAGAATCTTGAAGCATTGGCACGCCATTTGTTTGGTATGCATATCTGTTTCTTTTCTTGGTAGCCATTGGATCCAGCCATTCAACTTTAGAGGACTAGCTCATGGAATATTTGATTATTTTCAAGGCCGTACCTCTTACAGAGCTGTGTTTTGACTCTATCAGGTGATGTTGAAATGCGGTGGGTAGATACATACTTTCCATTTACCAATCCATCCTTTGAGCTTGAAATTTATTTTCAGGTAAACAAATACATTTTTGGCCCCCAATTATCAATTTTAAACAAATCTTAATATGTCCATCTTTTAAAATTTTCAGATTTTTATCACAATTATTTTAGTTGAAAGAAGGTTCAACTGTGTAAGATGATTTTTGGAAATTAACTCTTGATACCTTAGATCATTCACTCAGGAGAAGTGGATGGAGGTGTTGGGTTGTGGAGTGACTGAGCAAGCGATACTAAATGCCAATGGCAGGCCAGGAACCACTGCATGGGCTTTTGGACTTGGGCTTGAAAGACTTGCAATGGTTCTGTTTGATATTCCAGATATCCGGCTTTTTTGGTCTAGTGATCACCGTTTTACTTCTCAAGTATGTTTCCCTTAATGACATCCAATTTAATTATTCTATTAAATTGAGAAATTTATGTGCTTGTAGAAGTGAAAATAAAATGTGACTGAATTTTTTTGAAACCACTAGTCTTGCTAGTTTTTTTGAAAAATTTGCCCGCTGTTATGGTCCAATGCCATCAAATACGTCAGGATTCCCTACATCTATTATACTTTTTGGACTAATATTAGGTTTAGAAAAAAAAAAAAATTCTGATAACAAATGCTTGCATCCATTTATTTCACTGCATCACTATAGAAAAAGCAAATCTAATTATCCCCATGTTAACAGGAAATGGAAATAGTTACTGCTATGGGTCTTTTAAAGTCTTCTTTTTGGGGAATCCCAGATATGGTGTTGCGTGGAAATGTCCATTGTGATGTATAACATATGTTAAATAATAAATATACATCCATAATCAATCTATCATAGGCAAGAACTACGTGACCGAGTAGTAAAGTTAAATTTTTTTCTCTACTGAGACCATCAAAACTAGCCCTTTGTTTACTAGAACTCGATGCAGCAGTGACAGTGTCAATAATATATGAAGTGCCTGAATCTTTTGGTGGCGGAAGTTGTCATTGAGGTCTGCATTTAAGAATAAAGGTTATTCTTTTCTTTATTTATGCGGTTTAGAGGGGTCTGGGTGGTGGTTAGAAGCAGTTAAAAACCTAAGATTAGCACGAAATAAACAAGTCAGTTTTAATAATGTTGATGTTGGAGGATCGGTAATGGTGGTTCAGGATGTGTCACATGCTCATGCCAATTGAGCAATGACAAGGCATAGCTGGGATTAATGTCACAGAAACCACATAAATGAATCATGCTAATCGGTAATGGTGGTTCAGGATGTGTCACATGCTCATGCCAATTGAGCAATGACAAGGCATAGCTGGGATTAATGTCACACAAACCACATAAATGTATCATGCTAATCGGTAATGGTGGTTCAGGATGTGTCACATGCTCATGCCAATTGAGCAATGACAAGGCATAGCTGGGATTAATGTCACACAAACCACATAAATGTATCATGCTAATAAGTATATTGTTCTCAGCTTCTTGAAGATTGACTTTTGCGATGATATGCCTTCTACAAGACCAGGGTTGGTTGTTTATTTCTTTTCTCATTTTGTGCTAAGCAGAACTAGAAGCACCAAAATAACTAATTTTTGAATGCACACGTGGGTTGATATGTTTCATAATATTAGATGATGCATCATCTGCATTTACTTATTTTGCTGATGAATCCTCCTTGATTTTTTTTTGAATGGTTTGTCATTGAAAAATCATTCCTGCACTGCTGCATTAACAAATGAAGGGTTATGCATTTCTGTGCTTTGTTACCTATTACTGGTCAGGCTCTCCTGTAACTATTCACCTGAAATGTTTTGCATCACTGGATTTTGGAATTTGATAATTTCTTAAACACACTTTACTAATTGAGATATTGCAATTTTATTACTTAAAGCTTTAAGGGGATGTAGATTTGTGGTGGAAGAGTTACATAACCATATTAATGAAACAAGGAACAAGGCACCCTGGCAGGTGGGAAGAATATATTAGGACTCTGAGACAATAAGGACCGGCTCCCTTATTGAGCAGGTTTCGTTAAGGGATTTAAATAGTATTTAAAAGCATGTTGAACATATTTTGAATTGTGTGAAAGATGACAGTTTGGGAATTAGGATGAATTTCTTGGAGGGGGTTCAAGCCTCAAACAGTTGCCTCTATGGGTAGATGCTCCTGTCTAAAAGGAAACAAGGTTTACAAACATAGAAATTGTAAAGGAAATTTTCTAGATGTAACTAAAAGCATAACAGATTTGCAATAGGATGGATCAAGGTGGGGTGAGGGGATTAAACAAGACAAAAATAAATAAATCTACTGACAATTAAAATCCAGGGAGAGAAGAGATGAGAGCTCAAAAAAATCAAAATTGAGAATGGGGTGGAGTCTATTTGACTAGTTTGCTCACCCAAATTCCTGGATCCCAGTGCAATTTGTTCTGGGCGTTGGTGTGTGGTTTGATTCACCGTGGTTGTGGGAAAGGAATGCATTTTGCGGTCCTGATTTGTCCAGGTACGTCCACGGGCATACCTTGGGGAAATCTTGAACACAAAACATGAGATGAACTTTGTGGCAATTCAATGACTATTTTAATTTTGAATTTTAGTTTATGGCAGTTCAGGGTGTGATGGAAAACCAGGTGAGCATGGCAGAGTGGTGCTGCTCCATGTTGGGGAATGAGCTATGTGGAAACCGCTTGACCAGTCAATTTCTAGCTGGTCAAAATGCATGTAGATAGGCACTTTGGCAGTCCACTCAGGCATGCTTGGTTTCCTTGTCACTTTGTTGGATTCTAGGGTTGCACCATCACTTTTGCTTGGTTTTGGGGGACCTTTAATGTGCAGCTATGCCCTTTGGCTTCCATGGACTTAGGTCCATTTAGTTCATTGAATTGATCATTTACATGTGGGATTTCTTGCAAAGCATCAATTAGCTTGCTCAAAACAATCTCCAACCTCAAAGACTAAGGAATGAGAATTTTTTGTACACCTTTTCCTAGGCACCTCGCTATTCAAGGTTGTATTTCAAGACAATTGGAAGCATATAATCTCTTGTTATAGGTTTACTATAACTAATTTAATTGCCATATAGCAGCTTGTCCCCGCTATTGTAATTTGCATAGAGATTTGTTTTCTCGCTTAGATTGTGTTTTAAAATATTGAGTTTGAGCAAAAAGGTTTATATATAGATATATTCTATATATAAACAATTGCCTGCAAAGAAATAAATGAAAGGTTTTTTGTTACATTTTATCTTCATAAAAGTACATCCCTTCCTATTTCCTTGCAAAAAACAAAAGAAATATAATGAAATTGCATTCTTTTATGATTTTGTTTTCGAATGAGCCATTGTGTCAGTCTATGTTACTGGATCTATGGGCCAAGCTGCCAGATTTGGGTTTGGTTCATACTGAATTTGAGGTCCCATTCAGAGCAGGAGGGATTCCTGGAAGTTTTTCAATAAATACTTCAATCTTTGATATTGGTGTTGTAAATAGTTTTATGGTGATGTTAATAATCAATATAAAACTTCAAGTAAAGTGTGCCAAAAAATCCATTGTAGTAGACGGTTTGGCTGGACATAGATGGTTGGTACTGAATTTGAGATCTGATTTGGCAAGCAGGGAATTGTGGAAGATTTAAAAATAAGATTGTAATATTTGATGACCATGTTTAAAGAGTTGGGTTTGTGGTGCTGCTAATAGTTGGTAAAAATATTCAAGGAAAAGCCGGCCAAAAAATCCATTTGAGTGGTTGATCATTCATTGGCTGGACATACGTGAATATAGCATTACCATCGGCATGCCTGCCAGCCATTTGAAACAAACAATGATAATTTGGAATGGAGCCACTTGCTTGATAATAGGAAGGTCAGGTTATGGGGAAGTTTCTAATCAAAACTCTAGGTTTGTGCTATGAGGGAATGGTAGGGATTTAAGAATATACAACTTATATATTTATATTATCATTATTATAATAATGATAATATTATAATGTGATAATTATATTAATATGTTATGAAATTATATTATTATTGTATTTATACATTGCAATTTTACAATATTATTATTTCAGAGTTGTACTAATTATATAGCTATGCTATTGATATTCATAACTTAGTATATAAATATATTTTATGACTAAATTATTTATTAGTATTGTTTTTATACATATCAAATTATCAATGATTGTTATGTATTTTTTGTAGGGACGAACCCAAAATGAACCCAACACCTAAATATTTTTTATTAGATGTATGAAGCTGAATCAGGATCTGAACTAGAACCAGTAACATAGGTGTCAATCAATGCACAAGATGAGATTGTGTTGATCAAGAGCGAAGTCACCTTGCTCTTGAAATTTGTATAGCATGTACACAATAATATATTTGATTGTTAGTAATCTTCAATATTCATTCCTGCAAGTGTGCATGGA
The DNA here is from genome assembly GCA_028749045.1 of Cupressus sempervirens. Classification (NCBI taxonomy): domain Eukaryota; kingdom Viridiplantae; phylum Streptophyta; class Pinopsida; order Cupressales; family Cupressaceae; genus Cupressus; species Cupressus sempervirens. The sequence continues at coordinate 606,758,924 of CM053787.1, forward strand.
ACAATTGCTAAAAGAGTGGTTTGAAGAATGCATTGCATATTCAATGCAAGAAAGCTGATGGTAGTAGACATATGCCCATGATTGGTTGCAATTGGCACAATGTGTGACCAAGAGTAAAGTCACCTTGCTCTTGCAATTTGCATAGCATGTACACAACAATATATCTGTTTCCTTAATAATCTTCAATTTCCCTTCCTGAAAGTGTGCAGGGAACAATTGCTTTAAAGAGTGGTTTGAAGGATACATAGCATATTTCTTGTTTATAGTTTCTAAAATGCAAGAAAGCTGATGGTAGTAGACATATACCCATGATTGATTGCACTTGGCACAATGTGTAGTTTAATCATGTTGTTTACCAAGACTCAATTGAAAAATGCACTTTGCACAATCATGTGGAAATGGATTTGTGTTTGCACGCTGAACTGTGAACTGCCCTATGCCTGTTCACATGTATGTCATGTATTTTTGTTAACAATGATGTTTTTGTAATGCACATTCAAGTAATTATTGAAGCCAATATGTTGTGTACTTTAGATGATTAGTTGGGTGAGCATACTTTAGATAACATGCTAACTAATGGTTGCAAGGTTATCAACGTTATTGTTGAACTCTATGATGGATGTGGATTTAGCTGTACCAGGTGCCATAAATTGTTTTGGTCTTTTCAAATATGATCTTTAATATTAGGAATGGATTTTTCTTGGTTTGAAGTTGTGGAACTGTTGCATACATGGAAGCAAATGCAGGAAATAATTGCAATTCCAATATGCGAACATAGCAACAATAATAATTATGTAGACAAGAGCATAATTTAGTATAAATTAAAAGAAAATGAGCTTAAGTAGTTGAATGTGCGCTTCCTGTTTCTTGTTTACTCTCTTGGCCATGTTTGAATTGCAAAATTCACTGATTATCATTGTGTACTTAACTCATGATAATAGTTGCAACAACTGTAGTTGCATATGATTCAGTAATGGTTAACAGGGGTTTTGTTATTGTATTTGGTATGAAGTTGTTTTATGAGCATATTTTATGTATGGTTTGCATCTTAAGTTTATGATGCTGGTTCTGATGCTGATGCATGGTTTTTTTTTTCTTTTACAAAAATAAACCATTACGTAGCATGATACTTCACCATTGATGGTTCAAATCGAAATAACAGTAATGTCTAATTAGTAAATTACTCAAGTTCAAGATTCCAATGCAATTCGAATTACAAAATCAAAACATAGTTCATCGTTCAATGTTGATCAATCAAGAGTCAAGGGTCAAGATTCACAAATCAAATTCAGTCAATCAGAATCATAAGGATTCTCAAAATAATTTTCATTCTCATCATATCCTTCTGCTGCAAGACTTGCAAGTTCATTAACCAAACATGGTTCCAGTTGTGCTTGATGCACATGGATGTTATCAACATCATCATCTGTTATCACAGTAAGATCCTGAAGTTTTGCATCCAAGTTTGCACATTCAAGGGCTACATCTCAAAGCTTGGTTGACCCTTCCTTGTACCCATCCTCCTTACGTGACAAAAGATGCAAGTTGGTATGTATATAAACCAAGTCCTCAGCTTTCGTTGAGCCCAACCAGTTGCACTTCACTGAATGGATATAGGAGTATGTACTCCAATTCCGTTTAGTAGATTAACTTGCAACCTGGATAATGTTCATAAAATTAAACATACAAATGAAAAGCAAATTAAATAATGTTAAACACTAAATTGTAGAATACAATTGTTAAATAAAAATAAATGAAAACTTACTTGTGAGAGGATCTTGATTGCAAGAGGTTGTAGATTCTTGAATGGTTGACCATACATGTACCACCATGTCATAGCTCCCATGTCATTTTGGTCCTTTATTACACAGAGTAAGTTTTGATCTTGAAGCAAATAAGCCAAATTCTAGTGTCACCTTTTTGTGCATTTCGTCATTTGGGAAGAGTCTTGCAAATGCAATGTAGCACCTAGTACCAATTTCTTCATCTGCGTATGGTGTAACTCTATTCGACATAGCAAGTATTTCTTGGTCATAGTACCTTGGAGATAAGGCATATGCAAGGAGGTGCAATGGTGTAGTCATCTTCTCTCAACGATGAGGAATGATTGCCTCCACCTTATTGCACAAGGCTTCACATTCTGTGGGGTTAGTCTCATGTGCTTGTATGGAAAGCTTTACCTTTTCTACCATGGTGTCCATGCCATCGTACACATCCCCCAAGCTAGGTGCATCTGTATTAACAAAGTGTAGCATAGTCATGACAGGCTCGGTGAAATCCAATATAAATTGCACCGAGCCCACCAATGCTCGTCCAAGACCATACCCCTGACCTTCAAGGCTCTCTTTGAATTTGAAGCCTTCCATACACCCCATTGGTTTCAAATAACCATTTGGCTCAATGTTGTTTGCACCTTGAGGAGTCATCTCATAGCAACCATATGAGATGCAAATCTAGTCTCAACAATCTAAGCAAGTTGGCAATCTGACGACAAATATAAATCAAAGTTATAAACAAGTAATAATTTAATATGATTAAGTTAATGGGATGTGCAAATGACTTTGCAAAGTTAGGCGCTCAAACAAATTGTAGGACTCCCTTCATTTGTGTGAATGTTGACCTAAATGTGGCTAACCTGTGCAAGAATGCCATTATTTGCAAAGTGCTAGGCAATCATTTGTCTTGGGATAGGATTCGCGGGTGGGTGCGGGAGAGTTGGGATTGCAATAATGTTGGCGTTTTCTTCTTACCTTGCCAATTCTTCACTGTAGTGTTTGGTAATGATGAAAAACACAATCAAATATGGAGCATCTAAATTGGATGATTGGCGATCAACACGTCTATGTGCAAAAGTGGGTGCCCATGTGTAATCTGTTAATTTACGACCCATACCCTGGTGTTGTATGGGTTTTGCTATATAATTTGCTATTTGAATTTTGGAATGAACCCATTCTCCACTCGATTGGCAACTCTCTAGGGTACACAATAGATGTGGACTTGGGTCTAGACAATTCAATGCACACTGTTAGAATCCACATTGTCGCTATTAATCAGATCCTTGACTCCATTTGCATCAATTCTGCTACTAGCGTTTGGTCCTTGCTTTTGGAAGTTGAGAGCTCTAGAATGTTTTGCGTCCGGTGCCGTAGTAGGAGACATCGGAAGGTGGACTGCCCCATCCCTCCTCCACAAGATGGACCCCAAAGAAGGATCCCCTAGTCTTCTGCTCTCCTCATACAAGTCTTGGAATACAACCCCTTTGAAGTTCCTAGCTAGCTACCCAACGAATTCCACTTCTTTGTGCCCTTCCTCTGGCCACTCTTGGATTCGAAATCCATGTGGTGTCTGTAGCAAAAACTCCTAGTTATCCAGTCTCAAAGACGCCTCTGCACACATCACCCCAAATTGACTCCGGGTTGTGAGGAAGGCTATATGGTCGGGTAGCCATTCATTGATGAATTGGGCATATTGAACTGAGAACTATCTCAATCTGCAGCCCGACTTTTGACATGAGCCCTTTTTTGCAAGAAGACTGGTCGAAAATCCAATAAACAAAATTGGGAAGAGGATGCCCAACTTGGTAATCAACCATCACTTAGTTCATATCTCACCTGCTCAAAAGGGGCTACTCCCTCTTTGAGTCTAAAATAAAGATTGTAACCTGGAATTTTAAAGCCCCTAACAAATGTCGCATGTTCAGGGATCAATTGGATTGCTTGTATGTGATATTGTGTTGGTTTTGGAAACAAAGCTCAATGGCGAGACTTGTGATAAATTTCTTCGCACTTTAAAAGGTTGGAAGGGCATTTTTTCTGATTCATCGAGTGCTTTAGAGGGCCTTATCATTCTTTGGAAACCTAACTGTATGATGACTTCTAATTTTGTTTATAATAAACATTGGATTGCTAGGAAATTTGCTAGTTGTTCTTCCAACATTTGTTTTGAATTATTCAACATTTACATGCTTGTTAAATGCTTGGATAAAATGCTACTCTGGGATGACCTTTTTGGCCTTTTGGACATGAGGGCATCCCCTTTCATTATTACTGGTGATTTTAATGCCATCTTGACTAGTGCGAAGAATTTGGTGGCATTGTGAGAACTAGTAAATCACAGTTGGGTTTTGTAGCCTTTGTGCAGTTAGTTGGCTAGTTTCACACACCTACCATGAAGGCTGATTGAGCTGCTGAGTGTTACATCCCAATTTTTGGCTCAATTTAAAATTGTCGTTGAGGTTTCCTGTGAAGTCAGTTGACAGGTAAAATGAGTTACGATCATGTGAAATGGTAAGATGGTTAATCGTTATAATTTCATATGAAGTTGACATGCTAGTTAACCATTATGATGATATTTTAATGTTATCTTGGAAGGTTGGTTATTGATAAGTAGGAGATAATTTCCACAGCAAGTCAAATTGTGATATTGCTATTAGGATTTAGCTATGTGATTTTGAGTCAAACTCTCTGACCCATGTTTCATGAGTAGTGATTCAACATGAATCCATCTCTCATGAGAATAAATGGAACACTTAGCACTTATTAGATCTAGGTGATGCTCACAGGGGTGAGGCATCGGGAGTTCCCAAGAGGTCACCCATCCTAGTACTACTCTAGCCTGAGCATGCTTAACTACAAAGTTGCCTCCATGGTTAAACCCAAAGCTTGCAACCCCATTTGCAAAACCTTCACCAAGTTTTGTGCCTTATGAACCATTCATTAGAAAGCCCCTTAAGCTCATCAATTGATAAGTAGGAGATAATTTCCACAACAAGTCAAATTGTGATATTGTTATCAGTATTTAGCTGTGTGATTTTGAGTCAAACTCATTGACCCATGTTTCATCCTTGTGAGCATCACCTAGATCCAATGAGTGTTAAGTGTTCCATTTATTCTCATGAGAGATGGATTCATGTTGAATCACTACTCATGAAACATGGGTCAATGAGTTTGACTCAAAATCAGATAGCTAAATCTTAATAGCAATATCACAATTTGACTTGTTGTGGAAATTATCTCCTACTTATCAATTGATGAGCTTAAGGGGCTTTCTAATGAATGGTTCATAAGGAAGAAAACTTGGTGAAGGTTTTGCAAGTGGGGTTGCAAGCTTTGGGTTTAACCATGGAGGAAACTCTGTAGTTAAGCGCGCTCAGGCTGGAGTAGTACTGGGATGGGTGACCTTTCGGAATATCCCAGTGCTTCACCCCTGTGAGCATCACCTAGGTCCAATGAGTGCTAAGTGTTCCATTTATTCTCATGAGAGATGGATTCATGTTGAATCACTACTCATGAGACATGGGTCAATGAGTTTGACTCAAAATCACATAGCTAAATCTTGATAGCAATATCACAGATTGGTTATTCATCGAGAATTCATGGGAAGTGAAATGGTTGTTAGCCGTTATGATAGTTTACGATTAATAATAATAACTTGTTATGGTTATTATTATTTTATTGAGGAATATGATTAATTGCGGAGAATTTCTTGCAGGGAGCATGTTGGAAGCATTGTCAGAAAAGAATTGGGCACAGGGGCACCACCATCACTGGACAAATAGGTGCGAATCTTGAATCACCATGGCTAAGGATAAATGGCTAGGCAAGCAAGAGAGTACGTTGGACAATACCATGAGCTACTTGGTCAATTTTTATAACATTAAACATTGAATATCATGAAAAGAACTATTACCTCTCTTATTTTGAGACCTCGAAAGTGATCAACATTATGAATTTCACACACACACACATATATAAATATATATATGAGGTCACCATGATACTCTGTCGATATCTATGAACTATACTTATATATATATATATGCGCATGCGTATATAGAGAGAATATAATAAATTATACGTACTTCTAAAGTCGCACACGTATATAGATATATGTATATATATAGGTACAATTATAGATAAAAACACAATAGCATGATGATATATATAATCTTTATAACTTCATATCGATGAGTGGTGGTCACCTCCAAATCGACATCTACCTTTTTAATATTTTTGAACTTTTTTGAAACCTTTCTTGTACTCGATGTTACTTGTAACTGAGGATTTGACACCATAATACACCCGTGGATGCAGATGGTCTAGGGATAGCTCATTCATCTTGATTGTGAGCAATATCTCTGAACCAAATAATTTAGTATTTCCTCTCTATCTTTCCTTTATCAGCATCATGGATTGAGCTTTGAGCTACGCAGGTGAAGCGTATCTCAAGGTTCCAATTCAGTAGGCAGATTTTTATTGTTTACAACTCATGGATCATGCACGCTATTTCTCTTTCCATATCATGTTCTTTCAATACAAATAAATATCTAATGCTTTCGAGTAGAAGATATTCATGATATAGTCTGCAACTCAAATAAACCACGACCATGGTTCAGCCCAAATACCACGCTCGGCCGCCTTGAATATATCTAGTTCTCCACTTTCTACATACTGGTTTCATAACCATAGGGACAAAACATAGTCCTCTCAAACATGTTCATTGTTGTATTATGCATGAAGTATTCTATGTGTAGGATCTGATTTCATTTCTATGATAGTCTGACTTACTTACTGGTATTTGTTATATACCAGCTGTGGTAACAATCAGAAGGGTGTTCACAAGAATCCAAATGATAGAGATTTCAATAATGTCAGCAGTCCCTTGGGATGTGCACCCAAGGCTAGTGAAGCCACTGTGAATGGGTGAAGAAGAGAGGAAATCCTACAAGGAAAAATATGATCAGTTTCTTAAATGCATGAACATCTTAAAAATAAATTGTTTAATCCAAGTCAGCCCATGGTAGTCCAATGTCTAGGCCTTGTTGTCTGGTCAAGTGGTGGGTTCATACTCTAATACCAGGATGCTTAGTGGCCGGACAAAGTGTCCTATGTCTATTTCCGAGTAGGGAGGGTCTTTTTCGGATGAGATTATGTGGGGATATTTTAAGGGTCCACGGTTAGGAGGTTAAGCCCTTGACAATGTTTCCCCTTTCCACCAGATGCCAAGACATGCACAAGACAAAGATAAGTTATGCATTCAAACATCTGTTGGTAACAGGTATTTTACTTTTATGATATTTGAAATTAGAAGTTGAAGATATGTTAGATTGAATTATATCGTTGCATTAGTTATTCCCTTCAATGAAATGTAATTCGGTAACCGGTTAGATCAGTTGATCTTCCATTTGAAGATGAAGTGTATCTGTATGCATGAGATAGGTTGATTTGATGGTTGTTATTTTTGTCTTTCATTTGTGTGAATAATGATTATGAACGTACCTTCTAACTATATGTTATTGCCGTAGTTAGCAACATAAAGCAAAGGGATGATACAATGGTATTTGATGCCCTAAATGGTATTTGTCATCATGATATAGTGGTATTTGATTACCTAAATGGTATTTGTCTTAATGATATAGTGGTATAGCTATTTGTGCCCTAAGTGGTATATGTGAATTAACCTGGGTTTCGTAGATGTTACCCTAGGTGGATTTCGGTATTTAGAATTTAGGGTATGTAAAAATTAAATTCTTTATTTAGATTTATTGATGATGTTATCAATTGTTAATTATGAAATTTCCATTAAAGTGATTGTAACCATTAATCTCATTCACATGCACATAACTGTTATAACTACCTTCTCATAAATATGAAGTAGTAACTTTATTTCTATGATATGCTAGTTGTTAGTTAAGACCCGGAAAAGGGAATTGTTACACTGAGTTTCTTTCAAAGATTGTCACTAGTGCCCCCTCTAGTATGATTTGCCCCTCCTTTCCTATTTGGCCTGAATTGGACATCATTATTCATGTTGAGGCTTCCATGTCCTCTTCATCATGATGTCTCTATCTACTTTTTGCTTTCCTTCCTTTGAAGGGAATTTGTAACAATTCTTTGATTATTTCAATATAAAGGGTGCTATCCCCATGATAGTAATTTGCCTAAAAAAAATAAAAAATAATTTGATTGTTGGATGAGTATAAAAATTATTCAAAATAAATAAATATATGAAACTAACTAATTACAATTTTAAATATACCATCAATAACTCCAACTTGAAGAATGATTTGAATATGGATTGTGACATGTGGTGGTTTGTCACAAAATCTCCTCTCTCTTGGTATATTTGCTTCACCCAATCTATTTGGGTGCCAATTTTGTTGCATGACCAAGTTGAGAGAGTGTACGGTGCATAGTGTCCAAAAGATATGGTCGTGTTGAAACTCAACCAAAGCACTTGCACCCCTACAATTCTTGGCATTATCTGTGACCACCTAGACCACATTCTCACTGCCCACCATCTCTATTGCCTCAACGAGAATTCTAGAAATGACATGTACTGGTTTGTCACAAAATCTCCTCTCCCTCTTGGTATATTTGCTTCACCCAATCTATTTGGGTGCCAATTTGTTGCATGACCAAGTTGAGAGAGTGTATAGTGCATGGTGTCCAAAAGATATGGTCGTATTGAGACTCAACCAAAGCACTTGCACCGCTACAATTCTTGGCATTATTTGTGACCACTTGGACCACATTCTCACTACCCACCATCTCTACTGCCTCAATGAGAATTGTAGAAATGAACTATGAATCCTTAATTTGTCCTTCACAATCAATCACCCTCATAAATATTGCCCCTTTGGGGGACATTGCATTCACATTAATCACTGGTAGGTTTCTTGTGTCTTTCCATCCATCAGACACAATAGTTATACCGAAAGTTTTCCAAGAAGCCCTAATTGGTTGAAGAGCTTTATCTATAGAAACCTTTTCTTTTTGCAAAAGAGTAGAACACACCTTTTCAAACCCAGGGCTAATGTGATCAGCTGGCGCTTTAAGGATGGCTATGACCATTTCCTTCCAATACAATGATCTTACTAAATTGAATGGAAGACCACTGGCATTAAGACATTGTGCAATTGCTTCATCAACAAGCTCTCTTATGTCCATTTTGAATGCCTGATCCAACGGATCTCTTTTATAGGTAGTAACTTCTACTTCAATCTTCCTCTCCCACTTCCAAGAATGGATGTTTGGAGGATGCAACATGATCAGTGAGTACATTCACTTTGCTCTTTGTGGATGAAGGTGTATACAAACATGTTTTTGATTTTCTCACTAAACGATCGACAACTTCTTGTTCTTTTATAAATCCGACTAACTGCACATTACTCATCCTTTTTCCATCTTTGTTTCCCTTGCACAATGCCTTTCCTTTACCAGTAGGGCCCATAAAATGAACTTTGACCTGAGAATATGAGTTGTTGAATGATTTACTATGATATACATTGCATTTCCAAATGTATGACCCACCTCTTGAAACATGTGATAATCTTGTGGCATGTATCCATAATGGAGATACTACATCAATATTGAAGTTATCACTTCATTCACCTTGCCCTGCTGCTGAACTTTGACTACCAGTAGTGGTCATTCTTCCAAAATACAAACTATGAGTCTAATTATTAAATTAGAAATATTTAAATTAACTATGAATATCAAACATACAAGTGCAAATATACGATACAAAGATACTAGAAAATGATAGTTAAACTTGTTCCTTCATGGAGATCAAATAAGAAGAGAGCCTAGCTGTGAGAAGAATGGGCAATGAATGACCTCTTTTAGGGCCTTTTTAGGGTTTTGGGGCAAAAAGAAGCAAAAATATAATAAAAAAATCAATTAAACACATGTTTTTAAAAGTCACTTAAGTGACTGGGCACTCAAAAAGCCTGGATGCTCTCCAGATGCGCTCACGATTCTCTCTGGATGCTCTTTGATGCATCCTACACGCATCCCCAAGTAAAGAAAGTGCTTCCTGCTAGCATCCGTGCAATCTCCTCACACATCCACACATCTTGATGCATCCACACCCACATCCGGCGAAATTATGGGTGCATCGGTATCTTAAGGTTTTTATCTTACTTGACTCATTAACTGGTAGAATGCAGTTAGTCTTTTATTTTTTTAGTTGCAATTTCAAAGTAGTTAGTCTCATTTATTAGTTTTACTTGCAATTTCAGAATCTTGAATGAATACTACATTCATTGACTGAATCTCTTGCTTATGTGTGTCATGCCCTTGCCATATCAATGGTAATGAAAATGGTCTTGGTGATAAAACCACGATTTTCTGCCTCTCCAAAATCGGTATTGATGCATAAGTGCACAACAATCAGGAATTAGGATAGTGGACATAGAATTAGGGTGGTGCTTATGAAGAACTAGGGGAAGTGATGATATTGAAGCCAACAATCTACGCTGCCATAAAAGCTGTGATTTCCACCAATAATCAAATGGAAACAATTAGGATTGAGTGAAGATTAATAAAGATGGATTAATATCCAATAAGGTGTGATTAACTTGAAGATTAGTTAAGGGTCAAGAGACATGAAGATAAGAGAGACCTCCATTGCAAATAGATCTCTTCATGAAGACACATTTCCCTTCATCCCATTGAAAGGTATAATGTTAATTTGACTTTTGATGAAGGAGGATCATTAGCTTCTAATACTTCCAACAATCAAAGACGAGAAGATTGATCAACACCTAAACACTATTTGCAAACTCATTAAATGTAAATAGTGATCAGTGATATATATATATAATTATGATATTTTTGTTTGAAGGACGATGCATTGCATAACTTGTTAAATGTCTTCATTTGATAAATGCGGATATTCTAATGCCTATAATAATATTTTAGGCATGCATAATGATGATAAGATTCCTTTAAGACCTAGAACCAATTATCTGTATCGTTATGGAGATGGGGTAGGCTACATGCAAGGAATGCGGTACCATAAGGTCCATTCAAGTAGTGGTGATCTAAGAGGGACTGAAAGGCCAAATGGAAAGTGTCATCTTGTGCTCTTGAGCTTGATGGACAATCTCAAGGTGTCTTGTGTGATTCCCATGGTACTTCATGATGTGGATGAGTAATTGGGTAATAAAGGTAATGATTCCTTAAGACCCACAACCATTAAATTGTTCCATTATGGAGGGGGGATAATTTACATGCAAGGAATGCAAGTAGCATAAGGTTCATTCGAGTAGAGGTGACTTTAGAGAGGCCAAGATCCTAGATGACAAGTATCATTACGTATTCCTAGGTTCGGTGGACAGGCTCAAAGGCTTGTATGATACTCCGAGGTACTTTATGATGCGGGAAGGTTAATGTGGAAGATCTTAAGAGAATCCTACTCATGTATTATATTAAGTATAGTAGTGTTTAGGATTCTTCTAATAAAATTGTGGGATTACATATATTGTAGGATTGCAACTTGGATAGTAGTAGATTTTTATGCAATGAGGCAAGATGATTATAATTATGGATCCCAACTACTAGACCATGCTAGATACCCATTTACAGTGCAATGTCTCACAAATAGAGAAAAGGAGAAAACCAATTGTGACAAAACTCTTCTATAGACTGAAAAGATACAAACAAAATCAAGTGATGAAAGAGTGATGAATGAAAGACTCAATAATGATCCTCGAGGACTATAAACCATCACAAATACACAATGAATTAACCTTCCATAGGAAGGAAAGAGAGACCATATAGCTCACCCATAATGGTAATGACCTGCTACAAAGAAACACTAGAAGCTCACTTTGGAGCAAACTTTGGAACCTTAATTGAAGCAACAAAGTCGAGATGATTTGGATGCAAAGCAACACTGGAAGCTCTTGATGGAACAATCTGAAATCCGATTGAAGCAAAATAAAAAATGATTGTTGTATTATTGCAAAGGAACATTGGAAACTCTTCATGAAGCAACCCTAGAATCAGATTGAAGCAATGGGAGATTGATGTATGATTTAAGATGCAGTGATTTAATTAGAATAAAACCTTCCAAATGTCACCCTGTCCAAGAAATCTTCTAGGATGCCCAAGGCAAAAACTGAAATAAAATGCACAAAGGATTGAATTTGGAAAAAGTGGATGGATGGCTTGAAAGAGCTCCTCAGTACTATTCCGATTGCAGCAAAAAGTTATGAGCTCAAAAGTAGAAAATGGTGAATTCAAACAACAATTATTGGCACAAAAAGATAGAATATGGAAAACAATTTGCTCCACTCCAAAGTTCAATGTGTCAAGTACAGTGAACCTACTTTTTGACGTCTCATTTTGAAAAAATGAACATTGTGGCCAAAAGTTATGACTAATTGGGAAAAAAATCCTAATTTTGGACCCCTAGGCAATAGGTTTCAGAGCACCCATATGATTGTGGTGCTGCAAAAACCTTTAAAAAACAACCTTGTCGCCAACAGAGTGAGAGGTGGGTAGTTAGGATGCAGAGCCCTCACAACGGCTTAGTGCACATTGCTCAAGCAAATGGCCATGGCTTCAAGCAATGTGACTAGAACAAGAGAATTAGGGCTACAATGAAAATAAGATTGATTTAAAAATAAAATAAAATCCAGCCGAAACTGTACCTTATGCCAAAGTGATGCGACTAGTCTGCAAAATATGTACAAGCTTGTATAGTGATGATATAGAGAATGTTTGGTGCAAATATGCTAGATGTTTCTATTGAAGATTGTAGACTTGTAATTGATGCTTGTGTAGTACCATTGTCATATGGTACAAAGTATGTCGAGTTTGTGCAAGTGTAAAAAGTACAATATTTTTATTTACCTATGAGTGCATGGGGCGAAAGTGTTAGAATTTGATGATTTGATAGATTACCTTAGAGTTTTTGGGCTTTTTGGTGTGATTTAAGGGTATGTTTTGGCCCAAAGTACTCTGAAAATTAAATTAAGAATCATGGAATTAATATTGTTGTTATAGTCACGCTACACACTCAAAATTATATAGCAGACTGTTTGCAAGGTACTGGGAAAGTTTGAAAAGTGCGTTATGGACCTAGAACATGCATCCTTATGTCATTTTCTGGCATTACATCAGTGCTAGGTTTGTCTTGGGTTGATCTGGGTCCTTTGTGGAATATATGGTGAGCATATAAGTTGCATCAAGATACCATCTTATTGTAACAAACCTATATCACAATCAGAAATGTATAGAGAACCTTTTTGTATTAATAATAATATCGGTCCACTTATAATGAATTGACAGTGTAGTTTTAGAATTAAGTGATAGTAGTGTGTTTCAATTTGGAAGGTGGATTATTGTTCCTATTGCTATTGAAAATGAATTCTAAATTATGTCTTGGGTATATTTCAAATTTTTATATTATTATTTTGATATTACATCTACATTTACAATAATTTCAAATTATGAATGCATTCTAGCATATTGAGCATTGAGTTTGATTATTGAAATATTGTATGTTAAGGTTTGATTATGTTTAAATAGCATGCTTTATCCATGTCTTCATATGAATGTAATATATATATATATATATATATATATATATATATATGCAAATTTTCCTTTATATTTTATATTTTTGGATTTTCCCTCTATATATAAATAGCCGTCCTTGTTTGCCGTTGCCCCCCTTGTCCCCAAAAATGGGCAAATTTTTTTGCTGTCCCAGAAACCCCTCCTAGAAACTCAGGGGAACATAGGTAAAAACATATTTTTTTGATGCTTTGGATTCAATCTTGAGGTTCTCATTACCCCAAAATGCACTCCACAAGAAACTCAAGAAAAAGTATCTCTATTAGATTCAGGAAGGAGTTTGCATAATTAGATTTCTTATACCATGTAGGAGTTGATTGTGAACTCCCTACACTCCAAGATCATCTACAAAAAAAAAGATTTTACAAGAGAGAATGACAAAAATAGCTTGCTTGATTATATATGCAAGATTGAATTAATTGAATATGAAATGTACTTAAGATGCTTTTCTTTTAAAGACAAGATTGAGAGATAAGATTAGAACAAGGTCATGGCATGTATCTTAATCTTATACAAGGGGACAACTAACTTGGTAAGTAATTAAATGATCTAGTGCAAGAAGTAAATGCCAAGAGATAAGATCAAATTTATCTAATTGACAACTAAGATCTTCATGAAATGCTATCAACGCATGTTATCTACCTTTTGCTGATGTCAGTTTTGTACCACTACATAACATATAGCAATTGAATACTTGACATGGAATATCAAATACTCAATCCCTCTCTTGAAAAGTAAATACTCATGAAGACATGAGAAAAACTCCAATGTTCCTTACACTTGTGGATACTAACTTAGTTATATTAATGTGATTTGCTGGTTAATCACGTAGGCAGCTTTATATTGTTCATTAAAGGATGTCAAACTCTCGTTATGATGATGATGATGTCTGGCTTTGTAAAGTTATGAGCGCCAAATGATGTTGATGGTGATGATGATGGGGGGTGTGTTTTCCAATGATGCTTCTCCTTTTCTAACTTTCTAAGAATGAATCCCAACTACTCAACTACTTGTTGCTTTACCTATACTCCTATGAATGGAAAGATTAGCAAATGGATGGGGATCGAATCTGATGAAAGTTTACCAGCAGCTCTACCTCCATAGATGCAATGATTCGAGGGAAAAAGACTAGATTACCATGCAAGGCTTCCTAACCAGCCACTAGGATGCTAGTGGCCTAGTTTATAGATCCCTATCAAACATCTACTAATATCACCATGCAACTATCTATCTACTCTTACTCTTAACAACTTTCTTGAAATAAAATATACTTTAACAACTTCAATGAAATTTAACTCTAACTATTGAAAGTAGAAACCATGCAATAACACCAAGTGTCCGTAATCACCATGCAAGTCACAACAATGATAAGAGAAGCAATTTTGGTATTATCTTAAGCAACAATTTTCTTCAACCCGTTACAAATGAGAGCAAATGGCCTTATATAGAGGCCAAAATTACAACCAACGGTAAAGATTAAGAGGCAAAATCAACAATCCAGATCAAATCCCAAATACCCTAATTAGGGTTGCCACCCCATCGGCCAATGGGAAGGTGCCATCTCATCAATAGACCAATGAAAAAAAAGGAAAAGTGGCAACCAATAAGAAGGCACCAAAATGGTAGCCAATCAGAATTAGACACCTATCCTACCCAAGAAGAAGGAGAATTTGCCACTTGGGCTTACATCAAATGATTCTCTAATATAATTTTACCAATTTTTTCATCTTTTTAGCCAAGGCAATGAACTTGGCTAGCATGTTGTTGACTTTCTTCACAGGAGGGCAAAGTGTGCATTTCATCTTGAGCTCAGCAGAATTCATCATGTTGCTCGCCGCTTGCAGTGTCTTCTAATGATCCTTCTCATATTCTTTCGCATATCCGATAAAGGCATTGAGGGAGGCAAGGGTGCCCAAATGTTTCTTCTTGATGGAAACCTTCCCCAAGTTATCCAATCTTGATCCAAATTCTGTCTCATTGACGTTCTCCTCTTTGACATCTTCAAAATCAAGTGCAACCCCAACATTGCTCATCATGGTTGAAATGGAAGTGTCAACGCCTGGGCTGTGCTGTGCAATCTTGTTCCATATCTCTTCAAGTATCCTCAATTTGATGGTCAAGGCAACAAACCAAGGCTCCACCATACTCATTCCTCCTTCATCCACTAACTTGGTTCTCTCCAAATATCTCTCCGGTAGCTTAATAGATGTTTCTAGCCTGGGAATGGCTAAGTCCTTGATTGGAAATCCTTCCACTCACCTTCAAATGTTCTAAATTTTTCTCTAATAGCCACCAATGACTTGAATGTCAAGATAAAGGAAGGCAAGAAATTTCGCCCATCTTGAATTATATCATTGATCCAATCCCTGACTACGCGCAACTGAGCTAATATCTCTTCTATATTGCTCCCGTTGCTTGGTGCAACTATTGGATAGGTTGGCAATCTCTCCAATACTTGTTTTCAGCTTCCAACTTTACAATCCTCTCGTTTGCCTTCCTCAACCTTTCTCTAATTGAAACCATGCCTTCTTGGATCTCCTCACATTCCGTGTCATCCGTGATTCTTCCCAAGTTATGCTCTACTATCTCATACCCCTGGGCTACAATCTCATCCACTGCCTTGCTAACCTTTGGTATAACAATTTGAACTTTTCAGTGACCCACATCATCGCTCTTGATTACCTTTGCCACCACTTTTGCAATTTGTCTCTGTTTCTCGCTATCTTCCTTTTCCACTAGCACTTGAATATTGTCAACTGTTCGGACAGTCACCACCTCACCTCGTGGCATAAGCATTTGCCTTAACCATAGTGGTGCAGTGCATCTCTCCAAATTTGCATTTGGTTCGACTAGTAAAGCATCACCAACAGCCTCGGGCGCCTGGCTTATTTCCTCGATATCAATTGGCCTATCCTCTTCTTCACTAGTGACGGTCACATCATCTCCATGTTGGTTTTCCGAGAGAGGAGAGTACTCAGTATTGTTACTATAACCACTTGATTCCGAATCAGAGCTCACCTCTACCGTGACCCCTTGTCCACTTGTATCATCCTCTTGGCCTCTAGCGTCAATTGTGCTCTCCCTTGACTGCGCTGCATTTTGTCTCTTTGCTGGAGGTTCTTGATGTTCTTTACTTTTCTCAACCTCCAAATTTCTTTTCTTGCTCTTAACTACTCTTTGCTGCTGGCTACTGCCTTCACCTTTTTGTCCGATTGATTCCGCTAGACCTTCCTCCATTGGTTTCATATTCTCATAAGTAAGCCGTACCTTCCAACTTTGTAATTGTCTTAACTTCTCATTGTACCATGACTCAGTGTGTAGATCAACTGTCCTTGTATCTGCCTCTAAGGAAGGATCCTAATGATCATCACAATCCACTGGACCCAATTCTGTTCCATCCACTGTATCATAATCTTTTCTTGTACATTTTCATCATCTTCCAGTTGATTAGAAATATCAAGGCCTTTCCATTTGATTGCCCTCATCATGCCCACTGTCAATCTTGAGAAAGCTAGCTTTCTCACATAAAAGTCATCCTGTGCATTGGCCCAAAAATCTTCTATAGTACAAATATGTTTGAATGTGTTTTTGTGAGATGCCTTAATAAGACGATTAGGATCGAATCCTTGTCTTGCTCTATACCATCCTAGCTGGTACCATTCTAACTCCTCCGCAGTTGCAAAGGCAACAAGATTGGGACAAGTATCATTGCCTATTCCAAATGAGAAGGTAATCCCTGTCTCACCTTTAAGTTTCATCATCTTGTCATAATGCTCAAGTTGCCTATCCAACTCCATCAACTATCTTGTTGGATGGGTACCTTGGAAGTCTCTTGGGACAAACTGTACTTCCTGCTACTCTAATGTATGTAAATTGCAGAAATTGGATGAACTAACTCCCATATTTCTTAACTTTTGCTTCTGCCTCTAATGTGAGCCTTCTAGCAGATGTCCCTTGTAATATCCTTACCGTTTTCATGGCAAAGGCATCATAAAACATCTTATAATCTCTGGTGTTGTGCAAATGAAGCTGTAGATATCACTCATACACCAAACATTGTCCTGACCCATTGCCAATCACTTGTAAGGCCTTAAGTCCAGGATTTTCATATAGTTTCACAATCAAATAGAAAAGATAGGACCCCATATATAATTGCTTTTGATTTTGCACTGTCCTAAGTTGCAACTCTAAATTTTCGCTTATGATTCTAGCCCAATCAAATTTTCTTTTTCCATTTTCAATTTCATTAATAAAGTAGTACATCTAGTTCTTGAATTGCATACCTTGAGCTACGCCATGATTTGGCTGAGAAGCACAATAAGATTGCCGTACTCTGATTTGAAATCTGATTTGGTGAGCTTTGATGACTTGGTAACTCCCTTCTTGCCTTTGTGTAACCAATTTTGCTTTAGATGAATGAAGTGGGCCTCCTAAGTATCCTGAAATAACTTGGCCGCCTGATCCATCATTACCACTGTCATGCCTTTATACTAGGGAATATTGACTACTTCTTCAACCACTTGTCTGCTGATGTTAGCCAACACTCTCTTCCCCTCATCGAAAATGATGGACTTGGTCACAATATCAAACCGGGATGTACATTCCATTACCAATTCCGAACAAGGCAAGGTAGGAGGGAAAGTTGCTGCATGTACAATTCCGCTCTTGTAGATCTTCTTCACCATGGGGGATTGTCCTTCCTTCAATCTATCCTTCAATTGTACAATGTTCACCGTGCCGATATTAGTATCACTTATTCACCTCACTTTCGAGAAGAAGGTTGTCTTAGGCATCATGTTTTTTTTCTTTTTTCGTATTCGTTCCTTTTGGGTTCTTGTTTGCACTAACATCTACCATCCTAAACACTTATTTCTGCCCCTTCGTTCTAAATGGTATATACTATAGACTACACTTATCAATCTCCAACCTTCTTTCTATCAATGGAATCTAGCTTATTTCTGCCTCTCCAAGTCCTATCTCTACACTTATAAATCTCCAAACTTCAATTCTAGGGGTGGGACTACCACTTATTTCTGCCTCTTCGTTACCTTAAGATGGACTACACTTATATCTTCCAACTTCAGCCTAGGGTGGTCTAGTTTATTTTTGCCTCTCCAAGTGTCCTATCATGAAATCTACACTTATATCTCCCAACTTTAGCTTATCAATAGAATGATGAAGTGGTGGATGGATAGTGCAAGAAGAAACTAAGGGAAACGAACCAAGCAAGAACAAGGAATAGAATCCACTTTTAAAACCAATCTTCACCTCTAAAAATGAGTAGATTTTACCTTAAATCTGTCTTTACCAACAACTGGGCCCTCTTCAAGTTCGAATTAGATCTTAGAAATTTCAATCCTCGCAAATAATGATACCCTAGCGAAAGCCAGAATTTCAACTTCCTTGAAATCACCCACACTTGCCAAAAAGCAGACCTTAAATCACATTATCCTTTCACCAAATAAAATCACCAAATTCTGGAAGGAGGAATTGCTGCCAAAGATGGAGAAATCAGACTCCAAAAAAAATCACCCAAGTTGGAAAAATATTAGATCTGCTCCAAAAATCATCCTAGGGCAGAAATTCGCCCAAGCAAGGAGGAGAAAAAATGCCGCCAAGAAGTGGAGAATCTACCCCAAAAATCACCCAAGCAAGAAATTCGCCTCCCTTTGAAGAAAATCACACATCCAAAGAGGAGGAAAAAGGAATGAGAAAATAAGAGGGGAAGCCCCTCTTATACTACACTTTTTGTCTCTCCAAGTGGGCTGACCTGCTTGGAGGGAAAACAAAATTAAATTAGTCCCTTAATTAATGGCCCAAAAAGTTAAATGCAACATTAAAATTACTTAGCCCTGTAGTGAAATTGGCCCATTTATTTGTTAGTTTTGATTATAAATTGCAAAATAGAAACAAGGTAAGCCTAGGAGATGTCAAAATTTTCATTTAATAATGTTTTGACAATTAAGATATCATTAAAATCGAATTTAGCAAGCTAAAATCAATTTTCAATTCTAGATTACCAATTTCCTTTAACATTTCTAAAATCTTCTAGGCAAAATTTCAACCAAATTAATGAGACTTCGCAATTTAATCTAACTTCAATTTTGCAATGCAATTTCAATTTTTTTTTAACAAAATAAATCCTTTTCCTAGCAGTCAAAATTCAAACTCCAATTTCAATTTTACTATAAAAAATTTCCTTTTTCACCAAAGAAATTCAAGATTTTCCAAAATGACTAAATCTAACAAATTCATTTTGAAAATGCTCAAGCTTATACAATTATTTCAAATTTTCAAAAATCCATCTCAAGTCCAAAATTTACAATTTAATCCTGCTAGATATCGTTTTAACCATCGAGAAAAAATGTTGTTGAATTCTGTTTGGCCTAAGGATAAACTTACATGTTCCGGAAAATAAAGTTAGCATCGGGTCAAAAACAAAATCAAATCCCCTCCTGGCCTGAAGGCGTCCAAGGCGTAAAATTTTCAAATTGAAAACCTCTAGACAACTCCAAATTCGCTAAGGCAACCGAAAAATTTCCAACACTCGTGAAAATTGCCAAGGCTTGCTCAAAAAAGGGAGTCCCAAATTTTTTTTGGAGCAATGATGTGAAAACCTCACAACACCTTTAATCTACTATGTGTGTCTCAAATGCTAGGTTATAAGATTGCCTTCCCATGTAGAAGAGTATTATAATGAATTGGGCCATCTTAATTCGAATTTGAACCTGAATAGTTTTATCGATTTAAATAATGTCACCCTTGGAGTGCTATGGCATTCATGGTATGAATTATGCAGACAATTGAATGAGATCATTGGTAAGGAGTGTAGCATTGTCATTAGAATTCCTGCTAGTTAATAGGAAATGCTATCATTGGCTGTCATCTACGAGGACTTAATAAAATATGTGAATAGGCCCTACGAGTGAATTAGTTTAGTGAATACCTTATTCGCACCAACAAGAATTACTAACTAGTTTGAGTGGTGTATTTTTTTCATACCTAGCACCACCTTAAGGTGCACTATTGATTTGCGTCACCGTTTCTCACCGATATGGAGATCTCACTAATTTGAAAAAAGGAACAACATTGGCATAAATGCCATGTGCAATTTTTTTGTTTGCAATTTTTCTTGATATATTTTGTAATGCCCTAACCAATGGGATTCTTTTGTGGGATGGACAGGGATATTTGTCATGGATAGAAGGCATTTCCAAGACAGGATATTGGGAGGCCATTATTGAATCTAAATGTGTCTTCATTAATGTTTTCCTTGCTAAAAGATGAGATTTTTTAGATTTTCTTCCACTCATATTATCAGCTTTTTTGTTTTCTTTAATGCAAGACATAATTTTTCTCTTTTGACATCCCCTTCTTATTTTCCCCCTTCATATATTCTAATTCCCTGCACACTTATAGTACATAAGTGAGCTTTCGCTCAACTTGATGAGCTCTTACATTGGGTTTTGCACTCATTAGAGTTTCGAATAAAAGCCCCACCTCTTGTAACCTGATCAAGCATCATAACTTATTTCCATACAGGAGATGCTTGATCATATTTGAATGGTTTGTTTGTTTTAATACCCATTGAACTTGAATTAGTGGCCATTCCAAATAGATTGTAATTTTCTATTATGAAAAATACAAAATTTTAAATTAAAAAAGGATGTAACACTACAATATGTATAAACTAATAAAAGTTTTAATAAAACACCAAAAAACAATTTTTTTCGAAGAACTTGATTTTTTTATTATCAAAGATTTCTTAAAACACTAAAAGAACTAGTTAAAATACTTACCTAAGATTATTAGATCTCCTTTGTGCAAGTATATACACTCATTTGACACTTTGTGATCAATTGATTTCTGAAGAACCAGCCACATTTCAAATTGCAAAAATTGCTTAACAAGGGTGTGTTTAACTTTTTGAGAAATAGTTGTGTTTAAAATGCAAGGGGTGAGTTTTAGGCAACTTTTTAGGGTTTCATTTTGTTTTTTTTTTTAAATTAAAAAAAACCCTGTTAAAATAATTGCCCCCTTTCCCATTGTCGTGGCAATTGGATTGTTTTTTTTGGTTCCCTGGGATTCCCTATGGGTACACTTTATGCTCCCGGGCTGCTCCTATCACTGCTCATAGAATGGTTTGACATTGGTACAGGACCTGGAACTCAAGTAATTGGTAACTTGGGGTTATTTAGATAATTTTTTGTGTTACTTTTCCTATTAATACTAGCACTTGTTAAGTTTTCTAATACATTATCAAGCTTTAAAATATCCTAGTTCATTTAAATAAATTTCTGGGCATGAAATCAGCATTTTTTCCTGGCCATAAGTAGTACATAGTTAGACACTGCCATATCTGAAATGCATATAATTTGGATAAACCTTGGAATCATTTTTGGCTGTAGATCTATGGAAATGCTATCTACATCTATGTCCAAGGATTATTCAAAATTATAATGGATTTATTCCGCATGAGGAGAGATTTACTTTGAAATGTAGATGCTTTAGGCTCAAAGCCTTATTTCAGGTCAGTTTTGAAGATGCTTTTTACCTTATAGGTTCATCTTAGACTTGTTGATGTGAGTTTTGTTCCACTACAACATGCAAAATCAAATACTTAATGTTTCAAGGAGAAACACGGAACGCTGAATCCTCTCTTGATATAAGGCCATCTCTCATGCTACGCTTGCGAAGTAAGATCATGAAATGACTTAAAGGTTCCTTCTATTGTGTATACTCGCTCAGTAAAATAATGTGATTTGCTGGTTATCACAAAGAGACTTACGCTATTCATTCAGTGGATATCAACTCTTGCACTTCCAAAGATTTGGCTCTACAATTTGCAATGAAAATATAAGTTCTAACTTCCCAATTCTCCACTTCAACTTAAACATCTAACCTCTATTTCTACTTCTACTTCTACTATGAATGTAAGGAATTATGGATGAAATTGGAATCTACTAGATGCAATCTCACCAACAACTCCATCCACCTAGTGCAAGATTCCAAGGAATATACAAATGATTTTCACATCAATATCCTATCTCCAATCCCATCATTTGGATGCAAACCAAAGATTGAACATCAATTGAAGTTATGTGTTTTCATTGGCTCACCATGCAAGGCACTCTTACAATCCATAAGAGGCTAGTGGCCCAGATTTGTTCAAGTCATGCAAGTGAACATCCACAATGACTTCCATCTAACTAAACTACCTCTAAACAACATGAAACAAAATCCTAAACTAAGTGAGGAAATATGGATCACCATGCATTAAGACAAACTTGATCACAACGATTCACCATGCAAGCCACAACAACGAAAAGTAGAGCAAATTTGGTATTATATAACAACAATTCTCCAAAAAGTCCTCTTTACAAATGAGGGTAGCACTCCTTATATAGGCAGCTCAAATACAACAGATGGCCAAGATTGATTTGAAATCAAGGGCCCAAATTAATCCACATAAGCTCTAATTAAGGTTTCATAACCACCTGCTGTGAGCATTAAATGCACACCCAATTACAATTAAGCACCACCTTGTGGGCCAATGAAACAATTACAATATCTTCATGGTCCAATAAGAAAATTCAAATCCATAACAACTTGATAATGATCAACAACACTTGAACCAATGAGAAAAGAGCACTTGTAGAAGAAGCTACCACCTCGCAGACCAATAGGAAACTCAAAGGAAACCATGGACCAATTAGAAAAACTGCCATTATGCCACCTCATCATCTTGACTTGCAAGGTAAACCACCACTTGTAAATAATTATCAATTATTAAATAGTAATTACAATTAAATTTAGAAAATCATCTCAAACTTGCCATTTTAATTCCCAAAAATAATTTATCGGGGTAATGCAAATTTAATTGGAAAATATTTATTTTATTAGCATTTATAATGTATTTTCCATTATTTTAATTACTCATTTGTTAAAACCAATGCCATGTGGATAATTTCAATGCAACAATAAATGAAGTAATTAATTTATTTTTTAAAGTCAATCCATATTTTGCAAAGTCAAGGTATATTTAATCTCCACCCAATTTAAAACCCACTATTTGCAAAGTCGAGGCAAAATTTGATCTCATCTCAATTTAAAACCACTTTTTTGCAATTTATTTTATTTCTGATTTTTGTCATTTTCTCTCTCAATTAATTTTTTAACAAATGGGTCTTACCTCAATTTCAAAATTAATTTCTTTATAAACATTTAATCCAAGGCATTTAATTCCTCATGCCCATACATCATTTCCTAAGGTTGTTTTGCCTTGAATTTGGTGCCCAATGTCATATTAAAAATGGCTACACGTCTATGCTCAACTTCCCACTTAAAGGCTTAAAGGTCTTTGATCTAAGATGAGACAAAATTATCATAGGTAGAAAATCAAGTTCCAGATCAAGAACATTTACTTGGGTAGTGAAATACGTCTCTGCCAAGTTGAGACAACTTTTACTTGAGTAGCGAAACACGTTCGGTCAAGCTGAGACAACTTTTAGTTGGGTAGCGAAACACATCTCAACCTAGTTGGTACAACTTTTATTTGGGTAGTAGACCACGTCTTGGCCAAGCTAAGACAACTTTTACTTGGGCAGCAAAACACGTCTCGGTCAAGCTGAGACATCTTTTACTTGGGTAACGAAACACATCTTGGCCAAGTTAAGACAACTTTTACTTGGGTAGTGAAACACGTCTTAGTCAAGCTGAGACAACTTTTACTTGGTTAGCAAAACACGTCTTAGCCCAAGATGAAATTTATACTTAGCTGAATTCAGCTCTTCTTTAGCATCACTCCCAATGTTGTTCCATCTCCCCGACTTAGCAAAATCTGTGCTTCAAGCCAACAAAAATCCATTCTCTTCAAACTTAAGCCCAATGCCAAAACTTTATAAGCCCATTACTACCACAACAACCTAAGGAGAAAATGAAAGAGGGAGTCCCCATTTGCAATGGGGCGATGGTGTGAAAACCTCACAAGATTGCAAGCTAGTAACTAGCATATATATCTTAAATAGGTAAAATATCAATTGCTTTTATTTAATAAGGAGAGATTCACTTTGAAATGTAAATGCTTAGGTTCAAAGCCTTGATTCAGATTACTTTTGAAGTTGCTTCTAACCCCTAGAGGTTCATCGTAGACTGCAAGCTAGTAACTGGCACATATACCTTAAAACAATGAATAATTTATATAAAATACACCGAGGGATATTGGATATCCTTATTGAGGCGTATATTTAATTTTAATTTTCAAATTTAGCATATGTATCTGAAAAATAATCTATATAAAATATGCTGAGGGATATCCTTATTGAGGAGTATATTTAATTTTCTTATAATGGAACTTCATTTGTTTCATCTTGCAGCTTCCACTTAGCTATCAGATAAACCTAAGTAAAATACCTGCATCTCCCAGAATATTAAGCTGCCTGTTTTAATCAGGTGACCATGAGCACTAGGCTGTTACACAAACTTGAGGATGACAACACTGAGCTTGTGGGATATGATCTTTAGTGCCACTCTAGCTGCTTCCATGTCTTCAGTTATATCCAGTTCAAAGATTTGACGATAAATAAAGTAGCTTTAAAGTAAAAGAAAACTGACTTTTAAGTTTTTACATTCCAATTAATAACTTGCCACTGAAGAGAATGGTGACAGAATTAAAGGAATATTGCCAATTATTACAACTTTTCTAGGAAAGAAACGAGAATTTATTTCTTCACAGGTGATAATATTCTGCATACTCTTATTGCAATTGGATAAGGATAGGAGCTCTTTGATTTTACGTACACAAATATTCAAATCCCATTCTATATGTGATGCATGCCTCTTGGCATAATTAGTTGATGGCAGGTTTCGAATGCCACTCTTAATTTCTTTTTCTTTGTGTAGTTATTTTCAAGCTGTGTTGAAATACATTTTTGTTCTTCAGGTTTTGTTGACCTTACTCGACTAATTCTGCAATTTGTGAACTTTTTTAATAAATAACTTCTGTTTGATGCTAAAATTGTTGAGCATGGCCATCCAATTTTTTTGTCTTCAATTTTCCACCTTTGAGTCATTTCAATATGTGAGCTGGTTTTTCCAAAAGTGTGTAAATGCCAGTGCTTTGAAATGTGACATTTTTGTATAATATATTGATGCTTTATATTCATATTTAATATGACCAAGCCAAGCTTAATGGATTTTTACTCTTGCAGTTTTCCAAGGGACAGCTTGGTGTAAAATTTAAGCCGTTTTCAAAGGTATAGTAAGAGTAGTTTCAGTGCATTGGATTCTGGGATTTCCGTATATTTTCAACTTTCTTAAGCACAATGCATGCTTTTTCATTTGTTCTGTTTTTTTCCTTTGGCAGTTCCCTCCATGTTACAAGGATATAAGCTTTTGGATCAACGAACCATTTACTGAAAACAATCTCTGTGAAGTTGTGCGTGGTGTTGCTGGTGATCTTGCAGAGGAGGTGAAATTTAGCATGGGCAAACCTGTGCCATTTTTTTGCAAATATCTTATTTCAAGAATTGAAAATTTTGCTCATAATTGAAATTTAACAGAGAACAAATTGTAGAATGAGTGACATTTATAAGTCTCGATTTACTTGTTACAAGCATCAGGAAATCTGTGTGATTGTCAATGTTGTTATTAAACGCAGATTAGTGGGCACTGTATTCTGTACCTGTCTGATATGTTCTTTTGAAAATTAAGTAATTCTTGGAGGCATCATAAGGATATGGAATGGAATTTCTAACTTGGTGATCTATGGCAGGTATCTTTGATTGATAAATTTACAAATAAAAAGGGAATGACTAGCCACTGCTACAGGATTACATTTCGTTCCATGGAGCGTTCTCTTACTGATGATGAGGTCAACCAATTACAGGTGCTGCATGTGTAACTATGCACTGATTTGACTACGGATTAATACCAAGTTTTTGAAATGATATTGTCTTTTGGATGCAGGATCGTGTTAGAGATGAGGTGCAATCCAAGTTGAGTGTGACCCTCAGATAGCAAAACCAGAGAAGTATTTTATCGTATGTATGCAGTATAATGGATTCATGAATATGTTTTAATTGCATATGGAAATGATTCATATCCGGGGAATTTATTTCCCTTGAGCCAGGGACATGCAAAGAGAGAGTAAACAATCCAATAAATGCTGGGTATTTGACTTAGGGAGGTTGAACAGGAGGTAATTCTCTATACATGATCACGCTCTTTTGGCTATGCTCACAACCCATTAAAAATGTATGGATTATGTTAAGTGAAAGTAATGCCCTCAATGCAGGTTTTTGATTTAGCCAATGTATCAAAATTTCTCTTACCCTGTCATTCCTAAATATAACTTATTTAATTGATTGAATTAGATCGCCATGAGGTGAAAACAGTGACACATCAGCTTAGAAAATTTTGTTTCTAGGTCTCAAATACCAAGTTATAAGATTACCTCCCCATAAAGCAATTATGGCGTTTTTGTCCAGTATAAGGTTGAAGGGAGTATTAATATTAAATGGGCCATCTTGAAGTGAAATTGGACCTGAATATATTTTTTGATTAAAATAAAACTACCTTTGAACTGCTATGGCATCCAGGGTATGAATTGTTAAGATAAAGATCATCGGTAAAGATGGTAGCATAGTCATCAGAATGCTTGCCAGTTAGTTGTAAATGATATCAGCAGCTGTCATTATCTTGCAAATAGAAGTTAAAGACTGATTCCTATATCTAAATATCCATCTCAACTTGACATGGTGCCAAATTTAATTTGATCGTTTTCATTGATTGATTTTATAATGTTCACACATCTTTTAATAGATTTTCTGCTATGTAGTTGTAACTATGCATTAAATTTCTTCTACACGAATTACCAATAAATCTGTTTTTGATCAAGGAAACTTGGTTTTGAAGGGATCATAAACCCTGTGCATCAGATAGCGCAACTCAAAGCATACACAATATTCTACTTGGTGAAAGGAAAACACAACGGCAACCATGTGTGAACCAACACAATTGCATATAGGTTGCTAGACACTAAAGAGTAGACAGAGATTGGAGAGATGTCACCTAATAATGGTAGACCTTACAATCTCATTAACAATCTCATATTCTTCTTCTTGGTGTGTAGTTGGAAGAGGGATTTGGGAGACGTTTCTTCTGCTTTCCAACAATTTTCTAGGGCATATTGTCATCCAAGTGCTTAGATTTACGAAAAGTTGGGCAAGTGGGGATTGGGGTACTTTCTCTTAGAGGGCAATATCCATGGGAACAACAGAAATGGAGGACTGTATAAATGGTGCTGCCAATCATTGAACAACAGGCTTAAGAGTGGGAAGATGCAATTCTCACAGTGATTATGCACAATAATGAACAATGGAAAATGACAGGGGAAACACATGATCCATTCATATCACTCTATTCATAGACTGACAGCAGTTATATACTATGGTTTTCACTTTATCATTACATCCAATTAAGAACTTTGAACGAATTCAAGATTTAACATATCATGAGATTCCATTTCAATTGTAATTCAAGTTTGACTCGAAGTTGTGCAATATACAATTGAAAAATGGGGCTCTGATTAATATACTTAGTCTACAAGCTACTGATGTTACAAATTATACGTTTCCTTCAACAATCTTATAATGCGTGTGAAGATAACTATGCACACTTTCCAAGCACCCAGTTTCCCCGCACCATAATAAACACCACACAACTATGTGGAACCATGAGTTCCACTTCTTTGTACTAGGAGGAATCGACTAGGTAGTTGTACATAAATGCAACCATACACTAATCACTACATATAATTTGGAGATAAAGCACTCTTAGAATGCATAAATAGATTTATTAAAACCATTTAATCACAAACAATTTGATTCGAAAGAAGGAAGAGCATCACATGGTTTAAAGGAGTCTCAACATAATGGTTTAATAAACATATTGTGGAGTTACGAAGTGTGGTTCAGCCCACTACGTCATATTTTCAACAGTATTGTTTATGATCTTTGAAGATTGAATCGATGTCTTGCACAATCACTTTTAGCATTCTGTAATAAAACATGGATTTGAACTTTTAAATAAATCTTGTTAAATGCTTATTTCAGATCTAATCTATTCAATTTTAGCTGTAATCCATTCAAAAATTAGTTGGATGGTTCAATTCCATTCACCTCCATTTCAAGTAGGATGATGAGATTCTTTTCCATCTTAGCCTAGAATTCTCACTCTAAAGTCACGAGGATTAAAAAAAAACTGACATTGGCACAAAAAATGAAGCCTAATCTTGGGGCACACATAATTTACCCAATGTTGTTTCAATGTAAGACAAACACCTTATAAATGTAACTCTTTAACTTGATGTAAATTGATAAAAATATCTTTGAGATATTTTAACAATTGTAAAAAATCCCCGTTCCACCATATGTAAACTTAATTTTTAAATTTTTTTTTAAAACTTCAATTTAAAAAATTGAAGATTTTATTTTGATAGAAAAAAGAAAATACTCTAATTTTTTGAAATTTTTACTATAGTTTGAATTTAAAAAATAGTCTTATTCCAAAAATAAAATTATATGCAACAACTTGGATTGAGCATGGCAAAGATTTGAAATAAAATTGGACAATTGGCATCTTAAAAAAGAAGAATACTTTTGATATATTATACTTTTATTTTAAAGACAATTATATATAAATACTTGTAATTCTCTTTTTACACTCCCAATCAAAATTCTTTAAGTGAAGAGCTCCCTTGGTAGAGGGTGTTGGACTAACCGCCAGCCTTCCCCTTCGGGATTCATGACATGGCTAGTTCCTCGGGTAAAGTTCATTGAACCTATGGGTTACGAAATGAGTGAGGAATTGATTGAAGGATTTGTGCAGATAATTCTACAATTTGAAGTTGATTTTGAATGTTCTACAAGGGGGACATATATTGAGAAGATGAGATAAGTTAAAACAAGTCAAATAATCAAGGACTCCAAACATAAGGTAGAGAAAGTGATTGATTCTATCTTGAAGGAATCAGGAATGTCAAGAAAAGAATTTGAAGAGGTAAAAGGGATAGCATTGGAAATGAAAGCCAGTGATTAATCTGAACCATTGACCCCTACACTATTGCAGTGTCCAAACCTATTGAAGAGATCACAATTGCACAAACAAGTGCACAAGCACCTACAATGCCCTATGTAGCAGTTGCTGAACAACAACCTCTAAAGAATCCAAAGAAGACTGAGGAAGCGCCAACACCAAGGAAGTCTACAAGGCTTGAAAAGACCAAACCCCCTCCTGAGAAGAGAGTCAAACAAAATGAAAGTGGTCCAAGCAAGAGGAGAAGAACCTTGCAAATTAGTTCCTCTGAATCTGAAGAGGAGATTGGTGACAGACTAGTAGAGCGAGTAGATCAGGAAGCGAAGACTTCAGCAGGAAGAAAAGCATGGAAACCAAAGGCAAAGAATCTTAACATGCAAATGATTAATGACAACAATTTTGTGCAATTAAATAAGTACTATGAATTGTATAATAATATGGATAGGAGACAACTAGAGAATGCTGTAGTTAGAAATATGATCCTAAAAGATAAAAGGTTTGATAACATAAGAGGTCAGATACTTGAAGATTTGTACAATAGACTATTAAATAGAAATAGCAGAGTAATTAAGGAAGATAAGCAAATAAGGATTAATATGGTGAAAAAGTTATGCATTATAAATAATGAGGAAGATATAACATAAATTCTGAAAGGAATAGCACTACTGTTGAGAAATAAGAAGAGATCCATTCTTCTTATGGGAGGAAATTACAAAGAAGTGAATATGGAAACTGAAAAGGCTATAGTTATATACATGTCTACTATGCCTAAGGAGACCGAAAAAAGTGCGCAAACAGAGGAGACAAGTCTTATTGTAGTATTAGTCAGTCCACCTCACAGTTCTGAGCAACCAATTGAAATTCCAAGTGACTCACCACATATTACCATTGACAGTGAATCTATGCAAGTAGATAACACCAATGTGACAGCTGGTAGAATTGAGGACCCATTTAAACATTTTGGTTCCAACATTGTTGGCAATATTGTAGATTACATTAGCTCATCTGATGAAGAAAAAGAACATGAGCTAAAGGAAGAAGATGCACCTTCTGAAAAGAAACTTGAACCTAGCATTGAAGCAACTACCACAAGTGCGCCTGCAGCTACAGAAGAAGTACTACCATCCACACCACCTACACAAGCAACAGTGGTCACAACAACAATAGTTTAGTCAGATGAAGAAGATGAGGCATAAAATCTTGTATCTTCTTTAAGTAAATTTCTTGAAAAGAAGAAATCAATCAAGTCTATTGAGAAGACTTTAACTTTAGTTTTTGGATAGATTGGAGAAGACAATAAGTCCTATTGAAACACTTGCAGACATTTAATAGAGGGCAGCAATTTTGTATAAAACCTTTGATAATGAGTTTACAACACTTATCAATGTTGCTACAATTCAAGCACAAACTGAGCATGATGGTAAACTTCTTAATACCATGTGTACAAACATAAGAAATGATATAGAAACACTAAATGTATGCATTAAGGCATTGAGACAGAGTACAAAAGAAGGGAAACAAACTTATGCTAAGTGCAACTCTGGCATACCCTCACCTTCAAGGTTTTGATGAGAAAATCAAAGAGAAGATAACTGAGCTTCAGACACTCACAGATAACTTTCTGAAACAGAATAAGAAGTTAGAAACCCTTGAGCATGTAATTCAAGCAATTCATGATATCATTTGGGATTTACAAGTAGAAAAGGAGAAAGCTTTGAAAAGATTTACACTTTTGAGAGATCATTTATCCCTACAGATTACATTGCTAGAAAATCAGTTGGAGGAATGCTTGGCAGCAAAGACCTCATATGACAAGTTTGTGGCTACAGATCTAAATGCAATAGAATTAGCCGCATATGCTCTATGTGCACTAATCAGTGTGTCTGATGCACTAAAAGATAGTTGGAAGAAACACCTTGCGCAATTGAAGACTGACTTTAGTGATTGTTTCTACAAGTTTTGATACAACTACCAGATTTTGACATATTTTTCCTTTTTGTTAGCACCTTTGTCATTGATGTCAAAGGGGGAGAAATAAGGAAAATTGTAATTGTAATTGTAATTATAAGTTATATTGTTGTACTCTGAAGTATAGTAGTAAGCTTTGCTTTAAGTAAACTTTGTAATCAGAGTTATAAGGGATGTAATCTTTTTCAAAACATGAATACAATTTTTTTTACTGTGTTATAGCTATTTAATTTGATTGGTATGACAACATGTTTGGGACTTAGCCAACTTTCCCAAAATGTTGCCATCAATGCCAAAGAGGGAGATTGTTGGCAATATGACCAATCAGTGATATAAGGTAAATTATGTGGTTGTCATTTATGACAACATCTGTTTTGCAGTTTCGTCGTGATAAATTGTGAAGGAAAATTCTCTAAGTATTGGGCAGTGTTACAACAGCATGACAAGATTTGTTGATAGCAAAATATTCCCTTGGAATATTCTCTTGCGCAGTTAACTAGAGATGCATGACATCATCTTGATGATGCATACTAGTGCACATGTCCATACGAGCAACCAAGTTCAAGTTATGAAGGAAATAATGATGCACTGATTTCACAGTGCAGAATAGAACATGTCAACAGAATGAGTTAAATGACTTGAATAATTGTTTTAATTATTAATTCTTGATGAGTTGACTCTAAGAATGATATGTGAGCCGACTAAGGAAGAATTTTTTAATATGTTTGGTATATGTAAAGAACTTCAATTGCAAAATTAGCGTGCAAAAAAATGCGAGTGATGAAATACTATGCAAAGTAATCTTATGAGATGATGCAATTTGATATATGCGTAGTTACCTCTTGTATGAAGAACTGACAATTAGAAGAATTGCGAAGTACAACAAGTAATTCAGTTATGCGCAGTTACTAATAATCAAAAGATTTATGAGGTACAACAAGTGATCCCGTTTTGTATGTATATCTATTCTCTTGAAGAACACAATTGTATAGTTGCATGTTAGGGCAATGGGCTCTTCTTGAACACATTTGTATATGATCTACCGACTCCTAACGGGGTTGAAGCAGCTCCTAACGATGTTGTGGCTTCTAACAAGGCCTAGTCTCCTAACAGGGACTTGAGACACTATACATTCTTCATAGACTCTAATAGGATCAATATCCTTAACCAAATTCTTTATATAGTGAATCATCTTGTGGGTTCCATCCCCACCGGGGTTTTCCCTTGGCTAGGGTTTCCCTAGTTAACAAAATATGGTGTTATAAGTTCTCTTTGTGTATGGTTATTTATATTGTTTAGCACTATTGGTTCTCTTTCTTATGCATGTGGAAAAGCAATTAATAATATTCAGTTGTGGGTAAAAAGATTGAAAATACTGATTCACCCCCCCCCCTCTCAGTATTATCTATACATAAAAGCTGGAATTGGTTCATACAGATTTGAGTGGTCCAGCAAGAACAAGAGGATTCTATGGAGAGAGGTACTTTATGATTTTTGTTGATGATTTTACTAGAATGATGTGGGTAGCTTTTCTTAAGAAAAAATCAGAAGCATTTGAGAAATTCAAGAACAAAATTGACAATGAATCTGGTGTTAAAATCAAGAGCTTAAGATTTGATAGAGGAGGAGAATTCACTTCTAAAGAATTCAATATCTATTGCGAAGAACAAGGAATCAGGAGACAACTTTCTTCACCTCATTCACCTGAGCAAAATGAGATTGCTAAAAGAAGAAATAGATCAATTGCTGAGGTAGCAAGAGCTATGTTATTCGAGAGTGATGTACTAAAGACTTTTTTGAGAGAAGCAATCAATACAACAGTATACACACTAAACATAGTACAAATTATAAAAGGTATGGACAAAACACCCTATGAGTTATGGTTTGGTTACTCACCATCAGTCAAATATTTCAGAATATTTGGAATCAAATGCTACATCAAAAGAGATGATGATATTAGTAAGTTTGACCCAAGGAGCAATGAAGGTATGTTTCTTGGCTATTCATAAAAAGAAAAGCTTACAATTGTTTCAACTATAGAACAAAAACTATACTAGAGTGCACAAATGTGAGAATAGACGAAAAGTTTGGCACTAAAGAGAAGATGATGGATTATAACTTTGATGAAGATAATTATTCTGGAATGACTAACATAAGTAATGAATTACTTTTCAAGACTAACTATGATTTGTAGAATAGTGTGCAAATTGAATAAGAGAAGAACAGAGTGCAGTGCTTGAAATAAGAGTTGGAGCAGTAACTCCCACCCCAAATAGGAATATGATAAGAAATCATCCTACTGATCAAATAATAGGACGCAAAGAAAGAGGAGTAATGACAACAAGTAGAATTAATGAAGAACTATGCCTAATATCTCAAGTAGAACCAAAGAGTGTAGATGAAGCAATTACAGATGATCATTGGATAAAAGCAATGGAAGAAGAACTTCAACAGATAATAAAAAATGACACATGGGAATTAGTTCCTAGACCAAAGGACAAAAATGTGATTGGCACAAAGTGCGTATTAAA
The DNA here is from genome assembly GCA_028749045.1 of Cupressus sempervirens. NCBI lineage: Eukaryota > Viridiplantae > Streptophyta > Pinopsida > Cupressales > Cupressaceae > Cupressus > Cupressus sempervirens. The sequence goes on from CM053787.1 coordinate 606,792,885, forward strand.
AAAAAAAATGAATGAACAAGAAGTAATAAGAAACAAAGCAAGATTAGTATGCAAAGGCTACTCTCAACAAGAAGGAATTGACTATGAGGAAACATATGCACCTGTAGCAAGAATGGAAGAAGTCAGAATGTTCTTGGCATATGCAACAAATAAGAATTTTAAGGTATATTAGATAGATGTTAATTCAGCATTCTTGAATGAAGAAATTGAAGAAGAAGTTTATAGTGAGCAACCAGAAGGTTTTCCTTTGACAAAAGAGAAGGATATGCTTTGCAGATTAAAGAAAGCCTTGTATGAATTAAAGCAAGCACCTAGAACTTGGTATGCAAGATTGGACAAGTACTTAGCAAAACTTGGATTTGCTAAAGGAACAACAAATAACAACTTGTACTTGAAAGAAATAGAAAATGGTTTGTTGATAATCATTATATTTGTTGATGACATCATTTTTGGAGGAAATGATGAAGCCAATAACAAATTCTCAGAAGGCATGAAGAATAAATTTGAGATGAGCATAATAGGAGAAAATATTTTTTTTAAGGATTGCAAATTGTTTAGAACAAAGAAGGTATCTTTATTTTTCAAACCAAGTATTTGAAAGATTTGCTGAAAAGATTTGGACTAGAAAATTGTAAACTTGTTGCAGCTCCTATGGTAGCTGGTCACAAGTTGTCAAGCAAGGATGATACATCTACTGTTGAACAAAAGAAGTACAGATCTATGATTGGAGGATTGCAGTATCTGACTCATAGTAGATCAGATATAACTAATGTAGTTGGAATTGTGGCAAGATTTCAGGCTGATCCCAAAGAATATCACTACACAACTGTAAAAAAGATATTCATATATTTGAAAGGGGCATCAAATTATGGCATTTGGTATGAAAAAAGTAATGATTTTACTCTGTGCACTTATACTGATGCTGATTGGGCTGGAGATATGGATGACAGAAAAAGCACTACTGGAGGAACATTCTTCCTTGGAGGAAGACTAGTTTCTTGGCTCAACAAAAAGCAAGATTCTACCTCACAAAGTACTGTAGAGGCAGAATATGTTGCATCAATGAACAATTGTAATCAAGTCATATGGATGAAACAAATGATGAAGGACATTGGAATTACATTCGAAGACGAAGAACCTGTTATCATTTATTGTGATAACACAAGTACAGTTAACATGTCTAAGAATCCTATTTTTCATTCTAAGACTAAGCACATTGCTATAAAGTATCATGTGTTGAGAGAGAGTTTCAGAGAAAGAAATCATACTGGAATATATTAACACCAAGGAACAAATTGCATACATTTTTACAAAGGCTCTACCAAAGGACACATTTGAGTACCTAAGAGGTATGCTTGGGGTTATGCCCCTGCCTAATTCAGAGTAGAAGATGCAAAAGTGCATCAGTCCAAGGTACATAGCACCATTGTTAGACTGAACTGAATGTTGATGCTTCCTCAATGGGAGAGTATCTATGATGAATAGAGTCAGCAAAGGACTCTTGGTAATTGGTAATTGGTAATTGGTATGCAACAATGTCTTTAGACATTTGTGTTGTTTATAGAGTTATATGCAAAAGTTGTAAAGCAACAGATCAACTTGTGGTTGTGCTGATAGATTATTGTATGTTCAAGCAATTGAACCATTTGTGTATTATCTTTGACATTGATGTCAATGGGGGAGAGAGTGACATGAAAAAAATTCAATTGGGAAGAAAGCAGAACGTGATTTGGTATTCTTGAAATTTAGATGTTTTTCCTCTATGTTGCCATCAATGCCAAAGGGGGAGATTGTTAGCATGAATGCTGATGCTATGGGGGAGCATTGCAGAACATTGTTATGATGTATTTATAACTGTGTTTGTCATTGATGACAACATAGTAATGAGTTTGTAAAAGACTGATAGAGTAGCAGACTATGATTTTTGTATTAAGGATAATACATTACAGACTGACAGAGTAGCAGACTATGATTTTTGTATTTAGGATAATACATTACTTATTTGGTTATGCGTAGTTACCAACACATACTACAGTATGTATTTGTTACTTGGGCAAGTGTGCAGAACCTGAATCAACGATGTACATAAGATATGGTTTATATATAGAGAACCATATGGAAACAGAGCATTAGGAAACCAGTTCCTATTGTATGATTGATACAACTCATTTCATTTGAAATAAAGGGTTGCACAGTTAACTGGAGGTAGCATATTGACCGCTGATGACATCAAAGAGTGTGCATGTACAGAGGTCGCACGTGTGAAAGTTTGTGTATAATTGTGAGCCGATAACATTAATTAAATGTGTATTTCATTTAATTAACATATGATGGTAAA